>CM029516.1:12728831-13928831 GCA_017140615.1 Eucalyptus cladocalyx | reverse complement strand
AATACAGGTGATACGAGTAGGTATATGGTTCCCCAAGTCAGTGCAAAACAGATCGATAAAATCAGGATCCGAATGAACTATGCTGATATTGAGTTGAGCATGCCAAAAGATAGCTAAACCCCATGCTAGACCAATAGGGTTAAAAAAAAGAGTGAGGAAATTTAAGTTGTTTCTGAATTTTTGATAACTTTGCAGGACCATTCTTTGTCTCCATTAAAAATAGAAGATCTAGGCGTTCTTGAGCCACAAGGGCCCGAAGGGCGTGAACTGTTAGGGTAGACCCAAGACCCTGCCACCCTAATTTTTTATCAACAAAAAGTTCATTAAACATATGCCCTAACTAATATTAATTTCAATTTTTATTTTTATGATGCTTTGACAATTAAAAAAAAATCATAAATACGTGGTTAGAGACATATGTGTTTGTTATTACGTGCTTTTATGTACATCATTCTTGTCATGACCCTCGAGTCAAGCACCAAGAAGATTTAACGAATTGCTAGGTGATCACAAATAATCCTTTGAAGGCGCCTACCAAGTTCTACCACAACTTGGTTTCTCACATTAATTGTTATCAGGGAAAATGACATAAATATTCCATAAGCTTTGACCCAATGTGAATGTCATTCTTAAACTCCTAATTTATCCAATGTGATTCTTCAACTATTCCTAAGAGTGCATTTTTTCACGGAAAATGAATGATTTGAAAAACATTTCCCCAAAAACGATGGCTTGTATGATTTGAAATAATTAATCGATGAACAATGCTTTACTCTTGACAATAATTTTTGTCTAAACATCTTCGTAGATAAACATTTGTTTATTTTTGTAAGTGATAAAGTGATTATTATTATTAGGAAAATATTTTTTAAATTGTTCATTTCCCATCAAACAAATAGATCATAAATGTTCAAGTTAGTCCCTCAACTTTCAATAAAAAGTCAAATCAATCATTCGGTGTAATTCATAAGTTTTCATAATTACTTTGTTGTCCTGAATTTAGAATATCTTTTCATTTCCAATCCATTTCTCAAATCAATAAATAATACAAGTATCTTTATGTTACCTTTTTTGTTTTTATAAATATTGTGATAGTTTTATTTAAGTATGCTTTAACTCATCATCTCTATAACGGTAAAAAAATATAACACTATGGATTCACATTCCTTTAATTTGGACAATAAGTATTGTCATGAAAATATTTAATAACACTCTTCATCTATCTATTAAATTATCATACTTATATAATTCTAAATCTTGTTCCTAATCTTTAGATAGAAAAAATTTGCAATTTTTTACTTTATTTTTTATTAAATTTATTTAAATATGTAAATTAGGAAATTAAAATAGTAGGTACATTAATCAGACACAACTCTAAATGTGTTTCTACCTTAATTATCATAAAGACTGCAAGCTAAAATATACCTATATAGAACTATCACAATTCTACAAAGACAAAAAAAGGTTTAAAAAAATATAAATATAGCCATTTTTTTATTGATTTAGAAAATGGATTGAAATGAAAAGATGCTCTAGTATAATTATGAAGATTTTGACTTTTTTAATGGGAAGTTGATGCGAGGAAGCATTAGACTTAACTCTATCGACAAACTCAGCACAATCGATGTTCAATCAAATTAAGGCAAATTTCTGTCAAAACTTGCTTTGGTGGGTTAGGAATGAAGTTGCCAACGTGAAGACTATCGACCAGGTTATCAATTATTAAGTTATCAATTCCTCCCTCTCCGATCAAGCATTGAGCTACCAATTCACTAGACTAGTTGCTGATTTCAAAGCTAATTAACAATATATCAATAGAAGACTATTTTGAGCAATTTCCTTATTTATTTGTTGAACTTCCAAGATGGTTTTTTTTTTTTTTTTGTCAAGGCTCACGAACAAAATTTTTAAGATGAACCACAGGGTGAAGAGTTAAGATTACAAGTTTTCATATCATTAATTATGTCTCTGAGTTCTTAGGTCTTTATTATGTTTTCTATTTCCCATGTCATTAACATTTAGGGAGTCTCCATGCTTTTAATGTTTGTCTATTTCCTAAGTCTTAGTCCTACAAATAGAAATGTTCTCAGTGGTAACGCAGACTAGGTGAATTTATGAGAATTCCTCTACACGAGTAAATATTTATCCAATTCTTAATTCAACATCATTAGTGGTTAATTAAATAGTTCTTTATCCTTGATCGTGGAGCAATTTTTTACACGTTGGTGGTGAACTACCATTTATCCCCATTCTTTATCACTGATTGGCGGCTCGTGCCTTTATGCTTCAATGGTGAATCTCCTATATTCAACCCATTGCAACACACCCGTCATACACTTAAACCGGAAATCCCCATTTTCGGCAATTGCCTATGCACACATCAAAAGTTGAAGGACTCAATTGAACAAATAAAAAATTTATGGACTAAATTGAACATTTAGTTCTAATTCAAGAACCATGTTATATATATCTCAAGGTTCAAAGCACCACCAGCAAAGAAGAGCCAACTACTTTGTTACAATAGAAATTCCAGAGCAAGAAAAAATAACAGCCAAAGAGCAAAGTACCTCAGTTCGACATTATATGTGGGCTTTGCTCATGGATGGCGGTGTATAATTTTTATCCGACCCCATAAACAGTTTTTTTATTTCCAAGCTTTATCATCATGTCGTTTTTTTTTCCTTATCATGCTTGGATTATCACGTTATTGTACGAAGTTGAATGCTCTCATGCAAATTCGTGACACGTAATCATTTAGATGGATGTGTCTAGGAATTGAATTGAATAAGATTGGATGATCGAAATGTTTTATAAATAGCAAAAAGAGGTACCTAGTTTGGTTACTAATAGACTTTAGCATAATCAAATCCTCATTTTCAAATCTATAGTATGAAAGGTAAAATGACCTTTCGTGTTTAGCTAGGCTTGTAACTGGCCTCAAATAGGTTGATAGTGAAACTAAAGGCAAGAGCAATAATAATCATAATTAATCGAGTCAACTAAATGTGTTCACACCGTTGGGTTTTACCAATATCACGATTAGTAAGGTTTAGAAGAATCTGAGTTGAGTACTCACTCGCAAGACGAACCGTTTTCCCTCGCTTAATAATTTATGCGTTGTTCGAGGCAACATGCGCCCCTAAAAGCGCATGACCAAACTGCGTTCCGGTGCGTCACAACAAGCATGACATGTTACATATGACTTAATCGTGAGAAGCTGCCCATTATTCAGATCAAAGAGCAATCTGTGCATTGGGCATTCAGCCTGCTCATAATCCACGAGCATGCATGTAATTCTATCCTCTACAGGTACATTGAGTGAAATTCCATCCATAAGATGACTTATATAATCTTCAAATTTATTTTATTCAGGAGTTGTTATGATTCATGTCGAAGAGCATCTGAATTTGAAAATATTTCATGCACTCGTTATTGACCTAAATTTGTAATAAACTCAATATCTCATATCATATTTGTTGTGGACCATTATATCTAGATATTTCCATTGAAAGTAAAATTTGTATTGAACTTATATGGTTATAATTAATTTACTTTTGCGCCATAAAACTACGATTTATTACGGCTTTCCGGAAAGAATAAGCAACCACCAGTATGAATAATAATAATTAAAATATAATAGCACAATAAATGTATCGTTCATGAGACACCTAATCCATTATCTAATCGGGCGGACTTGGAGCAAAGACTTGGAACTGAGAGTGACGCGAGCAATGACGGTATTAAGCAGCCTCTCAAACGTCGCAGCGACTACAAGAAGTCTAATCGATCCTCTTTTTCCCGCTACATAAGTGGCTCTTGCTTTTAGCCTCATTTCACCAACAAAAAGCTTTCTTGAGTGCAAATTACCAAAGCTTCAATGGCGGAGGAAGTGATACTGTTGGACTTCTGGCCGAGCCCGTTCGGGCTGAGGGCCAGGATTGCCCTGAGAGAGAAGGACGTGGACTTTGATATGAGGGAGGGGGAACTTCTAGCAGCAAGAGCCCCCTGCTCTTGCAGATGAACCCAGTCCACAAGAAAATCGTTGTCCTCATCCATAACAGGAAGCCAGTTTGTGAATTCCACCTCATCATCCAGTACATCGACGAGATGTGGTTGTAAGATTTTGTATGACTACTACCAACTACTCTAAAGTTTAAACTATTAAATGAAAGTATGGTTTAATATTTAATTACTTTAATACTCCCCCTCATGCGTAGACTACACTTTGACTTAAGTTTAAAGCATGGAAATATATGATTAGGGAGGTAAATAAGAGCTTGGAAAAATTTGAACTCAATACCTCTTACTCTAATACCATGTAAAATTATGTAAGATTATTGTCAACTATTCCAAAAGTTTAAATTATTAGATGAAAATATTATTTAATGTATGTCTCCTCTCTTGACTTCTGATCCTCACGAGCGTGCCCATGCCAGATTCTAGGCCGACTACATGGACAAGAAGGCAAGACAGACAGAGCCCAATCTGTCGATCATTTTCTTGGGAAGTATGCTTAAAATTAAGACGTGATATGATGCTGCAGATATTTCCTGCGGGGCCCGACAGCGTGGCAGTCGACGAGGGAAGCCCAAGAGGGCAACGAAGGAGTACATCGAGGGCTTAAAGGTGTTGGAGGGAGAGCTTAGGGACAAAGCTTATTTTCGAGGTGAGAGGTTTAGGTTTGAAGATGTGTCGCTAATATCATTCTACTGTTCTATGCTGTGGAGACATTGGCCGGCTGTAGCATCGAGGAGGAGTGCCCCAAGTTGGTGGGATGGACCAAGCGGTGCATTTAGCGGGAGAGCGTGGCAAATCATTGCCCGACAAGCACAAGGTCTATGACTTCACATCGGAGGCTAGGAAGAAGCTCCAGGTGCAGAAACAACCCTTGAGCCTCATTATGGTCATTTCATGACTATTTTGTTCATAATTCCTTTCCTTTGGACAAAGCTTAGCTCTTTCTACTTTCCTGATTTCCTTTTAGTATTTGAGTGTTTCTAGGCCATCTAATAAATCATATACACCATTTCATGAATTCAGTTTCCCATTGTGCTTTGCATTGTTCGCACGCATGCACCTCGAGTAAGTGATGGAAATTGATCAATTCCATCATCAACCACATGTACATGGGGTTGTGCAACTAGATCGGTTGAAATCAAGAACCAAATTTACTAGCCTTACCCGGCCAATTTCAAGAGTGTTCACTAAGCACCGACTCTTTTCCCGGTTCCCAACTTTAAACCAGTCAATCCTTGGTGGAACCATTTCAAGGTCGGTTCTTGATGCATATGGTTTTGAACCAGTTCGAAATCAAGTCCTATGCATCTTTGATTGAGAAATTCATTAATGGGATTGAACATTATCTCTCCAACGCATGCAAGTAGAGGTAATCGATTTCAAGATGAATGATTTCTATTCCAGAATTTCTCACTAAAGACCAGTTTAGAAAAATTGGAATCGAAAACTATCCATTAGTTTTATGGCCCCACCAAGCTTCACGTGATTAGTGGCTTGTTTCCAACGAGCCATGAACTTGTCCCACCAAGCTTTTCTTTTTTTTCCTAGCAAAAAAGAATGCTTTATTTATTAATTGCCCTGTTATTTGTAATTTTTTTTTTTAAAAAAAGCCTGCTCTTTAATTGCCCTGCCTTCACAACAAACCCAAGTACGTGGAACAAGCACATATAACACAATAAATTAGACAACTTTACAATGATATAAGAATCACAACAAGATTTGCCACAAAGTTCACAACTTGTGAATCACAAGCTGCACTTCAAATGCAACCCAAGGAGTTTCCCTTTAAATGAGTGTAAAGAATATTTCACTTTCCTTTCAATATTTCAAACAGTGAGTACAATGACACAAGAATCACTACAAGATTTACCACAAAATTCACAACTTGTGAAGCTGGTGAATCACAAGCTTCACTTCCAATGCAACCCATAGAATTTCCTTTTAAACATGTGCAAAGATTACTCCACTTTCCTCTCAATACTTCGAACAGTTAGTAGATTGAAGAAATTAAAAAGGGCGAATTGCAGGAATTAAGATTTCCAACTTACGATAAATGAAAGAGATCGAGAGTGAGAGAACGAGATGTTTGTGAGGAATCATGAGAGGCGCGGCCCTGAGTCAATGAGTTTTGGGAGTCGAGGGACGGAGAGACCAAGAGATTTGCTTAAGAAAGTTGAGATCAGAGAGACCAAGATAAGACGAGATAACTAACAAGCGAGATTAGGGATTTAGGATTTTAATTATTCTTAAAAAATTAAAATATATATTACTCGTCCAACTAGGGTGGACAATTCCACACCTAGAAACTGGACAAATACCTACTGATTCTAATTATTGGAATCGGGTGTTGAACCAGTTCCCTAGGGAACCATCGATTTTGGGATAGTCCACTCCAGTTCTAGGTAACTCCCGATTCCTTTGCATACCCTTTCGTGTGAGAAAAGAGACATGCACATAATTAATTTAACACATGCTAGGATAACTAGAGAGAAATAAATGTCAATTGGAATTGGCATGACTTCTTCCCAAAAGTTAGGAAATAGATTTAGAGGTATTGCTCAAAGGACGATGCGAATGGTTCATCAAATCAAATTATTTTAAGGATCCAAAACGATCAATCAATTGGCAGTGTGGGCTATCCTAATCCTGTATCTCGCTGAAGGTTGGACATTTCATTTTAAAGTTATCTAACAACCTAATATTTCTAGGATTCCTTACTAGTTGTGTGGAGTCAACTAGAAATCAATCAAAACATGGGAGGGTCGTCTCAATTTCTACACAATCAAAATTTCTAAGTTCAGGAACTTGTTTACACTAATGATCCTATTAGCGTCCTTTCGATATATAACTCGAAAATGTACTATCTAAGTGGCTATTCACTCTTGATTACTATTTATGATCCTAAGTGCATCAATGCACTAAGTGAGCAAGCAACCAATCATTCTAGAGAGAGAAATTAACAAACAAGTTATTGAAATGACTTTGAAGTAAACATCTAGGTATTCAAAGCATTCAGGTAACACAACCGGATGATTTTTACAATTGCTCAACCTCTGCATATCATTGTTGAAAAAATTCTCTCGCTGATGTAGAGCTCTCTTCTACCGCCATGGTAGCTTCACCCAAAACCCTTGTCAAACCCTTCGTCTTTTTTCACTCGTTGCGATTATCGATTATGTTCTCCTGTTACTCAATCCCCTAATTAACCCTTATCTCTCGCTCTATTGAGCTACCCAGCCATCTCACTCTTCACCTCCGATTTGCCGCACCCCTTGTTTTCATTTTTCCCCTTCATGCATGGCTTCTAATATTCCCAATTCGGTTGCCATTTCTCTCCGCGGGCGGTGATTTGGTCTTCACCACTCTTGCGATCATGGAACCGACAGGCGACAATCAGGATCCTCACCTTACTGCTTTGTGCCACCAAATGGGTCGCCTCTGGAATCCTCAGGAAATTGAAGACTAGAATGACCTGACATCTCCGGCACAAATGGATGCATGTAAGTTAATGCTCATAGGTAAAGTACCCTCTGCTCTTCACTGAATTTACAAGCTTTCCAGTCTACGATGCAACGGGTTTGGCGGATTTATAATGCCGAAATTACTTTACGTGAGGGAGACTTCTATGTAGCGAAATTCCAATCAAAAGATGACAAAATTAAAGTTCTCTCTGGGGGTCCCTGGTTGTTCTCTCGACATCTGGTAATCTTCAGACCATGGGTCCCCGCTACGCCGCTTCATTGTTATGACTTCTCTACATGTGCTTTTTGGGTACATATATATGGACTGCCTTTGGAATGGTATTCTGATGCCATGATATCTCGAGCTGTACAATCTGTAGGGAAGGTCCTAGAAGTCAGATTAGATGCTAAAGAGGGTACAGCACTTAAAACAGCAAAAGCCCGTGTTGATATAGATCTCAGCCAACCACTCAAGCAAGGAAAGCTAATTAGAGTTGCTGACAAACTACTTTGGCTTGATTGTCGATACGAACGACTCCCCCATTTCTATTATTCGTGTGGAAAATTAGGACACTATGCTACGTATTGCCCAGATATCCCGTTTACTGATGCTAAAATGGAAGGGAAAGAGAAAATGGCTTATGGATAGTGGCTAAAGGCTGAAGTAAAGGAATGTAGCCCATATTGGAAGACATTTTATGAGGACAATCAACTTACCGAGGAGGAGATAGTACCAGAAACTCCTCCAACAGCCCTGCTACCTCAACAACTACACACCTCGTCTACGTCAGCAAGTGAAAACCAGCAGCCGCTACCTGCACCAGGACAGACAATTGAGGTTTAGTGTAAAGAGATCTCTCCCCTTGCAGTGGCCCCTCAACAGCATCCATGTTATGATATTTATGCCATCCAACCTCATATGAATACAAACTATAACACTACTAGTATGCGTCCTGTCGAAACACAAACAATTAAACATCAGGCAACAACTAGTTCAAGTCACGGGAAATTCAAACATACCAGAGTTACTACTACAGCAGGGGCAGCTAAGAAGGCTAAGCGTTATACCCCTTATGAGTCTCGTAGCCCGATTGAAGAGGTGATCAATGATAGCACATTGTTAGAGACTCTTGTAATGTTGGCTCCTGAGGCAACTCCATGGGCAATGGCGGCTGGCCCTAAACAGTCGCCGCAGGACAAATGAAGCTTATAAGTTGGAACTGCCAGGGATTGGGCTCTCCCCTGACAGTTCGTGCCCTCGTGGCCCTAGTGGCCAAAGAAAAGCCCAATGTTTTATTTTTTATGGAAACAAAGAATAGAGAGGAAGTGATCACCCGTCTTAAGCGCTGTCTGAAATTTAGTCACTCTTATATCGTGAATCCAGCAGGTATAGCAGGTGAGCTAACTCTTATGTGGCAAGATGATATAACTGTCACTATGTTCCAGTCTTCTCCAGATTTCCTTGATTTGTGTTGTATGGAATCTCACTGTAGCACCTCTATGCGCATCACGTGTGTCCATGCACCTGCTGCGTTTCACGCTCGCCTTTCTTTTTGGAATGTTCTTCAACAGATTGCTGCTACAAATACCCTGCCTTGGGTCTGTCTCAGAGATTTTAATGATGTAATGTACTCTTGGGAGAAGGTTAGCAGGCAACCAACTGATGCTCATCGAATGAATTCTTTTAGGCGGGTTGTACAGGACTGTGCACTTATGGACATGAATAGTAAAGGCTGTGCATTTACATGGTCCAATAACAGAGTAAGGGCTGATTATGTGAAAGAAAGACTTGATCGGGTTTTTTGTACTTATGACTGGCGTATATTTTTCCCAGAAGTTGAAGCGGTTGCACTTCCTGTAGTGGGCTCTGATCATAGCCCTTTAGTTTTAACCACTGAGGTCAGCCTAAGGCGTCGTCATAAATTCTTTACCTTTGAAGCTTTCTGTTTATAAGAAGGGGAATGCGGTACAGTTGATGATCAATCTTGGAAGTCTAGCCATGGTACCACTAGGACTCTACCTCAACACCTCAAACAGGTTTCAATTGTATTTAGTAAATGGAGTCGTCAAAAGTTCTCTCCAGCAATAAACCAAATAGCTAACTGTCAACTACAACTCTAGGATATGATCAACCAACCATAGCATCAATATGATTAGAGGGCCGAAAGCAAACTAAAGGAAGACATCCATAAATTATGGCAGCAAGAGGAGCAATTTTGGGCCATGTGTTCGAGAATCAGTTGGCTTAAATGGGGCGACAAAGACACCAAGTTTTTTCATGCTACGACTATTCAACGACAGCAGCGAAACAAAATTCGTTTGCTCCAAGATGGTGACCAGGAATGGGTTAGGGAAGAAAGTCTTTTGAAAAATATGACTATCCAATACTTTTCTAACTTGTATCGATCAGTTGGTCCTCGCGATTTTCAGCCAATTATTGCACAATGTCAGCCAATAGTCTCATCTACTATGAATGACTTATTGACAGCAGCCGTCATGGAGGATGAGATCAAGGCAGCCACCTTTCAGCTCGGACGCACAAAAGCACCCGGACCTAACGGCCTAAATGGTCTTTTTTACCAAACTTATTGGAACACTTTGTGTGCTGATTTTATCCCCCTTATACAATAGTTTTTTTTTTATCTCAGGGGTTATGCCTTTAGCTCTAAATCAAACCATTATTACCTTGATCCCCAAAGTTTCAAACCCTAAAAGCTTAGATCAGTACCACCCTATTAGTTTGTGCAATTATGCTTATAAGATTATCTCAAATGTGATTGCAAATAAACTTAAGCCTTGGCTCCCTGAATTGATATCTCCTGAGCAAAGTACCTTTGTTAGTGGTCATCAAATTCAGGATAATATTCTCATCGTCCAGGAAGTGCTACATCAGTTGCGCACTAGAAAAAGCCATAAGACTTTCCATGCCGTTTTAAAGATGGACATGCAAAAAGCTTATGATCGGGTGGAGTGGGATTTTCTAGAGGCTTACCTACTAAAATTGGGATTTCATCCTACTTGGGTCATATGGGTCATGCAATATATTACCACTATGTCTTACAATGTGCGTTTTAATGGTGAACAACTACCCTTCTTCTAGCCAACCCGTGGTATCCGATAGGGTGATCCCCTTTCCCCTTATTTATTTATCCTTCTAGCTAACATGTTATCGAATATGATCAGTCAAGCTATCAACATGGGTAATCTCAAAGGCATTAAGCTCAATAGGTGGTGTCCTGTACTATCTCATCTCTTCTTTGCTAATGATGCAATTTTCTTTATAGAGGCCAAACTACAGGAATGTCTAAATCTTGCCAATATTCTCAACCAATATTGTTTTGCTACAGGACAGGCAATCAACCAAAACAAGTCTGGGATTTATTTCTCTAAGGTTTGTCCTCTACATTTACATCACAATTTAGCTAATGCGTTGAGAGTTCCAATTCTTACTCAGACTGGCAAATATTTGGGAATCCCCTTAGATTGGGGACGATCTAAGAAGGAAATGTTCGCTTGGATACTTGCCCGAGTGAACAAAAAATTAGAGAGTTGGAAAGAAAGACTCATATCTAAGGGGGGGAAGGAAGTTCTTATCAAAGCTGTGGTCCAAGCGATCCCACAGTTCGCTATGTTTATCTTCAAAATCCCGGTTTCCATTTGTATAGCCATTGAAAAGAGAATTGCACTATTCTGGTGGCAGAATGCTCTTCTAAATAAGGCATTCACTGGACACAATGGGAGTACCTTAAGGGTAGCAAATCTGAAGGTGGTCTCGGCTTTTGGGACCGATTGCAATTCAATAAAGCCTTACTAGGTAAACAGGCTTGGCGACTGCATCAAAATCCAACGGCTCTATGGAGCCAGCTTCTCAGAGGTATTTACTTCCACTCTACGGATTTTCTTACTGCTGCTAGAGGTCCTAGGCCTTCTTGGGGATGGCAGGGTCTTTTACTAGGTCGGGATTCCATTAGTCACGGCTTCCATTGGTCAGTAGGTAATGGACGAAAATTCAGAATAAGAGAAGACTACTGGCTGCCCAAAGGAGTTCTAAGAGGTCCAGCTAACCAACATGAACCTTTTAAGGTTGCTAACCTGGTTGATCCCCAGACCAATGACTGGAATTTCTCTGTTATTCATGAACTATATGATTATCATACAGTGCAGCAAATACTCGCAATCCACGTCAGCCCCTCACATACTGAGGATAAGCTAATTTGGACAAAATCTATTCATGGAGACTACAGAGTTAGAAGTGGTTACCAATCTCTGAGGCAAACTGCAATACACCAAAGTCAGCCTCAAGTTTCACCTGCTCACACTCTCCCTCAAGCATTGTGGAAACATCTTTGGAAACTACAAGTAGCCCCTAAAGTTAAACTTTTTATTTGGGCCTTATGCCATAATGTTTTACCCACCAGAGATAACCTGTTCCATCGGCATATTACTTCAGACCCGATTTACCCACTCTGTTAGGATACCCTACCTGAAACAGCAACCCACCTATTCCTATTCTGTCCAACAACAGGCCCTGTTTGGTCCATGCTGGCTCAACATATGCCCATTCACATACACACTACGCACAGTATAGAAAATTGGGTAGCAGCTCAGATACTTAAACAACATAACTCACCTGATTCAGCTACACTTGCTTATGTTCTTTGGAATCTCTGGAAGGCGAGGAATCACTTTATTTTCCGTCATCAGCAACTGGATCCCCATCGGATTGTGAACTCAACTCTTATACATGCCCAATCAATTATGTTATCTTCTCCTTGTTCTGCAGCACAAGCGCAACAGGGGATCAGTGGTGGCGAACCATGGAGACCACCCGAACCAGACACAATCAAGGTTAATTTTGATGGGGCTTTTGATCCACAAACCACAAGTGGCACAATCGCCACCATTTGTAGAGATCAGTGCGGTAGAATGCTTGATGGACTTACCCGGACGATCACCGTCTCTTCCCCTCTGCAGGCGGAGTTTATGGCGTTGTTGCTCACTCTTCGTCATCTGCAACAAACTGGTAGACAGCAAGATAAACTCATCCTCGAATCAAATAGTTTGATTTTGGTGGAAGCGATTAATGAACTCACCTTGCCGCCGTGGGAGGTTCGGTCGGTATTTGCAGAGGTTCAGTTTTTGCTGAGAAGTTTTTCCTGCGCTAGGGTTGTCCATTGTCGAAGGGGGGCAAATCGTGTAGTGGATTGGGCCGCAAAGCTTCATAGAACTGGGGTTCTCTCTAATGCGTGGCCCATCTCGCCTCCCCATTTGTTATTAGATCTGTTAAATGCTGATCTTTTAGCTGCACGGTGTAATCCTTAGTTTTATTGAATATAGTTATGTTTCTGTCCAAAAAAAAAAAAAAAAAAAGCATTCAGGTAACGATATGGGAAATGACAAATACAAGTCAGGCAAAAAATATACATGGTCTAGTTGTAAATTTTGGGATAGGAAAATCCCCCCAATAAGCTTGACATTTTATATTAATCCCGATTGAGGTAGATTAGGGTGTGCCTAATTATACTGGTTTTTATTACACAATCAGACTAGCCTAAGTTAAAGTAACCATTATTTAACAAGCTGATCATGAGTCTAATTGGTTTTTACTCACTAAACTAGACTAAAGCCTACATTAGTTTGATAATTAAGCCTAAGTCTATTAACCAAGCTGACTTAAACTTGATTAATGACCCTAACACTAGACATCTCCTTCAAATGTCTCCATGGATCGCCCTTCTCTATCGACCGGCACCTTCAGCTCACCGGCCACCAATTGCCAATCACCAATTCGAATTCAAATCATACAAACTCAAAGCAAGCATGAAGAGGATCGCATAATTTAATTGATCAACCAAAATTTAAGGTCCATGCAATTCAATTATCCCCACTACCTCCTCATCGATCTAAAGATTTATTAATTGAAGTTAATGGTAATTAAACTACATTTACATTCATAAAGCAATAGGCTAACATCATTAATCCCTAATTGAATTCTAAACCCTTGCCTATACTAACTAGAGAAGAACATGATACGCAAAATGGAAAGGGAATCAAAGCATCCTTTAGTAAGGACAATTAAACACTTTGATTTAAGCATGCAAATCAACTAGTGATCAACCAAGCAAAGGCAAGCATCCTACTAAGCGAACAATAAGTTTATTTTTGGAATTTTATTATTATTTTTTAATCTAAGATGGACCGGGGCCTTGGACCCAGTCTGACATTATATATTTATCCTGGGGTTCAAAGCACTACCAACAAAGAAGAACCAACTACTTTGTTACACCAAAGTTCTAGAGCATGGGAAAATAACAACCAAAGAGTAAAGTACCTTAATTCGAAACCCTAGTAGATGGAAGCAATCACTCACAAGTCCCCTTTTAGAAAAAGGCTTCTCGGAGCTCATCTAGAAGTGGAACATATTGCCCATATGGGAAGAAAATTTAGCAAGAGGGAAACAAATCATTGGGACATTTGTGGCGAAGATTGAAGGGAGCTTCACTATTTAAGAGGGCAAATTATTTTGCGAGAAGTAAGCAACTATGAATTTCTATACATGGAAAAGATATTTGTATACGAGGGAGTAATGGACAACTGAGGAAGAAAAGGAAAGTTTAGGGTTTATGGGGATTTTGTGGATTTGGTTGAATTTGCTTTATGTGGGAAATCAATGATGTGGGAAGAGTGTATTGTTAGGATGTGTTTCGTTGGACTTTTAGGGAAAGCCATTGGGAAAATGCAAATAACATTAGGTTAAGAGGGTTTTTCAAAATGTAAATTATATTTGTTAAATTGTAACCTGAAAGTCCATTGTGAAGTATTTTTTAGCAAAATAGTGTTTAGAGAGATTATATTTATAAATAAATTTTGTGCTAAAGGGTGGTGGTGACTCTACTACTCCTCCAAGGTTTACTCCACCGCGAAGCGACACATAGGGGTTCCCTGGGTCAGAAAAAAAAAATGACTTTTGTGCTAAAAAAAAACAAGAAAAAAAGTTGGCCGGTGAGGACAGGCAATCGCTAGCGATCAAAATATGTCACCGGCAGTCGAGATCTGAGGTTACAAGACCTCAAGCAGCCTTAGAGACAATCGGGGAGGGTCACCTAGGGTCAAGCGACCCCTAAAGAACACCAGTGAGGGCCGCCCAGGGTCGGGCCACCCCCAACAAGCGTCGCTAAGGTCTTGCGACCTCATCGCAACCCAAATCTAGAGTAGCAAGATCGCACGACCTCCAATGACCTAACCCAGATTTGGGGCGACAAGGTCGTTCGACCTCCAACAACCCAGATTTGGGTCATGGTGAGGTTGGTGACCTAGATTTGGGTTGCTCAACCCCAAATCCATAGTCCCTCGCAATAGTTGCCACAACCTAGATGGCACGACAATCACACCATCTGCCAGCGATAGTCGCCTTGGTCACTACGACCATGCCGACCTCTATCTAGCCGTCGTCGGCAACTCACAGCCCTGCACAACACTTCGGCCGACCTCAATGGAGAAGAAGATGAACAGTCCAATGATGAGGGCAAAACTAGAAAAATAGAGAGCGAGTGAAGATAGTTTTGGAAGAAAATAAAAATATGAACAATACCCCTACTTGTATACCAAGAAAGCCGAAAGCCTAAAGCACCCTCAGACCTGCTTTGGGCTTTTAGCCTTTAGAATGCCAACTTTGGCTTCATGGGGATTTCAAATTTGTTCCTAGACACTCAATATTTGGCCCAAAGGGCTTTGAGTGTCCAAAGTGCCTTGTAAAGGGCACTCCCAAACACACTCTTAAGTGCGTGGCACTCCTAATTAACGGAAAAGGGAAAGAAAGATTAGGGTTTGAAAAAGGCAACTATTGCGATGGATAGAGAAAGCTCACCTAAATAGAGATTTGTGGTTTTCATGGTACTCTATCTATCACCATGAATAGCAAGAGCTCTCCCCTCAAGAGAGCACGTCATTAGGGTTTGTAAAAGGGAACTATCAACATGGATAGAGAGAGCTCTCACCTAGAGAGAGATTTGTGGTGTTTGTGGTGCTCTATCTATCACTAGGGAGAGTGAGAGCTCTCCCTTGAAGAGAGCACATCCACGAACCTCATATGGACGTGCTCTATGCTTTGTTATTGTCCCTCATCATTGAGCTTGTAAATAGTACCAAACCAATTTGGGCTTTAGGTTTACTCTGCTTTTTAACACCACCACAAACAACATGGTGGTTGTTATGTAATTACGTAAACAGTTAGGGGCAAAAAATCTAAACTCAATTACACACTCTAGTAGACTCCGTTGTCATTCCTCACATCGTCTACTCTTTAGATAAAATTAAAATGAATAAAAGTGTTGTGTTTGGGATAGGACCTCCGTGAGCTTATTCATATGAATAAATGCGCCTTAATGTGATGAGCTATGATGGAGTGAAAATTCATTGAAATTCAATTCGAGGAGACTCAAAAAGAGTTGAATATGAACTATTCATGTGATATCCGGAAATTCATACTTCAATTACTAATATAGAGGAAATAAAAATAATAAGTGTCACGAGTAGAAAGTTCAATTGGATTATTGATTTTATAATGCATTAAAGATCTAGAATGTATTTCCGTATTTATGACTTTCAAAATGTGATTCCATCTAAGTGTAATTGTTGAGCATTTATACATAGGTTGATTCTATAGTGATGGTGAATCACATCTCGCAATAGTGATTGTTATCGGGGATTGCTATGCTTTGAGTACACATACCAAGGGATTTTCATGTTAGAAATTTATAGTTAAGATTCTCCTAGTGTCTATTATCTTTCATCATAATTTTACTAAGTTCAATATATTTTTTGGGTTTACCGATGTTGAGAATGGATACCAGTTTTCTTGGTCATTTACCGAAATATAATATCTCTTGATAACTTATAAAATATATTTATCAAGTAGCCCAAATGTGGTCATGTGTAGTGTTTTTACTTGACTACATCTCCTTCTTCTTCAACCACAATTTTAACCATGGAATTTCATCATGCATGACCTCAACATTGTTAAATATAGCTCATTAATGCTCTTGATAAACTTGATTCATCATCATTCATGCATCTATTTGGTTTATCTATCTTCTCTCTCTCTCTCTCTCTCTCTCTCTCTCTCTCTCCACAAAATGTTTTTAACCCGCATATTATCATGGTTTTTAACCTTAGTTAACTAAAATGTATTGTTTTTAGTTTATAAGATACACAAGTCAAGATCTTCTCTATCTCTCATTAATGCGTGAAATGATTACAACTCAAATAACGTATCCTCATCCGAGCATTGTGCTTGGCCAATGACTCTCTCTCTCTCTCTCTCTCTCTCTCTCTCTCTCTCTCTCTCTCTCTCCAAAATCTTGTTGTGTGTCACTTAAGTAATAACCCACTTGCTCCTAAATGGTAACATCAAACTTAGCCTATCAAATTAGATTATGTATTTTAACCTTAATCAATTAATACTATCGATGAGTCCCTCTTTTACTTGACCAAGAAAAGGCCATCTTTCATTTGGGTTAAAATTTCTTATAGTTCATCTTATTAGGCCACTTTCAAGGCTACATATATTCCTTGGATTGGGGCACCACTCCCCTCTTTACACCTAAAGCCTCACATGTATTATTTGAATTGAAGAACCTTCCCTCTTTTTGCACCTAAAGCTTTTATCTAAAGCCATAATTACTTTTTGTTAGGGAAATCATTTATGATATTTTGAAGATGACAAAATAAATCAAAGGCTACTAACGTGTTTAATGGTTGAGTAATAGACTATGCAGATAATAGAACATGTAAAGAATATTGTCAAAGTCTATACTTGAAAGAACTAGAAGATAGACTCTATGTTGAAGCTAAACTTACTCAGACTATGTCCAGACCTTAAGGATAAATATATTCGGAAGCAGAATATGTTCAAACTTACATCCAGATTGTAAAGTCTACTTCAGACTGAAGACACTCAGACTTTACTTCAGACTGAACATGAATGAAAAACAAAGATGGGATCAAACTCAGAATTTAAAGAAGCTACTTCAATAAGAGAATGTCTCGAATCCAAAATTTTCAAACTTCTGTGTCAAAGTCTGAAGACTGCTAGACTTTTATGTCAAATTTTGTTTTACATCAGAAATCTGCCTACTCTAACAAATTCCAGAATTTACAAAGTCTACTTCTCCCGAAGAGGTTTAGACTTCTGGAGAATAGCAACAAGCAGAATGAGACACAAATTCAAAACGTAACAAATTTATAATGAAGCATGTTCAGAACAAAGCAACTTGACAGAACGTAACACAAGCCCCAAATGTATAACGGCTAGTAATTTAGTTTGGATTCTACATCTAGATAGATTTGATTGACTCAATCTAATTGATTGACAATTGGACCTTGAAAATAAGAACTTTCTAAATGAATAAGCTCTACTTATGAAAACCAAGATTCTGTTTATATAGGCGATCAGAATCAACTTGGGATTCTACTTTTGTCACTCAACAACTACCAAATCTTCTAGACGTACAGATCTGTCCAATGGGTAAATTGGAAGACGATCCTCTAGATATTGTCCAACAGCTAGTTTGGAAGTGGAAAAGTATTTAAGGAGATCAAGGATCGATGAGCAAATAAGAGACGAAGCGTAGAATTTATTATCCCAAAGTCTTAGAGACCTTCGATCATATACTTGTCTCTCATGAGCTTAAACGTTTATGATCATGAGAGAAATACCAAAAAAGTGATTTAGTGAGATAGTGTGATCTACCACTGAGTATTTGCTCTCAAAGTTATAATCTCTTGTTGATTGCATAATGGAATCCAGCTAGAAGGCTGTTAATGTGGAGAGTGGACGTAGGCTTGATTTAAGCCGAACCACTATAAATTACGTGTTCTTATTTTCTTCCCTAAACTCCTTTATTTTGTTTGTAGTTCTATTTAACTGCTAAAGTTTGAACTTGTGCAAAGTATGTTGTTCTTCAGACTCAGATTCAAAAGCAAAATATTTTACTACGTTTCGTGAAAAAATTTCTTCACACCTATTCACCTCCCTCTAGGTATTCATACTAGAACTTTCACTTTTTAACCATGGCTAGTTGTTTTCATCCTTTTGAATCTCATGAAAGCTTCTAAATACATTCCCCTTGGCCGTACACTCTCATTCCCAAATGCTTCAAGTCCTCAATTGCTCTCTCTCGATTCTCACTTTCCTCGATTAAAAGCAAGGATTCCACTCTTGTGTTGTTGAAGCTTTTAATTTATCCTTTCAAGTGTCCACAAGATGAATTTTGGGCTTCCTCTTCATCTTGTCATATTAGTTTTGTTGTTTAAAAAGATTGAGAGTTGTTATTGTTTGTTCTTGTTTACTTTGCTTTGAAGGTGATTAAGGTTTTGAGTTGTCCAAATTTTTGCTCAAGGTAAGTGAAAACTATAAAGGCTAAGTTAGATTGATCTACTTTGTACTCTTGGCTTGGTTGGTTGTTGTTTGTTAACTTGTATTTGGCTTTCGTGTCAAGTGTAGTGAAGCTACAATCATGGTATGTGAAATTCTTGTATTCACTTGAATTAGATCATTAAGATTGTTAATGCCGAGGCTGTGGTTGATGGATTTCTTGTGGGTATTTGATTGTTTCTCTAAGATGTGATGGCAATCTTTTGGTGATAAGAATGTGAAAACAACGAATATTAAACCTAAAAGTGATATTCCCACTATTCGACTAAATTACAAATTTACTACTTAAGCGTTCTTGGTCATATGTTGTCAATTATTTGGGTTGTCGATGTCATGTTGTTGATTATTGGGATTATCGATGCCATGTTGTTAAGTATTTGGATTGTCAGTATTCACATGGTTGATTCTCTAATTCTCTAATTCACATGTTGTTAAGCATCTCATTATCATTATTCATGTATATGATCATTGAAAGGGCAACATGATTATATTTTGAAAGTAAATTGCATGAAAAGATTATATGTATCTTATGTCAGTTCTTGAAATGAACATTGACTTCGTGTTTGTGCAAGGGAGATCACATGATTATAATGCTAGCCTGTGAATTGTTGCTATGTGAGTAAATATAGAAAAAAAAAAGTGTGCTGTAAATCCTAAAACTTGTCACAAAAGTATAATTAAGTCATAAAACTTTCAAAAAGTGTAATTAAGTCCTAAAACTTATCGTGAAAGTATAATCGAGTCCTAAAACTTTCAAAAAATACAATCAAATCATAAAACTTGTCAAGTATAATTAAGTCCTAAAATTTTCAAAAAGTGTTATTAATGGAACGGCTTAATTTAATCATTTTGAAAAGTTTTAGGACTTGATTGCACTTTTTGAAAGTTATAGGACTTCATTGCACTTTTGTAACACATTTTAGGACATTATTGTACTTTTTCAAAGTTTTAGGACTAAATTGTACTTTCTTGATAAGTTTTAGAACTTTCAATACACTTATTCCTAAAAAGAATTATCAAAAGTTATGTCTCTCGCTTGCATATTAGTGGCGATGATACCCTGGAGTTGAGATGCCCCAAGAGTGTTTGGGATCCCTCAAAGTAAAGACCTCAATGGATACTAGGAGATGCCTCAAGAGTTGGGATGAAATGAGATGGAATAATTAATATGATGCATAACTATATGCATTTGAGAGAATAATCCTATGTGATATTGTTCATGATTTTCATCAACATAACATGATAGGTAAATCGGTGCATCCATTTATTTGATTGTTTATCATAGTTATTTTTTATAGTATGCGATCGGTGTGCCTTGCATATTGAGTCATAAGCCGATCTCCTACCTTAAGCTTAAGGATTTCATTTACTAGACTTTAGCTCACCACTCATTACTCGGATTTGTAGGGTGGATCACCCTCCACTACTACAGTTTGGAGTCCCTATATGTTTTGGTTGTAATTATCATGATGTGCCTGTACTAGAATTGTCAGCAATATATGCTAATTATAATTCTATTGTATGGGTCGTCATGGGGTTGTTAGACTAGGTTCACCATCAATTTGTCGCTAGTATTGGAACATTGGCTATGAGATAATTGTACCATTGAGGGGCTTGGATGGTTTTTTTGGTTTTGATGGCGATGGCTCCTTCATTGGTGAGGTTTGTCAATCCATAGTTCAGGAATTCGGGAGCTTTTAGCTTAACACTTTCAAAAACCACATTGAATGAAAATTTGGGTCATTACAATTTGAATCACCGATCGAAAATGCATAACATACCCTAATTGATTACCATGAGATGTCAAAACCCAATGTGGGAGAGCTCGGTATAGACCAAGAATGGGTTGCCTGCCCACAGATCGAATGGCCACTTGGCCCACTTTGCGCCTTCGATCGATCCCTGAATCAAAGATCTATATCCCCTTTTTTGACCCAAAGATTATCCGAATCAAGATATTAAAATTCCACGCGTGAAAATATAAATATATATCAAGACAAGAGACACTAACATTATAACGAGGAGAGATGGTAAATTCACTAATCATGTCTAGATCTTATTCTCATGGGAATTACGTCGTGCTTTTTGCATTAGAGAACACATTATAAATGGACTTTGAGACTCAAAAAATCCTTAGACAAATGCAAGTGGCAATTCTTTTAAAGAGTTTTGGAAAGATGAAATCACATTTCTAAAGGCCCCAAAGGCCTTTAGTCCAATACAAGCCTTGCCCAACTTTGTGCGTTGTGCATTTCCGAAATACTATTTCATTTTTTTCCAACTTTACCCTCACTAAAATTTCAAAATTTTGAAAATGCCCTCACCATTTTCACCTCATGTGATGTTGCCGATGAACCAAATATGGCATCAACGACCTTGATTGAGATGACATGACCTCAAACGATGGCTACCTAGGGTCACATAACCACGGCAAGTGACAACCCTTGCTAGGGATCACCTGGTGCAACCTCAAGCAATGGACGATGAGAGCCTAAGCCCTTCACCGACGTCTGGCAAAGGGTTTGCATTTCATTTATTTAATATCAAAAAAAAAAAAAAAAAAACAGCAAAATTCATTCGTGAAACTATTTTTTTCTAAACAGCTAGAGGCGATCAATTCCTGATCTAGTCCGGTGCGATCCCACCCTATAACCTAGAACTAGACTAGAGGGATCCATTTGTAGTTTCCTAAACTAGGGAACAGTTTGAACTCAATTCAATTCAATTCCCAAGCGACACGATGGAACCAATTGACTCCAAAGAAAAGAATGCCTCGAACTTCATGACAGATGAATGAGACCCAGAGAAAGGGAAAAACTGATGGAGGGATTGAAAAGGAGAAGAAGCATATGCGAGACATTTAAAAAATAAAAATGAAAAAATAAAAAATAATCGGTTGGACGGTTCAATTTGGTCCGATCCCCATTTGAATCTGGAACTAGACTGACTAAACACCAGTTCCACTTTTAGGAATCGAGAACCGACTAAACCGGTTGATTCAGTCTGATCCAAGCGATTCCTAGTTCGATCAGTCCATCTAGCTCACCCTTACAAACAACATATAACCAAATTTATTTCTTGATAAATTTTATATTACATGTCACCTAACATTGTTTGCATTTTGAAAAAACTCTTTAATGTAAACTCCTTTACATTTTCCCAAAATATTTTCTCAAAATTTGAACCATTCACAACCTATATAAGTCTCTCTAAGCACAGATATCCAACAAATTGACAAAAGATTGTCGACAAGCTCATGTCAATAAATTTGAAGGACAAAACAATCAAAACAGAGTAATTATCTAATGTTTGGTTTTTCTAGACTAATGTAATCAAGTTTTCATCTGCACACATTATTGAGCTCGTAGATAGTAGTCAAATAGATTTGGGCTTTCAGGTAACTCAGCTTTTTAGCACCCCACATACTAGGGTGATTGATTACATAGTGGATAGATTTTAGGTTCCAAACATCGAGCAGAGTCCATCTATTCCTTTTCCTTTTATTTCATTTTATTGTATATATGATATGCATGTGTCTCATAGGAACACAATTTATTTGTATTTGAAGATAATATGTTAGAGATATTCAATTTTAGTAAAAAATTTCTGTTAAAAAAAAAGTAATAGAACTTACTCGATGTTGGAGATAAACAAAGTTAAAATCCATTTGGGTCGAATTCCACCCTAGAATTGGCCTTGCAGGTTCCATGTTCTCGATGGTAACCAACTAGCTTAGGGCATATAATCGGGAATCGAACCGGTCAATGCCGATTTATAGTTTTGGGACTGATAAGTAGGTCAATGCCCTTGTGAACTAGTTGGGTAAGGTCATTTGGACCGATTCTCAAGCTAAGCTAGCCCAATTGTTCACCCCCATTACACTCGTTAAACGGATGGATACCAATCCAAATTGACCAATTTCTGTGTAATATAAATATAGGGACTCGTACTCAATCCAATTTTATTTAACTTTTTTTGCTAAAACACTTTCATAGTTTACCCAATTTAGAAATACTCATACCCAATTGAGATGAGAGCATGGAATAAGCAAGCGTGAGATCGAGTGACAACTAGAGAGATTGAAGAGATAATGACAAAGGTTAATTAAATTTAAGTAAGTTGTTGACCTAATTAATATTAATATTATTGCGGACTTTTCCATTATAAATCTATTTACGAATCATTTACAAAACATAACTAACTCATAGTCTATAGCCTATTTAACACACTGGTCGGGACGGCTCTCACAGAATGGCGAGTTCTCCTCTACCAGCTGGGTAGCTTTCCCATCTTCAAGGTAAGATTTGTCTCCTTGAATCAAATTGTCAACGCATCTCTCCGCTTCCTCTTTGAAATAACCTAAATCACCCCCACAAAACCCCTTTCTTCTTTCTTGTTCTATACAAGACACCGATACAGACCTCAGCCCCACAGTAACCCTGAACGCCATCCTATCTTCTTCCAGTCGGATGGAAAGCAGGTCATTTCCATTAGATCGGCAACCCATTTGTCCGCTTCCTCTATGAAAAACCCATAAACCACTAATGTATGAACCATCATTCGCCAATCCCCGTATTTGATGAAACCCTCATTCACAATTCCCCAGCTTCATAAATCGGTCCAGAGCTCCCTTCAATAGGCCACTTATCCCGCAAGCTAGTCGAACGAATCCGTGAATCAGGGACTGGTGTGCAAGAGATGGCAGGTTCGCTCGAGGAAGAAAGACATGTAGCGGCCCTGTGTAAAAGCTTAGGTGAGTTATGGTTTGAAGATGATGTTGTTGATATAAAAAGCAATGTCTCGGAAGAAAAATTGATTGAATGCCGGAAAACAGTATTCGGGAAGTTGTCTTCTAGACCGAATGTGAATTTTACAGCCTTCGTGAATACTATGAAACGAGTTTGGAGGGTCGATTATGTCACATGTACTCAGCTCGGACCAAGCTACTTCTCTTTTACTTTCCAATCGAAAGAAGAAAAACAAAGGGTATTAGAAACCGGACCATGGTGTTTCTCCAGTAATTTACTAGTCTTACAACAATGTGACCCTGATACTCTTGAGATTTGCTATGAATTTACCCATTGTGCCTTTTGGGTGAATTTATATGGCCTCCCGTTTGGGAGAGTCACTAATGAAGTCATTAGGGATATAGCATCTAACTCGAGGAAGTTATAGAAGTAAAATTAGAAGCAAAAGGCAATAGTCACTACAAGATTGACAAGGCAAAGGTGAAGCTGAAACTGGAAAATCCTTTAAAAACAAGAGTAATTGTAAATTTGGAGAGGAAAAAACTATAGGTAGAGTTTAAATATGAGTGACTCCCACATTATTGTTACTCATGTGGTACAATAGGGCATTATGCTACTTTTTGTAAAGAAATCCCTTATGAAAAGGCTGGGCTGCCAAAAGACTTACCGGGAATATTTGGGAATTGGCTCCAAGCGGATGTGCATGAACTCAGCCCGTACAGTAAAATTTTCTATGGCAAACAAGAGCCAATCCTAGAAGATACTAAGTGTGTTCCAGAGACCCCCATACATTCTGTTTCTGAAAATGAAAACCAGCAACAAAATCAGACTCTAAACATCAATTGGGGACAGAAGAATGCTGAACAACTAACTCAAAAGGAAAATAGTGTATCATCACAGTAGTTAGCAATGCAACTCACAGGGAAGAAAACCCCACAAAAGAGAGAGAGCTGTTGTATAGATGAAGAATCTACTATGGTACTATACATTGAACAGCAAAAAGAAGCGGTAGTCGACATGCTAGAGGCCTCAATAGGTGAGGAAGGGCTTATTAGGCACAAATATAAAGGTACCAAGCACCCAACAGCCAAAAAAGGCAAGCATTTCTGTCCATATGGTGAGCAGAGCTCGAAAACAACAGATTTAGACAGTACACAACTGGTAAAAACCCCAATCAAGTTGTTGGAGAAATCAAGTCAGTGGGCTCTGGTGGCTAGCCCTAATAAGCCACCCACAAAGCCATGAAACTACTAAGTTGGAATTGTCAAGGTTGGGCACACTTCTGACAATTCAAACACTGCGAGTCTTAATGACTCAAGAAAGGCCCAGTATTATATTTCTAATGGAGACAAAGAATCAGGAGCAAAAGGTTCATCAGTTAAGGAGGAGGTTGAAATTTCAGCATGGTTTCTTAGTAAATACAGAAGGAATTGCAGGGGGATTGGCTATATTTTGGGATGATCAGGTAGTGCTATCAATTGACTCATTCTCAAACAACTACATAAATGTACAATGCCAAGTGAAGGAAACTAATCAGCAGATACAGGTTGTCACGACCTCTTTTTTTCCATCCGGGGAAAAGAAAGAAAGGTTTAGGGGTATTTGCCTAAAGAGGTGCACCAATAGCCCTAGATTAGGCGCGGGCTCTCCCAAGCCCATACCTCGCGCGACGTTAGATTCGTTTTTTAGTTCTTAACAACCTATGTAATTCTAGGAGTCGCCACTAGCCTATTGGGGTTGGCTAGAAACCAATCGAGACACGGGAGTGTTGTCTCGATTCTTACGCAACCAGAGATTTCTAAGAACGGGGACTTGTTTACACCAATGTTTCTATTAGCGCCCTTGTGGTACCACTAACTTGGAAGGTTGTTTATCTAAATGGCCACACAATCTTGATTACCAATTATAATTTTTATGAAACCACTAAGTGTCCATGCAAATGTTTTTGTAGGTTTTTTATCCTAACATAATTTAGAAAATAAATTTACACTTAAATTATTGAAAAGTGGTGCGGTAAATAAACATCCAAGAAATTGAAAGGACTTGAAAGTAATGCGGAAAAGAGAGACCCGATACAAGTCGGGCAAATAATATTACATGGCCTTGTTATCATGCCCCGGGACAGGACCCCCATGAGCGAAATGGGAATTTAAATATGCATGATATTACCCTAAATACACGAAACTACTCTAAATAATTTGAATCTATGGAAAATAGAGTATTTGCAAAAAATGATTATAAAATATCAAAATGGCATTAAATTAGGAAAAATGACCTTATAAAATTAATAAAATTTTATATATGTCATTTTTCCTTAATTTGATGCCATTTATCACTTATATATATTTTTTGAATTTTTTTGATTTTTTTGATTTTTTTGATTTTTTTTAAATAATAATAATAATAATTTCCTAAACCAATATACGTTAACATTGAACAACACAGCACATATATATTACAATAATAGAGCTTAAATCGACCGTTTCAAGGTTGAAACTTGGTTCCAACATTTTATCGAATACTTGGCTTGCATCAAATCACCTCAAAACGTCTTCATCGGGCCATGTTCGTGGCCTTCAATCTCGACCCATAAGCAATCTCATGCGGAGGTAAAGTATCAAGATTATACTACCACATGCAAGGAGCAAGTTTAACTAGAAATCACAGCCTAGAACATGCAAAAACCGAACTGAAAACGGCCTCCAATATGCGGGTTGGAGTTGTTTTGCAAAACTAGTGATGAACCCAAGTCAAACAGCCATGCCAAATGCTCAGATTGAAGCTCCGACAATCATCACATGCCATATCTATATGAAATATTACTCCATCTAGATGAAAATAGGTAACACTTACTTTCAAATGCAACAAACATCACTGAAAACGATCAACCGAACGCATCAAAATGAACTCTCCAAGAAGCATTCATGCATGATCTATGCGGGCCAACCATGTCTCAATGTGGTTTTTGGCTCATCTTATAGATGGTTTCATGGTTCACAAGGAGATTTAAAGACTAAACCAGGTTGTTCGATGCATCATTTGTACTCCCATGTAACATTCATCAAAGTCACAACGACAAAAAAAGCATGCAAATGGGAGTAACAAGTCAAGCATGTAGGGGCATTGAAGAGGTTTTAAACACTTAGAAAAATTTTAGCTTCAGAAATCAGTTCTTCGGACTAGTTTCCTTCTCGATTTTCATGATCAAAACATGTTCAAACTCGAACAAAAATACATCTAGGATGCTTACCTTGCTTCATAGTTTCTTTTTCAAGTGACTCTTGGCCAAGGAAACCACGAAATTGTCCTCTGGAAGCATGTGGAAGTTGGTTCCTTCAAGCTGAAAGTGAGATCTGCAGAAGAAAAAGTGACAACGAAGCTTCTCGTTGACTTCCAAAATTAGACTTCCAAACCTTCCTTGTTGGCCAAGTTTAAATCAACCCAAACTATATGTATTATAGTTTGGCTTGTAAGTCATGGCTTTCCTCATTTTTCTCTCAATTTTCTCAAAAGCACTCGCTCTTCCTCACTCGTGACCAAGCAGGCTCAACACTTAGAAAAATTTTCGGACTTTCTGGGCCAGCCAGGAGGGCACTGTTTCGGGGGGCTTTAGGAGGCCTTCCCGATCTCCATTTGGGACATGCGACCTATGGTTGGAAAGATATTTGAATTACCTTTCACTCTCTAGTTGAAGTTTTTGGCTAATTTTGGCCGCAGGTGTGTGAAAATCTCACTTTTCTCTCGCTAGGTCGGTCTGGAATTTCTGGGTTTTCCTTTTCTGGAGTTGCTTCTAAGGGCCTCTTTAGGGTACGATGCCGAGCTCTCTACTCTCTCCCTCGTCTCCTTTGTTTCATCCCTTGAAAGACCTTGCTTCAGTGATCTTATCCCATGAATTGAGGGATTTTTTGTCAGCTTTTTGGCCCCCTACCAAGCCTGCCAACTGAGCTAGTCCACCCACTCTCCTGACTTAGCCAAAAATGTTAATTCTGCAGCTGTTGAGTGTGCAGGTTTTGCTGCGATTTTCCGGTGCTGTCAGGAGCTTATCCTTGGCCAATTTCCGTCCACTTGCACTGCTATATATGGTCTTCCATCACGTGCAAATATCAAGCTATATGGGCGGCTGAGTGAGATATGGTGGGGCCACCAATATGCCTACTTATCAGCTCCGAATTAAGACCTAACCGTGGGCTGAGTTTTGGTAGCTAGTTTGTGTGCTTTAATCCATCAATTTGGCCGCGTTTTCTAATCAATTAGCAACCTCATGTATAGTAGTTTAAGATCTTGACCATTTTTCGTAATTGTCTCCACCCAATTTTGCAAGAGAGTCCCTCAAAGTTGGCCATTTTCTTGCCCGAAAATGTCAAATTCAATGCAATTAGGTCCTTTTTGCCCGATTCGATTAATTAGACCTGACCCAAGTTCAATTTCAACTTAATTGGGGGCTAAGATGATGATTTAAGGGCTCGGGTGAAATTTTGCAAAAATTGCGAATTGGTCCCTCAACTTTTGGAAATTGCATTTTTGCCTCAATTTGCCATTTTAATTCCAATCTGACCTCTTGGGCTTGGCTAGTCACATTTAGATCATTGGCCACAACTTTTTTTCTTTTTTTTTAACTTTTTTTTTTTTTTTTTTTTTTTTTTTTAAATTAATTAATCTATATGCAATAATTTGGGCAAAAAATTAGGTGTCAACACAGGTCACCTTCATACATGCTCCATATGTTTTTCAAGAAAGGGTACAGTTTTGGGAAGCCATCCATAGAGCTAGTAGAAACTACCATCTACCGTGGCTTTGCTTAGGGGACTTCAATGAAGTATTATATCACTAGGAAAAAGTGGGTAGAAAAAGAGCAAAAAATTACCGGTTAACAGCCTTTAAGGACTTTCTTAGCCAATGCTCCTTAATGGATTTAGAATCCAAAGGATGTGCTTTCACTTGAACAAATAACCGAGCGGGGGATCAATTCGTGAAAAAGAGACTTGATAGGGGATTGTGCAATATAGAATGGCGTATAACTTATCCGAATGCTGAATGCATCGCACTACCAGCTATAGGGTCTGATCACAGCCCTATTGTAATATCTTTAAACTCGCGGAAAGAAAGGAAGAGTAAGGTGTTCCGGTATGAAGCATTATGGTCAGAAGATGAGGAAATTATGCTGTTGATAAAGAAGGTATGGGCCGAAGGTGAATCCCAAAGGCTAAATATAGTACAAAAGTTGCAAATGGTAGCTCAACAGTTGGCAAAGTGGAGTAAGAACAGGTTCCATAATGCAAAAAAGAGAATCGAAGAGCTGAAGGATGAATTACAAAGGCTAACAAATGGAATTGATGTACATAAAGAAAGTGAGGAAGCAAAGCGAATTAACCAGGAGATTGAAAAGCTTTGGCGGCAAGAGGAAATGTTTTGGGGTATGCACTCAAGAATCAATAGGTTAAAATGGGGCGACAGGAACAAAATTTTTTCATGCAACAACTATCCAGAGAAGAAATAGAAACAAAATTACCTTATTAAAAAATGCAGCAGGTGAATGGGTAAAAGAAGAACAGCCTTTAAAGGAGATGACAGCAACTTTCTTCAAAAACCTATACTCGTCAGTGGGAGCTCGCAATTTTCAGCCTGTCATACAACAAATACCAACCACTGTGGATGAAGAGATGAATCAGAGGTTAGTAAAATCCATTACAATTGAGGAGATTACTAATGCAATGCAGTAATTAGGAGCAAACAAAGCCCCTGGACTGGATGGGCTTAATGGGTTATTTTACTGAAATCATTGGCTAGATATAAGTCAAGGAATATGCAGCGAGGTGCAAAAAAATTTTGAAACAGGACACTTAATCCTAACATGAACAGAACCCAAATCACCCTCATTCTTAAAGTCCCAAACCCTGAAAAGCATGAACAATTCCGACCCATCAGCTTGTGCAATTTTGTATACAAAATCATATCCAAAGTAATGACAAACAAACTAAAACCTTTACTATCAAACCTCATTGCTAAAAAAACAAAGTGCCTTTGTTGGGGAGCGACAAATTCGGGATAATATATTGATTGTACAAGAGGTTTTACATAAGTTGAGAACTCGAGAGAGGAAGAGCAAATTCCAAGTTGTCCTAAAGCTTGATATGCAAAAAGCATATGACCGAATTGAATGGGACTTCCTACAAGCTTGCTTGACTAAGATGGGATTTTGTGATTAGTGGGTGCAATGGGTGATGCAATGTGTATCCATAGTTTCATTTAGCATAAAATTTAATGGTCGTCCTCTACCTTTTTCCAAGCCCACCAGAGGAATTCGACAAGGTGATCCACTCTCCCCCTATTTATTTATTCTAGTAACCAACATTCCATCCCACTTTATCGCACTTGTGGAGGGTACTCTAAGAGGAATTAAACTAAACAGCAACTACCCCACTTTATCACACTTGCTCTTTGCGGATGACTCTATATTCTTCCTTCGTGGTATTGTATTAGAATGTCAGAACTTGGCAGTTATCCTACATCAATATTTCTTCGCAACAGGACAGTTTATTAATCTAAACAAGTCAAGAATCCATTTCAGCAAAAGCTGTCCACGTAATCTGAGAAGGAATATGCCTGATGAACTAAGAGTCCCAGAAATAGAGAAAATAAGGAAGTACCTAGGTATTCCCTCGGATTGGAAAGGATAAAAAAAAAAAAAAAAAACATATTTGCATGGATTCTTGTGAAAGTAAATATGAAGTTGCAGACTTTGAAGGATAATTTGTTGTCCAAAACAAGTAAGGAGATATTGATTAAATCAATGGTGCAGGCAATTCCACAATATGCAATGGCCATTTTCAAAATCCCGGTGTCTATCTGCAAAGCTATTAAAAAGAAAATTGCAAATTTCTAGAAGAAATGGGAAAAATTGAAGCTTAGGAAAGAAGAAGGAGGTCTTGACTTTAAAGACCTCCTAGATTTCAACAAGGCGATGTTAGGAAAGCAAGCATGGCGCATTTCTCAGCAACCTTCTTCACTACTAAGTCAACTAATGGAGGGCCTTTACTATCCACAAAGTGATTTTTGGAAAGTTGGAAAAGGGTCCAGACCTTCATGGGGATGGCAAAGCATTGTCTTAGGGAGAGACTCCATAGCTCCCCAAGTTATGTGGACCGTTGGCAATGGACAGAATATTTCGATTAGGGAAGATAAATGGTTAAAAAGTGGAACCATTGGTAGGCTAGCAACAAGAGATGAGCCAGAGAAAGTGGGTGCATTAATAGAGCAAAGGGATGGGAAATGGAATGAGGAATTATTACGGTTATTGTTTGATGACCAAATAGTTAGGAAAATCCTTGCAACTCCTATAGGATTACCTTCTACAGAAGATAAAATGGTGTGGATGAGCAACAAATCAGGAGTATATTCGGTGAAAAGCGGCTATCTCTATTATAGAAATCAAGCAGCAAACACAGTAACCACAACAGCATCTTCCTCTCACCATACAAAGCCTGATCTCTGGAAATTTATTGGGAAATCTAACACTCTACCTAGAGTTAAACAGTTCTGGAATGCTTGCCAAAATGCAATACCTACAGTGGACAATTTGCACAGGAGGAGAATTGTACCTGATCCGCTATACCCAATTTGTAAAAAGGAAGCCGAAACCATTGAACATGCTTTATTACTCTACCCTTGGACAGTCAAGATATGGCGAGCTAGTTCTCTACACATCTAGATATCAAGAATTGGGTTAACACGACTCAACGAATGTTTATATTCGAAAAAAGAAGATCCAACCTAAAATTCGACCTCATTACCACTACTATGTGGTGCATTTGGAAGGATCAGAATTGATTTGTCTTTGAACATCATCCCATGCATCCGCATCAGACCTTGTCCAAATCAATCGCTCTAAATGAGAACTATAAGACCTACAACAGCAAGAAGACAATAGCAAAGGAAAACGATACCCACACGCATCGATGGCAACCACCGCACTTGGACGCTCTTAGCATCAATATCGACGCTTCCTTTGTCTGGGATGAAGGCATAGCATCAGATCTGGAGGAGGTAAGCCAAGTGGCCGAGAACAGGGGCGTAACCGACGCTGCCTTGGTTTGGGATGAAAGCCAAGAGCCAGATTTGGAGGAAAGTAGAGAAGTGGCCGAGAACAAATTAACACCAGCTCTTGAGGAAGAAAGAGAAGTGGTCGAGAATAGGAGTGAGTTCGACACTTTTGTCTAGGATGAATGCGCAAAACCAGATCAGGAAGAGTCTAGAGAAAAGAGAACATTACCAGCTTTTGGGGAAGATCGAGAAGTGGCCGAGAACAAGGAAGCCTCCAACGCCTCCTCTGTCCAAATTACAGGCGTATCACCAGCTCTTGAGGAGCGTAGAGATGCAGATTCCAAATCTAACAGATCAACACCGGAGCTCGGGGAAAGTAGATGATGAACTAAGAACAGGGCTGCCATTGCCTGTATCTGCCATGACTCTCGAGGATGCCTAGTGGACGAATTTTCCAGGATGGTCGCAACCTCATCAACTGAACAAGCAGAAGCCATAATTCTCTTGGAAACCCTAGATTTCCTCTTAAGAAACTCAAACAGAACCCTCCAAGTACAAGCTGACTGCTGGTTGCTCATGCAAGTAGTTCAAGAAGAGACAAAACCAAGCTGGGAAGTGGCAAGGCTGGTGGACCGGATCCGAGAAAAAATTAAACTGTTTTCGGGCCTCTCATTGGCCCACTGCAGCAGGAACGCAAATAGGCCCGCCGACTGGGTTGCAAGAGTCAAAAGAGCAAACTATCTTCCTCGTAACTAGGTATCCAACCCTCCGACAGCCTTAATCGATTTATTATGTGCTGATGTTTCTGATGTATTTGCTCCGTACTTATCTTAGTAAATGAATAAAATATCGCACTTACGACCCTATAGCCTATTTTCCTAAGTCTCACACTTTCCACAAACAAACAAAGATGGGGTCGCCATGTTATTACATAAAAGGTGAGGGGCACTTTCAGAAGTCTAAAAAACTCTAAACTGCACACTCTCGTAGACTCCATCGCCATTCCCCTCGTCGCCTTGCTCTGTAGATCCTTCTCTCTGCTCCTTTCCCGGCGATCATCCTGCGCATCGCGTCGCAGCGATCGTCGGGCTTCGCGCTAGCAATTACAGTCATCTGCTCCGGCATACGGCTGAGCAGCTTCGTCGCGCGTCCTGCGAGACGCCACAGATTTCTCTCCCCCTTTTCCATGCGTTGTTCTCGAGGCGTTTTGATCCCGTTTCAGTGATTCGAAGAGGGAGGGCATATGAAATCCGCGGAGATCAGGACCCTTTTCGTCTTCTGGCTCGTTTTCACCGGATTGAGCCTCGCCAATGGGGAGGATGCCAAGAAGAACAAGTTTCGGGAGCGGCAGGCTTCAGACGATGAGCTCGGCTACCCCAATCTGTAAGTTCGGCGCCTTTTAGTGGGTTGAGTCCCAATTCTCAAATTTTGTGCGAGGGTCGGAAAAGGGTTTGTCCGAGGGTCGTATTGGAGCGTGATGTGTTTCTTCTGTGGGTGTAGAGATGAAAGTGCATTGCTGAACACGCAGTGCCCTAAGAATTTGGAGCTGAGATGGCAGACGGAGGTTAGCTCTAGCATATATGCCCCCCCGTTGATCGCTGATATCAACAGGTAAGGCTTTTTGCCCATGTTTAATGTGTAATCCAATGGCATGAGTTCCCTGCTTTTGTTACTGTTATTTCACTTTGTCTGTAAGCAAGGTTTTGGGTAGTTAGTTTTGGCAATTGTTCCTGAAGAAATTAGTTTTCCACCTTATTCAAACATGGGATTTAATTTTGGAACACTTCTTGATGGTAGACATCAGTTGTGTAAGGCCCTCATGAGATTTTCTTCTGACCTTGTCACTTTTTATATCCTGGTTTGATGTAATAATGTCTAACTTGCCAACACTTCCGGTCTTTCAGTGATGGGAAGCTGGACATAGTAGTATCTTCTTTTGTTCACTACCTTGAAGTCTTAGAAGGTGCTGATGGAGACAAGATGCCGGGTGAGTTCTCTTTTCACTAAAGCAATTTAGTTGTATGTATTGTTCCAGAAGACTTCAACACTTACTTATAAAAGAGATACAAAGGAGCACCTGTCTTCATTTTGGGACTGTGGTATCATTGTGATGAGCTGGTTAAATTATCAAGCTATAAGAGAAAGCTATGTTTGTTTGGATCAAGGGCCTTTGACCTAGTAGCTAAATATTCATCAGGATGGCCTGCTTTCCACCAGTCAACCGTGCATGCAAGCCCTCTCCTGTACGACATTGACAAGGATGGTGTGAGGGAGATATCTTTGGCTACCTATAATGGTGAAGTGCTGTTTTTCAGGTGATTGTCCTGGTTTCAGTTGCTAAAGTGCATCCCACTTTGGCAATGTGTTTCAATGAGAATTTTGTCATCTTCCAAACTTCTGATTGCACGTGTCCTATGTTTTCAGGGTATCAGGTTACATGATGGCAGATAAATTAGAGATACCTCGCAGGAAAGTACGTAAAGATTGGTATGTTGGTTTACATCCAGATCCAGTGGACCGTTCTCATCCAGATGTGCACGATGAGCAGCTTATCCAGGATGCCATGGAGTCAAAATTATTTTCTCGTAAGTTTCTAATGTATTCGCTGCTGTTTGTTTTTACATATCCAGAACTAGGTGCGTAGTCCTTTCATATTATTACTGCAAGATCTTCTGAGGAAAACTTGACCAGCCCTAGAGTGTCCGAGTATTGATACCAAAATATTTGCCCCCATGCATTACCTATTGATGTTAATCTGAAGTTCTCTTTTGGTGATTCTAGAAGACAATGGGAGCACAACTAGATCTAGTCCATCAGTTCCCTCAACATCGGATAGCAACCTTGGCACGGGGAATGTGACCAAGCCAGAAAATGAATTGAACTTGAATGGAGCTCAAGCAGAGAGAAACATTAAGCTGCCTACAAGCATGGATAACTCAACTACCACGGATAACTCAACTACCACAGATAACTCAACTACCACAGATAGCTCAACTGGCACAACAGGATCAACTCAGGCTTCTGATTCAGCTCACGGAACAAATTCTGGCAGACGGCTTTTGGAAGACATTAACTCTAAGGGATCTCAGGAAGCTGGCTCTGAATCCACTGTTAATAACGTCAAGGACACTCAAGCTGCGACTGTTGAAAATGAAGCAGGTCTAGAAGCTGATGCTGACTCGTCATTTGACCTGTTTCGTGATAGTGATGAGCTTCCTGAGGAGTACAGTTATGACTATGATGATTATGTTGATGAAAGTATGTGGGGAGATGAGGAATGGACTGAAGCGCAACATGAGAAATTGGAAGACTATGTGAACATTGATGCACACATTTTATGCACCCCGGTAAGGGAAGACATTGAGGGTGACTTGTTAATTCTCTGCTGAATTATGTAAAAGTTCTGGAAAAACTAGGGCATATTATTGACCTAAAGAAGAATTCGTTATCATTCTGAACAAATAAAAATTTATGTGGGTTTTCCTTTCTTTTTCTTTTTTTTCTTTTGTCATATTGATCAGGTCATAGCAGACATTGATAACGATGGGGTGTCCGAGATGGTCATCGCTGTCTCATACTTCTTTGATCATGAGTGAGTCCCTTACATTTATGATGCCTTTTTAGTTCTCAGGCTTTATCAAGTATATCAGCTTCTTTTGTGTTTTAGTGAAGTAAGTATATGGGTCTGTGTTAACAGCACACTTTAGGCTTTAATGAAAGAACTAGTAACTTGTGCTGGTGATTTCTTTTAAACCTTGGAAATGCCTATAATTTGGGACTTCCGAATTTTGAATCTTTGTTCTGTTATTCCTATTCATACTTGACTGTTAAAGAGTCATTTGTAATGTCAATATTTCAGTTCCATTTGTCTATCTGATACTTTTCAGTCTTACTATTAACACGATTTTCTTGCCCAGAATCATTACCTTTTTATTTACTGTGTACTTGTTATATGAAATGAAAGTCCATATCAGTTAATTCTTCTGATAGTTTTACTTCATTTCTCTGTTTTCTTCGGGCTTTTAAATTTGGTTTTTGCCTTGGCCTAAAGCAACGTAGTGGCTTCCTGCATTGTATTGGATACAAGAAGCTGATGGGTCTATGGGTTTCTTTTCTCATTCTTATTTTATTACATGAAGTGTAAGAAATGTATTGAAGAAATGCTGAATGGAGTGTTGAAATCACTAGTTTTACCTTAACGTAGATGCAGTCCACATTTATAAACAGCAATATAAATGCGCAGGTACTATGACAACCCGGAGCATTTAAAGGAACTGGGTGATATCAATATTGAGAAATATGTGGCTGGTGGGATCGTTGTTTTTAATCTTGATACGAAGCAAGTTAAATGGACAACACCACTAGATCTTAGCACAGACAGTGGGAACTTTCGTGCCTACATATATTCTTCTCCTACAGTTGTTGATTTGGATGGTGATGGAAATTTGGACATCCTGGTTGGAACTTCCTTTGGCCTCTTCTATGTATTGGACCATCAAGGTGATCTTCTTTGACTGTGTAACTATTTTGCGCTAAGTTTTTTAGAGGATGCATTTAGGATTTGATAAAATCTTCAAATTATATGTATTTATATTGACACGTTTTGTATTGGGGGAGCGTGTGCGCACGTGTGTGATGTTTCTTAGTTTTCTGTGATCCACTGACTCTACCACAGTTCTAGAAGGTAGTGATTAGAAATACAGAACCAATATGTGAAACAGTAAAGTCATTGCGTTTAGATTAATTTGTCCATCTAATCTCTAAATGCTTGTTTTCACCCTTAAAGCTGGTTTGGAAATGTAGCCAACTTGTCTATCTTGTCACCATTCAGCAAATAACCATGAATACAATGATTTCCAGGTAAAATCAGAGAAAAATTTCCCCTTGAGATGGCTGAAATTCATGGAGCAGTAGTTGCAGCAGATATTAATGATGATGGTAAGATTGAACTTGTCACCACGGATACTCATGGAAATGTTGCTGCCTGGACTGCCCAAGGAGTAGAGATTTGGGAAAATCATCTTAAGAGCCACATTGCTCAGGTTAAATGTCAAACGCCTTATTTATTTGATTGTTAATTTGTTTCTACTCTATTAATATGCCTAGTGGCTTCATATTGGGGTGCAATTTCAACTGGTATGAAGTATGGCACGATTTTATTGAAGTAGTGAGCTATAGTTACTCTGATGAGATACATATGCAACATTTACATTTGCAAGCTTGGTGGAGGCACATATGGGAAGTATCTTTGTCTTCAGGCTAGATATCAGATACTTGCATATGTACAGGCATGATAAAGCTGGAGCTCAGCGACTTTTAGATGCTCTTATGTAAGAAAATGTTGAATTACTAACAAAAAACTAAGTTACTTGGGATTATAGAATTTCAGCCTGAGGATCTCGCATTTGGTACATTGCTAATGCTGGTCTAGGTCAAGGGGGCAATCCTTAGAGTATTGTTGCGTCTATGGTTTTTGTGGCGATGATGTCAGGTGGCATGTGTCTTCATGGGTCTTGTTGACATACATGTACTCTGCACTAAACCACTATCTACCATCTGCGCATTTACTTGTGACATGTATTGTAAGTACTGTGATCTTCTGATTTATTTTTGTCCATTGATCCGGTGATTATCAACATTATGGAATGAAAATCGTTCTTCATGAGACAAAGTTTGTGACCAATTGATATAAGATGAAACTGGTTTGGTTTTGATTTTGCATATGAAAATGTGACATGCCTAGGCTTATTTTGACAAAAAATTAAGAAAATAAAAGGCTAAGGAGCTGAAAAAACCTTTTGTTGTTTCTCGCATGTCTATAATCTGGTGTCATATTAGCAAGTAGCATCCTATGAGGGAGAGAAAAGAACAGAGGTGCAGCTGTTCACCATAGGAAGGCATTAGAGACTGTAATCAGAATTCCTCATTATTCCCAAGGCCAGCCTTTTTCGTTATGTGTGGTTATCATCCTTTTAGAACTCACCAGATTCCTGGTATTTTATGTATGTTTTAGAGTCTGAATTTATGGCCTTGTAGTAAGGTGTGAAGGCAAGTGAACTATATGTTTTTAATATTTTTTGGAACTTGAATTACTTGATGGACAATTACCTAAGTATGCTGTTAATGTCCAGGGTCCAACCATAGGTGATGTCAATGGCGATGGGCACACTGATGTTGTTGTTCCAACAATATCAGGGAACATTTATGTTCTTAGTGGCAAGGATGGTTCATTCGTCCGTCCATATCCTTATAGGACTCATGGAAGAATTATGAATCAAGTTCTCCTTGTTGATCTAAATAAACGCAAAGAGAAGGAGAAAAAGGGACTTACTCTCGTTACTACATCATTTGATGGTTATCTGTATCTTATTGATGGGCCCACATCATGCGCTGATGTAGTTGACATTGGTGAAATTTCGTAAGACATTTTTATATCTTTTGCTGCCATAAACCCCATTCTTTTCTGTCTCCAAAGCTTATCTCAGTGCAAAATTTTGGACAGATATAGCATGGTATTAGCAGATAATGTTGATGGCGGTGATGATTTGGATCTTATTGTGACAACTATGAATGGCAATGTCTTTTGCTTCTCAACTCCCGCTCCTCATCATCCATTGAAGGTAAGATTAACATGGACTTGATTTATAATTTTGTGCTTCAGTTTGCCTTTTTATCTTACAATATACATTTTATCCAGGCATGGAGATCGGCATATCAAGGAAGAAACAACGTTGCCAATCGGCATGACCATGAAGGAGTCTATGTCTCACATTCCTCGAGAACTTTCCGTGATGAGGAAGGCAAGAGCTTCTGGGTGGAGTTTGAAATTGTCGATAAACATAGATATCCGTCTGGGTATCAAGCACCTTACAATGTCACGGTACGTTCTTCCTAAGATCAAATGGCATTTTCCAAATGGCAGGAATGCTTTGATGTCATTTTGCTTTTGTTATTTTGCGAAAACAATGCAGACTACCTTGTTGGTTCCTGGCAACTACCAAGGAGAGCGAAGGATAAGGCAAAACCAGATATATGATCGCCCTGGAAAATATCGAATAAAGCTACCAACTGTTGGAGTGAGGACAACTGGAACTGTTTTGGTGGAGATGGTTGACAAGAATGGACTTTACTTCTCAGATGAGTTCTCTCTTACATTTCATATGTACTACTACAAGCTGCTAAAGTGGCTTCTCGTTCTGCCTATGCTCGTCATGTTTGGTATACTTGTCATCCTTCGTCCTCAGGAAGCCATGCCACTTCCGTCATTTTCAAGAAACACCGACTTGTGATAAAACATCCTTTCATCAAATTTCAACCCAGCGCAAAGGCAGATTGTATACTTGGGAAGGAAGTCTGGTTAAATCAATGATACAGTAGTACCAATTTTCTCCAGTGAGCCCTGACAATACATTGAAACGGATATTGATTGTCTAAATAGAATAGTGTTTTGGAAATAGCTGACACAGAATCAAAAGCTGTAACATGGGAGATCTGAAGTTTTGGATGATAGTTCAAAATTATTTTTTCTTTAAATGTTGCTAATAACTTATGCTTATCGTCAATCATTTGTTACTTGAGTGATTATTTGCTTGCGGCAGAAAGGATTCTGAGAGACTTGCTCTTGCTGAGATGGCCATGAAGTAATGGCAATAGCAAGATTCTGCAAGCTTCCCTGATATAACCGATGCGGTTTAAATGCTTTGTCGGACTCTTGTCAAGCGTGCAAAAGCTATACCATCAAAAAATGTGTTCGAGTTCAAGAAAGATTTATAGTTACAATTAAGCATGACATATATTACAGTTTCTTGTCTTCCAGCTGATAACTGTATTTTGATATCTTAATGAATTATTGCTGAGGAAAGAAAGAGGCACAAGATAAATTATCGCACAAACGTGGATTACACTTACAGTTACGCAAGAAAAAATCATAAACTCGAGGATGAATAGAAATGATACGGGCTTTAAAAGAAAGAGCAAACATGTGTATGATCAGATTGACTATGTTGGATGGATGGTGAGGCATGGAACTTTCATTCTAAAGAGTTCCATCACCTCAACGATTATCAGCTCCATCGTGCTGCAGAGTTTGTACGATGCTACCGAAAGGAGATGACATTGGCCTTCACTTCTGGTCACTGTCGAAGTGTTTCTGATTTGTCCAGCTCTCATGGAGATGAGATTGCTGGCCAAGTTGTTTGGAGGGGTAGAACTAGAAATATCAATGCCTGACATGAACTTTGTCGACCCGGTTCTTTTTCCAGATCGATTAAGCTATAAAGCTAATTCTAAGCTCATAAGCAACAACAGCTCCAGCAAGTAAAATTTACATGTGCACGAAACTCCATAATCCATATGCAGCAATCCAACCGGTGAACTAAAGAAGAGGCGAGCATCACTCAGAAAGGTAAAGGACCATGAACGATCAATGAACTTAAGCCATCAGCTGTGCAGCTTTTTCTAATACAAAGTGATTTTCACCAACCAAAACCAGGAAAGGCGCGAAATAAACGTGACTACATGAGAAACTAGATATCGATCATCCAAAAATCATATCCACGATTCACTCATAAACAGAATTTTTTAATGTGCTGGACCCTGTCAATGCTTTTATATTAATGCTAATCCCAAAGCACTGAATTCTGAACATTATCCAGTTCAAAACCAAATCAAGATAATATCATCAATTTTGTCATAATTTGACAAGCTCATTGCGCTGCCATGAGCAACCTTCAGCATCCTCACCATCCGTTGGAGGTAGGACTAGCATGGACCAGACTTGCGATTTTGTGTCTTATCCTGGCTGGTCTATCTTATGATTTGCATTTCTTCCAGGCACGGAGATCGTGCAATAGGAAGAAACAGTGTTGCCTATCGGTATGACGACAATGGAGGAGTCTCGCATTTGTCGAGAACTTTCTGCAATGAGGAGGGCAAGAGCTTATATGGTAGTGGCACTAACAACGTATGTAAGGATACATTTAATAACGTTTCTGTTACGAGAAATAACTTTTTTCAGAAATATTTTTTTCTATTTTTATTGCCGAAACAGTTTCTGAGCATTTGAACACATTTGATAACTACACAATTTTTGCTTCCAAGAGAGACTGCGTTTGGTACAACTCCATATATTTTTATGACTTAAAATTTCTTTTAATTTATTAATATTTTTATTTTTATTTTTTTGGTAAATGGTAAGAAATATATTAACTTAAGCCAAAGAGAAGCAAGAAGCTATACAACAAGAACTCAGCACCAAGAATTTATACTCACAAAGATAAGAATAGTCAAAGTGAGTGGGAGGGTACCAAGGTAAAACAAGACCACCTGCACAGGAGCAGAGGAAAGCCAAAACAGCGGCAAAAGCAAACCAAACAGCCTAAAGATGGAGCAAAAAGAACAAAGACCCCAACAACAACACAAGTATAGCAAGGAACCTGACAGTAGGAGTGGTAGGTGAGTATAAAAACTACACCGAAGAGGCTCCTAAATCCAAAACAGCATCTTCAGGGCTCGGTTGCAAGGACCAATAGAACCGCCAAATCGAAGAGGGTGTGATAGAACCCCCTGCTCCAAAAGGTCTATTGGTCAATAGATAGATCAGTCTGCCAAAATGGAAGGGTTTATAGACCAGCAATGCAGTAATCTACAGTTCGTGGTGTTAGAGGGGACATGGTTAAAAGACAATGCTTTGTCTCTAACAACCTTCTCCAATTGCAACTTCATAGCTGGGAGGGATGGTGGCCTCCCCTTGAAGAGAATATTATTTCACTCCTTCCAAATGATGTAGCATACGGCTACAAAAGCAAACCAGCCAAGGGTGGAATAGAAAGAATTCCTAGACAAATACTTAATCGCCCAGTGCAGGTTATCCACTAAAGATTTGTTCATCCAAGCAAAATTGAATCTAGAAGCCCAAAAGGTGGCTAGAGCGGCAGGAATGGAACGCCCAAAAAATAGATGATCGACTGAGTCCAGACGACAAGAACAAAAGGCACAATTTCACAGCTAGGATACGGCCATAGGTAAGAAGCAAAACTTGTGTCGGTAGCCTATTTCTGATGATCAACCAAAGTAGGAATTGATATCAGGGAATCAACGCTTTGTTCCAAATGAAAGGAGCCCATTGCAATTTCTGGCCTCTTGGCCGAATAGCCTCCCACGCCGAAGCAACAGAGAGGAGGTGCCAAACGGGTTACCCAACCAAAGGATACGATCAGGTTCATAATTGAGCTCCGAGAGGGGGTCATCCCAAGCGGCAATAACATTCAACACCCCAGAAGTATGCTCTGGGAATGCTAAAAAGTCAGCCACGGATGCTCCCTTAGGGAGCCACGAACAGTAGATCTCAGTATTGGAGAACAACAAGTTACGCGGCCCTTTGAGATGCCAATTATCAAACCAGAAGGAAACCAATGTACCATCTCCCACACGCTAGCAAAAAGACCTACGGAAGTCACCTCTAAGATCAAGGATTTTTTTCCAAGATCAAGAACAAAAGGTGGGTTTGGATGCCAACCGGAAGTTGACATTCTTCAGGAACACAGAATGTATCCACCCACACCAGAGAGATTTCTAGTCTGTAAATAGTAGCCATATGTGCTTAAGCATTGCTACAGTATTGCTTTCCCGAAGTTTCCTAATTCCTAGGCCTCCCTCAAATTTCAAAAGGCAAACTTTGCTCCAGGCAACCTTCGCACCACTTGCACCAAGGCCCGAGCCTTTCCACAAAAATTGTCGCAAAATTTGTTCAATTTTGTCCAAGACCGCTCTTGGAAGGATGAAAACATTGGCCCAATAGACCTAAACAGAATGTAGCACTGACCTTATAAGTTGTAGATGATCCGCAAAGGAAAGAAAACGCTGTCCATGATTGCACCCTCGAAATAATGATGTTGACTAGAGTAATTTTATTACATTTCTCTTTTTTTTATTTTCCTTCTCCTTCCTCCAGCTAGTCGCCGCACTAGCCATACAAGGGCCAACGAGGTTGCCGACCTCAAGGGAGCCTTGCCAGCCACCGGCAAGGTCACTTTGAGCCTTTCCATGACTGGGTGAGGCGACCTCGCCCCACCACCGATGAGATTGAGCCTTGTCGTGGCTAGGTAAGGCTTGGCCTTACCAAATCTAGGTAAGGTCAAGCCTCACCCAGCCTCGCTGAGGCTAGTGATGGCCGGGTGAGGCTAGGCCTTGCCAAATTTGAGCAAGGTTGAGCCTCACCTAGCCATAGCAAGGCTAGGGGAGCCTCCCCAGCAACGGTGAGGCTTGGGGGGCCTCACTAGTGGCCGGCGAGGTCATCGGTCCTTGTTTGGCCAATCGACCAATGACCAGCTAGGGGAAGAAAAGAGGAAAATAAATGGGGAAAAAAAAACTCTTAATTCTTGATTCTTATTTTTTTAGTTATTTTCAGGAACAAGAAGCAACTTTTTTTTATTTTTTATTTATGTTCCAAATATATTCAAACAAAAAACTTATCAAGCACATTTTTATTCTATTTCTGCTCTCGGGAACAAAATAATAAAAAATACATGTTCTCTGGAGCGTTACCAAACATAATCTAAGCTTCCATGATTTAATTGACATGATTAAATGCTTTGTAAGACTGTCAAGCAATCAAAAGCTATAGCACCTTATAACAGCATATCATAAGCCGTATGACGCTCTTTGGAAACGTCTTCCGGTTCAACCAACACTTACATTTACTATATCTAAAGCATGTACAGTTTCATGTCTTGCCCTGAACGAACATCTCGATTTATCTACTTCGTACATCCAACATTTCCAATAGGCTTGCTTGTTGAATTTTGATGTCTTAGGTAAATATTGCTGATGAAAGAAAAAGGCAAGAAGAAAAATTACCACATTAAAAAGTTGCCTCAAGATTAAACGAATTCAATCAGTTGGCATTTCTCATTTCAAATTTGAAGTTTCAATCACTTTCAAAAGCCTAAATGGTAATCAGTTGGCATTCCTCATTGCAAGGCCAACTAAGGAAACTAGGAAAAATTATCAAAAAAATCATAAATCTATTGCACTTTTATCAATTTAGTCATAAACATATCAACTTTGCCAATTGAGTCCTAAATTTTATAACATTTTACCAATTGAATCCATCCGACTAATTTACCACCGGCCGTGGTGGCTCCGCTGAATAAGAGCTCCATTGATCCTTGCCTAAAGGTGAGGGGTTCGAAACCCAGTAAAGGTGCTTGGTGTTTTAAGTGTGATGCCCAGGTGGGGGGTCCTTCACTAGTGTCACTCTAGGGTTTACTCGCCGACTGCCAGCTGTACGAGGTTCCCTGGATATCAAAATGAATAAATAAATAAATCCATCCGCCTAATTTTGATCAAAATTTGCTGACGTGAATGCTAACCATCATATAGACATTGTCGACACTGATGTAGATAAAATATATTATTTTTTAATTCTTTTCCAATTTTTTTAATTTTTTATATTTTTAATTTCTTTTTTCTTCTCTTTTTTTTTTCTTTTTCTTTTTTCCTTTTCTTCCTTTGGGTAGGGCCACGACCGACAAGGGTCAACCTCGCCAAGATCTAGCAAGGGGCAACCTCACCATCCTCAAGCAAGGCTCGCCCTTGCCAAAGGCCAACAAAGGTCATCTTCATCAAACTTGGCGAGGGTGAGCCTCGTCCAAGGTCACCCCTCACCAATCGTGGCCTCTGGCTAGTTGCCGAAGGCTGGGGAACTGGCTAAATGACAAAAACGGAAAGAAATTAAATATAAAAAAAAGTGGGGGGAAATTCTTTTTTAAAATAATTTCATGTCAGCAAATTCCGGCCAAAATTGGTCAAATAGACTCAATTCACAAAAATTGAAAAAGATTAAGACACAATTAATAAAGTTGAAAGATTTAAGGCTGAACTAGCAAACGTGTAATATGTTTACAGATTTTTGAACAATTTTTCCAAAAAAACTAGTGCATCCTCAAAACATCCAAATGGTGTTACCAACATTATGCTCGAAACAAATCGTCTGCAAGTTCTCACTTTCTCCTTCAAAGGAAAGACATCCTTCCAGCTATCCCAACCTCTTCGAAAAGCAAAGTACCAAGTCCCCATTTAGCGCAATGACTGTAGGTTCAGATTTACTTCCTAGTATCTATTTTAAGAAATAGTAACCTTTTGAAGGCTCTGGAGAAAGCTAAGAATGAGGTGTGTCGACTGCCAAATGCACAATACTCAACAACAATACTATCAAACCACAACAACGGAAGAAAAGGTTCCTTTTATGGAGCAAATTGCTAGAAACAACTGATCTGTGGAAAGATATGGTATCATCTGTTTGTTTATCAGCATCATGTCTCAAAGCTGGAAAAAAGTTCCTGCTTGCCTCTGTCATTTGTGGCGCACCCCCTCTGCTCTCTTATTCAAAAGATGAAGAGGCGATATATCATCCACGAGGTTTGCAAAGCAGAGAACCAAGAATCCAGGGCATACCAAGTGAAGAATCAAAACACTGAGGGGCATTACAATGCTGACATGAGCTGTAAAAAGTTCCATCACCTCACCGATTATCTTCTCCATCGTGCTGCAGAGTTTGTACGATGCTACCGAAAGGAGATGACATTGGCCTTCACTTCTGGTCACTGTCGAAGTGTTTCTGATTTGTCCAGCTCTCATGGAGATGCGATTGCTGGCCAAGTTGCTTGGAGGGGTAGGACCAGATCGATTAAGCTATAAAGCTAATTCTAAGCTCATAAGCAACAACAGCTCCAGCAAGTAAAATTTACATGTGCACGAAACTCCATAATCCATATGCAGCAATCCAACCGGTGAACTAAAGAAGAAGCGAGCATCACTCAGAAAGGTAAAGGACTATGAAGGATCAATGAACTTAAGCCATCAGCTGTGCTACTTTTTCTAATACAAAGTGATTTTCACCAACCAAAACCAGGAAAGGCGCGAAATAAACTTGACTGCATGAGAAACTAGATATCGATCATCCAAAAATCATATCCACAATTCACTCATAAACAGAATTTTTTAATGTGCTGGACCCTGTCAATGCTTTTATATTAATGCTAATCCCAAAGCACTGAACTCTGAACATTATCCAGTTCAAAACCAAGTCAAGATAATATCATCAATTTTGTCATAATTTGACAAACTCATGGCGCTGCCATGAGCAACCTTCAGCATCCTCACCATCCGTTGGAGGTAGGACTAGCATGGACCAGACTTGCGATTTTGTGTTTTATCCTGGCTGGTCTATCTTATGATTTGCATTTCGTCCAGGCACGGAGATCGTGCAATAGGAAGAAACAGTGTTGCCTATTGGTATGACGACAATGAAGGAGTCTCGCATTTGTCGAGAACTTTCTGCAATGAGGAGGGCAAGAGCTTATATGGTAGTGGCACTAGCAACGTATGTAAGGATACGTTTAATAACGTTTCTGTTATGAGAAATAATTTTTTTCTACTTTTATTGCCAAAAACAGTTTCTAAGCATTTGAACGCATTTGATAACTACACAATTTTTTCTTCTAGGAGAGAATGCGTTTGGTACAACTCCATATATTTTTATGACTTAAAATTTCTTTTAATTTATTAATATTTTTATTTTTATTTTTATTTTGGTAAATTATAAGAAATATATTAACTTAAGCCAAAGAGAAGCAAGAAGCTATACAACAAGAACTCAACACCAAGAACTTACACTCACGAAGACAAGAATAGTCAAAGTGAGTGGAAGGGTGCCAAGATAAAACAAGACCACCTACACAGGAGCAAAGGAAAGCCAAAACAGCGGCAAAAGCAAACCAAACGGCCTAAATAGGGAGCAAAAAGAACAAAGACCCCAACAACAACACAAGTATAGTAAGGAACCCAACGGTAGGATTGGTAGGTGAGTATAAAAACTACGCCAAAGAGGCTCCTAAATCCGAAACAGCATCTTCAGGGCTCGGCTGCAAGGACCAATAGAACCGCCGAATCGAAGAGGGTGTGATAGAACCCCCTGCTCCAAAAGGTCTATTGGTCGACATATAGATCAGTCCACCAAAATGGAAGGGTTTATAGACCAGCAATGCAGTAATCTACAGTTCGTAGTGTTGGAAGGGACATGATTAAAAGACAATGCTTTGTCTCTAACAACCTTCTCCAATTGTAACTTCATAGCTGGGAGGGATGGTGGCCTCCCCCTGAAGAGAATATTATTTCGCTCCTTCCAAATGATGTAGCATACAGCTGCAAAAGCAAACCGGCCAATGGTGGAACGGAAAGAATTCCCAGAAAAATACTTGATCGCCCAGTGCAGGTTATCCACCCAAGATTTGTTCATCCAAGCAAAATTGAATCTAGAAGCCCAAAAGGTGACTAGAGCGGTAGGAATGGAACACCCAAAAAATAGATGGTCAACGGAGTCCGAACGACAAGAACAAAAGGCACAATTCACAGTTGGGATACGGCCATAGGTAAGAAGTAAAACCTATGTCGGTAGCCTGTTTCTGATGATCAACCAAAGTAGGAATTGATATCGGGGAATCAACGCTTTGTTCCAAATGAAAGGAGCCCATTGCAATTTCTGGCCTCTTGGCCGAATAGCCTCCCACGCCGAAGCAGTAGAGAAGGTGCCAGATAGGTTACCCAACCAAAGGAAACAATCAGGTTCATAATTGAGCTCCAGGAGGGGGTTCATCCCAAGCGGCAATAACATTCAACACCCCAGAAGTACGCTTTGGGAATGCTAAAAAGTCAGCTACGGATGCTCATTTAGGGAGCCGCGAATGGTAGATCTCAGTATTGGAGAACAACAAGTTAAGCGGCCCTTTGGGATGCCAATTATCAAACTAGAAGGAAACCGAGGTACCATCTCCCACACGCCAGCAAAAAGACCTACAGAAGTCACCTCTAAGATCAAGGATTTTTTTCCAAGACCAAGAACAAAAAGTGGGTTTGGATGCCAACCAAAAGTTGACATTCTTCGGGAACACAAAGTGTATCCACCTGCACCAGAGAGATTTCTTGTCTGTAAATAGTAGCCATATGTGCTTAAGCATTGCTACAATGTTGCTTTCCCGAAGTTTCCTAATTCATAGGCCTCCTTCAAATTTCGGAAGGCAAACATTACTCCAAGCAACCTTTGCACCACCCGCATCAAGGCCTGGGCCTTTCCACAAAAATTGTCGCAATATTTGTTCAATTTTGTCCAAGACCGCTCTTGGAAGGATGAAAACATTGGCCCAATAGACCTAAACAGAATGTAGCACTGACCTAATAAGTTATAGGCGACCCGCAAAGGAAAGAAAACGCTGTGTCCATAATTGCACCCTCGAAATAATGATGTTGACTAGAGTAATTTTATTACATTTCTCTTCTTCTTTTTTTCTTCTCCTTCCTCCAACTAGTTGTCGCACTAGCCAGACAAAGGCCAACGAGGTTGCCGGCCTCAAGGGAGCCTTGCCGGCCATCGACAAGGTCACTCAAAGCCTTTCCGTGACTAGGTGAGGCGACCTCGCCCCACCACCGATGAGATTGAGCCTTGTCGTGGCTGGGTAAGGCTTGGCCTCACCAAATTTAGGTAAGGTCAAGCCTCACCCAGCCTCGACAAGGCTAGTGATGGCCGGGTGAGGCTAGGCCTTGCCAAATTTGGGCAAGGTTGAGCCTCACCTAGCCATAGCAAGGCTGGGGGAGCCTCCCCAGCAACGGCGAGGCTTGGGGGGCCTCACCAGTGGCCGACGAGGTCATCGGGCCTCGTCTGGCCAATCGTCAACTAATGACCAGCTAGGGGAAGAAAAGAGGAAAATAAAGGAAAAAAGAAAACCTTAATTCTTGATTCTTATTTTTTTTAGTTGTTCTCAGGAACAAGAATCAACTTTTATTTATTTTTTATTTATGTTCCAAATCTATTCAAACAAAAAATTTATCAAGCATGTTTTTATTTTATTTCTGCTCCCAGAACAACATAATAAAAATACATGTTCTTTGGAGCGTTACCAAACACAACCTAAGCTTTCATGATTTAATTGACATGATTAAATGCTTTGTAAGACTGTCTTTGTAAGACTGTCAAGCAGTCAAAAGCTATAGCACCTTATAACAACATATCATAAGCCGTATGACGCTCTTCGGAAAACGTCTTCCGGTTCAACCAACACTTACATTTACTATATCTAAAGCATGTACAGTTTCATGTCTTGCCCTGAACGAACATCTCGATTTATCTACTTCGTACATCCAACATTTCCAATAGGCTTGCTTGTTGAATTTTGATGTCTTAGGTAAATATTGCTGATGAAAGAAAAGGGCAAGAAGACAAATTACCACACTAAAAAGTTGCCTCAAGATTAAACGAATTCAATCAGTTGCCATTTCTCATTTCAAATTTGAAGTTTCAATCACTTTCAAACGCCTAAATGGTAATCAATTGGCATTTCTCATTGCAAGCCCAACTAAGGAAACTAGAAAAAATTATCAAAAAAAATCTTAAATCTATTGCACTATTATCAATTCAGTCATAAACATCTCAACTTTGCCAATTGAGTCCTAAATTTTTACCAATTGAATCCATCCAACTAATTTACCAGCGGTCGTGGTGGCTTTGCTGAATAAGAACTCTATTGATCCTTGCCAAAATGTGAGGGATTCGAAACCCAGTAAAGGCGTTTGGTGAGGAGTTCGAAACCCAGTAGAGGCGCTTGGTGTCTTAAGTATGATACCCAGATGGTAGGTCCTCCGCTAATGTCACTACAGAGTTTACTCACCGACTGCTAGCTGTATGAGATTTCCCTAGATATCAAAATTAAAAATAAATAATAAAAAAATCCATTCGACTAATTTTGATCAAAAATTCGACGTGAATCTAACCATCATGGGCGATTATCGACACTAATGTAAATAATATATATTACTTTTTAATTCTTTTCCAATTTTTTTAATTTTTTTATATTTTTAATTTTTTTTTTTTTCTCTTTTTTTTTCTTTTTTCATTTTCTTCCTTTGGGCAGGGCCACAACCGACAAGGGTCAACCTTGCCAAGATCTAGCGAGGAGTGACCTCACCATCCTCAAGCAAAGCTCGCCCTTGCCACAGGCCAACAAGGGTCATCCTCATCAAACTTAGCAAGGGTGAGCCTCGTCCAAGGTCACCCCTCACCGGTCGTGGCCTCTGGCTGGGTGACCGGCTAAAGGACAAAAACGGAAAGAAATTAAAAAAGAAAAAAAAAAGAGGGGGAAATTCTTTTTTAAACATAATTTTAAAATTCAAAAAAGTATTTAAAAAATTAATAAAATTTGTTTACCTCAGCAGCTGCATTCACGTCAGCAAATTCCAGCCAAAATTGTTCAGATAGACTCAATTCACAAAAACTAAAAAAGATTTAAGACGCAATTAATAAAGTTGAAAGTTTTAGGACCAAACTAGCAAAAGTAATAAGTTTACAGATTTTTGAACAATTTTTCCAAGAAAACTAGTGCATCCTCAAAACATCCAAATGGTGTTACCAACATTATGCTCAAAACAAATCGTTTGCAAGTTCTCACTTTCTCCTTCAAAGGAAAGACATCCTTCCAGCTATCCCAACCTCTTCGAAAAGCAAAGTACCAAGTCCCCATTTAGCGCAATGACTGTAGGTTCAGATTTACTTCCTAGTATCTATTTTAAGAAATAGTAACCTTTTGAAGGCTCTGGAGAAAGCTAAGAATGAGGTGTGTCGACTGTCAAATGCACAATACTCAACAACAATACTATCAAACCACAACAACGGAAGAAAAGGTTCCTTTTATGGAGCAAATTGCTAGAAACAACTGATCTGTGGAAAGATATGGTATCATCTGTTTGTTTATCAGCGTCATGTCTCAAAGCTGGAAAAATGTTCCTGATTGCCTCTGTCATTTGTGGCGCACCCCCTCTGCTCTCTTATTCAAAAGACAAAGAGGCGATATATCATCCACGAGGTTTGCAAAGCAGAGAACCAAGAATCCAGGGCATACCAAGTGAAGAATCAAAACACTGAGGGGCATTAAAATGCTGACATGAGCTGTTACTTATTCTTCGGAAGTTCCGGTTTTTCCTTCACTTATCCTCGAAAAGGTTATCTCCTGCCACAACTTTTCAACTTGCCATGGGACATAGTCTTGTAAATTAGCTTTCACATATATGCAAACAGAAATCCCAGCCATTCCCTGATGCAAAATACGTGAGGTTCGGAAAAATGCACATGCATCACAGAAACATATACTGCACACACGAATGCCCCACAATGGTTTGGACAGTCAGCTGTGACGGGAAAATGCAGAAAGTTATAGGATTCATATTGGCTCACAATCCAAGTGCTATTCTAGATTGGTCATCTCTCTCTAATTGAGCGTCGTTGATTCTTGAAATGGACAAGACAGACTAGTATTATGCTTCTGAAGGTCCACTCCAGTCTCATTTAATCAATCTAGGAGGGAACAGTGAACATTTTTTTCTTTTTTGACCAAATAGATAGCTTGCCCGGTGTCTGCCTTGGCATGCCAACAGCAAACCCTGACTCAAATTTCCTAGCAAGGCAATGATCAAATAAACAAGCTAAATGCCTCATTCTTACGTTTTCTCTCTCTCCCCCCAGTAGGCCAAAAATAAAAGGAAAATGACCAAAATAAGCACCACTGATAATATCAATGGTGACATTTCCAGGAAACAGCATTGCAGATACTTTATTCAATGACTCTTCACCCTTAAATTCCTCCATTTCTGAAAGAAAAAGTTACAAAAAAGAGGAGATTTATCCAGCAGGGAAAGGTTGAAAATGGAAAACCACAAGTTCTATCAATTAATATCGAATCATATATGAACTCTTTAAGGCCCTTCCACCTTCAATTTTGGAGTGGAACACAAGGCAAATTCAGTACTTTTGTGATTAACCAACACAGTCGGTTGGCACGTAGCCACTTCGATTTTGTATAAGAATAAGGCTTTGAGACAAATTATCCTGAAGAGGTCATTTTTTATTTTTGTACACACCAAGTCAAGGAGTTTAAGTACAACATCAGGTGTAATTCATGTAGTAAACATCAGGGTTATCCAAGTTCAAAGGTGGGTAGGCTATTGTTATTAGCAATACTCACTCTAAACAAAGTTTTGGAATTTGAAACCTATCCCATAGCCTGTTGACAGCAACGCCAGACCTGGTAGGAGGAGGAAAACCCAACTAGAAGCTGTCAGTTTGCCCCTTTTTCTCAATTGTTTCATAAATTAGACAAAGTCTCTGCATATTTACCGAAAATAACATATACAATATTCAGCAGAATATATATTTCTGTCAACAAGAACGTTATAACAACATAAGCACAGTGCAGAATCGCCATACTAACATGTTTTTCACCTCATAGCCTTTCTGACCGAAAGTTTACATGAAAGCTTCTGATAATGAACGAAACATAGCCTGTCTGAAAGGAATGGTGTGATCACAGGTAGTGCCTAATACTCATGCTTGCATACCCATAGACACTAACTTGCACATCATATAAATCAGTAGTTTTCCTTTTCTAGGGCACCTAGTGGATGTAAGCCACAGAAGGTAGCAGATATTAGTTAAGGGAAAATACGAACTGTACCCAAAACCTACACTATGCTCACAGATATCGACCCCAGAGATTGAATTATCTCTGTTCCAGCTTCTATAAGATTGTTCGTTTTCCCTCATTCTCTACATCCAGGTCAATTCCACCGCATCAATAATACTCATAAAATACATCCTAGTGCAGGATGTAGCAGGCACAGATTGCCGGATGAATATGACCTAATAGCCCCAAAACCAAACATATGCGCAGAGGTTCCATCTTTTGGACCCTGAATTTTTGTTATGCACTCTTATATTCAACCTAGAATCCCAATCAAACAGGCTCCACCAATTCCATAGGTTCCTTAGATGGTTCCTTAGGTTCTCCTACACTTTCCTGGTAAAGAGAAAAACCCACGGGTATCAACTCTGGTTGATCACAACCTATATAACGATTCCAGCACTTGCATCCCACTCTTATGCTGGCAAAGCTTACCCAAACAATAACGTTGCACACACAAATCCTTTGCATCCAGAGAATTCAACATTTTAGATTAATTGCACTTCCATGCAATCATCAACAGCCACACCAATATGCTTTTGCTCTGGTGCGTTCAAAGAGGGAGAACTTTGTCAGAGTATAGCAGTGACTTTGCAGTTGAAAAGATTACCAACAAACTAGGAAGACCAGTTTACTGGGTAAGTATCATCTAATCAATATGAAATCTCACTTTAAAAGCCTGACTACAAGCAAACAAAAATTATCATAATCTGGTAAAAGCTGGAAATTTAAACAAGCTAATCACCATGCCATGAATCTCAACTGCAAAATATTGCAATGTCCGACTACATGACCCACACCAGATTCTCCACATCAATAGCAAGAGAAATTGCAGTCATTAGAATATCAATTCGAACAATCCCACTCTCAGCCAATTCACACAGATCTAATACTCACATAAGAAGTCAGAACTCCACCATTATATGGCTAAATTGACTGTAATCTGTAAAACCCTATAAGAAATTATGGAACAGCGTATACATATATACATGCACAAATCAAGAGAAAGGGTCTCAAGGAACGTAACCAAGACCTGAATCTACAACAACACCAGCACATACATACATATTAAATCACTGAAAATAGAGTAATGGAAAGAAAAATAAAAAAGATCCTTACATCCCCCAAATTCAGAAACCGTTCAAGATGGGCCTCTTCCCGAGTCGCTTAATCTCCCTGTCCATCTTCCCGGTCAGCATCAGGCCGAACATCTTGTAATCGCACAGGAGCGACCAGAGCGGGTGCCCGAACGTCGCGGGGACGTTGCCCTCCACGAACAGGTGGCTGTACCAGGCGAGGCCGTACCCGGCGAGGGGGACCAGAAGGAGGAACCACCAGTTGAACGCGGCCGCGTAGATCAAGAAGGCGGTGCTCAGGAGCGTGCCCGCGAAGTGCCACCGCCTCGTGGCCAGCTTCGAGTGCTGGGTCACGTAGAAGGGCCAGAACTCGTCGAAGCTCCTGAAATTCATCTTCTTCAGGGGAAGAAGACGCCGACCCAATTCTCCGGGCGAGGAAAAGCTTCGAACTTTGGCGAGAAAATCTTCTGGGTTCGACCCGGTGGATGATCTTGGCATTACATGCCGACGCCGGGAGGGCGTGATTTTATACGGGTGTCGGGGTTTGATTTGAGACGAGGATTGTTTTGCTTGTTCGTGGGTGAAAGAGGGGCGAGAACCGTCGACTTCGGAAGCGTCGTCGCACGTTTGAAGATTCTTCGTTCGGATTTTTTTAATTATTATTATTATTATCGTCATTCAATTTGGCAGAATCGATTTTCCCGAAAATTTTGGACATCGGTGCCTGGATTTTGCACGAAATTCGTGGGGCGGCACTCCAATTTTTTTTTAAATTGCGTCAATTGGGCATTATCTTTATCATTCGATAACTACGATTGTCATTGTTAATGAATTTTGGATTTTATTGTTTGGATCATGTCGACAAGATAGGTCGAAAATATTGGAATTGACTGTTTTTTCTTAGAATAATGAAAGAGCACATAATTTATGTGTTGAAGAGAATAAGAATCTAAAAGATGTAGTTTGTATTGGCGAAAATAATCATGCATTTTTAATGTAAAAGGTTTAATTTACCAAAAGAGAATCAAAATTAGAGATTTAATTTTGCTTTCAAATTACAATTTTCTCCTTCTTTTAATATAATATTATCATAATCCGCTTAGTATAGTATGTGACTATTTCATGAAAATTATGGGGTAAAATTTGAGGTTGAATTACCATTTTTAGTTTATATTGAGAATGAGAGTGAGAGATTAGATTTGGTGTAAAATGGAAAGATATCAGTTTATCTAGCATGTGTGATGAATGAAATTTGAAAGTGTTAAAACATTTTAAGAGTGCTCTAGAAAGATTCTCTCATAAAATTTTCCATTGCAAATTTCTGCATTATAAATGCTCTAACCTCCATTCCCAAACATCATATATTATTTATCTATATAAGGTTTATGTACATAAAGATTGCGCTTTTTCCACTCCTCAATTGGCTTGGATTTTTTTTTTTTTTTGACCATATTATCCCTTGTGAGGCCATTAGTTCGATTATAAATATATACAAATGATTCATTTTTTTGTTTGGTCAACTCTTTTTATTTTCTTTTTCTTTTTATTTTCTTGCGAGTCCCACTTTTCTTGTTCTTCAATCTTTCCCCCTTTGACATTTCAGTCCTTGATTCTTGCAAATCATCTCTTTTAATTATTAGGTTTGCCTCAATAGCCATCCTTCCAACATGGAAATGGGAGATGGGAATTTCGAATCCCCACCTTTTTAGAGGTTGGGGTAGAAATGATTTAGTTTCAAGTTAGGTTTCAACTCCCATACTCTACAAAGATGTAAGGTAAAAGTCTGAAAATAAGAGTTAGAGTAAGAATAAAGTAGGACCGACAAAAAAAAAATCTCTTTATTTTATCTCTCATAGGCTATCCTCTTTACTTACACCTCTACTCCTCAAGCCATAATTGTGCAATAGGCAAGTTGTGTCCTTCTAGGTAATATTGATAGAACTTGATCTTAGTCCATGCTCTTCCACCGTTATAAGCATCCTCCTGGTCTTCTTAGTACTTGCATTCCTAATTCCATGCTTCCTTTGCTCTCAAACTGCCACATCGTGAGGTTGAATTCCCCCATTTGGCTCCTCAAGAGCATCATATTAGAATCGCTACATTTTAAATATAACTCAAAGGAGTACAAAATATTGTGCTTTTTCCTAACTTGGATGAATGTTCAACATATGGCGTTGAATTAAAGCTAATACATTCAAGAATCAGGAAAAAAAAGAAAACAAGAGTTAACTGTGTATGTCAAAAAGTTGAGCGAGCATATATCTTCAACAGATGAATATATGCCCAATGGATAGTAAATCAAACAGGGTAGCCAAACACGATTATCTATTTCTCTTATATATATGTGTGCGTGTGTCGGGCAGAAAAGTGCTGGGGTTGAGGCACGTGTGGTACAATCATTGGCTCTATCTTTGTACCTCAGACGTCGATGATTTTAAAGGCTTGATGGAAATTTGAATGCATTTAAAATTGAAAAAAGCAATGTAATCGCAAGTGATTTGAAACAATTACCATTATTTTCTTACCAATTGCTAATCATTTCATATAATCAAGCCAAAGATAATATTTCATCTAATACTGTTTTAGGGAGCTTTTACTTTTGAATTGCATGATGATAATGAATGTGTAGAATTTACGAACATATCAACTTTGTAATATTTTTTTTAATTTTGAAAATACCTTTAAAAGATCATTCAGTGCTGGCATGAAGAATAAATAGAAATTGGACTCTTGGATTAACCAAATAAAATAAAAGTCCAACACATTTATTAAAAATAGTATATGAATGTTTTTCACTTTTATTTGTAGTTAGGTTATTTTTAGAATAATGATTTCCTAGTACAAATAAAAAAGGAAATATAAAACTCATTCACACAATAGCTAGGCCATATGTCAAATAAGCTACTATTTTGGAGAAGAGGGACACCATTTCGTCCCATATGAAAAAAAAAAAAAAAAAAAAAAAGAGAAAAGAACACCAAACAAAAAGAATAAAACAATTATTTTAAGCAAAAGTGGATCTTACGTTTAACCTTAGTCTTTGTTGCGTGGATTAAAATCATAATTGAAAATTTCTACGTTCAAAAAGTATGCCAGTGAGATGGCTCGTTGGCACTTTGATTCAGCACAAATGCCCTAAACGACCTTGCTAAACAGGTTGGCCCCTGATTTAAAACCTTATTCGGACAAATCAAGCCATTTCTCCTCTTCTTCAAATCCTAATTCGGACTGAGGCAATCTGAGTCGACTAACAGACGAGTTGGGCGATGCCGACTGGATGCAAGTAGAAATAAAGACTTTAGAATCTCTAACCAACGATTTAAAAAAGAATGGAGGCTTGGTAGTAGAGGAATTTGTAGCCGATTGTCGTCGTCGTCGTCGTCATCTCAAAATCGGCGTTCTTGCAAAGGAAAACAGAGAGAGAATGGTAAGCCAATTTGGTGATGCGTTTATAGATCAGGATGATTGGGTAGAGACGATGAATGACGTGCTGGAGAAAAGAAGCAGAGCAGGTTGCTATCGAGGAAGCCGTGAAGCAAAGCGACGTCCCACGGATAACTGCGACAATCTGAAACAACGAAGACTCGTGTAGAAGACACCAAACCAATCTCACACCTAACCCGGCAAAGCATGCCGAGAGGAAGATCTAATGGGAGCACCGTGTCGAAATCGTTGTTTTGTAATAAAGTCACCTCATCATCCAGGTGAGACGTTAATATTAAAAAAAAAAAAAAAACCATGTAGGACTTTTTATCGGAATTCATCGCCTTTGTCAATTAAGTGATTGTTTTTCTTTTAATGTGACATTAAAGTAATCATTTGAAAAGTTTTGACATGAAAGTAAACATCATATGAAAGTTATGACACTTTTAATGTTATTGTCTCTTAAGTTGTCGTGGTTACGGTGTTGAGGTAAAGTCAATACCTTTAAAAATGACTCAAATTAAAGAAGATTATTTGAATATATCTTGGTTTGAATAATCAGTATAGGGCATTAAATTAAAACGAATAATTTTTAAGAATGGCCAAGAGAAAAAGGAAAATATTTCATAGATGTCATTAGCTTAAATAATCAGTATATGATGTGGAGATAAAATTAATACATTTAAAGAATGGCCAAGGAAGAACAAAAAATGTTTCATGTTATATCATTGGCTTGAACAATCAGTGGATGGGAAAGGCATAGTAAATCCAAACAAGATAGCTAAACTCGATAGCTATTTTATTAGAATGTTCAAAGAATATGAAGACGATGTCAAACCAGCCATTATGGTATTCTATTATTGGGACGAGTTTAGTAGAAATTAGTTAATAAAAAAAATAAGAAGGAAAAATTAAAAACACGCACACACACACACACACAAAATCACGCGAAAAGAATAGTTCCATAAATTATTAGTATTAAGTGAGAGGACAAGAAAATCAACGCTAGGTTTCAAATTAATACCTTTTTTTTTGTCAGAAACAACATATATATTAAGATCTCAGCATAGAAGTTACATTAAGTTCAGAAAACACAATATCCTGCAAAAAAAGAGGAAGCTGAGTAACCCAATTCGGTGGGAGTAAAGAGGCCTGATGGGCCTTCGCAACTCGGTCCGCAACAGTATTTGCTTCTCTATGGCAGTGTAGTAGTTGGAGATTAGGGCACTGAATCAGCAATGCCAGAGTTTCTTCGAAAATAGATCTGAGTTCCCACAGGCATCGGGCAAGATCACAAATGGCTTCCACAATGGTCAAGCAGTCAGATTCCACAACAATCTTATCCATCTCTCGTCCTCTCTGAAGTAGAAAATGCAGGGTGAGATTGAAGGCGATCGCCTCAGCTTGCATGGCCAAGGAGGCGTGAACAGAATGCACAAAACCATCGATCAAGTGGCCAGATGAGTCTCTGCACACACCAGCCACCGAGGCGGCGATGAAAGATGGGTGGTAAGCTGCATCAATGTTAATTTTTATGACTCCTTGGTCCGGTGGATGCCATATGTGATTCAAAATACTCTGTTTTGAAGCAGGCCGCGGCACTAGGGTAGCGAAAATGCACCTGGATTGGGCCTCTGCGATCACCAACTGCACAACTCGCTCAGCATTCGGCTGTTTTTGACGAAAAAGGAAATCGTTCCAGGCTTTCCAAATGTGCCAGAGGACAGACGTAATCATTTCAAGATTCGGTAAGCCATCATTGCTGTCAATAAATTGAAGTAACCAACTTTCGATTCAATGCACAGCTACTATAGGACTCTTTATAGCTAATTCTGGATGCATCCAAATATCATGTGTCCATGGACAGAACAAAAAAGATGTTCTGGGGTCTTGGGTACCTGATTAGCACACATACAGCAAGTTGGGTCTGTCAAGATGTGTTGCTTATATAGATTCTCTCTAGTCGCCAGTGCATTATTGCAGAGAGACCAGAGAAATGATCTTAGTTTAGGCATAGTATGTAGTTTCCATATTGCATTCCATAATCTGCGGGGCGACTGAAAAGATGAAGAGGCCTGATTAGTGATATTGCTATTTTGCTGAGCTCTGAGTTGATTGTAGCAGTTCTTCACTGTAAAAATTTCATTCTGCGTTCCTCTCCATATTAGTTTATCTTGAGTACAATGAGGTCGAATAGGAATAGATAGGATCTCATCAACTATTTGGCTATTAAAATGCTGATTTAAAAGTGAAGTATCCCATGAGTTGGAATCAGTTGATATAAAGCCTGCAACCATGACCGGTTCATCCCTAGGAGCAGGACCTCCGATAACACCGCTAGGTAACCAGCTATCCTCACGGATTTTTATTTGAGTGCCATTTCCAACAAACCATAAAACCTTATCTGCAATAGATTCCCGGCCTAATAATATGTTCTGCCAACCCCAAGAGGGTCTAGCACCTTTAGTAGCATGCCAAAAATCCTGAGATGGAAAATATAAACCTTTTAGTAGCCTGCTGTACAATGAATTAGGATCTTGGGCTAGGCGCCAAGCTTGTTTACCCAGTAGAGCTCTGTTAAAAACCATAAGATCGCGAAATCCTAAACCCCCTTCATCTTTCCTACTCTTAATGCAATCCCAGTTCTTCCAATGTATGCCTTTCTTGCTGTAATCAGACTACCACCATAATTTAGCTATTTTTTGTTCTATGGCTTTACAAATAGCAGCAGGGATTTTGAAAATCGACATTGCATATTGGGGTATTGCTTGCCCAACGGTTTTAAGAAGGACCTCCTTGCCTCCTTTTGAAATGAGTTTTTCTTTCCAACCTTCGAGTTTTGAATGCACTCAACCCATAAGCCAAGAAAACATTTCCCGTTTAGATTTGCCCCGGTCTGAAGGTATGTCAAGATATCTGCCAGTTTTGTGTAGTATAGGAACTCTAAGTGCTCCGGCGAGATTTTCTTTCAAGCCAATAGGATAGTCTGTGCTACAAAATAAACCTGATTTGTTTCGATTAATAGCCTGTCCTGTAGCTAGGCAATATTCATTAAGGACAGCAGCTAAGTTCTGACATTCCATAAGCTTCGCATCAAGGAAAAAAATGGCATCATCTGCGAAAAATAAGTGGGAGAGAGTGGGACACCATCGATTAAGTTTAATACCTTTGAGATTGCCATTGTCCACTGCATTGTTGATAAGAGTAGTTAAAGCATTAACCATCAGGATGAACAGGTACGGTGATAAAGGGTCGCCTTGTCTAAGACCTCTAGTAGGATGGAAAAAAGGTAGAAATTCACCATTGAATTTGACACTGTAAGAAACCGTAGAAACACATTGTAATATCCAGTGAACCCATTTGGTATGAAATCCAAGCTTTAGGAGATAATCTCCTAGAGCATGTCTAGTTTAAGCACTGCATGAAAGTTCTTTTTCCGTTTTCTGATTCTAATCTGATGTAATACTTCCTGAACCACAATTATATTATCCTGAATTTGTCAACCTCCAACAAAAGCAGTTTGTTCTGGTGCTATCAACTGTGGCAGCTAGGGTTTAAGATGGTTAGCAAGAATCTTGGAAATCACCTTATAAATAAAATTGCAAAGGCTAATAGGACGGAATTGGTCCAATCTTTATGGATGAGGAATCTTAGGAATTAGGGAAATAGAAGTGCGGTTATACTCAGGTAATAAGATCCCTGTATGAAAGAATTGTTGCACAGCTAATATTATGTCATCTTGCAGAATATCCCAATGGGCGCAATAAAACTAACCATTCAAGCCATCTGGATCGGGAGCTTTTGTTTCTCCTAATTGGAATACCGCAGTTTGGACCTCCTCACAGGTAATTGCAGCTATTAGATTATCATTCATCTCCACCGTCACGACCTGTTTGCAAAGATTTAGTGTCGGGCCATAGTCTCTATACCCTGTAGAAGAATATAGCTGCTGAAAATAATTAAAGGTCATCTCTTTAAGAGCAGTAGGGTCACGTATCTAGTTTTGCTGATCATCCTGTAGCATTCTTATCTTGTTTTGTTGTCATCTTTGAACCGTAGTGGCATGAAAGAATTTGGTGTTCCTATCCCCCCATTTAAGCCAATTAACCCGGGATCGCATTGCCCAAAATTTTTCCTCCTGCTGCCATAAGTTGTATATTTTTGCTTTCAGGTCCGATATCACATAAGTATTAGAGTGAAGAAGTGTTTGATTGGTGAGAGACTGAAGTTGATTCTTGAGGTTATGAAGCTGAGTTTGTGCATTCCTAAATTTGGAATGACTCCATTTGGATAATGCAACAGAAACAGAGCGCAATTTTTGGGGGAGTGTCACCTCTCCAAGCTGAGAAGAGGTCCATGAAGCAGCAATGATTGAACGGCACTCCATATCCTGAAGCCAAAAAGCCTCAAAGTAGAAAGATTTCTGCCTTTTACAGCTTCGAAGTGCTTCAATATACAAGAGAAGGGGGTTGTGATCATATCCGAGGGCTGGAAGGGCGAGTACTTCGGCAACAGGGTAAGCCAATCTCCAATCCTTTGTGCAAAGCATTCTGTCTAACCGTTCCTTTACAATATCATCGCCCTATCTGTTATTAGTCCATGTAAAGGCACAACCTTTGCTGCCGAGATCCATAAGATAACAGTCATTAATTAGATCTCGAAAAGAAAACATTTTGTAAGGCTCGGCAGGACACTTCCCTACTTTCTCCCATGGATATAGCACTTCATTGTAATCCCCCGTGCATAGCCAAGGAAGGGAGTTAAAGTTACTGATTCGTCATAAAACTGTCCACAGGTGCTGCCAGAGATAATAACGTGCTGGAGCATGTAAGCAAGTAAGACGCATGATGATGCCAAAGTCCAGGTCAATACAAATAGAGTCTAGCATATCTGACGATTGATAGGTTACTTTCAATGAAACTTTATCAGTCCAAAAAAGGGCTAAAACTCCTGTCAATCCTACTGGATCTTCGATATAACCTGATGAAAAATTGAGTTTTCGTTGAATAGACAAAGCTGTTGAGTCTGATTCTTCGTTTCCATCAAAAATAGGATATCGGGCTTCTCCTGGGTCACTAAGACCCTAAGCACTTGAACTATCAGGGGGTTGCCCAAACCCTGACAGTTCCAACTTATAAGTCTCATTGTTCAGCTTGTGGCTTTTTAGGGCCAGCCACCAGGACCCAACATGCAGAAGTGTCTGCCTCAGTAATAGGAGTGTCTTGTAAAGCTGATTCATCGAAATGCTCCTGTAGGTGATGTCGAACTTCATGATAAAGAAGTCATTTTGCCTTCTTAAGAGGTCTTGATCTTGCATTAAGACGTGAGTGTTTAAGCTTCTTTTTCAATTGAGAAGAACCAGCTACAGGGTTGTCAGCCAATATTAGTTGCTGGTCAAGGGTATGAAGATGCTGATTGGCTCGGTTTGTTGCTGTGATAATAGGATCATTTACTGAGGTTTCCATAGTGTGTTTACCCTTGTTTTTTTGTACTGGAGTGTCAGGTACAGCATGGACAGAGTCCAGAACAAGAATAATTGTTGTAGAAGGTTGAGGGGTCTCAGGGATAATCTCTTCATCATAAAAGGTACGCCAGAATGGGCTATGTTCCCATGCCTCTGCTTTTAACCAAGATCCATATAAAAAAAACTGGTTTCATCTAATTTATTCTCATCACATGGAAAAGCTTTGCAGGCCGTGGCATAGTTGTTAGGGAAATCCCTTATGATGTTTTGAAGATGACAAAATAAATCAAAGGCTACTAACATGTTTGATGGTTGAGTAATAGACCATGCAGATGATAAAACATCTAAAGGATTTTATCAAAGTCGAAGATGACCAAGACCGAACGTAACATATGTCAGTATATTCGAAGATTTCCAGACTTCGTGTCAAAGTCTAAAGACCGTCGGACTCAAGACTCAAAGTCGAAGATTGCCGACTCGAGACTCGATTGTAAAGTCTCAAGACCCGCATTGTAAAGTCTCAAGACTCATATCGTAAAGTCTAAAGACTCGGACTTTACATCCAGATTACGATGAATCGTAACTCAAGCCCAATCTTATAACGGCTAGTGATCTGGTTTGGATTCCACATCAAGATTGATTTGATTGAAGACAAGAACTTTATATACGAAGAAGCTTTACTTATGGAAACCAAGATTTCGTTTGTATGGGCGATCGGAATCAATTTGGGATTTTACCTTTGTCACTCAACGGCTACCAAATCTTCTAGATACAGAGCTGTCCAATGGGTATATTGGAAGACGATTCTCCGGGATGCTGTCCAACGGCTAGTTTGGAAGTGGAGGAGTATTTAAGGAGATCATGGACCGATGAGCAAGTAAGAGACGGAGCGTAGAATTTATAATTCCAAAGTCTACGAGCGATCTTTGTTCATACACTTGTCTTTGGAGAGCTTAAACGTTTGTAATCGTGAGAGAAATACCAAAAGAGTGTCTTAGTGAGATAGTGTGATCTACTACTAAGTGTTTGCACTCGAAGTTGTAATCTCTTATTGATTGCATAGTGGAATCCAGCCAAGAAGGCTGTTAGCGTGGGAGAGTGGACGTAGGCTTGGATTAAGCCGAACCACTATAAATCTTGTGTTCTTATTCTCTTCCCTAACTCCTTTATTTTATTCATACTAGCCACTCTCAATTGGTATCAGAGCCAAGTGCTCGGTTTATAAAAGTATTTTTACTTTTGAGCTAAAGATTCTTTATGGCTAGTATGTTGGCACCAGGACTTATGGAAGGGCAAAGCAACACAAGGCCACCATATTTCGATGGAAGAAATTACAAGCAGAATGGCCAGAAAAGAACAATGAAAGAAGATGATGTGCAAAGAATTATATGCTTGACGGCACATTCAGAATCTGAGTCGACTCGAGACATAGACTCAGAATCAAAGTCTGATTCAGAACCAGACTCAGAATCCGATGAGGAAATAAAGGAAAAGAAGAAGTTGGGGGAGAAAGCAAATCCAAAAGAAAAGGAAAAGAATCGTGATCATCTCAAAAAGGCAACAAATTGAGGGGGAGCTTTGATTAATTTTGGAAGAATCTTTTTGAATCGATCGTGATCTTATTATGAATGGAAGGAAAGGTAAATGTGTCAGTATTTATTATAAAAATCCGGTTAGTGCATCTTATATTACCTTTTGTCATTAACAAACTCTTATTGATATTATCATTTTATTATGACAAAAAGTGTACGTGAATTTCATGATGCATCGGTGATTTTTATATTTGCTGATATATATAATCGAAGTGAGCTATATTGCATATCTTTAATATTCGATAAAAGCTGATTTTTGGAAATTGTGATTCATGCAAAATATTTGTTATCATTCTCTACGTGAATCCATTATTATCGCCTTTTGATTATGACAAAAAGGGGAGAAGATATGAATATGCATATGTGCTGATTGGTTGATATTATATTATCTATGGCATAATATTGAGCTGCGATTATTTTTCTATATATTGTTATGCTCAATTTATTTTCTATCTTCTGATATCCTTTGATTTAAAAGTATGTTTACAAATCTGCATATTCAGAGATTGTTTTGTCATCATCAAAAAGGGGGAGATTGTTAGGGAAATCCCTTATGATGTTTTGAAGATGACAAAATAAATCAAAGGCTACTAACATGTTTGATGGTTGAGTAATAGACCATGCAGATGATAAAACATCTAAAGGATTTTATCAAAGTCAGAAGATGACCGTAAGACCGAACGTAACATATGTCCGAGTATATTCGAAGATTTCCAGACGTGTCAAAGTCTAAAGACTGTCAGACTCAAGACTCAAAGTCTGAAGATTGCCAGACTCGAGACTCAGATTGTAAAGTCTCAAGACCCAGATTGTAAAGTCTCAAGACTCATATCGTAAAGTCTAAAGACTCAGACTTTACATCCAGTTACGATGAATCGTAACTCAAGCCCAATCTTATAACGGCTAGTGATCTGGTTTGGATTCCACATCAAGATTGATTTGATTGAAGACAAGAACTTTATATACGAAGAAGCTTTACTTATGGAAACCAAGATTTCGTTTGTATGGGCGATCGGAATCAATTTGGGATTTTACCTTTGTCACTCAACGGCTACCAAATCTTCTAGATACGAGCTGTCCAATGGGTATATTGGAAGACGATTCTCCGGGATGCTGTCCAACGGCTAGTTTGGAAGTGGAGGAGTATTTAAGGAGATCATGGACCGATGAGCAAGTAAGAGACGGAGCGTAGAATTTATAATTCCAAAGTCTGAGCGATCTTTGTTCATACACTTGTCTTTGGAGAGCTTAAACGTTTGTAATCGTGAGAGAAATACCAAAAGAGTGTCTTAGTGAGATAGTGTGATCTACTACTAAGTGTTTGCACTCGAAGTTGTAATCTCTTATTGATTGCATAGTGGAATCCAGCCAAGAAGGCTGTTAGCGTGGGAGAGTGGACGTAGGCTTGGATTAAGCCGAACCACTATAAATCTTGTGTTCTTATTCTCTTCCCTAACTCCTTTATTTTATTCATACTAGCCACTCTCAATAGTGACCCAATATACCACAGGAGTAACAGTAATGAGATAAACGTTCATATCTAAAGTCCAACCAGAGATTCTTGCCTTCAACCTTAAGGAGAAGCCCTATTTCAGCGGTCGTTGAAGGTCCAATTCCACCCTTGCCCTCATTGCTCGAAGCGGTAATCCATATTTACTCTCTATGTTTACTTCTATAACCTTTCCAATATGACCTGCAGCCCGACGGATTATAGTATCTGTACAGCGCTCCAAAGGCAAGCCAACAACGTGGACCCAAAACGCACAAGTGTTAAAGTCATAGCAATACAGCAACGTGTTAGCTATCCAAGGTTTTAAGATAACAAGATGGTTGCCGAACAACCAAGGTCTGTTTTCTAGAACTCTCTGTTTGACGTCATAAGATTTAAACTTTATAATGTACAGACCAAAGTCGCCTTGTGAGAATTCCACTAAATCAGTGCGCCAAGCCTTTTTCATAGTCGTTTGGAAAGCCTGAAAATTAACTGAGGGGTTATTGAGAAGCTTACCCACCAGAGTTAACTAACATTCCTCAATTTTATCACTACGCACCTCCTCGTCCCATATCTCAATTTGCTGTTCGGACCACAACCGACCCATGCGATTGCATAAGGCTGCCAGACGGGCGTCATCTGCGGCAGTGAGGCGGTCCATTTCAGAGTAATGAAGACTAACAATAGGATGAAACCGCAACAAAAGACCCAGTAACAGTGGATGTAGAAAACAAAAGCCGTGGAAGTTATCGACCAGAGGAAAGCGACACAAGAGAAATTGAGGGAAAATTCAGCAAAGCGGTGAGACCGATGGTGACATGCAAAAGGAAGGGGGATGTGGGTAAAGGCCGAATGGAACAGGGAGTGAAAGGATTGAGTGGATCAGAAGGAATTGAGAAAATTACAGGTGAAAGTGGCAGCTCCGCAACTCTCAGTGAAAGAAAACCAGGTAGAAGATACTGGAGAAGAAGAAACTACCATGGCAGTAGAGACGCTCTACATAGCGTAGAGAGAAAGCTACCATGACGGTAGAGAGGAGTATCGAAGGGTCAAATTAATACTTTGAAGCACGTGTTCATTAAAAGAAAAAGTTAAAACCCATGCAGCAGATAAGATTTCTTTTAGTTAAATAAAGACAATTATTATGTTATCATTCGAGAAAAGTACACACATATGCCGTGAATATATTCTACTAGTAAATGTGTAAATTGATAGCATTGGGACAATTTTTAGTAGAAAGTAATTAAAGAAAAAATCATGATGGCAAACATAAAAGACAACGAGATGAAAATAATAGTTTTTCATAATCATTAGTTTCAAATGAGAAAAGAAAAATCAACACTGTTTCAAACTAATACTTTGAAGCAATTTTTCATTAAAACAAAAAGTTAAAAACCTGTGCAGCACTTGGTAATTCTACTAATTAAATAAATAAAGACAACTAATCGTCATCCAAAAAAATATACACATGTGATAGGGATATAACACCGGTAAATGTGTGTTGGATATTTCAACAGTTATGATAGGGATAATAGTTTTTTACCATTATCTATTTGTAACGATCTATAACAATTATTTAACAGTTACATAACAACCATGTTATGACTTTCTAATAGTCGTATAACGGCTTTATAACGTTTCTTTTATTTTTAAAAAAACTATATATTATTTTATAATAGCTATACATCGGTCATTTTCTTCTTTAAATACCGATTTATTTATAAGTGTTTTTTAACGGCTCTCTTTCTTTTACCTATAAACGGTTACTTCAAACATAATTGGAAAGTGGTATCGATATATCAAAACCAAAATATTTTTATTTCTCTTTTCCTATCTCGTTACATATTTTTCTTTTCTTTGTTGGGTTATACATATAAAGTTGTTTTGTTCCTTCTAGTATTTAGTGCAAAGTACAGAAGTAGATTTGTTATATATCTTGGGAGGATAGCCGTTAAAATTTTAGGCACCAAGTTTCGTACTCCGAATGGCGGAATTATCCTTAAGGATACTGCTTGCACGTCTCAAATATTTTATTTTTATCATCTAATCTTTTTCAATGTATTTTCAATAATTATTATTATTTTCGTGTAATCTAATATTTTTCCAACAATGTGCACATGCGTTATGTGTGTGCTAGAAATTGACAATTAAAAGAATGAAATTATTGACAAAAACACACAACATAAAGAAATTGTATCAATATATATGGAAAGAGAAAGATATTTCCAAATATAAAATCTTTTTTGGGCAAGCTATTGTATGAAAGAAAATCTGCAAATTTCGAGACTGATAAAAAAAATCACAAAAATATGAAATCGTTTTAAGGAAAGTCATTGTATAATATAGAAAATCTCCAAATATTGACACTAAAACATTTGAGGATAAAACAAATTATGCAAATGGCATACAATCATGCACATAATAATAGATTAGGATTCGGGAGGATGAAAAAATTATTGAGATTTCTTAAAAGTATGAGGTTCCATCTACTTTATAAAATAGTATAAACTAAAGTATGAAAAAGACACTTGAGCATGAGTAGCTCGATGTCAAAGTAGACACCATTCTAATGTAACGATTGGGACAAGCTCAATAGAAAGAAACTCACAAAAATCACAACATGGTAATACGTAAAAAGAAAAAAAAATGAAAAGAAGAGTTCCAAAAAAAATTTAGTTCTAAGTGAGAGGACCATAAGCAGATCTAGGTATGTGTTTCGAATTAATACTTGCAAACCATATTTCAAATAAAGAGTTTTAAGTAATTCGTTAAACCATTAAAAAATAATAATTAAAACTCGTGCAGCAGACGTGCAATCAATGGAAATTGTACTAGTGATACAGGATTATAAATCATATGGTGCCCAAATTATTTTGCTAAAATACATACCAATGGAGTTAGAGAAATTGAAAATTTTATAAATAGCATCACTGGTCCTAAGTGACAGCTAAAACTACTTCATTTGAGGCATCATGTGGACCTCAGAATCTCCTAGGCGTCAAACACCTAGAGGGCATCCCGTCTCTCTAGGGATAAAAAAAGATACAAAGAGAATTGGAGGTGCAATGCATGTAGACGCCGGCAACTTAAAATAAGAAACACGAAGACTTTCATAGATGTAAAAGCTCCCTTCCTCAGTGAGGTAACCCTTAACCACAACCAGGGATCCAAGGAAGCCCCTAATTGAAAAATTATATAAACAACAGTAAAGTCCGACTCCCTAATATCAAGTTTTTGCCCATGTTGTTGAAAATATTTACACTCAAGCCATAATGAGTGTTTGGCTTGAATGAAAATATTCCACAGAAATTGCAGTTCCAACTCCTACCAAACAAGAAAGTTATTTTGCGCTCCGATGACATACACTCTCCTCCTATCTCATTACAATTTTATCCATCGATTCTGTCCATATTTCTTCGAAGTCCAACATTGACGGATCGCATCTTGAAGGAGATCCGGAGGGAGCTGTCGCCAGCATCTGTCGTGACGCTGCTGGCCGTGTCGTCGTTGGATTCGCAGAGAATGTTCGAACTTCTTCGGCCTCGGGAACGGAGATGCTCGCCCTCAGAGCAACACCCCTGTACTTGGAAGCCGAAGACGATATGCATAAGGGACACTATCCGAGAGTGCTCATACACACTGATAGCTTATCTGTGGTCAACGTGGTGTTGGGCTTCGTCCCGAGGCCGTGGGAGTTACTGCCGGTTGTTGATGGATGTAGAGAAAGTTTGGCCCGGTTCGCTTCTATTGCTTTGGTCCACAGTGAAACAAATCAAGTAGCGGATTAGATCGCGAATTTCCACTTAAGGAAAACCCTTCCGCCGAAATGGACTTTGAATTCACCCCCTCGTCTTTGGGATCAGTCGATGAACAAAAAGGCGATGGTTTGACAAAAAAAAAAAAAATTCAATCACGTCAGCCAAGCTAGGTCCAGCGAAACTAAGCCAGTGTGCCCCAATTTGCCAACAAATCGACTTGTCTCGTGGATCGTTGGTCACTCGGTTTGCCCACCTCATTAGCCAAGGCAGTTCAAGGGAAGAGAAGGAATGGGCCGATGAATGACAATTTTGCCGAAAATGGGGTCACGCCTAAATGGTGAAAATTCTTTCCCCAAAAAAGTGGATTCTTTGATTTTTTTTTTTTTAATGGAAATGGATTTTGTGCCGATTTTGAATAGGAATACACTCGGTTTTATAGTGAAGATGATCCGTTAATCTGAAGTATAGTACTATTAACACCAAAAATGGCTTAGCGGGCCATGGGTGAAGAATAAGGCCTAATAAATCCGAGATTTGTCAAGCAAGCCCATAAGGATCTAAGTGAAATTGCTATCACGGGTACTAACGATCCGGTACCGATCATCACTTGAGAACAAGAGGATAAGAATGAAGGCGGTTATCGAAACGCTTGTTACCGACAGCTTTGCAAGTACAACAATGCAGTTGTTGGTGCGGTGCTGAAAATTCCAGGAAATTTCGAATCGACGGTTATTCATAATACTTGATTATAAATAGCCGAGTAAATACTATTGTGAGGGAGGCACATTTGGACAACAAACATGAATATACCCAGTTTCAGCTATCTTTCTTCATTTATCTTCGTTCAGTATTTACTTTCAATTGCTTTAGATTTATCCTTTATTTTATCATAGTTATATTAGAATCTATAGCTTCCTTTTTGAAATGATACAGGACCCAATACAAATAGAAAGCTGAAGAACCATCGTTTGGTGAAAGATATTATGTCCGAGAATTTTCTCGGCAGAAAAAGTACTAAAATTCATGAACGATAGTTGAAGATGAAAAGACAATAACATTGATACGCTGATAAAAAATACAATGGCTATGTGTGTTCGTGGTATTCTTCCATGATTATATTGCAACCGCTTGCGAGAAGTTATTATTCCAAGTACGGTTGCAACCGGAGGGTTTTCCACGGCGCCAACTTTGTGGGGGCTTGATAAGAAGCTTACAATCTTGTGAATGCAGTTGCCATTGATATCCCGACCGTACTCACTTGCTCATTGCTCGAGAAACACCTAATTCGAATTGTCCCTGTTAGGGCTACAATTGCTCTTCGGACAAGATGTTTAGGACTCGGATCAACAACTCGATTGCTCAAAAGAAATACACATATAATATGAATATATTCTACTAGTAAATGCGATAAGTTTATAATTTTGAGACAAGTTTGGTAGATATTAATTAATGTAAAAATCAAGACGGCAAAGCATAAAAAACAATTAAATCCAAGAATAGTTCCATGATTATTAGTTCTAAGTGAGAGGATAAAAGATAACACTTTGTTTCAAAGTAAAATTTTGAATCAATTTTTCACTTAAAAGAAAGGGTTAAAACCAGTGCCGCGCACATGAATTTTACTACTTAAACAAATAAAGACAAACTATTATATTATCATTCTAGAAATTACACAAATATAATATGAATATATTCTACTAGCAAGTGCGCGGGTTATGTGAATACGAGATTTTGACAATTGAAAATTAAGTGAAATCCCTTTGTTACAGCATATATTGATGTTTAAATACTGGAATGAAATTGTTGTTAAAAAGACATAACATAGAATATTGTATCGATATATGTGGAAAGAGAAGTAGCAAAATAAAAAATCTTCAAACTTTTCGTACTGAAACGTTTGAGGGATGGAATAAAATTATGAATTTTCTCCTTTGTTCATATACATAATATTTGTCAATATGAGTCATTAAGGAGATTCGCAGGGAAAAAATAATTGAGATCCCTTAAAAATAGGAGGTTCTCTTTGCTTATATAATAAAATAGATTAAAGTCTGAAAAGAATAAATGAATAGCTAGATGTCAAAGTAGATATCATTATAACATAATAGTTGGGACAAGTTTAATAATAATAAATTAATTAAAAAAAGAGGTAATACATTAAAAGAATAAGACGAAAAGAGGATTTTAAAAAAAAATTAGTTCTGAGTGAGAGGACCAAAATCAAATCTGGATATGCATTTCAAATTGATACAAGCTACCTCTTAGACTAGGAATTTCAAGCAGTACTTCATAAAAAATAAAAAATAAATAAAATAAAATATAAAATAAATAAAAAACAAACAAACAAACAAACAAACAAACGAAAAAACAAAAACAAAAACAAAACAAAAAAAATCAAACCCGTGTAGCACTTGTGCAGTGCATGGAATCGTACTAGTGATACAACATCACAAATCACGTGGGGCCAAATGATTTATAACATAAGGACATCATAATGGAATTGGAAAATGTTATGGACCCCAACTGAATGAACTGAATATAGCCCGATTCCCTCGCATCAAGTTCTAGCCCTTGTTGATTGAGAAAATTAAACATTCAAGCCATTTGAGTGTTGCATACCAAAAATCAACATCCATGCTACACATGTGATGCACGAGAATTATACTAGTGATATAGCATTATGACTCACGTGGCACCGAATAATTTAGCTACAATACATAGCAATGTAGCAACATCACAATGGAATTGGTAAATGATATTGGATACCATACCGGCTAAATGAACCAAATAAAGCCCAGCTCTCTCAGATCAAGTCATTGACTTGACTGTTGCCTACCAAGCTACACATGCAATGTACGGGAATTATACTAGTGATATAGCATTACAAATCAAGCAATACTGAATAATTTAGCTACAATACATAACCACGTACCGACATCTCAATGAAAATGGAAAATGACGTGGACACCGATTGAATGAACCAAATAAATCCAGACTCCCTCAAATTAAGTTTTTCCACTAGTTGTTGAGAAAATTAGACATTCGAGCCATTGTGATTTGAGTGTTACATACTAAAAATCAAAACCTGTGCAACACGTGCAATGCACGGGAATTGTACTAGTGATAAAGCATTATGAATCACGTGATGCTGAATAATTTAACTACAATACATAGCAATATAGCCACATCACAGAGGAATTGGCCAATGATATGGACATCGACTGAATGAACTGAATAAAACCCAACTCCCTCACATCAAGTTTCGCCCCTAGTTGTTGAGAGAATTGAACATTCAAGCCATTGTGATTTGAGTGTTGCATACCAAAAAGGAAAGAAATGAGTACGATGACATACGCCCACGTCAACTCACCTAAAGATTCTCTCTATTGAATCGATTTTATAATCTTATTCTCCCGTAAGTGATCTCAGAAATGAGCACGAGGCAGGAGTAGTCTTTCTAATTTAATTCATTCGGCACAGTTCTAACTAATATAATGAGAGAATTCTCAGTCAAACGGAGGCTCCATCTTCTCAATTTGAATTGAGATTTCTCTCCCGACTTGTTCAGCAATATTTTATTATTTTTATTTAAGTTTTTGTTTTTTTTGTTTACTTGCTACTAACATTCAGGGTAAGCATACTAGAAGTGTTATAACTTTCACATTATGCTCATTTGAGTGTCATACATTATTTTTGCTCACTTGAGTATCACATATTTGAAAAATCGATCACTTAAGTTTCTTCGGCGATTTGCCTCCATGGTAAATCTGACGGGGGTGCCAATTGCCCTCTACGACCTCGCTAGCACTAGCATGAATGATAAATTCAAAAATTCAAAAATCCACATGAAAATGAAAAATCAATAAAAATAATCTACATAGGGCAATTTGTCGGGAATGACACTCAAGTGAGTGATTTTTACTTCAATGTGACACTTTAGTGAACGAAAAAATTATACACTCAAATGAGCGCCGTATGAAAATTATAACAATCTTGCTATCCTTGTCCTAAGCATTTTTATTTATAAGTGAAAAGATTAAGGAGAGCCAATCAATGTAGCTATCCCTTTGAACTGATCCGTAATGGTCCTATGTAGACAAATGTCTTGCATTAATTAATTCTTTGTAAGATATATTAATAGAAGTGGGTACCATATATATAAAATTAAGTCCTTCGCATGAATGAGGCCCATTGCATATAAAATCTAAAATATTTTAAATTTAATTTTCAACAAAGAATGAAATCAAAATATCATCAAAAAAATTATTATATACTAATTAATAAGTAGTATTAATTATAAATTACCTCCTTTACCTCTCATAGTTCCCAACCAACATATGACCCTTGACTCTAGAAACCCATCATATTCTCTCCTTGATTTATTCGCATCAATTCAAATATAAATAAGTAGGTTATACTTAAAGTGTAAATGAGCAAGTATGTGAAAAGGATAAATGCATAAAAGCTCACGCTTTTTCCTTTTACTTTTGGGTTAATACCCTGAAAAACCCCAAATCGGTACATATGTGACAAATTTACCTCAAACTATTTTTTTGACCATTAAAAATCCCAAACGGGTACACATGTGACAAATTTACCCCGACTAACTATAAAAAAAAACCCTAAACTAGTACATTTATGACAATTTTACCCTAAACTAATTTATTTGACCGCAAAAAACCCCAAACTGGTAAATCTGTAACAAATATATCCTCCGCTAAATTAGATTAATACCACAAAAAAATCACAAAAATTGTAAACTGTGATAAACGGCGCGTAAAATCCTAAATCGGTATACCAGTCAACTGTCACGTGTCATTTAACTTAATAATTTGACAGTAAAATTTAACGAAAACTGATAGAGGGTAAATTTGTCACAAGTGTACCAGTTTGAGGTAAATTTGTCAAAGGTATACCAGTTTGGAGTTTTTGGTGGTCAAAAAAATAGTTTTAGGTAAATTTGTCACAGGTGTACCAGTTTCAGGTTTTTCAGGGTATTAACCCTTTACTTTTTGACTTCCAACCATCCATATTACCTTAAATTGACTACAATATGTCTTGCAAGTCCAGATTTAAGATTATTTTTTTTACCTTTTTCCTTCTTTTTCTTTAGAAATTATGATGCATTTAGAATTGACAAATAAGTACTTATTTGCCCATGGTTTAATTGGATTTTCTTATCATGCAATTACATTTGTCATAATTTTCTTGTCAACAACTAATTATTCTACTTTATTAGCCTTATTTTTTTGTTTTATCAATGTAGTTCTAAACTTTTGGGCGATACTTCAATATAGTCTTTCCGCCAATTGCCATCGAAAACCGCTAATGTGGCGTCTAGTCATCACTGACCATCCTAAATGGCATGTTGACGTGGGCAATTTGTTGATTTCCCATTTCGCAATTTGCAACGGCAATTGTTAGGAGAGACTACATTTACATACATGCAAATGTGTAGGACTATAATGACAAAATCAGAAAGCTAAAACTAAATTGACATCCGCACAATATGTTCAAGATTAATTTGATAATTTTCCCAAATATTTAAATAATCACTCCTTTGATGGACATATATATATAAGCATTTTTGGGATAAGTACATGTAATTTTCATACAACGTTCACTTGAGTATTACAAATTTAAAAAACCGATCACTTAAATTGCCATTAGCAATTTGCCTCGCTAGAAAATCCGACGTGGACACTGGTCATCCGACATAGCATTGCCGATATTAACGTGGATGATTAATAAAAAAAATTAAAATATAAAAAATCCATGTCAAATGGGAAATTACTAAAAAAAAATTCAAGTAGAATGATTTGTCGAAAATAGCACTCAAATGATCGATTTAACTCAGATGTGGCACTTAAGTGAGCGAAAAAAAAAAAAAAAAAAAAAAAAAAAAAAGTTGTGGTGCTCAAGTGAACGCCATACAAAAGCTATAGCACTCTTACTGGATGTATCCCCTAATACTCTTCTCTACTCGTTAGGTGTGTCTTCCGCTTCCATTGCTAGGAATCAACCCACTAATTTAGATTCTCCAAACCAAGAAGCCCATGGAATTGATGTGGAATACAATGAGTTCATACACTAGAAGCGGTTATATGGCTTCATACACTAGACTTAAATACCAATTTGCCAACGAAACTCAACTACCGTTGGCCAGCTAGGCAAGGCTAGCCGGCACTAGATTTAGCTGCACTAGCAACCTAAACCCTCGCTGATAGCATTGCCTAAGGTGACTATAATTTCGGAATTGTGAAAGTTTTTTTTTTTTTTGGTCGGTGGAATTGTGAAAGTTGAGCGAGGGCAAAATTGGACCAAAAAAATGTATTTGCACTCTGGCACCTGCATGCATATCTTGGGCCAAAGGCTAGAGGCCTTTGATAATGCAATTGCAATTTCCCAAAATTCTCTAAAAAATTTGCCAAACCGGATTTGAAGCACAAAGCCCATGGCAAAAAAGTTTCCAACCGCACCCTTAGTCCAACAAGACAGGCGCTTCCAAAGTTCCTATTTAGAAAACTCGATCTCCGGTAGCATGAAGGTCATAGAATACGGCAGTAATGACTTACAGACCTGTGACGACCATGAGAAATTCCCGAAAAAGATCTGAGCCGCCACACGAAATGACAACTGCCAATCGTGTCGATCATCGCGACAGGTGTGCCTGTTGAGTGTTGACTGAGCAACACCGACGTGAAAAGATTTGGTTGCTTTCGTTAGTAATTGAATCTGAACAAAAGTCTACTGTGTGGAAGAAACAAGAGGAATTCTCGGTCTCTTTACTGCCAATTGCCCGGCGAAAACTTGCCATGAAGGGAATCCTGCAAACTGAGGAGCTATGTCATGACTGATGAGGCACTCTGCACACTTCTGTGACCAAAATGGACTATCATATCTGAACTTGATTGGATATTAAGTAGGGAATCCAGCACGATTGAATGAGCCGAGGCTTAGCACCACCTGCAAAGATGCGGCAGCTGCTGCTGGCGAACCGGCATGATCCAACCAGAGCAATGCAATTCCATGTCCGAACGAAACCGACCATCTCAAACAACGTGACCATGCATCAGCAAAAATCGCCGATAAGAGTAGCTAATTTAACAGACGACAGAGGGCGATCTGCATCAGGCTAATCGATGCCGTTTTTGTTCGAAGATTTGCACGAGGCTGTTTCCGCTTATGTGGCAAACCCCAAAAATCAAGCACTTAAGTAATCAAATAATATAAATACTACGGTTGAAGCACACCGATTTTTCTTATAAAATGTGATCCATACTTCGGAAATTGAAGATTTTATTAATTAGTACGCATAATGGTTGCGTCGGAGGATAAGTTAACAACATGAGCACATCCACAAGTCTCTCAAATCGCTCTTTTAAAAGGAGGGAGTCCACCTGAGATAAGTAGGTACGACTGATAAAGTACTCCACTAATCTCATGGATTAGATAAGATGTAAGCCAAAACCTAGGTGACCGGCTTAGCAAGGACCGAGGTACTTCCGCTTGTGAATGATATTTCGTAGATTCTTCCCAACCACGGAGCCAAGAATAGGCGAGGGCTATTCTAATATAATTTACATAGGTTTTGATTTTCAATGCATTGTTTATGAGAATTATAATTGTAATTTTCCAACCAGATGGACTCAATTAGAATTAGTGAAGTAATCTCACCAATGAATGTTATGCAGGAATGGCCTTTTCTAGTTTTCACTCATTTGGTAGAGTTACAATTGACAGAATATGAGGGATAAGAGTTCAAGTGAATGGGGAAAAACAAAGAATATGCTATATCTACAGCATTGAACTGCTTTTTCAGACTGTACTAAGAGCCTAAATACACAAAATTTGAATCATAGCTATGGCTTTTAAATGAGACCCACTAGCTTTGTCCCGACGACAGCGACAATGAGGAATCGATGAAGTCTCCGTCTAGAAAACTCGGTCTCCGGTAGCATAAAGATTGTAGAATATGGTAGTGGCGAAATAGAGAGCGGCAGTGACCGTAAGGAATGCTTGAAAAGATCCAAGCCACTGCACAAAGTAACCGGTACCAATCGTGCTGATTATTGCAGCAACTGTTCCTGCTGAATTGGCAATACCTGCACCGAGAAAGTCGGGTTCTTGAGATGAAGAAATTGGAGTTCGAAAGAAGCGATTTGAGCGGAGAAAAAGACAAGACTTCCTGAATATTTTCTCAATCAAAATGCAGGGGAGAACTCACCATGAAGACATCCTGCACAGTTTGGAGCTATATCCTGATTTCATGGAAAAAGAGGAAAGATTGATCAGAACGTGATTGACAATCTCATGACTGATGAGGCATTGAGTCGAAAAAGTATGCACTCAAACATCTCTGCAACAGGATGGTACCGTCCTACGTGAACTTACTTGAATATTTAGGAGGAAGCCAGCCTGACTGAACGAACTGAGGCTTAGTCCCACCGTGATGAATAAGGCGGCGATGGCTGGCGAGTTGGCATAATTCAAAGCGAGCAATGCAATTCCAGGCCCGATGAAACCGATCGACTGTGAAAAAAGGACATGAGTAAGCATCAGCAACTGATCATTGATAACATAGCTTATCGAGGCGATAAATGCGAAGGGAGAATCGAGAAATCTACCTGCATGACCTTTCGCACTAGCGTCAAAGAGTACCCGGCCTTGATCAAATTATCAGATGCTGCGCCGGCAATGTACCCAGATACCGCCATTGTTCCCCATGGAACCGCGCTAAACCAAGCCGCTTGCTTCAGATTTATGTTAAACACCTGTAATTACCGCAAAGAAATTGGGACGATCAATTGAAATTCACCTTGGTCCGATGATTTACTACACAAATAACGGCGTCGGAAGCGTGATACTTACAGTTTTGAAGTAGACGGGCATCCATGAGAGCAGAACGAAGTATCCCTGCGACCGATGTTTGCCGCGTATGAGATAACTTGCACGAAAGATCAATTACAGTACTGAAGCTTTGTCAAGCGAAACTAACCCAGTTGTTGGTGATGTTGGCCAGTATGATTGCCAACGCCGCCGGCTTCGACAGTAAAACACGGATCGACGGGATTTCTCCGTTCCGGACCGCAGCATTCGATTTTCCATCTTCGATCAGTCGCAGCTCAGATGCACTGACAAATCGGCTCTCACGGGGGTGGCTGGTCACTCCGTTGGCCCACTTCATTACCCAAAGCAGTCCAAGCGACGAGAAGAGAAGGAATGGACCCGAAATGCCGACGGACGACATCATCAGCGGGGTGAGAACTAAGCCTACGACGTTGCCGAGGTGAAATCCGCCCATTGATATCCCGACCGCGCTCGCTCGCTCGTGGCTCGGGAACCACCTAATTCGAATCGGCCACATTAGAGTTATACAATTTTTCAGCAGGCCGACTACATGTCTATTGCCACGGCAAATCGCCGGAGAGAGAGATAAGTCGAGGCAGCGGCTTTACCTCGACGAGAGGGTGCTCATGGAGGGAAGAGCGACGCCCTCAGCGAGCCCGAAGAACGCGCGGATGGCCAGAAGGGCAACCGTCGAGTGGTTGGCGGCCCAAGGGGTGAGAAGAGTGGCCAGCGACCACAGCGCCACGCCCCACGCCATCACCCTCTTCCCGCCGTACTTGTCGACCAGCACTCCTCCGGCCACTGACGAGAACACGTACCCCCACAGGAAGGACGACTGCGTCACACAATGCACAAAACACCTCATACCTTGTCAGCCAAGAAAGCGATAGAAATCTTAGAATTCTGCTGTATTAATCACCGATTGCTACGTAATCATTTTAATTGGGTTTCATATATGGAGAAATTCATATATTATTTGAGTCTCAATCAACCAGAATCAGAAGCGAAGTACCAACCGTTTGATTTTACACAAAGCAAACCCTGAATAAATAAAATTGAGATCTTCAACATGACTACAGGGGCAGAGGAGCACAAGTTGGTAGGCGACGCTGACTTGAAAATGATGTGAGAAACTTAGGAAAGTGATTTACTCTTTCTAAAATAAATAAAGAAATAGCCTACCATATCCGGTCATAGAAAAAATAATTTTTTTATAGGTTCCTTTCACATTAGTACCCTTTTTGTCTGTTTAAATACCAAATTCATGTAAACTGGAAAACTCATCAGATGTTTTTTTAGCCCATTGTAATAGAGATACGAACAAGATGGCTAACTGGTTAGTCAAAGCCCAACGATTAGGATGCCTTCCTAGGGATTGGGTTAACAGTACCTCGCATGCTCCTTTGGACATACTTTGTGCTGATGCTAGAGATGTTTGTACTAAAAAAACCTCTATTACTAATGCATTCCTACCTATTTGTTCAAAAAAAAAAATACCAAATTCATGTACACCGTCATAAAAACAAAATTTACTTTTTGACTCCTCGAGATTGGTTTTTTTTTTGGTTAAATGCAAAATTCAATTAAATGCGCAAACAACAAGAGGATACAGCATTTCCCCTTATCAATTCTACGGTACATGATGATTTCGGATTATCTAAATCACAAAATCGGTATTTCATAAGGATAACACAACAAACATTGTATCCCCAAATCACTCTCGGTAGATCGACGTGGCGCGATGAGAATCGTTCTTCCCCTGGATTCTATCAAATCGAGTGCCGATTTCAGTACGAGCCCCAGTCCATCCAATCTCTTAGATCACGTCAAGATCAACGTCAAAGGCTCGGGTGGATTGGGCTCACATGCGTGCGCCGATGAGCTTTGTCGTTTCCGGCTGGGACCCGCTAGGGTTCGGAGTTGCAAAGCTTTTTCCAGGAGGCGGCGAACCAACGGACGTAGTTCTCTCACCCACCACACTTATCTTATTCGTTTTTCTATTTTCTTTTTTTTGTCAAAATTCATTTTTCTATCTACCAGGGGGAAAATCGAAAAAAGACAACACGACAGCACAGGATTCCAAGAAAAGTTTGGCTTTTCTCAATTGGAAACAGATTCCAAATGTCAGTATTTATCTGCTTTCAACAAAATTTTGAGGGTCATAATACTGAATCCTAACCGCATCTTAAATAATAAAAATATGAAGTAAAAAATGATTCATAAATGAAAGTTGTTACCAAGGAAAATATGTAATTCGCGTTCAATGAAGCAATTTTTCTAGTATAATATGCAATTAATATTTCAAAAATGAAAAAAAAAATCATTACTTAAGTATCATTAATTAGTACCTGGACATTCAACTTCTATCGCCATTATCCTTAAACACCATTCAACAAGATCTTTCTTATTTTTTGGCGAAAACATTAATAAAGAATATGCGCAGAATATATATATTTTTTCAAATTATATATGTTTTTCAAGAACAAGAAATAAAGAGGAAAAAAGAGGGTACCTGGACGATGCCGAGGAAAGAGCTGGACCAGCCGTGCGTGGCGGCGAGGGGAACCACGGCGACGGACATCACCACGCGGTCCGCATTACACAGGCACATCGCGCACGCCATCAGCGCCACCATCTTGTACCTCTCCGGCACCGCCACCCCGATGACGCCCTCCGCCGCAGCCGCCTCGGCCCCGCCGCCGCCGCCGCCGCCCCTGTCCCCGAACAGCAGGCCCCTCTCGATCCCCTCCGCCGTGCACCTCGCCTCCTGCCGCCGCCCCCACGCCTTCCCACTCACCCCACAAGCTCCGCCGCGGGAACAGTCCAGCCCGAGAGGCCTGGCGCGAATGCTGGACACGAACCCCAGCTGGGTCCTCCGGAGGCTCGCCGGTCTCGACCCCGGCATCGAGAGGCGCCGGCCGGGAGAAGAGACGGAGCCGGCGGGCCGCAGAACCTCCATGGCTGGTAGAGAGAGAAAGAGACAGAGAGGGGAAGAGAGAGAGGGGAGGGAGAAGCGAGGGTCAGAGAGGCATGGAAGATGAGGGAATCGATGACTGGAAAATGTCATGGCGGAGCTGCGAGAGCCCTGCAAATTTATATTGCGAGAAAGGCGATTTTTTTTTTTTTTTTTTTTTTTAATGAGGGAGGGGGGGTTGGTGAGGACGAGTAGGATTCGGCACTCGCCTCTTGTCCCCCCTAGCTGCCCTTTTTCCTGATATTAATTTTTGCTTTTTTCAGGGTTTGGACTTTACCTTATATTCGTATATTTTTTTCCATTCATGCGAAAATGGCCATATGGTCTGGCCCTTATTTAGGAACCTAATAAATACCCTATATTTGTCTTTCAAGGAAATTGAGCTGTCTCGGAATGGACAAGGCTCGCTTTTTTCCCCCTAATTTAGATGATCAAATTTTTTGGATGTGGAAAGGGGTCGGGGGGGTTAATTCTATCTTTGCAGGCAATCCCACTAATCGCAATAAGAAGCAACATTGCGATTGTTTGTCGAAACAAAATTACTTTATTGATTGATGCAAAGTTTTCTAATTTGTAATATTTTAAGAGTTTTGAGGCATTTTTAAGGCTATAAGGAAGTCGGATTTTTAAACCTTAAGGGGAAAAAATTACAAATGATAAAAGGGAGAAAAATCGCATTAGGCATAATGCTAAAAAAAAAAAAAAACTGTCTTAATAAGGAAACCCTTTTATTATAAAGTTCGGTTCACATGAGTCATCTCGAAAAGGATAAGGCTCGCTTTTTCCTCCAAATTTAGATGATTAATTTTTCACTGCAGGTACAATCTGGAAATGGGATTAAGGGTGTTAATCCAATCTTTCGAGGCGATCCCACTAACTAAGTTGGCTTAAAAATAAGGGGGCTACATTTCAATTGTCTCCTCGAAACAAAGTTACTTTATCGAGTAATACGAACTTCACTAATGTCGTAATATTTTGAGAGTTTCAAGGCATTTAAGATGGTAAGAAAGCCCTATTTTCTAAACATTAAATGGAAAAAAAAAAATCCCATCAGGCGTAATGCAATAAAATACGTAATATTTGTATATAAAAATATATAAATATGTATGTGCGTGTGTGTATATATATATATGTTTGTCCTGGTCTGCTGCCGCGTCGTAGGTAAGGAAGGGGTTTTGAGAAGGAGTCTCTCTCTCTCTCTTGAGTAGGAGGAAGTGAGGACTCGGCAGGGCGAGAGTCTGACGTGGCACCACGTGTTGTCTGTCTCCCCCTCCTTATGATTACCAAACTCCCCCTAAAAACCTCCCCCCCCCCCCCCCACCAACCACCTGCGGGATCCAACCGGCTTACCGGAATTCCCGGTCACATTTCCGCATTTTTCCTTCCTCTTTTTTTCTTATTGGCTTGCTGAGAAGACCCTACAACTTCTACCGCTGCTAAAACTTCATCTTCGGAATGGACCGCGTTCAGACATAATCGCGTGTCGTACTTGGATTTCGCCGCCCCTCTCCTCTCGAGAGCTCGAAAGATTTTTAGATAATTCAGCCTTTTCGACCTTAAAAAAAACGATTAAGAAATAGAAAGATGTCGGGTTTTACCTACGTCAGTTCGTTATCGACGTTCGACGTCCCAAGCAGGTGCTATGGCCTATTTTTGCACGCTCGACAGCTCACTGCTTTTGTGGACGGCTCGAAGTGTTCGTCCAAAAAGAGAGAGATTGAGGACAAGGAAAGGAGGGCTGAGGTGGCGAGACGTGATAAAAAAAGCATGCGTGCGGAACTTCTGTACACGGTGATTCGCGTAGTTTCCTTAGTAATAATGGGACTCCGTCTCCGGCCTTGTTTTAATAGTGGCGGTTTAGTCACCAACTGGCCCGCTTGCCTACTGTCGAGGCAAGGAGCTGATTCCTTTTCCCTCTTTTTTTTTTTTTGATACCCAGAAAACCCCATCGCCCGTTTGGCGCTGCGGCGGCAGACATAACCGGCAGTAAGCGCGGGTGATCTTAGCGGAGGGACCCACCACTCCGACATCACGCTTAAGACGCCGATCTTTCCGAAGTTTGACCCCCTCACCTTTCCCCCAAGGCAAGGGATTCTTATCCAGCGGAGCCATCAAGGCCGGTGGTATTCCTTTTCCCTCTTGATCACTCATCATCTCGTATTCAGACGTCACACTTGATTGAGGGCGATGCTGGGACTAAATTTGAACGCACCCAATTTATCGGGATAACTATGATCCTCGTTAGGCCACTATGTCGTGCCAATCCTCTGGACGAGGACAAATCTCCCCCTCCTTTGAGCCCGAATTGATTGATGTGGAGCGGACCATTTGGCAAAGTCCCATCTCTCTCTCTCTCTCTCTCTCGCGCGCGCACAAGGAAGAGGAAACCGACAGTTAACAACATCACCAGCCTTTAATTAAAAAGAAAAAAAATCATCAGCCTTTCCAGTCCCACGGAGTTATTTCCAAATAAAAAGGGGGGGAAGAAAAACCATCACGCAATTCTTGATCTGTTTCCTTGGTCGACATGTCTACACGTTGGCCTTTCAGCCCGGTTGACTGTTTGATGTAGTGTCCCCGATCAAGCCGGTCCCGATTGCCGAATCACGTTGCGTCCCGACCAGCTTCGCATCCTAACATTGAAAACCCTCGTTCTCATCGATCGGCTTTTCATGAGTTACCGTCGTACGGCGTAATTACTTCACAGAGTACGGAAGAAGCACGCGGGTTAATAAATTTCGTTGATGGAAGTGGTTCGTGGGGTGAATCGCAGTTCAATTTTTCTTTTGGAAAATTGGTTTCCAGTGGGATGCTTGGAAAGAATCCGGCTATATGTTGGCATATGAGTGACGATTCAATATAGTCCATTAAACATATTTTATATAATAATATGATCTGTTAGATTATGCCTATGCAATTGTGCTAAAAAAATGTCTCCTTATTGGAAAATGATGATAATTTACGAACTCTGAGTTCACACGATTTAGTGATGGAAGTGATTTGATGTAGCCTATTAGACATATATAATCTATTAGAGCACGTCTACGTAATTACCCCAAAAAATACCTTCTCACCAGAAAAGAGCGTGGTGATAATTCACGAATTCAATGTGTTATATGATTTAGCAATAGACGTGATTTGATGTAGCATATTAGACATATCTTATACAATAATATGATCTATTAGAGCTCGCCTATGCAATCGCCCTAAAAAATGCCTCCTTGTCAGAAGAAAGTGTGGAGATAATTCACAAACTCTGTTAGTTTCACATGATTTAGCAATAGATGAGGGATTTTCCCATGTGAATTCTCACAAGATTTTCTCATGTGAATCATGTCGGTTGCAAAAGTAACCTCCTCACTCGAAGAGAGCATCTCAATAATTCACGAACTTCATGAGTTCCACATGATTTAGCGATGGATATGGGATTTTTCCATGCAAAGTCTCCCAAGAGTTTCCCATGTGAACTTTGTGTCTTATTAAAATAACCTCTTTGTCAGAAGAGAGCATCGCAATAATTCACAAACTTGATAAGTTTCATATGATTTAGCGTTAGGGAGATGCGATTTTCCCATGTGGAGTCTTCCAAGATTCAAGGATTTCCAGATTCGGAATCCCACAAATCAAATCTAAAGCATTTTTATATCCAATTTTTTTTCTTCTAATCTCTTTTTTAGGTGGGAATGAATGGGTTTTGGCCTTAATTTAATTATTCATTCATATTTGCCAAAGTGGGTCGTGGTCTAATTTATTTATTTATTTTTGACAACCCTTGATCTTAGTAAAATAATGGCTGAGAAGGTTCTTGTTGTAGGTGGGGGGATGTCATGCTTAGGGGCAGCCTTAGTTTTTTTATAATGCAGGATTAATTATTGTAGGCGATCCTGTGTCAGTGGCCAGATTAATGAAAATAAGATACGATGACGTGGCACCCCTTGTCCTTCACCGAGCGAGTCCCACTAACAAGCTTTGCATTTTTTTCAAAATAATTACTTGTGCTTAGAAGTTTCTGCTGGAGTTGTGCTGCCAACTCTCAACAAACTCCGTGACCCTCGGTGAAGAATTGAATTGCCCAAGAGATTGTTATGCACCATTTTCGCAGGGAAAGACGGTCATGCTGACGTGCGTTGCCATCAAATCTTTTGCTCGAAAAAAGGAAAAAAAAAAGACGCATAAATTAGGAGATAACCCTAATTTCAAGAGATTTAGGTCATGCATGGAAACGTTCCAAAAAATGTTTTCTGGAACACTTTTGTACTTTTTTTGTTCCCGGGAACAAAAAAAAAAAAAAGAAACGCGTTTGTTGTTTTTTTTTTTTTTTTTTGTTAGAACACAAAAAGAATAGAAACGAGAAAAAAAAAAAAAAAGTTGTTTCTTATTTCGAAACAATTTTAAAGAAACGCTTATCTTTTCTTCTTCTCTCTCTTCTCTTTTCTTCTTTTTTTCTTCTTTTTTCTTTCGCGGTCGCCGGCCTCGCCATGGCCGGCGACCGACCGTCGAGGGCCGGCGACTCGCCGAGCGTCGCCGGCCCCGCAAGGCCGAGCCTCGCCTTGGCTAAGCGAGCTTGGCCTCGCCCAGATCCGACGAGGCCGAGCCTCGCCGTGGCTAGGCAAGGCGACCGGCCGAAAGAAGAAAAAATAAAAATGAAAGGAAAAAATGAAAAATAAAAAATAAATATTAAAAAATTAAAAGAATAAAAAAAGAATAAAAATTACCAAACGTGTTTCTATTCATTTTTTATTTCCAAAACAAACGTTACAAAACGCGTTCTTTTGTTCAAAAACCGAACATAAACACTTTTTTTTTGTTTTTGTTCCTTGGAACGAAAAAAGAACAGAAACATTACCATGCAGCCCCTTAAATACTTGGGATTCCTAATTTAAGTGGGTTTTCTAACGAGGGATTTCCTATTTTGTTATTAATATTATATATATAAAAGGCGCAAGAATTCTCTTGGGAGATCACACTTTTGTGGCTTTTTATATTGGATGGAGTTTGGTGGCTGAGGAATTTGAGCGACGGTAAAGTTGGTACCTTTCGGATTCGTGGTGCAGGCCTTGGTGGCGAATCATAATGATTGGCTCTTTCCAGGAAGTAAATAGCAATACTAAGGTTATGTTTGTTCGTCCGGATTTCTAATCGAGATAGGACTTGATAAGATAGGATATGAAATTTCGAGGTTTTTTTATATCATGTCCATTGTTTGGTAAATCCCAGTATTAAAGTCAAATATGTTCACATCATATCATGTACATTTTTTTGATATAAACAACATATCATTATAAATGAACTTAAATGTTCATAAATTGAGATGGTGAAAATCTCTCGTAACACTATTTCTTAATTTATTTTTATTTTTATTTTATTTTATTTTTTTTCCTCTTTTTATATTATTTTCTTTATTATTTCTTTTTTCCCCTTTCATCATTCTTTAATAAAATTTTATCAATAGTAAATTGTACTAACATACCTAAAATATATAATAAATATAAATATTTAATTTATAGATTGAATGTTTATTATAAGATAGAATTAAAGTTGAGTATATAAATTAAAATAGGATTAATTAAAAATAAATTTGTATTTTTGTATTTTTAATTTTTAAAATTATAATTCAAATATTATTTATATTGAAATATAATTTCAATTTTATTAACTGAATAAGTTTGTTATTCAAGAAAAATAATTTTTCTATTATGAACATTATAAATCCTATCTACCTTTATCACATCTCCTCCATGGGATAATTTTATCATACCTATATCCCTATTATACCCGACTTTATCCCGTCTTGAGCGAGCACCAAACGTAGGATAGGATAAATCATATCCTATCCTGAATTTTATCTCAATTGCCAAACGCAGCCTAAATTGAAACCATGTAATTTTTCTGGTGTCATTATTGTTCCTACTTGATTTCTCTCCATGTTTTTACTTCTCGTTTCTGTTTTTGAACAATTTTTTTGTTTTTTTGTTCCTGGGAACAAAAAAGGAACAGAAACGTGTTTGGTTGCGTTTCTGTTCTTTTTTTGTTTTTTTGTTCCCGGAACAAAATTGAAACAAAAAAAAACTTACTTCTTGTTCCAGAAACAATTCCGAAGAAACACTTCTTCTTCTCTCTCTTCTCTTTTGTTCTTCTTTTTTCTTTGGTCGGTCGCTGGCCTCGGCCATGGCCGGCAACGCCGTTGAGGGTCGGCGACCTCGCCGGAGCGTCGCCGGCCCCCAATGAGGCCGAGCCTCGCCTTGGCTGGGCGAGCTCAGCCTCGCCGTGGCTGGGCGAGGCTGCCAGCCCCGTCGGCCGGTCGCCGGAGGCCAGTGACCGGCCGAAAGAAGAAAAAATAAAAAAGAAAGGAAAAAATGAAAAATAAAATAAAATAATTAAAAAATTAAAAGAAACAAAAAAAGAATAAATTTTACCAAACGTGTTTCTATTCATTTTTTATTCCCGAAACAAATTTACCAAACGCATTTTTCGGCAAAAAATTGTTCCCGGAACATAAACACTTTTTTTTATTTTCGTTTCCTGGAACAAAAAAAGAACATAAGTGTTTCCATGCAGCCCTTTATTTTTACAGCTAACTTGAACTCCAAGATATATTAGCTTCGGCATTATATTCATAGTAATTTGTATTGAAGCCAAGGTTTGGGTTTTTAGCGTTGATTTTGAGTTTTGTTTGTCCGATCATTGTTGGGTTGTGTTTGCAATTATGTCCAAATCAATATTTGAGATTAAGAAGTTCAACAAGAGGATTAATTTTGGGTTATGAAGCATTAAGATGCATGCCCATTCAAAATCTGGGGGAGGCGTTAGATGGCAAAGATAAATTGCCAAAAACCATGAGAGAGGCATATAAGGTAGAAGGCAAAAACTACAATCTTGTTGAATTTGTTGGATGAGGTATTGATTGAAGTGGTCGAAAAAAAGTACACCGCAACATTATGGACAAAACTTGAAGCATTTTATGTGATGAAGAATCACTTTTATATACTCAAAAGGATTTTTGATTTTGAATGGTTGAAGGCACATCCATCAAACTCCATTTAGATGAGTTTAACAAACTCATGATGGACTTGAAAACTGTCAATGAGGCATCACTTGATGAAAAATAAGGAATGATGTTGTTGGCATCTCTACCAAATTCTTTCAAGCATTTTACTAATTCACTACTACGAAGGCGCACTACGATTATTTAGAAGAGGTGCGGTCCGCCTTGCTTTCTGAGGAGCAGCAAAGGAATTTACTAAAAGATAACTTAGCGGAAAATATGGCGCAAAGTTTTATTATTTGGGGCAAAGACACACATCAAGGACTTGGAGGTAACAGATGGAAGGGCCATTCTAAATCGAGATCTAACAGTCGAAACCATCGATGTTATCACTGCGATGAGATTAGGGCACTACAGGACAGATTGTTCAAAATACAATGATAAAGTAGTTTAGGTGGAGTTTGCACACGTTTGTATTATTGTTACTATTGCAGATAATGGATGAAAATGGTCTTAGTTCTATATACCTTTGAGCTTTGTAAGGCCTTATAAATCGTTTACTAGATTTCTCACATCTAAAACTGCTCTCGTGGGCAATGCCCGATTCGCGTTTTATTCACGTTCTAGTACCTTGTTTGGTGTGATCTCTTGGATGAACACTCTAGGCAAAAGAAGCGATGTTTCTTCTCAATCACAAATGCCTCGATCGGAAATGCTGTCTTTCCATATTAGGCTAGGCACAAAGTTACCGATCAATTTTCGGACATTGAATTGCCTCGACAAGTGCCTACTCGGGCCCTCGTCCGAAGACGACAAGTACATTGGAACAATCGAAATCAAACATGGCCTCTAGATTCCGTGAATGTGTCGGGGCGGTCTTGCACAATTTGTACGTCAACCGTCACTCGCCCCTTCACTTGCCATTCCTTCGATTGCTTTCTCTTGAAACCTGCGGATATCCGCCACGGAAAGGCAGATTTCTTTCTGGATTGAACACGAGGCTTGCAAGCTTGCAAGGAACATCAGGTAGGGTGTCAACGGTTCGATTCAGTTCGGTTTTTTGATTTTCGATTTTCAACTTTTAGTTTTTGGTTTTTGCATTTGTTTTTTGTTTTTTCATTTTTTTCTGTTATATTTCCAAGAAATAAGTTCTTATCGGTTTGTTGGTTCGATTCAGTTTAGTCAACCGATAAAAAAAAATTCAGTTTTTAATGAAAACCAAACCGAAAAAACCGAATTTTTTTGTTCAGTTCGGTTCGATTTTTGGTTTGATTTTTGACACTCTTGACATAGATGCAAAGAAGACAAAGTTCCATCAGTCAAAAACAACACAAACCGTCAGCCAAAAACATCAGAGCAATAGTGGCATTAGAAAGAAGCTTTGGTATCTGGCCAAAAACATTGCCTGATTCTTTTTTATTTCCCAAACAAAAAAAGAATCTTATAGGTAAATTTTTTGTTGTCGGGAACAAATTTGTTTCCGAAAATATATTTGGAATAAAATCAAGAAGTTTAAAAATGTTACTTTTTTGTTGTGGGGAATAAATCCAGAATCAAACTTTTTCTTTTCTTCTTTTCCTTTCGTTCTTCTTCTTCCTTTAGTTGGTTGCCGAAGCCTCATCGACGCCTAGTGAGGCTGCCAGCCCTCGTTTGGTCGGTCGTTGGACATCATGAAGTCGACGACTGGCTAAATGAAGAAGAAGAAGAAATTGAAAAAAGAAATGAAAAAGAAAAAAATGTAATAAAATTATTAAAATTAAAAAAATTCTAAGTCAAAAAAGAATTTGAAGGTCGTTTGGATTTCTATTCTGGGAATACAAATTTTATGTAGTTACTAAAGACACAAATGTTAACCATTTTGGTCAAAAATTGATATTTGGAAGAGAAATAAATTTTTCTATTTTTATTATTGGATAAATTTCTAAGCAAAAATATGCATATGATAATAACATAAAATTTATATTCATGGAATAGAAATTTATTTGATAACAAAACAAAATTTCTCTCTTTCAACGACGATGGCAAAGGCGGCGAGCAACCAACAATTGGCAGCAACGGTGACCAATAATCGGCAGTGGTGGCGGCGAACGACAGTTGACAATGATGGATGAACAACTAACTAATAATTAGAATGAATAATGAGAAGAGTTTTTATTTCTCATTTCTGTTCGAGAAATAGAAAAGTAAAAAAAAATATTTCGATTTCTATTCCAAACCTATTTATAGAGTAAAAATTTATTCCAGAAATAGAAAAATGAAATATTTTTACCAAATGGATTTCTATTTCATAAATAAGTCTAGAATAGAAAAAAAAGTTTGGAACAGAAATAGAATGGTCATTATGTACACTCTAAACACCTTCAATGCTCAGAAACTCATCTAGGAAATAGAATAAAAAAGAAAAATTAATCATGAGCAGAAATTGTTTTTAGGAACATAATATTATCAAGTGCACCCTTAATAAAGATTAAGTACGACGAAGCAGATTTCGTGAGCGCATATGAATCCGATGTATATTAACCCTAGAATTGGATGGATCTAATGTGCGCTCTACATGATCCAAGGGCCAAGTTCATTTAGGCTTGTGCCCCGACAAACCCAGAAGACGTCTTACAACCCCGAAGAAATTCCTCAAGCTTGTCATTATCGAGGATCACCTTGTAATGCAATTTGGGGCTAAAGCCAATTTGGTGGGTTAGGTGAGGAGTTAATGTTGGGATATACTTGGTGAAGGTTGAACATAGTGCTTGCACGCGAAAGTTAGGTGCTCCAAGAAAAAAAAAACCATTTTCTCAATTGGGAAAAATATCAATCTTTAGGAATGGCAACTTATTAAGACAATGAGTGGTGGCAATTTCATTGTCCTATGTGACTTAAAGTTGTGATTTGCGGAGATTTTTGGAAAATACAAGACATAAGGAGCTGTTGACCGATTTATGGACGTATATCTTAAATTGACATACCGCTTGTCCTTTTATTCGAGCGCATTGCCCCAACCCTAATGGTACATCGTACACCTTTAGATATCTATTCCTCATGCTGTGTATATGAGGAGATTTCCATTGGCAACGCAAAGCATGACAGCCACATAAGACACTTTTATAAGACTCGTCAAATTGATTGGGGATCTACTAAGGAACCGAACCAAACCACCCTAAAAATAAGTTTGGTTCCAAATTCCGAGTGAAGACCCACTCATGAACCAAACTAACAAGACTGGTTTTAGAATATGTTTTGGAATTGGTTTCATAACAGTAAAAAAGTATAAACCCTAGTTTTTTTTTTTGTTTTTGTTTTTGTTTCTAGCCACGAGGCTGAGGTTATATAAATTTAATTCAAATTTAGCTGTGTCTTTTGTTTTTATTTTTTCAAGTGATTAGAATTTGGAGTAATAATTTATGGATGGATGAATGATGGAGCTCTATAACTTATATTTTATATTACGTGTTTGAAATTCTTTGTCATTTATAATTGTAATGATCACATGTTCATTTTATGAATTGTTGCTTTTGGTGAACATGGTTGTTCATCTTTTACTTTAAATCATTTTATTGCTCATATTATTTTACTATAAGAAATAAAACCAAGAAAATGAACAAAAGGAAAATAGATTCTTGGGTAGACCTTGGAATAGAACCGAAAAAAACGAAGTTTCAAAAACTAAGAACCGGTTATAACATGGTAGGTTTCACAAAGTTCTATGTTTGGAACTTACTCACTCTAGAACTGATCATTCTTAGAATTAACTAATATATAATGATCATCTTTATTTGCCAAATGAAGCGGAGTAAAAAAAAAACTCTATCCAACGCATGGCAATCCAAATATAGATATCGGGACTTTTCTATAAGCCCTCCTATCTAAACGCACTTTCACAATCTTCACGAAGGAGTAAGAATAGAATAAGTATTTTAACTTTTATATGACACTTATTTGAATGCTACAAATTTGAAAAATTGATTATTTAAGTGCTATCAGTGATTTGTCTTGCCAAAAAAATTGATGTGAACGCTAGTCGTATGATGTTGACATGAACAATTTTTAAAATAATTTTTGAATTTTTTGAATTTTGAATTTTACTTTTTCCCTTGTTTTTTTCCTAGGGATGGCGAGAGTCACCAACCATGAAATCCTCGTCCTCAGCCACAAAGGCCTTGAGTGAGGCCGTTAGTCTTTATCAGGAACTTCGAATTCTGTGTAGGACTATAAGAAATCACACTAATCTCCGACAAGTGTAAGAAAATAGGATATATTCCTTCAAGTTTACCCTTTTGTGTTTGCAATTTTTGAATTTCTCATTCAATCTCTGTCAAATTAAAAGAATAAATGATATTAACAAATGTTGGATTAATATTTTTAGTATAAATTAATTATATACTCTTATTATTATTATTTATTTATTTTTGCATTTATATATTAAAATATATATTCAATATATAACGTGTTTATTTTTTAATAAATGACGTATCGACGGGTCGTGTTCTGTCATATTGCGTGTTGCGTGTCTATCGGTGTTACATAAGCCGTCACAGTTTTGCTGGTGACAAATGAGGTCGCGATGCCCTCACCCAGGGCCTTAATAGCCGAGGGTGGCAGGGCTGCCTCACCCAAGTTTGGCCATGAAGGTTGTGGTTGTTGACCATGGGTGAGACTATGAAGGCCCTCGCTAGCTTTAGGCGGTCACAAGCGACACTGCCTCGCCCAAGTCTAGTGAGGGCCTTCACAGCTAGTGTGGTTGTGACAGCCTTGCCTAGGGCCTTTGTGGCTATGGGGAAGGGTTTCTAGCAACTGTCATTGGCTAAAAAAAAAGTAAAAAAGCAAAAGAAAAGCAAGAATTTTAAAAAAAAAAAAAATTCAAAAAAAAATTAAAAAGTCCACGTAGGATGATTTGTCGGAATTGGCATTCAAGTGATTAATTTTACTCCAATATTGCATTCAAGTGAGTGAAAAAAAAAATTGACATTCAAGTAAGTATTGTACAAAAGTTGTGGCATTCTCACCTGTTCTTCTGCCTATGAATTGGAGATTCCGTGCGAGTTTTGCACCTTTCTAATATGTGATTTGATTGCTAACAATCTCTCTTGCATCCGAACGAGAAACCTGACAAGAACGAGGTATGATCTGTCGGCACAATGCGACGAAGGATCCATCGAAAATTTAGGTGTCTAAAGTAATCGATTTACGCATCATGGCAAAAACGTGCCGAATTCTTGCTTAAAAGCTAGTCAACATTGGGCATTGTGAGGTGACGAGCAGCCCAATCTGCGAATGGGCCTCTTAACAACTGGATTGACTTTGGTCACTCAATTCAACTAAATTTCTTTTTGAACTTCTAAAGTTTGATGATGTTTTAGCTTCCTATTGACCACTTCAACTTTCTAACTTCATAATGGTATGATTTACTTTGGTACTATTGACACCAAAAATTTGGCAAACTTATGTTATGGACGGGTAATGAACTTGGTCAACTATAGTAAAAGTCTAGCCTAAGAAATCATCAACGAACACGACAATCGACTTAAAGAAATCGACATGTTGTCACTAGAGTTGTGGACGGTGGACATGGTGGGAGTTATTGATGAAGGGCCTTATCAGTTGATAGAATTCATTAATAGTCCTTTTTGCAAATGTTATGGGTTGAAAGTACCTCCGAGCCAAACGGTGAATGCCCTTGACCTTTGCTAAAGTCAAATGGTTCGACCTAGCCCGAATGCCATGCCTAGATTTTTCAAAAGAGCATTGTGGCCTTAGCCCACAGCCCATCCGATGAGGTCGAATTATCATAGCATGCATCGTGCATAAGACAAGCTACACAATGGTAATACGTAGGCAAAGGAGATAAAATCTTCTTAAATTTTGATATAAATTAAATCGAATGGATACCATACCATTCGAGCTACAATCAACTAAATCGATTGGTTAAATAATCAAAAACATTTCCTATCTGGGCCGTCGAAAATCAAAACGATTTCTTGAGAAAAAAACTTAGGACATGTTTTTTAACTTGCCAAACAATGTTTATTTTTATTCTTTTGTTCACCGGAGTAGTTTTGGAACAAAATTGTGTTTAGTAAAATTTTTATTCTCGGGAACAAATTCGGAGAATAAAAAAAAAAGTTGATAATTGTTCCCGGGAACAATTCTAGAATCAAGCACCTATTTTCTCTTTTTATTTTACTTTTTCTTGTTCTTCTTCCTTCTTTCTTTTTCTTCATTTGTTGCCACCGCCGTTGTTACCATCCGTTGCCGTCTGTCGTCCGCTGCTTACTGCCGTCGGCAATCGGTCCAACAAACTCGCCAAAGGCTCGCTAGGCTAGGGCGAGGTTTGGTGAGCTTGCCGGTGGCCGGGCGGGCCTCTCCGGCCACCGACGAGGCTCGGCCTCGCCAGATATAGGTGAGGCGCTTGCCCAGCCATGGCCCGTCAAGCCTTGCCTAGCTGCCGGCGAGACTCGGCCGATGAGGGTTGGCCTCGCCGAGGGCCGACAATGCTCCAGTGAGGTCGCTAGCCCCCATTTGGCCTGTCGCGATTATCCCAAGGCTAGCGACCAGCGACTTGAAGAAGAAGAAGAAGAAGAGAAAGAAAGGAAAAAAAAAAAAAAAGGAGAACAAAGAAAAAGAAAAGGAAAAAGTAATAAAAATATTTAAAAATTAAAATAAAATAAATTGAAATAGAAATTTTGAACACGATACTAAACATAATTCTATTATAAAATTATAAATTTTATACGGTTATCAAATATGTTTTTTACATAAAAATTATTATTAAGAATATAATAAAAAATAATCATTTCTAATTAGAAATTACTCGTGATAACAGAAGCGTTACCAAACGTATTTTAACAGAATGATTTACAAATCGTGTAAAATCAACATCACCTCCATCGCTTTTTTGTCCCATCTTTGGGGTGACATTTATTTTTGTTTTTGAAGTACGAGAAAGACAAAAGACGAGCAAAAGAAAAAACATAAAGGCCTTGGGTTTTGCGCACGCGTTTGAAGCCTCCATCTCCGCACCAGATTTCCCGCTCCCTTCCCTTCCCTTCCAATGCCGCCCCTGTAAAAATCCCAAGCTTCGAAAACAGTGCTCGAACAAAAACCCTTCCGCAAGTGCCAAGCGCTAACCTCCCCCTCCCTCCCTCCCTCCCTCCTCCTTCCGGCCACCATGAAGGCGACTCGCAAGCCGAAGAAGCCCGACTCTTCTCCCAAGGTACGACGGCCCGGACGGCGCCGGCGCCGGCGCCGGCGGGGACCGCCCGTTTCCCGTCTTCTCGCGAGTTTACCGGAATGTCGTCGGGGAATCGGGGTTCGAGCTCGTGTCGGTGCTTGATCCGCGGTGATTGTTGTTTTCATTTTATTTATTTATTTGTTTTTGAATGTTGGCGATTGCAGCTGGTTTTGAGAGAGATCATCGGGACGACCGCGAAGGGCGCGAGCGGGCTCGCGGGGGTGGCGTCCGCCGGGAGGTGCGCTTACGTGGCGGGCTGCGTGGTCGTGGTCTACGACGTGGCGTCCGGCGCCCAGTCGCACCTCGTGGTCTCGCGCCGGGCGCCCAGGCCTCTGAGCTGCGTCGCGGTCTCGCACGACGGCCGGTTCGTCGCGGCCGGAGAGGTACTACTGAGTTTCCGGCTGTTAAACATAATGCGGAGTTCCAAAGTTGTTCTTTTTCAACCACGTCAATTTTACCTGCTAGAAAGTGCAAATTTGGGATCTGAATATTCGAGTTCTATGATAAGTTTTGGCTTCTGTTGACTTATATGGTCGTTGCATTGGGAGCATCAGCTGTTAAGTTGGCTTTGGTCAGATGCTCTGCAATGCAACTTCGTCGAGGTTGAGTTGAAAAATGGGTATGGCAAAGACAGTGTTCGACTTGATTCCGCTCGAGTGATTTCTTGTACTTCAGTGAAGTAGTGGGAGGCCAGAGATGAAGGAGATAAATGTTGCGAACTCGTTAAATCACCTATAAAATTCATGTACGTGGGCAGAGCTGTAGAGAAATTTGGTATGCCTGTCATGCTTCCTTAAGTCGGAATTGACAATGTTAGCCACGATATGTTGTTTGACATGAAACAGATTGAGGAACAATTGCACATTTATCTGAATTGCGAAAGGCATAATGTACCATGTGGCATCTTGTTCCCTCTAATGTAATGTAACTGGTTAGGTTTAACGTAGCTTTGCTAGTAATTTCGTTTGAGTATGCTTCTCAGCACCCGCACCATGTGTCTCATGTGGTTTTGCAGTCGGGGAATCAACCTTCAGTGCTGTTGTGGGACTACGCAAATATGACCTTGGTATCTGAAATGAAAGGTCATTTTCACGGAGTTGAATGCATTGCTTTCTCTCCTGATGGTTAGTGTTGAATACATCATGTGATGATGACTCTATTCAGTGCTCGATATATTTAATTGTTACAAGATTTTCTTTCTTGGTTTAAATTAGGGAAGCATCTCGTCTCAGTTGGAGGTTATATCTATTTCTGGGACTGGCAGAGTGGAAGATTGGCAACAAAGGTTAAAGCTAGTTCATCTTGTTCTGCCATTGCATCTGTTACCTTTTCCTTGGATGCAAAGTATATTCTGACTGCTGGATATAAGCATTTGAAGTTGTGGTCACTTGCTTTGTCTCCCCGAACTCGGTTTAATGGCGAAGCAGATACACGAGTGCTGCAGGGAAAGCCTCTTAATCTTGGTCTTCAGAGAGGACAATCATTTGTATCAGTAACATCCCCCATCTGGATCAATCATCAACCGGCCAATGATGGATTTCTTATCTATGCATTGACTGAAGCAGGTCTGAATGGCAATTTGATCAATTGTACCTGTTGAGTACATTTAATATCTGTCTGAATTATTGATTATATCTCCTTCCAATCATGTACTCTCAGGTGTCTTGTGCCTTATTCATTCCGGTTCTCTAAGAAATTCGGTGGATTTGAAGGTATTGTGGGTGTTCAATGTGATCATCATTTGCAGGAGAAATGAGCAAGCTGATTGATGCCTCCATCATGGAACCCTGAAAAAATAAATCTATTAGGTTACCGATCTACAAAGATTCAAATAGTCCCATCCATAGCTTGTAATAAATTATAAACTCAAAGCAGCAAGAATGGAGATATAGATGCAGAGCAATAACTGGTTTTGGATGAATGCCTAGCTGTGGGCCTTCCAATGCAATCCTCTTGCACTGCAGTTGTTACTGATGTTTCATACATTTCATTCTCAGGTTAAAAAAGCTTTTGCCCTGTCTGCGTCAGACAGGCTTATTGCCTGTGGATGCAGTAATGGATTAGTACAATTGGTTTCCGTGGAGACCCTAGAATATGCTGGGACACTGTCATACTCAATGTCCCAAAAATACCAAATTGAGATGGCGAATTACTATACTAAACCCAGCCAAAAGGATTCTAAAGTCGCAGAAACACTTCCAGATGCAGTTGCCTGTCAGTTCTCAACATCTGAAAAGCTTGGTAATGATAAGCATTTCCTATCCACAGTTTTTCTAACGTAATTTCCCATGTGCACCCAGAATAATGGTGGAATTTTTTTAGTGGTTGTCTATGGAGATCGCAGCATCTATATATGGGATTTTGATGACACCAATAAGGTGATAGCCTTGTACCTTGACTTGAAGTCCATCATTTCTTTTGCTCAATTATGCTTTTCAGTTTTTGTGCTGTCATTTCTATGCCAGTTGACACTTATGAAAACTTAATCCAGTGAAGCAATGCTCTCTCCTCTTTCAGGTTTCGAGGTGCTGTGTGCTTGTTTCTCATTCTGCATGTATATGGGATGTGAAGAATCTTTGCTGTGAAAACAAGCATGATCCTACTCTTGCATGTGTTGCTAGAGGCTGCTCAGGTGGAGTTTCTTTTGCAACATGCTCAGCTGATGGTACTATTAGGTTATGGGATTTCCTGTTGGAACCTAATTTACCAAAAGATGCTGCAAGCCGCAATTCTTTAGTTTCACATTTAGGTAAAGTATCCCGCCTCATGCATGCATAGTTAAGCTTTCATACTGAGCCTCCTCCTAATGCTTATCCAACCAAACTAGCTAAATTTTCTACCTACCATCCTCTTATCTCATTCTGTTTTGCTGTAGCAAGTGCTGGAACTTTTTTGCGTGATACCATAGAGCCGGGCATTAGTGCTCATGGATTTCGGTCAATGACGGTCAGCTCAGATGGGCAGTACCTGGCCGCTGGTGATTCTGATGGAAATATTCATATCTATAATTTATATACTTCTGAATACACATGTCTTAAGGTAAAGTCAGGATGCTCAACATGATTGTCGGGTTCTGGTAGAAAAATATAGACAGAGAAGCATTGCATGCCCAAACATCATGCTTACACATTGAATTTGCTTCTTTGGCAGGGCGCTCATGATGCAGAAATCCTTTCCTTATGCTTTAGCTCGTTAGGTGAGAAGAATAGCATTTCTGGAGGAGTCAAGGACAAGAACTACTTTCTTGCTTCAGGGGGACGTGATCGGGTTATCCACCTTTATGATGTCGAAAGGTTCATGCCAACTTTGGTGCTTATTAACTTGGCTTTTGAAATATCCTTGTTTGTGAACCTTCTTTTGTTCAGGAATTTTGACCATCTTGAAAGCATTGACGACCATTCAGCTGCCGTGACATCAGTCAAGCTCATCAGTGATAGTGGCAAGCTACTAAGCTGTAGTGCCGATAGGTAGGTCGGCAGATTATAATATAATAAGAGAACAGGATCATTAATTACTTAATTTTTTTTTTTTTCAATACCACGTCCTGTATAATGCTGAATCCTTTTGGCTTTCATGTGTTGATCCTATACTTTTTTTTTCAAAGAACTGTTGATCCTCTACTTCATGGGGTGGCATTTTGAGTAACTCTAATGTGTCAATCACACTGTCACTTACTAAAAAATGATGGGTTTTACCAAAATTTATTGTCTTGTTGGCCTGATGTGATAAATATAGTAGAAATTTTTTTTATGTTCCTTGTGCTCTGTTGTTACAACTTTCTTTGCCAATATATGCACACTCATATGGGAAACACGATTCTCCCTTTTACCACAGGTCACTGGTATTCCGTGATATTGTAGTAGCAGATGGCAGTTACAAGATTTCACACGGTCATCGCCAGATGGCATCTAATGGAACTGTTTATGATATGGCTCTAGATCGATCTGAGGAGGTTGCAGTCACCGTTGGACAGGTACTGTAACATCTTCAAATTTCCATTTAAATGTGCCTTGGATGGGTAGCCATATATTGCATCCATCATCTTATGTATTCACAACATCAAACAGGAGATCCATTTTATACAGTATCTGAATTCCACAAGCAAAGTTGTCTTTTTCTGTTCATGACTGTTAATGACAGCAAACTTGTATATGCTTTGCAGGATAAGAAGATAAATACATTTGATATAGCATCTGGGAAGCTTATAAGATCTTTCAAGCAAGACAGAGATGGTGGAGACCCTATCAAGGTGAGCTGCAAATGATTACCAACATGTTGTTTGCCATACAAAGTCTTATCACTAGTACTAATTTCTTTTGCAGGTTATCATGGATCCAAGCTGCAATTACCTGGTTTGTGCCTATTCTGACAAGTCAATGCGCATGTATGATTTCAATAGCGGGGAGATGGTTATTCAAGCTACAGGTCATGGGGAAGTAGTAACTGGCATCATTTTCCTACCTGACTGCGAGCACATAATATCTGTGAGTTTACTATCCAGCTGAATTTCGTAAACTTGTGTACTTTGAGCAAATGATTTTGGTGAATTTCTATCGAGCTAAATTTCATGGAAAATACGTGCTTGGATCTCTTTAGTCTGTTACTAAGCTAAGCCTTTTTTTGCACTAAGAAAACTACACCAAGTAGGTACTCATAACTCCCATATTTCGTGGCTCATATGGATAGTGTCCTCTATCTCAGACAATCACTCACCTTCATTATCACAAAGAAAAGATGCAATTGTTTCATGCAACTTTATGCTAAATAAATACAAAATCAATATTTTAAGGGGGCTTGGAAGCAGTTCCATTTCATCTGATTAACTGTGAAAGACTTTCAGGTTGCCTGTGGGCTGCTTGTTTCTGCAGCGGCAGTTCTATTCATGCTAAGGCTATATAAAAAGTTGTCCATTCTTTTATCTTGAATATGTGGATATGGTTATCAGTCAGGTATGCTGTTTGAGCACCATCATATACAAGGAGGCACTGTTTAGATTGGATGTTTCAGCTGGATGAATACAATCAGCTTCCTCCAGCATTTGGATATAAATACTCCATTTGGGGAAACAGTCTCTTCATTTTAAGTTAATTTTCTTTGTGTGGTCTACCTATTATGACATATGACATGCTCAAACATCTGCAGTCACATGCACGTGTGAGCACACAAGAAGATGAGATTAGGACAATCGAGTTGGTTTGTGCATGCTGCTCTTTTGTTTTTTTTCTTGGTTCAGTTGCACTAATTTATATATCATGCTTAGGTAGGTGGAGATGGGTGTATCTTTGTTTGGCAAGTACCCAGTGCCTTTTCCTGCAAGATGCTACAGGGAATTAAAGCGAACTCCGACCCGCTAAGTCCAAGAAGCTTGGTCCCACCAACAACTTTATGTCGAATGATATATAGTGACAAGGAAAAAAACCTGCTTAGCACCAATTCTCAAGAGATGTGGCTCTCTACTTCCAAACAAGTTGGAGGCACACTTGATAATAGGGGTAGTCCTCACGGGACCTCAACTTTTTGTTTTAGCATTTCAAGACTACCAAAATGGGCGCAAGCCAAAGTATCAAGCTCTAGAAGTCCAAAGATTTCTCCATCTCAGGTAGCTTATGACTAAAAGGAATCTTTTACTATAATTTGCAATGATAAAGGTATGTCAGCCATCCTATCTGTCATGCCTGTCACACAGTATTTATTGTTGTGTGAAAAGAATAAGTGGGAATTTTAGCCCATGTACTTTTAGTCATTGCATGATGGCTAATTGTCGATGGTGAAGGAGAAAATTATAAAGTTCATTATCGAGCCGTTTGGTTACTTTCAGTCATATTGTTTATTGCACTTCGGAAAAAAAAAATGTAACAATTTTGTATTTTTCCTCTGAAAAAAGAAAGGAAAAAGCTCTAGTGAGTATAAGTGATCATGACATGGCACTTCTTCTATTTGATAGGTGGCTCGCTACTTGAACAAACCATCATCTTTTCCATGGATAACAGGGTGATCTAATAGAAGAGTAGATTTAGTTAACAAATTTAAAGATGGGTACCTAGCAAAACATTTTAAGAGAGAAGAAAAAGTAAATTGCTCATGCAGGTGTCCTTAGAAGTACGAGTGCCAGAATTACTTGTGTGCATAATATCCTTATGAAGAAAAAAACGCTGTTAGCATGCGTTTCTTGTATTGAAAGAAACTGCATAATTCGTTAATCACGTCTAATCCCTTAACCTAGTAGCCTCAATTTATTTATTTATATTAAAATCTTCTAATTGATGCTTCTTGTATATGAGCAAATAATATCTTCCTCTTTGTTCTTGTTTTTCAGGAGCCCAGTCTTGCATTCCAGGATATTCAAACTCCAAAGAAAAGTGACATTGGGGAGAGTCGGTCCTGTATCACAAATGAATCAGGAGGCACACATTCTAGCGACTGCCAAAGCTCGACATTGTCACAAAAAAGCAGCAGGTATCGGTTGGCATACTCTTCTTTAATGTCTGTTTTTCTGTATATACTCATGCCCGTGTGTTTCATTATGCTTCAGAATGGACAGGCCGTGGCACACAATTTATACTGTCTGCATGGACTTTCAAAATTCTCCCGAAGCATGGAAGCAGAAAGACGAAATGATTTCAGTTCTTGCTTTCTGTAAGGCCAGATTTGTTGCTTCTCATTTCTTGAAGTGTTCTTTCCTGAATAATGAAATGTTGTAGCTCAGAGAATTTATTCAAAATCCTTGATGAGACCAAGTTTGCTCTGTTGTGTGAACAGGGTTAGACATATGAATGGCGTACCAATCAGCAGAGGCTGCTTGCAACTAATTATTTATGTTATTTTATTGCCAATTATAACCTCCATTAAAAAAGGGCACACATTCACTTTGTATTATAGCACTTTGAAGGTTTTATAGATGTCCATAATGTACAGTGTTTCAATGTTAGGCAACGCAATGCTTAAATACCTTCAAAATTGCTGGCATTGACTTCTCTCAAATTCTTGGTCTCATCCATTAAGGGATATATAGAAATGGACCATGGCTCCCATCTTCTTCAAGGAACTCACAGACCAGAAGTTGTAAATATGCAGATTGGCTAATCTATTGTCTTGGCTGGTAGTATTTTGGTTATCTATTGAATGAAACTTTGACGGTTCTCACAAAGCTCAGTCTTTCAATGGGTTGTTCACAATGAATGATATAGATTTGGAGATCTCCATCACTCATTACACCGTGTGTTGCTTTTCTGCATTGGCTACGCAGCTTTAAAGCAACTTAGTACCCTGATTGCTAATTGCTACAAATTGCTACTCCATAAGAAACTTATTGACTGAGATCTTCTGCTAGCAGCAGTAATGATCATATCAGATGAAGGTTTCTCTTATCCATCATATGTCTGTGCATTTTTCAGGCCAGGACATTGGAAAGCAACCAACAAGTAGTAAACTTCTAGCTGGATCCTGTGTACCGGTATGTGAGAAGCATTCACTTTGGTGAGTTAATCTTGTCATTGACAAAGCAAACGAACTTTAATCTTGCACCAGCAATTATTATTTGGAATGAAAAAGCAAAATCTCATGAATTGGCGTTGCATGAGATTACTCTGGGCAGGGCAGCATATGATGAGTCAGAGCAGTCATACAATGTCAAAGTTGAAAATGAGGCACAGGAACCTGCAAGTAGTTACACCTCCCAGAGTGAGAATGAACACAATGAATCATGCCACAGGGAAGCTGCTGATCATGCTACGGAGCAGCAATGTGCAGACAGAACGGAAAACAGATTGCAGGAGAAAGGCAACAATTTTAACTGCTGTGAGAAGTACGAAGACAATATGTTGTTTGACCAGCACTTTGCTAGCTTATCAGCAACTTCAAAGGTTACAACTACTACTCTACTCTCTTTTTGGGTAAAGAACTACGTTGCTACTCTGTGTTTGGGGTATGGCTTTACTATTTTTTCATTGAAAGACTGTCCTGTAGTCTCTGCAATGCACTACCTCCACTCATGCCCTAATTCAGCAACTTCTCTACCTATTATGCCGGTTCATCTCTAGCAACACTACAAGTTGTGAGAAGTGTGTACACGGCTGTTTCACAGTGCATTTTTTAATATTTGGGGCTGTTATAGAGGGAAAGAGAAGATTGTGTTTGTTCATCTCACGAGCCTGCTCATAAACCTTGATCCTGGAGAACTTGGCCATTTTTGGAAATTCTACTTTCTGGTTTCTTCCTCTGACACTGACATAGCACAGCCTGTAATGTCGTCTACTGGAAAGCTATGTCATTTAGCTTAATCACATTCCATTAAGATTTGTTAAATTGTTGTGAACACAAAACTAAGTCAAACCTTGAATATGAGGGTTCACTCCCACAAGGCACTGGTGTTAAATAATTTTATGTAACAATGTAGATAGAGAAAAGGGAACCATCAGCAAGGAGAAGATATTCTGCTCGATATGTTGTGCAGCGGAGGTATCTTGGAGATTGGAAGAGCTTTGATTCTCTCTGTGAAGAATTAGACCACAAACATTCATACAATGTTGTGGGAGAAGCTAACTCCGATAGCAATGACATATCAAAGTCGACTTGCAAGATGATGAAGGAACTGACTATGGGAGAACTTTGTGATCAGGTGTGTCCATGTGATTTATGGCTTTCTATTTAATAGGAACCTTGATTTTAAGTCTTGACTTTTATTGACTTGAAATTGGAAGAAAGAATAAAATATATGCAATCTTTGGCTGAGCATATAAAGCACAGCGAATAAATTAAGAAAGACCATGAAAGTAAGAATTTCATACTACTAAACTATTTTAATTCACTGTTACATTATTTAGTTAATATGCCCAACCATAGGCCTAAGTTAATCACGGTGAACTAAATTTGAAATCAGCTGTTTATAGGTGTAACACTTTTTTGTGGATTAACTTATGTAGACTTGCATAATGCTGACCTCTATTTGGTTTAGATTTAAGTCTCTCATTGGGAGATATGAGAAGAATTTCAGGTTATTGTAAAAACATCGGTAGGAGTTGGGTGTACAAGGTTAGATAACTTGGTGAAACTTCACTCTGTAGGGCATGCAATGGGGTTAGTCCTGCTTTCTTCTGGACAGATGAATTTTCGATTATCATTAGAAGATGTTGGATGAATTTCAGAATGACAGCAAAGGATGACATTATTAATTTGATATACTTATGACAATTGCAGGCGATGAAGAACACAGGGAATCTAATAATCTCATCTTCTAGCTTGCCTAGTGAACCAACAATAGTTGAGTCCACAGAGGAATCTCATAATGAAAAAGGAGTGAAGGAAAAAATAAGTGAATGCAGCAAGGCATTGCTCAACTTGGAGAGTGCCACGGACACTGTAACGCACTTAATTAGTGATTTGATTTCTATGGCTTCTGAAGAAGAGCTTCTGAAGGGATCTGGCTCAGGGTTGTACAACCAGGCTGCAGAACTGCTTCCCACGATTGCACATAAAGTTGACGCTCTTGCCAGATTATTGCGGTTGGGCAGTAACCATTCAATTGTCAGAAATTGAATGCACAACCAGGTATGAATTTTGTGCGTTTTATCATCTCCTTTGGCTAATAGCTGACTCACAAGCAGACTTTCTTAGCTACCTTGGGGAAGATATGCATAGTGTCTTGTGGAGAATGAACTAATTTCAACTCCTAGGTGGGTATGTTGCATCCTGTTCAGTATAGGCCCGCATGGAAGCTTCTTGCTGACGCAAGCCTAATCACCCTTGAGGCACTTGATAAGTTGATGCACAGTTTCAATTGCATTTACTGCAGTCACTTTTGCTAAAAAAGGGTATCAAACACAAAGACCTAAAGTCAGGGCTCGATATCTCACCATTAGGTTTCTCTACCCGCCAAAAGAGACGGTCAGCGCATTGGCCAGTTCAAGGCAAAGATTGGGGTACCAGACTGATTCGATTATCACAAAGAGGCCCCACATTTTGGAGATGGAGTTGCAGAAGATGAAATATGAGATGACAAAAGTGCAGAATGAATTCACTAGACAAAAAAAGATCCGATCGCTGAAGTAGTGGAAAAAACAAATTTACGCATTTAGAAATTTGTAAAATGTACAGAATAAAGCAGTTACAGGTCAACAAAAGTAGGGAATTTTGAATCTTTTTCAGATCAGTACATTAACAAATGCCCTCATTCATTCTCCTCGATCTAGCTTTACTGTATCTCTTCTCTCTGGCATTATCATGCCCAAGTCCTTTATGCCCGTCGTAAGAAGCAATCTGTCGCATTACCTGGTCCAAATTGGCACTTGACGAAACATCTTCCATTACCTCTCCTGGACAGGCCTTGGGAAAGAAAATCCGATAAGCTATTATCATTATTCCTTGTAAATTGTTGTTAAACTCATGTAACTCGGTTCCTTTTGAGATCATACCCTATTCGATCTTATACTAGCCATGCACGTTGTGCCATTGTTTCATTAGCTATAATGATGCTGTTTTTGCATCGCCATATTATATTCCAAATACAGGACACTGTCTAGCCTCCAGTCAAGTATATGACACGCTACTCCTTTTAGATCTGCATATTCCAATTACATGTGCGTGATGTTTATGCACGGTAAGGGGTACAAGGTTCAGGACGTGTGATGTTGATGTATGTTTCTGTCCAAATTAATAATAAAAAAAAAAAATCCTTGCACACCCAGATCAGTTCGTATACTGAAAGGATATTGTCAACAAGTCTCCTCTAAAGCTCTTATTTAAGTTATTCGATCAAGAAAATCGTGCAGTTTTTAATGCATCAACTGTTATTTTATTATATGCAATTAAGTTTTAAACATTTTAATAACTCGTTAACCGATATACAGTCGAATTTCCATGCTTAAATCTCCAAAATGTTGCCCAGGCCCATATTACTTCTGACCCTCTCCACTCCACAACTACCCCCTAATATGAACCTTTGGAGTAACAAACAATGATCCTATTGCACTGAAATCAACAGCAAGATGGGCTCCATTTCTAGGAGAATTATCCCAAGAAAAAGTGGGTGAGAAACTGGACTTCTTTTCCTTGTCTGAACACTCCTTCCAGTTCATGTTACCCATCCTGTCATAATTTATCTGTCTCTCCACTTTAGCAACAAAAAGAGAAGGGAAAAAAACATAAAGCAAGAAAAAAAAGCAAAAGACCATCTTTTCCTTTTCCCATCCCCTCAACTTTAGCCAAAAAAAGAAAACCATTTCTGAATGATGATGATTTTCATGCAATGAATTCCAATTATAAAAACAACACTAGCCTCCACCTCTCCCTTTTTACCTTGAAAATTTCAAAGGCATGTCGCCTACGAGCTAATAAGAATAGTATTAAATCAAACCCAACCCTAAGCTAAGCACTTAGTAACGAGCACGCTCGGAGATCTTTGCCCTAACATTTTGTAAATCCCTAAGAAGGTATGCCTGAGAATTTTAGCAGTATATGCTTCTGGGGCGTGTGCTCTTTGTCTTGCTTTAGCAACATATGCCCAAACCCTAGAAATTCCCCTTTCTCGGGATTCCTTCACTCTATAATCATCAGGCTATGAAACCCATGGGAGGGAAACGACCCATAATAGTCCTGCCACATGTGAGCCTAAGTGCCCCGTGAGTTTTATTGTTTTCGGACGGTTTATGCCTCTCCAGAGAGGCAAATATAGGGACTAAGGCATTATTGTACCTCCATCTAACCCTTGCAAGTAAGTAATAAGTAGATAGGTATTTTTAACGGTACAAATTGTTAAACTAGCATTACATCTTCTAATTAAAACTTCTAAATCGTATATGTGCACAACGTGCTTCAAGATATAAGCCCGTCTTAAGCTGGACTTTCGGGCTGTTTATTTGCTTCCCCATTAAAAAGTAGGCTCCATTTTTCAAGCATATGCAAAGCTTGCTCACAAGTCATATGTCAGGGAGACTAATTCCCATCTACTAAACGAAGCTTTCAAGCTTTTTAGATGGACTGTCGACGCATGACCGATGTAGAGTCTGAAATTGGAATAATCTTTGTAAGGCTGAACTGAACTTATTACAGAGCCATACTACTCTTGATTTCTTGGTAAATATTTATGAGAAAGGAAGCCACTGATTTATGCATATCGTGTGGTGGTGGGGTAACAGAGGACTCAATTATATTGTGCTTTTGCATTCATTTCTCCTTACCTAATGATGGCTTTGCTTTTCTGCTTTTATTTAAAGTCCAGACAAGCATTTTCACAAGGGCTCTCTCTCTCTCTCTCTCTCTCTCTCTCTCTCTCTCTGTTCTATTTTATTCTATTCCAACCCAAATAATGAAGGAAAAGACAATTTGGTAGATTACACCAGCTTCATTAGACTAGAGAGAGAGAGAGAGCTTAGGGTTGGGAGGTCTTCATGTGTTACTAGGGTTTTGGAGAGTTATGGAGAGATAATTATGAAAACGGGAGGGTCATAAGGACAACATAATTGTCGGATATAATGGCTACGGCGAAATTTGTGGAATCTATCGAGGGTTGCGCATGTTCTATCCTCGCATTATTTGATGGGCACTGAGAGCTGCTTTGTTCTTATGTTCCCTCAAGCAAAATGTTAATCTCCACGTTCCTTCCTCGTAATCTAATGATAAAAGTATGATCTTTGAATGGCCCCAGAAGATGCTCTCCCTTGGCCACTTCATTCCTTTTTTCTTTCTCTCTTTTTTCAAGTTTCATTTCTTTTGTGGGTCTGAAGATCTGAGGACTTTGGATGCCTGGATTTGATTATGATCACATTTTTTTCTTCTAGTTTTTCACTCGATACAGATATTTCATTTAAAGGTAAAATAATGCATAAAATGATTTGACATACTTTCATGAGGTGGTCAAACATAATTCACGTGTTTAGTAAGAAAAAGCTCCAAGGGGGTGCATTAATATTATCGAAACCCGAAATAACTCGAGAGATTATCACTGGAATGAGCTGAGAGACTATCATATTTGCGCTAAATTGCTAATTACGACAGCGACATTTCCAACTAATAGCAATAATGGGAGGATAGCTGTAATTAGAATCCAGCAAATGATGGGGGCAAGACAGATATTCTCCCATTTAGCTCATAGAACAAGCACTTAAGAAACCAGTTGAACCTCCACTCGTTTCTAGTAAATTAAATACAAGATTAGTTACATAGTTCGACCGCATCACGAGGATATTCATCCACGTGACAAAAGAACGATACGTATACTAGTTTTTTTCCTTCTAAAAATCTCATGGAAACTCAAATTTTCATTCAATATGCTGCAATCTAGAGAGAGAGAGAGAGAGAGAGAGAGAGAGAGAGAGAGAGAGAGAGAGGAAGAGATTCTTTATTTCTTTTAATTTATGGGTTTATTAAATGCTGAGAGACTGGGATTGTTGATTGAGAACATGACAAAAGAATGTAAAGCAGAAAAAGCTCATTCTCTCTGCATAAAGCTCATCTCGAGAGAGACAACAAAACTTAGCACACTGACTTCCGAATCTTCAGTTCCTCAGAAAAGAACACACGATAAACCCAAAAAAGAATACAAGCCCACCCCCCACCCCCCTCTCTACTCTTTCTCCCTTTGCAAAACCTCATCTGCACAAGTGATTTGCGCGATCTCTTTCCCCTTTTCCATACTTCTAGGTTATTCAAATAAACAAATACAATAAAAGCCACAACCTCCAACGCCGCCTGCTTGGGTTTTTGATGCATTTGCCCTAGCTTTGTTTGGTGTGATGGGAATCCCAAGCATGTTTATTAGGCCTAGGAATTATTCTTTATCTTTAAATTCTGGTCTAAAGACAAAGAACTAGCAATGCAAAATTCTAAATTATAACCCTCGATCTGGGAACTTTCCATTCATTAATGGATCTTTTAATCTTTATGGTCATGAACAGAGCTTTTTTAAGTTGCGATTTATGTGGCGGGACCTTTAGAATATGATATGTAAATGCTACCCGATCAAAATCTCTAACCTCGATGGACTACTCATCATCACGTCGGCATATATCCCACTTAAAATCTTCGTCTAGCATCGACGTAACATTCTTGTACCAAAATTATTCAATTATCGCTCCCGTATAACAGTACATTATAGGCGCAATGACATTGGTAGATTCAGGTAAATTGACCCCACTTAATCGGATAGGCCATGATTTATTTTTGTTGTTGTGGACTTTCTTTTCCAATTGATGTGACCAGCAATTGCGGGGCCCCTCGCATGCATGTTCACGCTCAATCCTGATTTAAATTCTATGGAGGAATTGCTGGTACCTGTTGGAATATGTCCAGACCATCAGTCTGTCCTGATTCCTGTTGAATCCTTTTGATGTGTGCTGGACAGCCAAAAAGCATTCCAATCTGATGTAAATCCCTTTGATGGAACAATCTACATAAAAGCAGCCCCTCATAAATTTTTTGGGAGTGCACATATTTCATATGAAGTATAGATATTCTTTGATTGCCGTGAGAAAAATGTCTACTTTAACCCAAGTCATATGCGATTAGTCAATGGCGCCGAGTTAAATTAACTACGTCATATCTCTTGCTTAGCAATGCAATTATGTATTAAAACCGTTAAGCAACAAAGAAAACATCAAATTTATGACACTTTACCTTTAAGCAGATTTCTTCACTTGATGATATGATCATGGGTCTAGAATAATTGGATGCTCGGATTGCGACAGTTTGTGAGCTTAGAAACAAATTGCTAAAATTACACATGTTTCATCCCCAAAATGCTTCTTTAAGTGAAATGCCCGATAGAGTTGCATTGGAGAGATATATACGTGATCCCGAAACATCGAATCATTGGTTTGTGATTGTCCTTCTTTGGAAGCAAATAATAAACATCTAAAATAAGGTTAAGGTTAAGGATGAAAATGATATGGGGTAGATTAATATGAAAATATCATCAAACTTGAACAGCTGAAATATGAGATTTTCCCTTCATGACATCTATTTAAATTTAGGCATTGTTTATCTCACATTAGATTGCCAGAATATAGCAACTAAAGTAGGCTACAAAAGTGATATTGCGGTAAAACCGTTTGACATTCCAGAGACATTTTTAAGGTTGACAGGGTTTTAATGGAGTTAGATGCAGAAGAAAACAGGAACGCAATAGGGATCAAAGGGGGTCGATTTGAATTTCTTCGGATGTATGCTTCTTTTATAGAATGAAATGGAAAAAAGATAGGGCAAAAAGAGAATTAAAAAAAGAAAGAGTGATGAAGACAGACGAGGGTCGAACCACGTCGCACCAAACTATCTTTTGTCCCCAAATCTTTTCGTCCCCAGTGGCACGAATCAACGACCAAGGACTTGCCCTATTTGGATGTGGAATTTGTCTGATCCACTAAACAAACAAAACCCCAACAAAAAAGACAAGACTAGTCTCCCATTCTTTTCTCCTAACAATTTATTTATGAAAAAATTGACACAAATAGTTGTCCAAGTGTAGCGTCGCCCCTAAATTTTTAATTTATTTAATATGATTTCTTAATTTTTTACATATGTTCAATTTAGTCCTAAAATTATATAGAAATGCAATGCTATTACTCTATTAATTTAAGTTAATCGAATTTGTTGATTTGTCGTTCAATCCGGTATGTTTGCATGGTGAACCCAAAAAAAAAAAAATACACATGGTTTGTTCAATTTTGAATTATTATTATTATTATTATTATTATTATTATTATTATTATATTATTATTATTATTATTATTATTTAGTTGAATATCTTATTGAATAATTCTTTTGTAATAACCAAAGAAAGAGAGCATGACTGGCTGTGGGTACGGTATTCCAGTTTATATTAGTGTATATGGTAGTGCTCAATGTAATCAATGCATTTTAATGTACCCAAGAGAACGCTCCACACAAATCTCTTTAGCTATATCTCCATTGAAGAACGCTATTTTATATATACTTGAAATAGAAACCATCACATAATAGCAACAATAGCAAGATGACGCTTCATAGAAGTGAGGCGCATCATAAGGGCGAGAATCTCATCATAGTCGCTTTTATATTTCCAAGTAAAAACTTTTGCTACTAATTGAACTTTTTGGCATCCCACAATGTAATCCGCATTTGTTTTGATCTTATATACGCATAATTGAAATAAGTTGTTTCAAGAAGTAAACCGACCAAATTCCAAGTATGAGCTTTGTGTAAAGTATTCAATTCATCTATTGTTACTTGTTGTCAAATAGAATTAGTAATAACAATGCAGGGCTAGGTGAAAAATAATGGAGTGCGGTAAAAAGAAAGTCAAACGTTAAAGATCGCTCAAGAAGTTACATTATCCGAATTCTATTGTTAAACCATTTCTTTTGACACACATAGAATGTGTCTAGTATAATTTTTAGTAGCTATCTATTATATCATTTAGAAATTTGCTTTTCTTCATATTAACATTAGGGAAAAGTTTACCTTTCTTTTTTCTAAATCTCGTCTTCGTTCAACTTAAGACACCACGTGGACACGTACAAATCCTCAGTCTCATTTTCGTCATGTGAATGGGTTCGTGTTGCTCATTAAATTCGTTTCTCTTTCTTTTTTTCTTCGCTTTTTCTTTTCTTTTTCTTTTTTTGCACTTATTTTTAGGGTTTGGTGGGGGGCAGAGGGACACAAAAGCCACCGCCCAAAGAGTAATGCCGGGGTCCCCATCTCGTGATCCAGCGGCGACTCTCGCTCCTTGTCCCACGCAAACCCAGTCCCGCACGTCACAATCTCATCTCCAATTCTTGCGTTCGACCTAAATGCATGGAGAACTACTAAATGTACAAGAATCTTTATAGACCAATAGGGAAACAAGATGGATGTGTAATGTAATGTAAGGAATCTCAATGCCTCCCTCAATTCTCGCTTCGATCGAAAGAACCTGACGACATCTACAGGAGTCTAGTCTGAGTACTTCTTTTCAAATGCTCGGCCTACACAATATAAATTTCACGCAAAGTCAAATCTACACTAAGAAAAAGTACATTATACTTTGATTTCATTGTCTTATAGGTTCATGAATTTTTTATTTTTTTTATACATGGAAGTGATAAAATTTACTTTTTCTAATGATTATTAGATTGGGAGACTAAGTCTATCGATGACTTTAAGAATATGGGTGTTTTTACATCGTTTTATTCACCACATGAATGCACTTTTTTAGGGAGCTTGATCCGCGTGGAAAAGATGGTGTCATTTCATAATTATTATGTAAATTCTAATTATGTACATCTATAATTACAATATCAATATGTGAAATAATTATTTTCAAAGTTCCGATCAATTTAAGGTAAACTTTTGATTCTGTGTGCTTATTTCAACTTATATCACATGTCTTATTTTCCCCTTTATTTGGTTTATAATATGGGAAATATGTTACATGCTTGACATATATGTGTACATAGATGGCATGGAAAAAGAGTTTCTCATGATTCTATCATAAAAGTCGATATTCTTTTCAATAATTCTCGGCATAGAGCAGAAATCTTGCAACTTGGAAATCCATGAAGTGCCCTATTAGCGACATGAGTGCGTTTGGGAATCACTTTCCCAAGGGGCTATAGGTAAATGCAAGTACTATTTGAATTTTTGAAGAGATTTGGGGAGATGCATTGCAATTCTAATTGCCTATAAACTTTCATAATTCCTGAAATATCCTCACATCTTGTGATGTCATTGTTGATGAGTTGGATTTAGCGCCAGCAAGCTCGCATGAGGTCGCACAACCTCGGGTGGCTCTTGACTAAGGTTGTGTGACCTCAAGTGAGAGCTGTTGGTGCCAAATCTGGTTTATCTTGCGGTTGAGCTCTTCGTTGGTTTTGAGGTTTACAAAAAATTTTAAAAGTCATTTGCAATGTGTGCTTTTTCCATATACAATTTAAACCAAAGCTGCTTCACAATTTGCTTTTGAATTATAGTTTATCATATATTACTTGCATTTTGATAATCCCATTTAACATAAAGTCCTTCGCATCTTCTCGTATATTTTTCTCAAAAGTCGAACCAAAAGCACCCACGATTCGATAATATCCAAGCCTTTGATGACATTGGACGAAATTTTAGAAGATTTGGATTAGTTCATTTCCTTATCTTTGTTGATTTAAGCAAATAGGTAGAATATTAGACGATTTGATTCAATCTTTTAGCATTATCCTTTTCGGTATTTAAGATTTAGTAGTGTCTAATAGACTATTTCATTAGTTTATCTTTTTTCCGATTTTAACTTAGATTCTCATTACAGTACTTTAGATATAGATATGCATTTTGTTTTCTTGTAAAGCCACTTACCCCTTTGAATTATTGATGGAATTATAAGAGTTTTTATTTGAATTTTCATTTTGTGTGGACTAATTACTCATAAGTTGTCAATTGATTATGTTGCAATTATTGGTATCAAAGTCACTAAGATAACGACCAAAATAGGAGAAAGTTAGGGACGCAAGCCTTGTGGGTGGCTATCTATCGTCTCAGGTTATCTCAACGGACTAAAGAATATGATTCGTGACATAACTCGAGAGCCTTGGAAAGTCCGGCCACCGACCTTAGTTTTCGTGACAATCCTCCTTCTTTCACAATATCAATCTACACAACCCCACGGTTTGTTTTTACCCTTTTCCTTTTCAATTTTTAGCATTTGATCCGGCGTAATCGTCACAAATCAAGAAGGATTTTCTTTCCTTTTTTTTTTCTCCGAAACTCCGATAATTGACCGTTGAGGAGGTCGTCGCTCTTTTATCTTTAAAACTTCCACCTTGGGTCGGGGTGGGGGCACGGGGGGGGGAGGATCATCACGTGAGGGCGGGAACACGGCGCGTCCTGGTACGCTCTCGGATCCGTGCAGTTTAGGTGGGGCCCGGCTCTACAGGAGGTGTGCTTAGCGTCGTCGAATTGCGACACGTGCCGGCGACGCTGCTCGTGTGGGACATCCTAGGCGTCTAATCTGGTGGAGAGAGAGAGAGAGAGAGAATGATGACGTGTGCATGAATGCATGAAGCCGTAGGTCGCATGTTACTCCGTACGCCGTAGGCGGTGGTTCACATGTGCATTCTTGCATTCTTTTCTATTAGTCATGTTCTAACCGATAAAAATTAGTTGTCGGGGCGACCCGTACCCGGTCGGGCCATCGGGTCGGGTGATGTTCTTTGTCACGTGACTATTTTTAACTTTCCATACCAAAGACAGATAAAATTATTATTCAAAAAGGTCTAAATCTATTTAGTTTTAAATTTTTTATTTGGTCAATTTAATCCTAATTATCAATTTGGTCATTCCAGTCAAATTGACGTGGAAGTCGGTTGTTTTACGTGTCACGATCAATGTTGATGGTAACAATTTTTTGTAATTATTTTAAACAAATCAAATTGGCGTGGACGTCGGCCGTTTTACATGTCACGGTCAATGTTGATGGTAACATTTTTTGTATTATTTAAAAAAAATTGAATTTTTTAAATTTGTTTTGTTTTCTTTCTTTTTAGCAACCGATGAGGGTCCTCGAGGCCTAAAGCCCTTGCCAAGCCTCATCTCACACAGGTCTAGCGAGGGTTGTCGACTATTGCTTAGGCCTTGGCGACCCCTGCCGGCCATTCAGAGAAGAAGAACGGCAAATGGAAAAGTAAAGGAAAAAAATTATACAAAAATGTGATTTAAAAAGTTATAAAAATTGTCAACAACAACACTGTTTGTACCACATGGAATGACTATAGATTACCTCATCCATTTTCCGACAAAAAATGGTTGGAAAAATTAAATTGGTAAATTGTCAAAAATTTTATGATTAAATTGGTCAAATTAAAAGGATTTATGATTGAATTGATTGAAATACAATAAGTTTGGAATATTTTAGACAAATTTTTTAGAGAAAATATGCCACCAGTAAACGCAAATTGCATTTTTGCTCTTTGAATTTTGGAACTCGTTGTAAGTTACCCTTGACTTTCTAATTTTTTTCAAAATATCTGCTAAATCTTGAAAACTTGCAATTTCTATGGCTAATAAAAAATTGACGAAAACAATTTGGAGAGAAAGTTGTAGCAAGCAATGGCTGGATGACCCTGGCTTGGGTAGTGTAAGCCAATGTCGATGGAATTAGATTATGAAATTGGTCAAGGTCACCGTCTAGAAGACTTTGAAACTCCTTTCAATACTCTAAAGAAACCATCGAAAAAATTTGAAAAGTTAGGGGCCAATTTGCTACGCGTGAATGCGAATTGCTATTTGTTACTTCACAAATTGACCTTCCTTAAGAGACCAAATTAGTCATGCGATAAGCACATGATCAGAGCTTCAATTGAAGAATAATCGGAGTAACGTTGGAGGAGACATCACAACTGATTTCAATACTTTTAATGATGACATTGTGAAAATCGAAAAGTCAAAAGGGCAATTGGCGACCAATGTCCAAATTGAGGGGCAGAATGTAATTAGCCCAAGACAACTATTCAAAAAAGTAGAGAAAATTTCTAAGAATGTTATCCAAAGCCTTATTAGATAACTAATAAAAGGATCGATCTGTAAGATAATATTCTAAAAATGATGAAAATCCTAAAACAAGGAAAGATAAACCAAATCATAAATCCATGATCAAGTCTTACACTCGATAATGCACTCACTGTGTGAGCATTGAATTATAAGGAAAGGATTTTCATTACTAATTGACACTGAGACACCATGAAACAGAATTCATGAAAAGAGAGAATTCTATGGAATGATTTGGTTAAAAATAGTAATTTTGAAATAGTTAGGGTAAGTAAACCATAGCTAGAATTTAAGATAACTAATAAAAGGATCAATCTTTAAGATAATGATCTAAAAATGATGAAAATCCTAAAACAAGGAAAGATAAATCAAATAATAAATCCATTATTTAGTCGTACACTCGATAATGCACTCGCTATGGAGCACTGAATTATAATGAAAGGATTTTCATTATTGATTGATATTGAAACACCACCAAACAGAATTCATGAAAAGAGAGTGTTCTATGGAATGATTTGGATAACAATAGTAATTTTGAAATAGTTAGGGTAAGTAGCCCATAGCCACAATTTAAGGACAAGCTCAGTATTATTGTTGACTTTATTGTCAAATTTAAATTACTTATGAGAGCATTTATATATCGGTAAGACCTTTGAGTTTACTCCTTGAAAGTAAGGAGATGCTAGAGATATTGAATTGTGAGGCCTCAAATCCTACATAAATTTAGAGAGAGCTTGTAAATTAATGTAATAGTTAATACACAATATCAAGCTAACAACATTTTGTAATTACTTTGGGGGTTTGAGGACAAGATTCCAAACTATTTAATCTGTTGGGAGAATATGGCTTCAAAATGGGTTGAACAATGAAATCGGATCGAGTAAAACAACTCGGACTTTGAAGCGTGATATTACTTTTTTAAAGGATTTATTTGCCCCACAATGTTGTTAATGGTCATCGGCAAAAATCCTCAAGGATACAACAAAGTCTCGGATGAGAATGCTAGATAGAATTCTAAAAGATTTCTCCGTGATCTCTAGGAAACAATCGAAAAATTGGCTGATGTTTTTTCAGAAAGAAGACTCGAAAATGACCATACTTTTTTCTTTTCGAAAAATGACAAGTATATATATGAAAAAATCTTGCAACTCTTCATGAAAATTGTGAACAAACACGTCTTTAGAAAATGTTTCGGATAAACAAATGCGACTCTTCGGAAGAAGTCGAAAACGAACAATTGCAACTCTTCGGGAAAAGTTAAAACCGAATGAGTAATTTTTTAAAGGTTGTCTTGAAAAGACAAACAAAATTCGGAATAATAATAATTTTTTTAAAATAGAATTTCGAATTTTCATTTTATATATTTTATTTCCGAAATTCTCAAAATAAAAGACAACCTTTGAGTTTACTAAAAAATTAATAACAAAGAAATAAAAATTAGAATAAATAATAAGGGATTAGTGTTAATTAAACCTCGGGCGCGCAGCGTGCAAAGTGCTAGGCGCGCCAAATAATCACGTACCCGCACGTGGGTATGGTGGGGTCTACCCCACCCAATCATTCTTTAAGTACATAAAAAAAAATCCGCACTTTTAAATTAGCCCACTTCCTCCCACTTTTCCTATGTGGGACAAAGAAAACACTCTGTTTGTTTTAACAAACAAACCTCCAACATAATCTACATGTAGTCAAGTTATAGGTGCCAAAGAAACAAATTTAGACTCCCGTCGAGAGAGCTTAAAAACGAAATAAATAAATAAAAAAAAAACGTCTCTTGCCATATCAATAATCTTGCCAAACAAATACAAGCAATGATCTTAACCTTAGTATGATTGATAAAAGTATGTTTAACCCTTAAAACTTATCCAAAGGGGGAAAAGAACATAAATCAAAGTTTCAAAAGTGTGCAGGCTACCACACAACATCGCCAAACTTCGGGGAGAATTTGCAACTTTTCAAAGTCCAAAAGTTATCGTGCAACCTTGCCAAAGTTCGGAATAATTTTTTGACCAATTATCCCATTCCTTTTATAATCACAGCAAACGACGAATAAACTCGAAAATAGCCTAATTCAACAAATAATATATATATTACTGATAAATCCATCGGCATAATTTTCCAATTTTGGTCACCGAAGCTAAACGTTCACCCACTATGGAAACAACACTTGGCCATGTCCCCATACTCGATTTGTCGACGCAAAACAAGTCCAAGTGGGAAAAACGATCTTTCTTTTCCCTAATTTTTCCATCTTTCTCTCTTTTCTTTTCTTTTTCTTTTTTTTTTTTTTTGATTTTTTTTTTCTTACTGGCTTTGTGATGTGGGAAGAAAAGGGTGTCTGAAAACAAAAAGAACGCCCCCGAACAGGAAAAAGGCAAAGCGAAGGATAAAAGACAGAGAGAGAGAGAGAGAGAGAGAGAGAGAGAGAGAGAGAGAGATAGAAACAAAAGGAGGAAAGCGAAGTGTGACTGAGAGAGAGGAGCAGCACCCGGCAAGACACAAGTCGATGGCGTGACTTTGCTTTTGCTTTTTCTCTTGCCAGGAATCTTTGAAAATCGAAAGCCTCTCAAGATCACCACCCCCTCCAAAAAAAATAAAAAATAAAAAATAAAAATTCAGAAAAAGCAAAAAAATTAAAAAAAGAAAGAAAGAAAGAAAAGAAACCCAAGAAAATATACTGAAAAAGAGGAAAGGCAAAAGTGGGGAAACATTTCAATGTGAGCGCCCCCCTTTCTCTCTTCTCTTCTCTTTTCTTTTCTTTTTTCTATCCAATTGGGTTGGTTTACATTGATTTCTACCCAAAGACACCTTTGGTCTTGCAATGTTGTCTTATCTTAAATGAAACTTCGAGGCTAATCCATCTCATAGAAACTTGACACTTACTCAATTCTGATAGATTTTGATTTTCTAACTGTGTGGATGACAGCGTGCCATTGGCTTTTCTTCAATATTCGATGTGACTCCTAAAATTTTAATTTATTCCTTGAACTTTCAAACATTCAATCAATTTTGTCCTTTTGTTAAATGTGTCCTATGCTTCTTTTGACATGAACCTTAACATAAACGTTTATCGAGTCAAAATAATGATATGTATTGTCATATTGTTCTTTCAAATTAGTAAATCTATATTTTTCTTTCTTTTTGGATCAATGTAATGAAAGATATATATATACGCGCACACACAACGTGGGAGCCACATGTAGTCTACATGCATGCCAACATTACCAATTTGAGGTCAAGTTAACAAAGATTATAGTCACCTCGAGTATAAGGATATTTAATGAAGGATTATATTGGATTTTTTAAAATAAATTTCAAGGACTAAATTGAACAAAAATAGTTTGGGAACCATGTGAACAAATATCACGTGATTTAAATATCACTTGACATGATGATTTTACTTAATGTTTTAAATATCGCTTTCTTCCACCCACCCAATGTGTGTGCACATTTGCTAGTTCTATTTGCTATCTCACTAACTATGGAATTCAAGTTGTTTGAAAGTCAATACCATAGTATCAGAACCACCGGCCGCGGTGGCTCCACTGGCTAAAACTCTACTGATCCTCAACGAAGAGATGAAGGGTTCAAAACCCAGGGGAGACGCTAGGTGTATTAAGTGTGACTCGGGGGTGGTGGGTCCTCATGCTTAAGTGTCGCGCAGGGGGTTTACCATTGTTTGCCGATCGCAAGTTTGGATTTCTCCAAAGACAAAAAAAAAAAAAAAAAAAACCTTAGTATTAGATAATCTCATTATAATACACTATGATTGTGTTATATGAGATCAATAAGTAAATTGACTCTGAATTTGTCATGCAACACTATGTTTAACTCAACGTTCATGCTCTCCGATCAACTTTGCTTACTCCATCATTCCCCCGAAGAAATTATAGTTTTATGTTTTTAATGTTATCCTCGCTCTTAAAATGACAATCTCTACCAAAAGTAGTTCCAATAAAATCAAGGATATATGCATCAAAAGTCTAAAAATCAGTTGAGAAAGTGCAATTATGTTCTAAAAGTTTTCGAAAAGTGCAGTTAAATTTTAAGGCCTATCGAATTAGTGCAATGAAGTTTCTTCGTTAATTTCATTTAAATCAATGGATAGAAAATGTGACATAGCCCTTTTTTAATATAATTTATTTATATCATTAACCAAGCGTCACATCAAGAAAGAAAAAAAAAGGATAAAGACATTAAAAAAAGGATTAAAAGAGAATAGGAAAAAGGATAACAATTGAAAAGATAAAAGAAAAAGAAAGTGGAAATCAAAGCCGGACTTAAGGAATAACACATTTCCCAACTTACCATGCAAGCAGGGTTTGAGACCTCGCCTCGTTGACCGAGGCATCTAAATCCGGAGAGAGGATAAAGTAAACCCGGGTTCCAAACAAGGGGCCCCCTAGGGAGGCCTAGGGAGCTACAGGGGACTGAACTGACCTCGGGGAAAGGAGGGAGGGGGAGCGGTAGGGGCAGAAGCGGGATTTCGCCCTCGGCGGGAGCCCCGAGGAGAGGAGTAAAAAGCTCCCCGGAGAAAATGAACTCTCACTAACACCTCCCTCCCCCCAATAGAAAGAGGCTCAGTTTTTTTTTCCTACTCTCTCTCTCTCCATTGAAGTCCCACTTTCAATAAATCATAGTATCATTGATGATATATATATATATATATAAATACATAAATACCACAATTTCTCCATTGAGCATGGTATGGCGGATAATGGGCGTCCGGGACAGCTTTCCCTCGCCTCGCTAGGCCGGTCTCTCTCGAGCGATTTAAGAGCGCATTTTCTTGAATTGGCTCGATCTACCTTATTATTCATCGAGTGTCATTTTCCTTTTTTGAGCAAAAAGGCCATCTAAGCCATTTTAGAGGCATTTTCTTGAATTGAAAATTTTCTTGAATTGGCTTTTTTGCCATCTAAGCCATCGTCTTACCGTTACGTCTATGTAAATATATTATACCAAAAATCTTTTCTAAGTGCTGCCCCTTTTAAGTGTGCCATCTAAGAAAGGCTTTTGGCACTTTCTTGGCAAAGAGAGTAAAACGCATATGGTGCTCATTTACTAGCCCTCATTATTCTTCTCTGTCTTCATTATTTTACTATTCAATTGTAACTCATCTGTATTAGGAAAAATTTTGAAGAACAATGAGATTATTTTAGGATTTTCTTATATTAGCTAAAAGGCAAAAACTTAAGAAATTGTAATACTTGCTTTATCCTTTCCTAGTTTAACTTTATAGGGAACCTTTTACAGCTAATGATACATTAAAATAAAGATGAATTTATGCTAAAATATATCGTGTCATGTTTTAATTTTGCTTCTTTTTTTAACGACGAGTAGTGAAATGTCACTAATAAAAGCACATAATTTGGGAGCAAGAAATACTCGAGTGGGGATATGATAATTTAAACAATATTACTTTCAAGTTGATATGGGAAAATTCTAAGCGCCAATGGATAACATGATATATAACGAGTGACCAGTGCTTTTTATTCACTGCAAATTAATTAAAAGAGAGCATTAGGGAGGATTAGGGGGATGGTCATTAATTGAGGTGTAATTAGGAAAAAAGAGAGATGTAATGAAAATGGAAGAGAACCAGTCCATCATCTCTCTCTCTCTCTCTCTCTCTCTACATCTCTTTCTCTCTCTATATCTCTTAATTAACCCGTTGCTTCTCTATGATTATTTGGACATTCTCTTTCTCCTTCCCCCTCTCCTCCTCACTGTCCGTTGGACCAGAACAGTTCACACGCACACTCTCTCTCTCTCTCTAAAAAGCTAAAACCCCCCCTCCCCGTCTCTCTCTCTCTCTCTCTCTCTCTCACTCTCACTCTCACTCTCTCACTGTCTTTCTCACTTTCTCTCTCGTTCTCATTCTCTCTCTTTCTCTCTCTTTGCTTCTTGTCTTCTGTCTGTGTTTTGCTTCTCAGGAACCAAAAGCTTGAACATGAGCTGCGGTGGAGTGGGGACCAAGCACCACCGCCGGTTATGAATCCCACGACGGAGCCTCCCCCTCCGCCCCTGCCCCAGTTCCAGCCGCCGCAGCCGCCGCAGCCCCACCGCCGCACCTGCGAACGCCACCCGGAGGAGCAGTTCACCGGCTTCTGCCCCATATGCCTCTGCGAGCGCCTGGCCGTCTTGGAACCCTCCTCCGCCTCCTCCTCCGCCGCCCCCGCCGCCTCTGCCTCCGCCTCCTCCTCCTCCCGCAAGCCCCCTTCCTCCGCCGCCGCCTCGGCCCTTAAGGCCCTCTTCAAGCCCTCCTCCTCCTCCTCCTCCTCGTCCAAGCCCCCGCCCCCGGCGTCCGCCTCGGCCTTCCTGCCGGAGCTCCGGCGCACCAAGTCGTTCTCGGCGTCCAAGAACGAGGGTTTCTTCTCCGGCATTTTCGAGCCGCAGAGGAAGTCCTGCGACGTCCGGGTCCGGAGCACGCTGTGCACGCTCTTCAGCCTCGACGACGACCGGAACCCGTCGAAGCGGGACTCGACCCGGAGCAGCAACGCGGAGGGCGTCCAGGCCAAGAACTTGGGCCCGGCCGGCGTTCGGGGTCCGGTCCTCGAGTCCAAAGAAGAAGAGGACGCGGGCGCAGGAAGCGATTACCAGCAGAGCAAGGAGTACATCGTGCAGGAAGACGAAGAGGAAGAGGAAGACGACGAGATTAGGGCTTGGGAAGAGCCCAATGTAGCACCCGCTGTTGTCGAAAACAGAGTGCAGGAGATTGTCGAAGAAGAGGAGGAAGAAGAGGAAGAGGAAGCAGAAATTGAAGAAACAGCAGAGCCAGAGCTCGAAGTAGTGCCGGAAGAAGAGGTAAAGACCATGAAAGATCACATAGATCTCGATGCTCAAGCTAAGAAGTCTTCCGGGAGAGACTTCAAGGAGATTGCCGGTAGCTTCTGGTCTGCTGCTTCGGTCTTCAGCAAGAAATGGCAGAACTGGAGGCGGAAGCAGAAGATGAAGAAGCGAGACAGCGGAAGTGGCTCCGCCACATTGCCCGTGGAGAAGCCCATCGGCCGCCAATTCCGAGAAACCCAGTCCGAGATCGCCGACTATGGGTTCGGCCGGAGATCCTGCGACACTGACCCCAGGTTCTCGCTCGATGCGGCTCGGATTTCCTTCGACGCCGCGCGGATGTCCTTTGATGACCCGAGATATTCATTCGACGAGCCGAGGGCCTCGTGGGATGGGCACTTGATCGGGAGGTCGTTCCCGCGGATGCCGACAATGGTTTCCGTCGTGGAGGACTCTCCCGGGCACGTCTCGAGGACCGACACCCAGATTCCGGTGGAGGAGCCCATGAATTGCATCACTGAGGAAGAGTCTCTCCCCGGCGGATCGGCACAGACCCGCGATTACTACTTGGACTCATCTTCTCGGAGGAGGAAGAGCCTTGACCGGTCGAATTCTATCAGGAAGACGGCGGCTGCGGTGGTGGCGGAGATCGACGAATTGAAGTCTGGTAAGAACGCCAAAGTCTCCCCTGCAACTGCTGAGTACTTCCAAGGTAGCAAACCGGTTGTCACGGATCGAGAGTCGAGGGATTCAATCTCCAATTCGAACTCGCTGAGAGACGATTGCTCGGACATGTTCGATCTTGCATTCAGGGACAATGCGTCCGTCGTGAACAATGGCGACCAAAAGGGGTCGAAGAAATCTAGGAGATGGGGCAAGGGTTGGAGCATCTGGGGGTTTATACATAGGAGAGGAGGGAACAAGGACGAGAACGACGATAGGTACGGCAGACCGAATGGGGTCGAGCGGTCGTACTCTGAGTCATGGCCAGAGCTGCGAGGCGAGCCCAACGGGGACCTACGGGCCGGTTTCAATCGGAAGGTGTTCAGGAGCAACAGCAGCGTGAGCTGCAGGAACTCGTCCTACAGCCATCTTGTTGGCGGGTCATTCGGGAGCATCAGAAAGAACATGTTCGAGACGACGCCCGCGAACGGGCACAACGGCAAGAAGAAGCGGGACGAGTTCGTCCTGGAGCGGAACCGCAGTGCTAGGTACTCGCCGAACAACCTCGACAATGGGCTGTTGAGGTTCTACCTGACCCCGATGCGGGGGAGCCGGAGGAGTGGCTCCGCCGGGAAGAGCAGGGCTAATCAGGCCCAGTCCATTGCAAGAAGCGTTCTGAGATTGTACTGAAACTGAGCTGGGAGGAAGAAAAGAAAAGAAAAAGAAAAGATGGTCTCTCCATAAGGCGTTCCTTTTTTGGTTAGTGGTGTTGAAAATTTTTGCTTCATTTGTTGTGTAACCCTCACCCTCCAACACATGCCTGAGCTCTCTCTCTCTCTCTCTCTCTCTCTGTCTTTGTTCTTGGTGGTTGGTTAAGGTAAAGGAAGAGAAAACAAGAAAAGCACTCCTAAAGATTGTTGCTTTGCTATTCCTGTGATCAGCATGCTTCTTCTGTCAGTTGAATAATCGAAAATTTTTAGTCTTTCTCTTTTCAAATCTCATATGATCATGCTTCATATGCTTCATATGCTTCATATCTTCTTGTGGAACGGTAGTCGGTGAACCCATCTCCATGTTCTGCCTCGTCATGCTTTACCCCAAAAGGGGCAGACATGGAGAATATAAGTTCCGGATGGATGTACTCAGACGTTACGTTGCTCTGTGTGTTGGGGGACAAGATTGGTTTTCGGTTCGGTTCTGTCTCTTCTGGGCGAGAGAGCTTTGTCCTACTCAAGATGCAGAAAACAGAGCCAGAGGGAGAAAGCAATGGTGGTGGTGGTAGGATGAGACTGGTAATGATCGATTATCGACGAGGGCTTTTGTCATGTTATGCGCGTTTCGATAAGCACTTTAAAAGGGGAAAATGGTCGGATCATTCCCCCACCTGGTTTGTTGTGCAATTTGTCTGAGAATAAGCCCTGTGCAAGAAAGCGACACTGCCCCATCGTTTGTCCCTTTGGCATCTTTGCTCTTTATTCAATCTGCGAGAGAGCATTTTGACATGGCACTGCGTAGCGCTGTTTTTCACCTCTCGATCGATCGCGGTTCTGGGATTTGCTGCGCGAGCTGCCAGTGCCAGCGGTAATTCGATTCTTTTGCTGGAGGAATGGGGCCGGGCGTGTTCGGTGAAACATGGGAGGACCAGGGGAATAAAGCGACCCGCCTCTGGTTAAAAAACAGACTCCGCGTTAACTCCTGTCTAATCTCTTATCGGCTTTTGCTGTGGCTTAGGTGGGCTTTTATACTAGGGTCCTTTGCAATTTGCATTTCTTATTGCCTTGCTTATTTGTTGGGACGGGTCGGGTCGGGTCCCATGCATTTCGATGCTCGAGCTCCACCCCACTCTCGTGCACGGCTCACTACTCGATTGGAGCTTTGATTCGATTGATCGAAAGGGAATTTTCCGGTTGAAATTGAAGTCGAACTTGAGTTTGTTTCAGGAATTTGAATGCTTGAAGATATGTTTTGAGGAACTTAGCTTTTAATTATATTCATGAAGTTTCTGAGATGTCATGCGACTCTAACTGGAGAAGAATGTGCAAGAGAGTATTTCCTCGTGAGTTCTTAGGCAATGGTGCAGGGTGCCTTAGTTGATTGGCTCGATTAAAGGAGACGGATTCAATGAAATGCTCTATACCTAGATTCTGATTTTACTACTCCACTAACTAGAGAAAGATACATGCCGATCGGTAATGATTAGGGAAGGTCAACATATTGCGTCTTTTATGATATTATTATTGTCGTGGGGAAAATTCCAAAAATTCCCCTGAAGTGACGTTGATTTTCTAGTTTCTCACGGATTGGATTTTGTTCCAAAATACCCCCTAATGGGACGATTTTGTTTCAATGAACCCTCTGCTCTCATAATTGGTAGAATTTAAAGGTACATTCACGATCATGTGCTCATCCCGTGTGCTTTTCGTGCCTTTCTCAAGGGCATTTTGGTTAGGAAATTTCAAGCCCCCGTGCCACTCACGTGAGATTTTTTGCGAGGGTTCATCGGGACAAAATCCACTCTAGAGGCAACATCGAGAAATTGACACCACCTTTGGGTGATTTTGGTATTTTCTTCCAAATTTCCCTCAATTCATTTGATCAAATTGGGGGTTGAGATTTTCTCAACTAGATCCGAAAGTTGCAAAAAATTGGGAAGGAATACTATGGATGTAATAGTAGAGTTGTAATGAGAATGTAGTAGCTAGACTATATTACAAACCCAATAAGGCAATTTCAAGAAAAAATGTCTGAAAAGTTCTAAACTTATTGCATTAGTGACAATTTAGTTGTAAACCTTTTGATTCAGTGCCAATTTAGTCATTCCAACTAATTTTGGTTAGACATTGCTGACGTGGATGCTAACTAGTGGCATGATCGATCTTGATGTATATCACTTTTAATAATATTTTAATAATATTTTCAAATTTTCTTATTTATTTTCCTTTTCTTTCTCTTTATTTTTTTCCCTTCTCTCCCTTCTTTTTCCAACCAGTCACTAGACATTAACAACCGGCCAAAGGCAAAGGCAGAGAGGGAACCCATTGGCCTCTGGTGAACCTTGCTTGCTTGGGGCAAGGCTTGACCCTTGCAAGATCTAATTAGGGCGAGCCTTGCTAGCTTGGTGTGAGGCCACCCTTGCAACCACGGATGGGGGCTTGAGCCACGCCAGGGCTAGGTGAGCCTTGAGCTCGCCGAATTTGGCAAGGTTGAGCCTCTTCTAGCCATGGTGAGGCTAACTAGAGGCTACCCAGGTTGACCTCACCAGCACTTGCCTTTGGTTGGTCACCAAGGTTTGACGATTGGCTTGAGTAAGAAGGGAGGGAAGGAAAAAACAAAGGAAAGTGAAAAAAAGAAGAAAAAGATTATAAAAATATAATTATAAGTTGTCAACATTGGCCTTGCCCATGCCACATAGGCTAGCCGGTGTTCATGTCAGTAATATTTGTTCAAAATTAGCTGAAAGATTGAATTGGCACTAGGTCAAAAGGATTTGGTCTAATTTGGCACCAATTAAAAGGTTTACGACTAAATGAGCACAGGTGCAATAGGTTTAGGATTTTTCTATTACTTTTCCCATGTGCTTTCTAGTGTGCTACAAGTACAAGGTAAAATGTAAGTGAAAATAAAGTGCATAGTTTGAATACAAGATTGCTTATGTCATCCAAATAAATCAGGAACACTAATTGAGAATCATAAAGTTAATCTAATGTATATATTAGATGATAATTGTCCAAAATCATAAACTTGTTGTACGGTGGTCAATTCCATTATAAAATTTTCAATTTAATTGATGTAGTCCTAAGTTTTTTAACAATTTTTTAATGCGGTTATTTCAGTCAATTTTGATTGAACAGTACTAATGTACTATTTATCTTATGTAGCATGACTGGTACTAATGTGGATTATTTTTGCATTTTTTAAAATTTTCTGAATTTTGTATTTTTCTTTACTTTTCTCTTTCTTTTTTCTACATCTATTCTATAGTGCAATAGAAGAGAAAAGAAAAGAAAAAAGAAAAGTTATAGTTTTTTTTTTTTTTTTGTAATTTTTAAAGAGTTGCAAAAATCGTTCATGCTCAGCCAGGTTATGTAAGATAGTGGTGCCAATTAGACTGTAACATCAGTGATTTTCAGTTAAAATTAACTGGAAGGATTACATTAGATAATCGTTAGAATGTTTATAATTAAATTGCCTAGATTGAAATGTTTATAATTGAATTGGCCACGATACAATAAATATAGGATTTATTGAACAATTTTCCCATTCATTGGTAAGTCCTTTTCAGTTAATGGTTTGATGTTATATATGGATTTGCTCTGCGGAATCTCTCTAGTCAATTACATGAAATGGAGCAAGTTTCGCATATCACTCCTCGATATAAACATTTATATTAAGTTTTGTTATCTGCCAAACTCATGTAAACGGCGTATTGGACGAGCTAAATCTACTTTTGCAAACCCAAGGAGGAAAAAGAGAGAATTCTACTTTTTCAAGTGCATCTTGCGATGGGTCGGTCAGAGAGATTTTGGCCACAAATCTCGCTCAATCTTTCGAGGGGAGGGACGAAAAGATAATAACAGATGAAATTTTTGACCAGAAAAGTCGGAGGAAAAAGGGAGGAAAAATCCCACTAATAATGCAAGCAAGGCTCAAGTCCCATTAGCTGAACCGGACCAAAAACCAAACGTAATCATCAGACCCTTCTTTATTTATTCCCTTTTCGTTTTAACCTCAAAGATGTTTCAAAGGAATCAAAAGACACCCCATTAACATGTCATGATTTGTTGGGTCTTGGAGATTACTTTGTTCCCACTTTCTCCGAGCATGGGAAATCTCCATTATCAAGATTTCGCCCCCAAAGTCAAAAGGCGGTTGCACGGTGAAGGCGCAAACAGATTAATGTTAAACGAAAAAGAAGTAGGAAGACGAAAAAGGAGGAACGGCGCATTGGCATGTCGTTCTTGACCGCAAGAGAGAGAGAGAGAGAGAGAGAGAGAGAGAGAGAGAGATGCTTGTAAGTGATCTTGAAGAAAAGAGAGATAAAGGAGGGAGGAAAAAGAGGCGCAAGACACATCGGCATGTCTAAGTTCGATGAGGAGGAGGGGAGGAGTTCGTGGAAAACAGGCAGAGAGACCATAAGTCAACTATTATACACTAAAAGCTTGCGCCTCGAGGACATGAACAGATAGATTGGGTTGGCTTTTCTCTCATTTGTCTTTTGGACATCCCTTTGCTGCGTACGAGGTCAAGCGTCCATATTGGAGCTGGGGTTCTCGTCCTCTTTTGGACAGCTAGTTTGGAAGTAGAAGACAAGAGCGTTGTTTGGACTTAATGGGGGAGAATCTAATTAGTGGCTTCACATAATCCGAGCGAGATCTTCCCTAGGGTTTGTAAGGAATTAGGAAAATGACACGCCAATGCGCATGTGCAATAAGAGAGAGAAAATAACCTCACATTTAAGGGAGTATTAAAATTTGCAAATTTAGATTATCTAAAAGGGTGGGGAGAGAGGACCAAGTGCAACTATCCATTCTTGATATTATCATAAGGGTCTCATATCTACTACAAAATATTGAATTTAAGCCATTGCTCAAGTTGATCGAAGCTTTGCTCATGATGTAACTCGAACTTATAATTTCTTGTAAGATAGTGTGACCCTTTTACTCACGGGTTACCACGGTCAACAATAACTTGCGAAATTAGTTTGTGAGATATTGTGGCTAAATTTTAAGTATTCCCATATTTTGACTATAATAAGTATATGTGAATTGGGGGGAACAAATTATCATGAAGAATGATATTAACTCGTAAGAAACTACAATAATCTGTTTTAAAGACTAGATTGCTCACCCATCTTATTATATGTAAAGGCAGGTGCTCGTCCAATATGAACAAAGATACCAACCATCCACTCTTCCAAGATTCTCACTAGTCTAGGGACCCTCTAAGGAAAATTCTTGTTTTGTATCATCATGAAATCGAAAATTCAAGTCCCTGCAGCCGATGGAACTGTCTCATTACCAATTCTAAGTGGAATTAGAACTATTAATTTTCCTAGCAGCATCCGAGATATAAGTGGTGTTAAATGCTAATAAGAAGTTGATCACAGTGATAAATTCTAAAACTTTTGCCATTGGATGAGATGACGAGATACAGTTCAAACAAAGCCCTAATTGAAATTGATCATGCGTGGACCATTGGACCTCGTTGACCCAAGAAAGAGGGGAAAAGCATAGGTGATGGACAAGCCTCGGTTCCTAATCAGGCCCATCTTTCTAGCTGGGCCAAAACTTGGGCCTAGCTTAGCTCTACGCCAATTACTAAGTTAGACCATGAATTCTTGCAAATGTTACAGTACGCTCCCATCTGTTTTGAAAATCTATGGATTTCGTTGTGGTTGGAGTTCTAAGCTATGAAATATTTGCATCTTAATTATTGTTTTAAAAGGGTTAAACCATTAAAAATTCAAAACTAGTACTTTCATGATACATTTACCATAAACTAATTTTTGTCTAACAAAATCCGAAATTAGTATCCTTAATCCAATTTTACCATCCCTTGAAATGCATAAATATTAACATCCGATGATTTCCAATGTTGAATTACGTTAGATCCATTTTGCAATCATTTGCCCCATGTCTTGACACACTTAATTTTTGAATGAGATGTTGGAAGGAATGCTAATGGAAGACAGATTTGGATAATGGGTACTAGCTTGTTTTTTGTTTTTGTTTTTTTTTTGTAACATGAAAATTAATTTGGGGTACATGTGTTATGAGTACTGGATTAGGATTTTTAAAGGTATTAACCCTTTTAAAAATTGTTTTTATTTTTTAAAATATTATTTTTTATATTTTCGAATGATTTTGCAATGATAAATGTGAACATCTTGACTTGTCACCTCAATGACACATTTGCCCTAAAAAATTCTTCGTTACACACAATATACCAAGAGTATCCTATAATACATTCGCCCCCCAACTAATTGTCATCTCACAAAAATTTCCTAGTTGATAACCCTTTCCAAATTAACTGTTCACAAAAAGCATACATATCATTTTTTTTTTTGGTCAGAAAAAGCATACATATCAAAACGTTTATTTACATATCAAGACGTTTATATTTTACATTGGATTTATTAGTCTCCTCTTGCAATCATCTTTTACTATTGATACCTAAATTTTGACTATGATAAATTGCATAGAAAATTAGATATTGAACTTTAGCCCCTCAACAGAAATTTAAATTGCATATCATATGGTTTTTAAAAGTATATATCATCAAGTTTATTTCATCAATTCCATTAGCATTAGATTGGCGGTGGCAAATGGGCTTGAATTCATTGTGTGGACTGGTTGGCATAACATGTGAAATTTGGCTAGCACTTAGGGGAACAACAGCGAAAATTTTAAGCTCAACATAAGAGTACGTTTGGTTAGACTTTTGGAAAAAGTTTTTAGGAAAATGTAAAGGATTTTAAGTTAAAAGGGATTTTTTAAAAAGCAAATTGCATATGGTAAATTGTAATTTAAAAGTCAATTTAAAAGTACTTTTGAGCAAAATAATGTTTAGAGAAGTTATATTTACAAAGAACCTTTATTGTTAAAAAAATAAAAAAGGCTGGCCAATGAAGGTCAGCTGCGGACAATCCAAATTTGTTGCTAGCGGCCGTCTTATGAGGTTGTTAGACCTCAAGTTGCCCTCAAAGATCATTAGTAAGGGCTGCTTGGGGTTGGGCGATTGTTGGCAGGGGTTGGTCGACCCCCAACGAGGGTCACGCGACCTAGTTGGGACCCTCGCTTGAGGTCGCGTAGCCTCGGCGAGGGTCTTGCTTGGGTTGGGCAGGCGACCCTTGCCAAGGCCATCGGGGTCGCGCAACCTAGATCATGTGGTTTAGATACTATTGGAGGTTGCGTGACCCCCTGATGATGGTCACTTGGGTTGTTGTGACTGTCGTCAGTCTCTCTCTAACTTATCATCGACCCCCCGTAACCCTGTGCAACCCTACTGGCAGCCCTCACTAGAGAAGATGAATAGTCAACGGAGAAGATGAACAATCAAGTAATAAGAGCAAAACTTACAAATAAAAAGTTAGTCAAGGAAAGTTTTGGAAGCAAATTTCTCACTAACCTACTTGAATTTGCATGTTGAGAAGGTTGAAAGCCCAAGGCACCCCAAGACCAACCTTGGGCTTTCAGCCTTCAAAAGGCCAACCCCTAATGGGGTTTGTAAATTTTTTTCCAAATACCCAAATATTGCCCAAAGAGGCTTTGGGTGTCCAAAGCCCATTCCCAATGCAAGTTCCAAATGCACCCTATAGACCTATTGAGCTTTTATTGACTAGGTTTAGCCCATCAAAGTTAAAAGCTTGAGTTTAATTAGAATAATCTACAAGGATAAAGCCTTTTAATAAAAAAATAAAACCCATTAATTCCCTAAATAGAGCCAAAACTAAGTCTACATATTTATGAGAAATCGTGAAATTCGACAGAGAAAGGAAAGCTGGAGAATTGAGAAGAAAATGACTGCATTCGTGAACGCGGTCCTTGGTTTTCATCGAGTTTTCCTACGAAGAGGCCATGCCGCGATTTGTGCTCACCTGCATCGAAGCTTGTACAACAATTCACGAAGACACGGCTGCCCCCGTTCGTTGCATCAGACTGGCCTCTCCTCCGTCCAGTGACTTCACAGCTGCGGCTCATTAGCTCCATGACTAGCACCACTGTGATCAATATATCTCTAGCGACACCCTGGTAATCAAGTCATTTGTCAGTGTCATCTTTGATGATTTCTGCAACAAAATTTGTAGCTTGGCAAGCATCAGCCGTTGTCGTGCTTGGCTCGATCTAGACCAGATCATCGCCTGTCACATATTGGTTGCCTCAGTCTAGTCGCTCTACCATTGATGTATTGGGATTTCATGAATCATTTATAGGTAAATTAACAGAAAAAACACATCAGAAACAAAGATGATATATTTTATATATGATTCTTCGAACGTGTTGTTCGTTCGTTTTAATCAAAAATCTAAATATTAAAGGAAGTTAAACGAATTACCTCTCAAATTGCGCTTTAAACGAATGGGTTTGGATGTTCTTCAGTTCAAGCCCCACAAACGTCGGACCTCTAGTTCAGACACACCACTAGTGAACGTCAAATGGAAGAGAGAACTTTTGGATAATCACCACTATGATCGTGCTAGCAATCCCGTGGAAACAATCATCGTATCTTTGATGTTTTTAGCCACGGCCCAAAATGAGAGAATCCCTTTTCTTTCTCGTGTGCCAACACACAAGAACACGCACGCCTTAAACTCTATTTTCGCAACCTTTTCTCATTTTCCTTTAAGCGGCATCATATTTTTTTTTTTTTTAAATCCCTCTCGAATCAACAACGGCTGCTAATCGTGAGATGATTAGCAACCGTTGCTGATAGTGCTTCGTGCATTTCATGCAGGAAGCCTCCCATATATATATATTATTAAAAGAGAACGCCCATGTGATGTGCGTTGCAAATGGTTGGCAACAATTGCTGACCATTTGCAAATTGATTAATTAATTAATTAATTAAATGAATAAATAAATAAACAATTAATCAATCGCCTTAAAAATAAAAAGGACATAATTTTTATATGTACATTTGGAATACATTAACATATATTCACTTTGGGTATCCGTGTGCATCATATGCAAGTAGACTCGTGACTATAATACAAATTCATTTAATTTAATTTCAAATCGATTCAATTGCATTGCAATAATTGCAAACACATTTACAATATTATTTCTCTCTTGTTCCACGTTATCCTAATTGTTTATGATGTATGACATCCCTATGTTCATCACTAAGCTAGTATAAGACTTGTACTAATACATTAATACTCCCAAAAGAATTAATTGTCTCGATTAATCTTTGGGTCCTACAAATCATGATTGATATCTAGCAATATGTCATGACTACCGGATAGTGTGAATGTTTTAAGAACATAATGAACCTGTCAGCTTTGGCTATAGTATAATTCAATCCTTCTGTTTTACTATCTTTTGATCGAACAAAAACCATTGAATATTTCTTAAGTCACCAATTCGATCATATGCACAAATCTAATTGACATGTATTTTATTTGAGAGATAAACAATTTATTCTTGGTTACAACCCCGGTCGAGGATTTCAATACATTGTCATAATTAGATTGCATAGGACATTATTATTATACATTGCATGTAACAAGGAGACATATTCCATATTGTGTACACCTGTAACTTCGTATATGAACAAACTATGACCATAAGGTATAAAAACAGATCAATGACCCGGCATTACGTGCACTTGTGAACCATAGTTGTTCGACACATAGGTTAACACTATGCCTCAGGTCTAAGGATTATTTTCACAAGACCAAAGCATGAACAATTAGACATTGACAATGTTAAAAGCTTCCATGTCGCTAATTGTTCCTTATCATCATGTTCGGTGAACTTGTCTAATACAAACACTCGTGTTCTAACTCAGGCATCACAATACCCAATTACTTGCGACTCATCATTCCATTAAGTATCCAATATTTAATGGTGAAGTTAAAAACACACTGGTCTCAACAGGATTATTAATATCCACTCAATAATCTATCGGTCGGGAATGATTTATACCATTACAATGCTTGGTAATGTGATTAGTGATGTCAATAAGAAAAAGAGAATTTATATAAATGTCATAACTAATAAACTCCCTAGAGACAGTCCAAATAAAAAGTATGTTTGGCATCTCCGATTAGGTCATATTGGAGAAGATAGAATTAACAAGTTGAGTAATGATGGGTACATTGATCCATCAAATTTTGAGTCATACTTGACTTGTGAGGCATGTCTTCTAGGGAAAATGACCAAAGCACCTTTTGTGAGACATGATGCATGAGTTGCTGATATATTAGGATTAATACATACGGATGTATGTTAACCTATTAATGAAACTGCTAGAGGTGGTTATAATTACTTAATTACCTTCACCGATGATCAGTCACGATATGGTTATTTATTTATCTTGAAGTATAAATTTGAATCCTTTAAAAAGTTCAAGGAATTCAAGGCTGAAGTTGAGAAACAAATAGGAAAATGTATTAAGGCTCTTCGATCGGATTGAGGATGTGAATACCTTAGTACTGAATTCTTGGACTATCTTAAAGAAAATGACATTTTATCACAATGGACACATCTTGGAACTCCAAAACATAATGGTGTATCTGAACGAACAAATTGTACTTTATTAGATATGGTGCGATGTATGATAAGTTACACTGATTTGCCAATATCCCTTTGGGGATATGCCATTGACACATCTTTTTAGGTATTAAGATCTATAGAGATAGATCAAGATGATTGATTGGCTTTTCACAGTATACGTACATAGACAAAGTGTTAACACATTTTAACATGCAATGTTCCAAAAGAGGATTATTGCCTTTTAAGCAAGGGATTCGTCTTTCTAAAGAGATGTGTCCTAACACTTTTGAAGAAAGGGAGAGGATGACAAAAATACCATATGCATCTACTATTGGAAGCATAATGGTGGTGCAGTTAGTTGGAAGAGTTCTAAACAAAGCATAATTGTCGATTCCACCACTGAGGTAGAGTATATAGCCGCTTTTGAAGTAGCAAAGGAAGTTGCTTGGATGAAGAAGTTTATTTCTGAATTTGGAGTTGTTCCTTCAATTGAGCAATCGATTATATTGTTTTGTGACAACAATGGGGCGATAGCTCAAGCCAAGGAACCAATGTCTCACAAAAAGTCCAAGTACATTGAGAGACGCTTCCATCTCATTAAAGAAATTGTTGGGAGAGGTGATATCGCATTGCTGAACATTGCCTCAGCGGAAAATGTGGCAGATCCCTTCACTAAGGCCTTACCTCAGTCTTCTTTTGAAATGCATATTGACAAAATGGGTTTGAGGTACTTGACAAGCTGGTTTTAGTGCAAGTGGGAGATTGTTGGATGTATGCCCTAAAGCTACCATGTAATAGTTACATATTAGGGATTTCGATTATATTATCACTATTATTATTTAATTAATGGCAGTGATGTATTAATTCAATTGTCCAATTATTTTATATTTATGAATGATTCCATAAGATCAGTTGCAATTAGACCTATTCTTCAAACGTTAAGAATATTTGTAACATATTTATAGTTAGACTGAATCTTTAAATCATTCCCAGTCGCTGGATTATTGAGTGGATACTAATAATCCTGTTGAGACTGGTGCATTCTTAACTTCACCATTAAGTATTGGATATTTAAGAGAATAATCGTCGCAAGTCATTGGGTATTATGATGCTTGAGTTAGAAAATGAGTGTTTGTATAAGACAAGTTCATTAAACATGACGCATATGGAACGATTAGCGACATAGAAGCTTTTAGCGTGGTAAATGTCTAATTGTTCATGCTTTGATCTTGTGTAAATAATCCTCAAACCTGAGGCACAATGTTAACCTATGTGTTGAACAACTAGAGTTCATAGGTGCACGTAATGCCTAATTGTTACATGCAAGGTATAATAATGATATCATATGCAATCTAATTATGACAATGCATTGAAATCCTATGCTAGGGTTGTAACTGAGAATAAATTATTTATGTCTTGAATAAAATGCATGTCAATTAGATTTGTGCATATGATCGAATTTGTGACTTGACAAATATTCCATGGTTTTTGTTCGATCGAGACATAGTAAGACATAAGGATTGAATTATATTTTAACCAAAGCTGACAGGTTCATTATGTTCTTAAAACATTCACACTATCTGGGTAGCCATGACATATTTGCTAGATATCAATCATGGCTTGTAGGACCCAAAGATTAATTGAGACAATTAATTTTTTTGGGAGTACTAATGTATTAGTTTTAGTCTTACTACCAGCTTAGTGATGAATTTAGGGATGTCACATACCATAAACAATTAAGATAACGTGGAACAAGAGAGAAATAATGTTGTAAATGTGTTTGCAATTGCTACAATGAAATTAAATCGATTTGAAATTAAATTAAATGAGATTTAATTTAATTTGTATTATAGTTATGAGCCTACTTACATATGATGCACATGCATACCTAATGTGAATATATGTTAATGTATTCCAAATGTACATATAAAGATTATGTCCTTTTTTATTTTTAAGTGAATTGATTAATTAATTATTTATTCATTTAATTAATTAATCAATCAATGTGCAAATAGTCAACAATTGTTGCTGACCATTTGCAACGCACAACACATGTGTGTCTCTTTTAATAATAAAAAAAAAAATATGGGAGGCTTCATGCATGATGGTCAGCGGCTTCATGCATGGTGGTCAGCAACCGTTGCTGACCATCATGCATGAAGCATTGTGCATGAATGATCAGCAACTATTGCTGACCATTCATGCACGAAATGCACGAAGCACGATCAGCAACCATTGCTGATTTGAAAGGGATTTTGTTTTAAAAAAAAATGCCGCTTAAAGGAAAATGAGAAAATGTTGCTAAAAGACAGTTTAAGGCGTGCGTGTTCTTGTGTGTTGGCATACGAGAAAAAAAAATGGATTCTTTTATTTTGGCCTGTGGCTAAAAAATCAAAGATATAGGGATTGTCTCCACGAGATTGCTAGCATGATTATAGTAGTGATTATCTGAAAGTTTTCCCTTTCATTTGACGTCCATTGGTGGTGTGTCTGAACCAGAGGTTTGACGTTTGTGGAGCTCGAACTGAAGAACATCCGACGTTTAAAGCGTGCTTCGAGAGGTAATTCGTTTAACTCCCTTTTATATTCAAATTTTTGATTAAAACGCACGAACAACGCATTTGAAGAATCATGTATAAAATATATCATCTTTGTTTCTGTTGTGTTTTTCTTTTTGTTAATTTTACCTATACATGATTCATGAAACCCAACAGTGGTATTCGAATTGAAGTAATCCCGTTGAGACTGGGATAGTGTCTATGCTTATTGAAACTAATCTTATCATCTTTTCGATTGCAGTAATTGCAAACACATTTACAACATTATTTCTCTCTTGTTCCATGCTATCCTAATTGTTTATGGTGTGTAACATTTCTAGGTTCATCATTAAGCTAGTAGTAAGACTTATACTAACACATTAGTACTCCCAAAAGAATTAATTGTCCCGATTAATTTTTAGGTCCTACAAGCTATGATTGATATTTAGCAATATGTCATGTCTACCAGATAGTGTGAATGTTTTAAGAACATAATGAATATGTTAATTTTGGCTACAATATAATTTAATCATTCTTTTTTACTATATCCCGATCGAATAAAACCCATGGAATATTTGTCAAGTCATCAATGCGATCATATGCACAAATCTAATTGACATACATTTTATTTGAGACAAACAATTTATTTTTGGTTACAACCCCGGCCGAGGATTTCAATGCATTATCATAATATATGATATTATTATTATACCTTGCATGTAACGAGGAGACAAATTCCATATTGTGTACACCTGCAACTTCATATATGAACAAGCTATGACTATTGGGTATAAAAATGAATCAACGACTCGGCATTACGTGCACTTGTGAACCATAGTTGTTCGACACACAAGTTAACACTATGCCTTAGGTCTAAGGATTATTTACACAATACCAAAGCATGAACAGTTAGACATTGACCATGTTAAAAGCTTCAATGTCAATAATCGTTTCATATACGTCATGTTTAGTGAACTTGTCTAATACAAACATGAGTATCCAATACCCAATGACTTGCGGTTCATCATTTTCTTAAGTATCCAATACTTAACGGTGATTTAAAGATTCGGTCTCATTATGAACTTGTCACATATATTCTTAACATCTTAAGAATAGGTCTGGTTGCAACTGATCTTATGGAATCATTCGTAAATATAAAATAATTGGACAAATGAATGAATATGTCACTGCAATTAATTAAATAATAATAATAATAGTACAACTGAAATCCCTAATATGTAACTATTACATGGTAGCTTTAGGGCATACATCCAACGTGATGTCCGTTAGAATGCTCTAGCCTATGTTTGGTCACTATTGTATGTTCTTTTGCAGATTATCTTGTTGCCCACTTAGCCAAGAACTCTAGTGATTTTCCAGCCCATGTCATTAAAGTTAGTTAAAGCCAAGTTCATTGAATTTTTGACTCGCTAACAAATTTTTGAGGTAAGTAATTTCTCCCTTTCCTTGCAATTTATTTATAATTTTGATTATTGAGTATTAAATCAATGTTTGCGCAATTGCATCATTACTTCACGATTTAGTGGATAAGATTAAAATTAATTCAAGTTACTTACAAACATGAATCCATAATCTTTGGTTTGAATAAAATGAAAATGTACCAAAGGGCATTAGATAATCCGTCATAATCAAGTACCTTAATCAATAATCTTTGGTTTGTAGAATAAACTAATTTTCTTGATATTTTATTAGGTTTTTAATTGACCCACCAAAAATTAGATTAATGGTGACTTCTAAATGAAAATGATTTGCACGTTAAAAACTTGAACTTTAAGTCGTAAATTGTTAAGGGCTTGTGAGCTAAGTCTAGGTTTAATAATCCATTAGTTAAACCCTAGGTGGTCCACTCGAGATAAGGTCGTGACAGCTTGGCATGCACATGAGACATGAGGTTTCTATTCTAAACGGCTTAACAAGGTTCATGACCTTCGGACTACCTATGATTTGGCTAATGGAATACTAAGCCTAAACTTAGCCTAAACTTTCTCAAACCCATACCAATTCACGATTTATGGTTCAAATTTTTAACATACAAATCATTTTCATTTAAAAGTTGCCATGAATCTATTTTTTTGTGGGTTGATTAGAATCCCAAGTAAAGCATTGAGAGAATTACTTTACTCCTATAAACTAGAAATTATGGATTTGAGGACTTGATTATCTAATGTCCTATGAGTTACTTTTCTTTTTATTAAAAAAATATTGTAGGTAGCTTGAATCAAGCTTAGCTACAAACATGTAAGGTGATTATGTGAGTGCACAAATATTAATTTAACACTCAATAATCAAAAACAGTAAATAAATTACAAGGATTTGCAATGTTAATTTTAAAAACACATATTCAATCTAAATATTGTTTCTAATTAGCATATAATTCCACTCAAATATTTTTAGAATTTTCTCTTATTTAAATGAGAATTAAACCTATATATTGTGCATATGGTACAATTACTCTAAATGCAATGATGTACAAAGTATATATTATTTTGTGACATGCAAATTCTAATTAAATAAGCCTAACATGTAATGACGATCAATAATTAATATGTAATTACTCTAACATGGCATGACATGCATTTTAATTAAATGAACCTAGCATGCAATTACTAAATGGCCTACAATGTATAAACCTAATTCTATAATTTTTTTGTATTTTTCATTAAAAATTCAGAATGAATAAATAGCCTAATTTAAACATGTGATTATATCTAAGAAAAGAATCTATTCCATTCTAAGATAATACTTATGGTATTTTTCATTAAATTCGTTATTAAAAATTACCCTAAATGAATTATCAAGATTTAGGCTAAATCCTAATCTGAATCGGTGAAAATTATCTGAATCTTCTAGAATGCACCTAAATATGTAATTTATCTAGACTATCCTAACCTAGCAAGGGAATTCTACCTAGCATGCATTCAAACTAATTTTAATTCTTTCTATTAAGAAAGGTTACCAAGAATTTCTAATCTAAAAAATCTAATCTAATCTAATTTGAGATTTTTTTTTTGTATTTTCTTTTATGGAAACAATAAAAAACAAGCTTATCATCCACCATAGAATAACTACCAAATCGTAAAAGATAATTATCGACTATTCCATACCATTCAATTTTGAAAACTAAAAAATATATGATCCTATCCAAACAGTTACGGATAAATGACCGATTTTCCATGCGGATAGGTATCATATCTTAGGATTGATATCGGATTGCGCTTAGTTATCTTTTATGAAAAATTCCTAATTTAAATCATTCTCACGATACATATAGGATATGCAATATTGCATGAATATTCAAAATAGATGACGAAAATTCAAAATTAGGCAATAAAATCAGAATTTTGAATCGGAGAATATCCGTTACCTAATTTGAAATATTGCTCAGATAATGTTCCAAATAGAATGCGACAGATCGGGTGGCTCGGTGGTGCTCGATCAAGGAACTCTCGGTTCTCCGCCGACGGCAAGGCCCTAAACAACTGATGAACTTTCTCCGATGAAAATCAGAATCGATTGGTCACCGCTGGGATTGCAGGAACGTCGGAAGCAGCGTTAATTCGTAAGCCGCGAACAGATCGCATTAGCACCGCCCAAGAAAGGAGACATCTTTGAAGAGTGAGGTGTCCATAATGGAGTGGAGAGAACAGTGAAACCATGAAACATAATCCAAGAAGAAAAAGCCAAAGAAGAACATCCCCTATGCGACCAAAGTAGAATTTTTTGTTGGCCCTTCCCTCCTTTCTTCACGAGCGTAGCTGTGCTCTCTATCTCCGATTCTTTAATCACCACACTCTTGGTGAATTTCATTGATTTCACGTTAAAGGACTTCCAGCGACCGGCAAATCAAATGGCATGGCTAGGCAAGGGTTCCCATTGATGAAGCCCCTGAACTCGAGATCGCAACGGGGAGGAATGCTGCATTTTTCTGGATGACCTTGGATATCCGTGGCAGGAGCAGCGAGTCGTGATATGATATGGGTGGGGGGTCTGCAGGTCCGTGCCCGACAACGATCGAAACTAAGTTAGATCGATGAAAAAGCAAAACACAGCAAAGATGGAAAAGATTGAATAGTGTTTGTGAAGTCAAAGGCAATATCGGAAGGGTAAATATTGGTCGTCCATAGAAGTCGTCCTCGAGATGTAAGAATCTCTCTTATTTTTATTGCCTCCGAAGACAACCCAATGTGCTCGAGATTTATGAATTGCCGACCTAATGTCACTACCCTTATCATGAAGACCTTGTTATACTTATTTAGTGCGTAACCCTAAGTCCGGATGGGCTTAGATTAGGCCTTAATCAGATGATGGCTTAATTTGCTGAGGCATAAGTCTAATGGACTGAAATTGAGCTCAAATTGGCCCGTCACTCAGTGATTTTCAGCCAGCCTATTCTTGGCCCTTTAGGCTACGTTTGGTCGTCCGAATTTCTAATCAGGATAGGACTTGATAGGATATAATATGAAATCCTGAGATTTTTTTATATCCAGTCCGTTATTTGGTGAATCGTAGTATTAAAGTCAAATATATTCACATCATATCATATATATATATTTTAATATAAATGACATATCATTATAAATGAACATAAATGTTCAAAAATGAAGATGGTGAAAATCTCTCGTAATATTATTCCTTAATTTATTTTTCTTTTATTTTTCCTCTTTTTTATATAATTTTCTTTATTATTTCTTTTTTCCCCTTTCATCATTCTTTAATAAAATTTTATCAAATAGTAAACTGTACTAACATACCTACAATACAAAAATACCTAAAATATATCATAAATATAAATATTTAATTTATAGATTGAATGTTTATTATAAGATAGAATTAAAGTTGAATATATAAATTAAAATAAGATTAATTTAAAATAAATTTCTATTTTTTTCATTTTTAATTTCTTAAATTAGAATTCAAATATTATTTATATTGAAATATAATTTTGATTTTGTTAATTTAATAAGTTTGTTATTCGAGAAAAATAACTTTTCTATTATTGACATTATAAATTCTATCCACCTTTATCCCACCTTCCCCATGGGATAATTTTATTCTCGCCTACATCCTCATTATATTCGACTTTATTTTGTCTGAAAGCGAAAGCATCAAACATATGATATAATAAGTTATATTCTATCTCGAATTTTATCCCATCTATCATTTTGTTTTTTTGGAACAATTTCTATTTAGAAATAGATTTTTTTTTCTAATTTTATTCCTCGAACGAGTTCCTTAGTGTTCGAAGGTATTTGGTAATGACATGAAATTTTGTATTCTGAAATAGAATAAGAACAAAAATGCGTTTGGTACAATTTTTTTTTTTTTTTTTTTGTGTAGTAGTATTTTTTTTAATTTTTAAATAATTTTATGAGAATTTTCCTTTCTAAGGTCGCTTGGCTGGGTGACCGGCCAAAGGAGCAAGAACAAGAAAAGAAAAGAAAAATAAAAGAGAAAAAATTGACTTGATTATAGAATTGTTCCTAGAAACAAAGAAGTGATTTTTTTTTTTTCTATTTCTTGATTTTGTTTCAAATATATTTTTGAGAAAAAAATTGTTTTTAGGAGTAGAAAAATTAGATGATGTTATCAAATAGATTTCTATTATATTCAACGAAAAATAAAAAGAATTAGCCGGTTACCAAATAGGCCATTAGTGGCCGAATTTTGCCCCTTTGTGGGCTTAATTGATGATAGGTTTGGTCCATTTAGGGCTTATTCTATTAAGCTTAAAACCTTTTACATTATGGGCTAAGACCAACTTAATTAAAACTTGAACTATTCGAATTCAGGGCTGTAATTTTCTGCCAGCCCCTATGCCCTTCAATGTGGTCGAATTTTGCCCCTTTGTGGGCTTAATTGATGATAGGTTTGGTCCATTTAGTGCTTATTCTATTAAGCTTAAAACCTTTTACATTATGGGCTAAACCCAACTTAATTAAAACTTGAACTATTCGAATTCAGGGCTGTTCAATGTGGCCGAATTTTAATTTGAGTCCGTTTACCACCGGTGGTGCGGCAACAGATGTGATGAATGTTCCTAGATATGCAGTTTAATTATATTAATTTTTTAAAGGGTTAACGTTTAGTCCCTAATTTTTTTTATGCAATTCATCATTAAATGAATAGTAAAAACTTTACAAACAATTAAAATAGTGTAAATAGTTTCTCAAAATTGTTTATTTGAGTGATATCCATACTTTAGCTTGTACGAGAATCTACATGGCATTTTTTCTTTTTAAAGGAAGAAGTTGGGTTACGTTTTTATTTTTTATTTTTTTATTGCGTGTGTCCACACACAAATGTCCATGAGACCACCATTTTTGTAGTGATGTACCTCCGTTCCCTTATTACCTTTTCCGCATCATCTCTTCTTTACAACTCCTTCATCTCCTTGTCCTTCGGACACCATTAAGCACGACTTCCTCGTCAACTTTGTCCCTCTTTTCTCCTTCTCCCATCACTCGCCACTCTCCAAATGCCCTCTCTATAGATCGCATGTCTAGCAAAGAAAGGTATTCGAAACATGGCTAGGTATTGAGATAATCTCCCATGAGATTTAAAACTATTCAATCTTATATTGATAAAGGATCACCTTTAAGGGTTCAATATGTTTTGATGGGGAAAATTGTCTAAAAAGTCCTAAATCTATTACACTTTTGTCAATTTAGTCCTAAATCTTTTAATTTTACCAATTTAGTTCTAAACCATTTCACTTGCCGATTTAGTCTATCCAACTAATTTTGATCAGAAAATGCTGACATAGACACTGGTGGTGCCACGTAGGACTGCTGGCACTTACGTGGATAATTTTTAGTAATATTTTATTTTTTTTTTAAAATTTTAATTATTTTTTCCTTTTTTGGCTTTCTTTGCTTTTTCCAGTGGTCGGCCACCAGCCACAGGCGACGGCTGGCTACCGGCCACAGCCAGCCAGTTGGCCTCACTTGCCATAGGCGAGGCTTGACCGGGCGAGGAGAAGCCTTGGTGAGGGGAGCCCTCACCTAGGCACGGCTCGGTAAGGGTCGCTTGGGTGAGGCCGACCTATGCCCAGGCCAGCGAAGCCTCGTTGGCCGTTGGTTGGGCGATGACGACACCAGGAAAGGCCACCCTGGCTTGGGCGAGGGTCGGCCTCCCCAAATCTGGCGAGGGGAGCCCTCGCCGAGGCTCGCCCTCACCTAGGCGAGTGTCGGCCTCGCTATATCTGGTCTAGGCGAGCCTTGACGAGGGCTCCCCTTGCCAGATTTGGCAAGGCCAGCCCTCGCCCAGGCTAGGGCGGCCTTGCCTGGTGTCGCCATCTCCCGGCGCAATTTCATTTCTTTAAACCCAGTTGGTGATTATCCCCAACACTGGGGCAAGGCAAAAGACAATCATTCAAGGAGCATGGTCCAAAGCACCAACAGAGTCCAAATGTTAAATCATACGATATAAAACTAGGGGCATGAAAAAGTAATGTGCTTAATAAAAGCAAGGTTGATGCCCATAGGCATAAGATGAATGAAAATTAGGGCCTTGAAGAAGCAGTGTGCCTGGTAAAAGCAAGGCCGATGCCCATGGAAAAGAAGTGAAAAAAATGAATGAAAATTGGGGGAAAAAAAGCAGTGTGCCTAGTAAAAGCAAGGCCAATGCCCATAGAAGTGTCAAATAGATGACTATCAATTGCAAAAATTGTATCCCAATGGAGCAGTACTCAAAGAGTCAAGATCAATGGTGCATCAACTTTGACCCTGATACACATCTTTGAGCCTAATGATCTTTCATTTCTCAACCCATGAACCTAGTCTACGTTACGTCCCTTGCAAAGTCTCTTCTGATTAGGGCACTTGAATTAACGTAGAGGTTCACATGTTTTAAGCATCTTGAAGAAATGCGAGCATGGTTATTTCTTTTTCATTTTGCAGGGTTCTTGATTTGTAAATCCGGAGATGATTGCAGAGTTATTTTTTCAATAGCCTTGACTCAAATAGTTCATTTGTTAAGCCATTGACCAAGCCCACATTACGGTCCCTGTTAAAGACCTCTCAGATTGGTAATGTCGTATCACTTGCGAGAATACTCAGACCCCTGCTGATATGGTGAGATGGAGTGATTCTCATAGCTCTTCTAAATGAGAGTGAGTAAAAGTTATTTCTAATTGAAAGTCTCTCATTTAGTATTCTTAGGAAATCCATGTCATGAGTGAAAATTGTTTTGAACAATAATTCTCTCTAGTGAAAATTTGGATAATGCTAAAGTCATTATGCATGAACCTTGATTGAATTAATAAAAACTTCAGTGGATTTTGAAGTGTGCATTTCAAAATAGCCTTAATTGGTTGTTTCTTTGGTGAATGAACTTTTGCTCTAATCATGTCTGACAAGTAATGTTTTCTCAAAGACCCAAGAGCTCCTGACATTTAGGTTCCTTTCAGAATGCCTCATGATATTAGGAGATGAGAAACCTTCACGAACATTCAAGGTGCATCCTTGATGTTCCAAAATTTATTTCTACTAGGAGGTGAAAGACCCCCACAGGATATCTAAATTCCAGAAGACATATCCCTAAGAATAAGAGATATCACCAGGTAAGTATATTTCTACCCATACTCTAAGTGCTTGTCATTGTGTAAGTATTCTCTCTCAAGTGCATCGACACTTGACTTGGTTAAGCTGTCCTCTATATTGACTTGGCGTGCTTTCGTAGCCCGATGTCTCTTTCATTGACCTCACATGCTTCCATAGCTCGGTGTCTTTTATATTGACCTGGAGTGCTTCCGTAGCCTAAAGTCCCTTTCATTGACCCGGTGTGCTTCCGTAACTTGGTGTCCCTTTATATTGGCCTGGCGTGCTTCTGTAGCTCAGAGTCCCCCTATTGACCTGGTGTGCTTGTAGCCCGGAGTCCTTTTTATCAACTCGGCGTGTTTCTATAGCACGAGTTCCTTTTCAAAAATTAAGAGTCCGTGAATTTCACCAAAGTCTTTCAGTCTGCTGTTGACATCTCAGTCTGGATCTGAATGTCTTAATTATTTTCATGTAAATATTTCACTCTGGATGTGAATGTTTTTTTAATCTTTCTTGTTATACCTTAGTTTGGATCTAGGTATTTCGAGTTCCCAAATCTTGATATCTCAGTCTGGATCTGGATGTCTTAATTGTTTTCATCTAAACATTTTACTCTGGATGTGATTGTTTTTCAATCTTTCTCGTCATACCTTAGTTTGGATCTAGGTATTTCGAGTTCCAAAATCATAACATCTCAATCTGGATTTGGACGTCTTAATTGTTTTCATCTATACATTTCACTCTGGATGTGAATGTTTTTCAATCTTTCTTGTCATACCTTAGTTTGGATCTAGGTATTTCGAGTTGCAAAATCTTGATATCTTAGTATGGGTTTAGATGTCTTAATTGTTTTCATTAAAACATTTCACTTTGGATGTGAATGTTTTTTATTTTTTTATTTTTCTTGTTATATCTTAGTTGGATCTAGGTATTTCGAGTTCCAAAATCTTGACATCTCATTCATGTGATCGTAAAAAGGTATAGGTCCTGAAAAAACCGTTTCCCGTTTAGGCGACCGTAGAAAAGTATGGGTTCTAGACATTATATTTGTAGCTCTAACAGGTGATCGTAGAAATGTACAGGTCTTGGAAAAGCTATTTCTTATTCAGGTGATCGTAGAAAGGTACGGGTCCTAAAAAATGTTTTCTTGTTTAGGCGACCATAGAAAGGTACAAGTCTTATACATTATATTTGTAGCTCTAACATGTGATCGTAGAAAGTTACGGCTCCTGGAAAAGCTATTTCCCATTCAGGCGATCGTAGAAAGGTACGGATCCTGGAAAAGTGATTTCCTGTTTAGGCGGCCGTAGAAAAGTATGGATCAAAAAAAAAATTCCTTCAAGATGACCGAAGAAAGGTTCGGGTCCATGATAACTTAATACTGTCATACTAGGTGACCGTAGAAAGGTACGAGTCCTAGAAAAACAGTCTCCTTACAAAGCGTCGTTGCTATTCTGGGCGACCATAGAAAGGTATGGGTTCTGGATATGTAACACAAACTATCTTGAAGTACTCTACCCTCCTTGAAGGTAAGTCATTCCAGGTATGTTCCCTTACCATTTGCATTAGCATTTCCATGCATCACATAAATTGTATTAGAAAATTGAGTTCATTTTCCAATAAAAATCATTCAATACATGTGTATGACCAAAATTTAGGTCTCAATTTATCTTTGAAGACAACCTTTATGAGCTCATATTCAAAGATGGGCAGCTGTTGATACCTAAATTTTGGCGATCCAGTCATTTATTCATAGAAATATTAGGGATTAATTCTAACCCCTAAACAAAAATATTAGAATTAAATTGCATAACATATAGTTTTAGGAGCATTTTTTTATTACATTTGCATTGGACTAGTGATGGATATGTTTGACTTGATGGTGTCCACATCCAATAATTTTTATTCGAGTTAACATCATCATGTTGTCAAGGGAATACCTTCAGTTGGTGTTATATTGATTAGCAAAAATCCTTATTCAGCCTAATGAGGGACCATGAATCTCACCCATGATATGAGGAAGGAGACCGATAAATTGCACACGCGAAGAAGGATAGGAAATTCAAAAAAGTCGGTTGGATGCTTAGGGGTCGCAATTTTGGTCCGCTAATGGAGGAATTCGTGGGATAAAAGATGAGCTATCGGTTGAAGGAAAAAGAAAGCATGGCAATTGAGAGACAAAATGGAGGAAAGAAATCAAGGCATTTCTAGAAAGCGTGGGTTGCTGGAATTTATAAAAGGAGACTAATGAGCTGATCATAGAATAGTGAGAGAAAATGATGGGATTGTTCCGGCGCTATAAACGCCCACCCGGCCATATTCGCAAGAAAAAAAGAGGAAATTAAAGGTAATAATCAAGTCGGCCCAGGAATTGTGAATGGAGATGAGTGAATGTGGACACGTTCAAGGTAACATGAGTAGAAGTAGAAAATGAAACAAAAGATTTCGAGTGCTAATTTAGAAATAAATTAGAGAGATTCACAATCAATTTTTGGTGAGAAATTAAAGCCAAAACTCAGCAATTCCCCAAGAATCATCAATCAGCTCCACAGATCCAGACTTTCCAATGACACGTGGAAGGCTTTTTGCTATAAAAGGAGGTACACACACCCTCAGAAATGGGGGGAACGATCTGGAAAAGCTCTTTGATGATATCCATGACCACTATGATCGTCATCACCTGGTCATCATCATTTCATCGCGATCCTTGATTCTTCTTTGCCAACGATGGTGCAATCCTCTTGTTGTCTCGCATTCATCATGCTTCGTGGACGTTGACGACAATCGCAAAGCTAAGTGAAGCATTTTTTTAGTTTGATCATGTGTGATTCTATTTCACTTTTTAAATTATTTTCGTGTTTTCGCTTGCTGTCCAGATTCAGTTTCCCGGTCATCGTGGGCTTTCACGCCTATTCTACATCAACATCCCACTACAATTTTTTTTCTCTCTGCGAGAGTTCATGCACTTGGGACACCACAAAGTGGCCACACGAGAGAAGGGGCAAAAGTGATGAAGAATCTAAAGAGTGATGCGCTGAAGCGGGGGAGTTTATCTTCTTGAATAATCTACACGTGGAAAGCAAATGAAAAATATGTTCTCTTCCTTGCTGCCCTTTAGCCTTGTCCTTTATTGCAGGGTTGTTCGTTACCAAGCCATCCCCATTGGTCCAGACCAGTTTCCTTTCACCTATTCTTGCAGGCGTTCAAATGATTTTGCCATAGTACAGTGAACTCTGGTCTACGTTCGAAGCCAGTGGTTATCCAGCACCACCGGAGTCGCCTGCGATAATTTTTGTAGCTGTTCAAGTTTGCTGCCTGCCGCTGTTGCTCTTCCCTCGAGCATCATCCATAAGCCGTGATCCGGTCTGATCCCAATCCAGATTACGCGTGTTCGGATTAGGCAACAATCTTTATCCAATTCAAATGAAAACTTTCGTTCCTTAATTCGGATTGATTGTTATCTGATATGTGATATTAAGCATATCCAATTAGGGCTTATTGATAAAGGTGATTTAATTACTAATTTAATTCGTAAAGATATCGGATCATTTTTTTTAATCATCTCAAATTATTATTGGATAATTGCGTTCTTTGAGATTGTGATAATCTTTAATTTGAGCCGTGAGACAACGGATAATTTTTTTGATTATGTTTGAGTGCCTCATCAAGATTAAGGTGGATTATTTTTTTGGATATCGGTAATCTTTTGTTTGAATCTTGATTGATATCTTGAATGGTTTTTGAAATTTTAGAATTGCTAGCTCTAATAAATAAAGGCGCCAAACACATTGCTTTAGGATGTTAGATTTCCTTTTATTATTATTATTATTATTATTATTATTATTATTATTATTATTATTATTATTATTATTATTATTATTATTATTATTATTATTATTATTATTATTATTATTATTATTATTATTATTATTATTATTATTATTATTATTATTGCATGTTTAATTATTAGGTAATTTTAATTCTAAATTTAAAAAAGTACAAAAATATTAGGTGCATGTCAAATAGTTTGCATGATAGCTTCATTTGATTAGAAATTGCTTGTTAATAAAGTTAGGTCATAAAGTGCATGTTATATAGTAAAATTCTGATTTCAAGATAAAAGAAAACTCAAAAAATTGCTTGCTTTGTGTGTTTATTTCTTTTAGTGGAAGTCTTTTGATTGTTTAATAATGGATGAGCATTTGTGTGATCACCCTATTGCATGATAGTAATTTAGGTTAAAATAAATCCAAGTTGCCTGCAAAAACATTTTTGAGAAGAATGGTACTAGAAGGGCATTAGAGAAATCTAATATAACCAAGTTCCCGTACCCAAAGTCTCTGGTTTATAGGAGTAAAATAATTCTCAATTATTTTACTTAGGTGTCTAATCAACCCATTATAAACTGATTAATTGCAACTCCCAGATAAAATCCATTTGCATATTAAAAACTTGAACTTAAGTCGCGAATTGGTATGGGCCTGGGATAGCCCGTGCTAAGTTTAAGACTTAGTAGTCCATTAGCCTAAACTCTAGGTGGTGCACTCAGCGCTTCAAACACGTTGCTAGCAAGAGTTTCGTGAAGATCACATATTGAATAGTGGACCATTATAAGTGAATTTGCGAAAATGGTAAAGAAAAATTGAGCAGCACTCATCAATAACTATGCAATATTAGCAATACCCCATGACAGAATTTAGAATTGCATATGTAAGAGCTATTCTCTCTAACCACCTAAATGATCCCACTAGTATGAAGGTTTTCCTCCCCTCACTCTTTCAATATGATTTAAAATATTGATATCTCATTATGAGAATTATCTTTACATACGAGCAAAGTTTTTTCATAATAAACATAGGCAACGTACAAAAACTATCCTTATGTGTGATATTGCCAATTTTAATTTAGGTCATCATGCTACTTTTTGTGACTTGTCTGATTCCTAAACTCTCTCGAACTTTTTGAAGGGAAAAAAAAAAAAAACTCTTCGAACATTAGCAAACAAAAAACTAATCCCCCAACATAATTTTAGGACAAATTTCGTGTTTCCATATGAAATATCAATGGAAAAGATTGACTAAGCACCATAGTTGAACATGTAGTGCTGAGATTAAACATAAGAAAACCGATAGTTGAGGAAAAATTACAAAAATGATCCATGAACTATTGACTCCTTAACTTAATTGGTCCAAAAAAAAATTAGTATTTGTATGTGAATAAGTATATGTAGTGCTTCTCACAAACTTTCCAAAATCATGTTAATTGAATGGATCATAAGATGGAATGCAAAAGACTGGTCTAATCCTTCAACTTACTTGATCAAGTTGGTGGTTACTCATTCTTCTCGCCAAGCTAGACAAGCTATTATCACGTTGGATCAAGTTCTTCTCTTCTTGTAGAATTCTTTATCAGCTGAGATAAAATGAGATTGCTGCAAATACCAACTCTTCTTTTTCGTGGAGTTTTGAAGATGGAAGGTTCTGCAATAAGCTGAAAGTTCTCGGAAGTTGATGAAGAGACAAAGGGGTAGTAAAGACTTACTAGAAATGTAAAAAATGGACTTTATGAGAACAACTTATGAAGTCCATTTTTGACATTTCCTTGTAAGTCTTTATTAGCCCTTTGCCACTTCATCAACTTCCGAGAACTTTCTTCTTATTGCAGAACCTTCCATCTTCAGAAGTCCACAAAAAAGAAGAGTTGGTATTTGCAGCAGTCTCATTTTATCTCAGCTGACAAACAATTCTACAAGAAGAGAAGAACTCGATTCGACATGATAATAGCTTGTCTAGCTTGGTGAGAAGAATGAGCAACCACCAACTTGATCAAGTAAGTTGAAGGATTAGAACAGTCTTTTGCATTCCATCTTATGATCCATTCAATTAACATGATTATGGAAAGTTTGTGAGAAGAACTACATATACCTATTCACATACAAATACTAATTTTCTTTGGGACCAATTAAGTTAAAGAAGAAAAAAAATGTACATTATGGAGGAAAATTAAGGAGGCAATAGTTCATGGATCATTTTTGTAATTTTTCCTTGACCGTGAGTTTGCTTATGTTTAATCCCAACACTACATGTTCAACTATGGTGCTTAGTCAATCTTTTCCATCGGTATTTCATACGGAAACACGGAATTTGTCCCGAAATTATGTTGGTGGATTAGTTTTTTGTTTGCCAATGTTCGAAGAGTTTTTTTTTCCCCTCAAAAAGTTCGAGAGAGTTTAGGAATCAAACAAGTCACAAAAAGTAGCATGATGACCTAAATTAAAATTGGCAATATCACACATAAGGAGAGTTTTTGTATGTTGCCTATGTTTATTATGAAAAACTTTTCTAGTATGTAAAGATAATTCTTATAATAAGATATCAATATTTTAAATCATATTGAAGGAGTGAGGGGAGGAAAACCTACATACTAGTGGGATCATTTAGGTGGTTAGAGAGAATAGCTCTTACATATGCAATTCTAAATTCTGCCTTGGGGTATTGCTAATATTGCATAGTTATTGATGAGTGCTGCTCCATTTTGCTTTACTATTTTAGTAAATTCACTGATAATGTCCATTGTTCAATATGTGATCTTCATGAAATCTCTCGTCAGCAACGTGTTTGAAGCGCCATTTACCATTTTTCCTAATATATTGATTTGTTTAAATTCGATGCTAGTCCACATGTTCAACTCCGGTACTTAGTTAGCATTTTTCATTAATAATCACATGGAAATGCAGAATTTGTCCTGAAAATTTATTCGGAAATTAGTTAGTTTATTTATTTATATTTATTTTAGGTGGGCACCCGGGGGAGGATGTTTGGAGATTAGTTTAAGGGTCATATATTTCCCAAAAAATAGTATGATGACCAAAATAAAAAATTGGCAAGAGTATATCCCAAGTCTAGAACCTAGAACCTATCATATTGGGACTCGTTCCCAATTTTTGAAACTAGGAACCAACCCCTATGGACCCTAGAACTGACCTTAAAACTGAACCAGCCAGTTTCAAGCCGGTTTCAGGTTCCACCAAGAACTAGCTGCTTCTTTGTTTTGTTTTGTTTTGTTTTTTTTCATTCTTTCTTAGTTTCATTGCAACTAGGTTATGGTACAATATGCAGCAAACCATATCCATCCCATGAAGTTAGTTATCCGCCTGTCCTACAACAATTCAGAATCCACGGACGCATAACTTCCCTGATCATCAAACAAACATACGCACTTGCAGCAACAATCCAAAGAAAGCTTCATAAAAGATCACAACTACCAGTAACCCGAAACAGCACTTCACCGAAATGACTTTTCGCCACTTTTGATAAAAGAATTTTCACTTATCCTCCCTTGACCAAACAACATTAGAACATAGAAAGGCAGAAAAAACACCAGCTGATCATTCTCCAGCTGAGAAGAACATGTCCACAGGTAAAATCGTGTAAAAATCACTTCAAGTCCTGAGCTCAACTCAGGTGGACGCGTAATTATTTGCAAGATACCCATCAAATAATAATTTTACCATAAAAGACCTAAGCTTACCACTTATTTTACGATTTTACCATAATTTTGCCCATCAAATAATGTTGATTGATCACTCAATGAGTTTAATGACACATCATCACCTCTGTTTTGAGAAAATTCCTTTAGTTCCCAAAGATTAATCCGCAAAAATTCTCTTTTCTGAAAAAAAAAATTGAACTTTTATGGAGTAAGTTGGAAAATGGGTTATTAACTTACTATGTATACACACGCATAGTTGAATCAGTTATAGCTTTTCTAAAGACCGTCAATGCTGGGTAAGGAAAAAAAAACAACCTTCTTCTTTTTCTTCTTATTTTTTTTTGTCTATCCAATCCCATATATATTTTACAAGCTACTTTATGTGCAAAACCCTACTTCCTCACTCGCATGTGCCTCTAGCACCCGAGAAGGTAGAGAATTGAACTCCCCACCTTATCCTTCCTAAATGAGAAAGGGAGCCATTAAGGCAATCTCTAGTGGTTGTGGTTTACAATTTAGAAACCTTTAACTTTTTCATTATTTTGATATCGTTCCCTTTTTCAGTCTTAGAAACCTTTTAACTTTTTCACTGTTTTGACATTATTCCCTTTTCTTGATTGATTTATGCTTTTCATCAGTCCACAATTATGACCAAGTAATTACATGTTTGCCAAACATATATAATTAGAATTGTTAGTACCTATTTATACATTGCCTGAATCCATTTTAATTTTTTCAAAAAACATTAATGACGGACAATTAAGCTTTTTTTTATCTAATTAATGTAAACAATAAAGTAATACGTGCAGGGGAAATGGTAAAAGAATTGAGTTTTGTGATGGTATGGCCCAATCACAAAACTTTATTTTACTCAACTTTCTTATTGTTTATAGTTATTGTTTCTGAAGTACCACACAGTGGGCCCATGCAAAATTCACGAATCGCGTCAGGAGACAATTACGCGAGAAAAAGAGAAAGAAAAAGAAAATCAAAGGTAATACATAGTGTACTTGAATGCAATATGGACCGTCTGTTCAGCACTCATGTCAGATTTACATCAATGTGAATACATGAATGTCAATAAAGAAATCGAAGAGGAGGAATTTGCACTCAAGTATATGTGTACACGTGTCTTCACAAGTTTTGCGTTACCTTGAGTATTTCCATAAACAGAACTCTCAAGCAGATAACTCCGTTCCAGTATTCCCGTATGAAGTTATGCACGAGAACTTTCTTCGTCTGTTTTTCAAGGTAATTGTAGAAGGAATAAAATCCATGCTTTCGGAGATGATCATCTCACGGCAATGCCAACCGAAGCGACAAGCAAGCTCATCAGCCATATCATTTTGAATGACAGAATTACGGTAGATGATGGGGATGTGTGTTCCGACTCTTGACCACCTTGAGGAGAATCGCTAGATTCCTGTCACAAGAAAACCAGAAACAAATTGAATTCACCGAGCCTGCCCTTAGCGTCAGCTTTCAAAATTGTAGATATTACCAAACTTGAAAGATTCGTAGTACAATTAAATTACAAACAAGTGATGAACATAATCTTCAAGAAATGGAACTCTGCAGAACCAAATGTAATTGGCTGTACATGAGATGTTGCCAAAGAAATATAGAAGTGAATGGTCCTCATGTTGAATAATAAATGGAATTAGAGATGCAACAAATTTCATGACACAGAAAGCTACATTTAAAAGATGAAACTATGGATTAGAGAATCACTTTAACGGTTGGAGAACAAAGTTCAGGCCGTCGCACGATGAATATCTGATCGCCCGGTTTGTCTTCCTTGTAGGCATCCTGATTCCTATGCCAAGTCCATAATGCATATGTTGAATTCACAATCTGCGAAGGACAATAGCAAATATATTCTGCTCAATTGAACTATGATGTTACCAATAACAATGTGCAGTCAAATAAAAGTAATACAAACTTTTTCTAATTCATGCTGGTCCGTCAACTGATTTAAACTGAAATAATTCTCAACTAAAAGAAGAAAAAGGGCACTTAGATTTTCTAATCCAACAGCTCTTATTCAAACTAACACTCAGCTTTTGTTAGATATGGAGTTCATAGGAAGAGATGCTTCAGATAGTGAGGAGACACGGATGTATCTTTTCAGCTGAGGAAGCATGTTTAACATGGCAAGAGTCACTTACTGCAGCAAACTGAAGCCCAGCTCAATAAAGGTCGCCGTGGCCTCTCCACAATTGACATACCGACAATGTTCTATATGGACTATTCATACAAGCCAAAAACAGCAAGTGGACAGATAGTGATGACGATAATTTAAACTCCTTATGGGGTGCACATTGGTTTGGACAATTAAAATAAGTGTGAAAAAGGTGCATGGCCTAAAATTTGACAACCACACCTCGAGTATTCCATGTCCAAAGCTGCTTTTTCTGTACGCACTCCACTCAGGTTGCTTGCTCCAGCAGAATTTGCCTTTGGCGGGCCATTGGAGAAATTCAGAGGACACAACCCTCCAAACTCAGGCTTGTTGTCCTCAGGTTTAGGACACTTTCCGGGGTCATCTGCAAAATCCATGTCGACTTTCTCGATATTGCCACCATCCCCAACTGTTATGTATAGAGGACCACATGGGTCCAGTGTATAGCTGTAGACTCTGTTCATCCTCTCATATGCATGAACCTGCAAACAAGAACCCACTTCTCATGCAACTAACTGATAATGATAAAGAGCAAGCCACATAGTGTTGGTTCTTCCACTTGACTTTTGTATAAATGAAAATCCAAGAGTCCAAATTCTCCTCTCTTGCCACTTTGATCTATGTCTTTATTTTCTAATCTTTTGGCTAGTGGATTGCAATACATAATGAAACGACATCATGGTGAAATATTAATCTCAGGGTTGTCTGAGAAGAAACCCGTATCTGGCAACAGAAAGAGAACACGTTGCTAGTCATATATGAGCATCACATGCAATAGCTCTGGTTTCAGTTCAACATCGTTCCAACTTTCAAGATTCTAAAGTTAAAATGGGGATTCCAATGCCAGACTAAATAACAAGAACTCACAAGAGGCGAAAGCATCACAATGCCGTCATGAAATTATCGTTAGTTCTTTCCTCCTCACGCAGGACAATAAATGCACAGATTACAAGGGAAAGGAGCATTAAGTTTCAAAGTGCAAAAACTTTAAGCTTCCTCATGTTACGTACTTACATGGCCATTGAACACGATATCGACTTTGTATTGATAAAGAAGAGCTTCCATTTCTCGCCTCATGCATTCAAATTCCTGATAATGGGAGTTATAGCTATTGTACCACAGTGGATGCCAAGCAGCAACCACCCATGGGGTTAAACTGCGATTCACTCGATGCAAGTCATCCATCAGCCACGAATACTGAGCGCCTGAAAGGGCGAACTTATGTCAAAACAGTGTCAGAAGATGAAAGTTATAAATCATCCCTCAGCCGGGTACATGGCTCTTCTTTGTACTGTGACTACGTTGCAAAGTGTAATGCAGGATTTAGTCATGTACCAGTTGTGTTGTAGTCGACATTCCTCCAGCATTGAAGGAGTAGTAGAAACTGCTGTTGGAACGACTCTCCTTTGATGGAACGGCAAATCTTGTTAGGTACGATTGGAAGGCGATCCCATCAACTTGGGGCTCAATTATGTGGTTGTCCTCTATGACCATCGTAGGCACTCTTGATGTCAATGGCTCCATGAACCTGAAATTGAAATTTGTTCATTCTTGGTGCATTCAAACAAGGGAGTCGTAAGAGCATTATTATGTGCAGTTGCAGAGACCATAAAAATGAACGGGCATACCAAGTCATCCTTGCCGTTCTACCTCTGCTCTAATCCATGTATAATGTAGATCAACATACCAAACCATCAAGTATAAAAAGAGACAAAGAAGGCAATACTCATGCAGATACAACAATATCAAGTGTGAACTACATCTTAGAAGAAGTATATGGTATTCATATTGGTGCGGCAATGTTTGGTCTTTCTGACTTCAAAATTGTTTAGCACTTGCACCATGATGGAGATGCTTCATCTTAAGCTTGTATCACAAACTATACAGAATATTTGACTGGTCTCATAAAAATAGACCCATGAAAGGATGTGAAGGCGCAGAGCATTTACCTTCCCCAGCCATCCCAGGGAGGTTGATATGTCTCTCTAATGGGTGCATTTGGAAATGAACAAGAGAAGCATGAAGCGCCTTGTCCCCCAGTGGTGAGTTACTGGTATGCATAAGTCAAGTCTCCAACCATCAAAACCAAGGCTGGATCATTTTTGATCACATGATCTATGGTTGTCGAAGAATTGCTCGTGAGACTAAATCTCCAATAATTGCTATACGAGTGGGATATGCATTCGGACTGGGTGAGGGCATGGTCTTGAAGGAATATTCGTTGCTCATTGCTGGAACAGAACTGTCACCGCACTTAAAATAATAAGTCGTAGCAGATTTAAGACCTGTGAAGGAAAACAAATTTCAGTAGAGCAGGGAATAAGTAATTTGAATTGTTATCAAGCAAACTGTCAGTATCATAAAATGCATAGACTGGTGGCAGCACCCGAGATAAAAGGAAAAAAGAAAAAATGGCACATGCCACATAAAATTCGTTTACATTTTGAATTGCAGGACAGCCTAAAGAAAATTTGTTAATTTGGTCAAAACCTAATGTTTGATGGAGGATGAATTGGTAAGCAAAGAGATCAATCTTTTTTCTACGCAATAGAACCATTAATGTATTATTGTCTTCAGATTCTTCAAACTAACAATTGCAGTGAACACAGAAGACAGAGTACTAAGATCACTTACGAGCTTTCTTCTTGTAGACAATCATTTTGCTGAAGAAGTACTCTTTATCAGCTTTCTTCTCATAGCGAATCAATCAATTGCCATATTGAATCCAAACATAATTGTTTTGTAATTTAGACCGGTCTTCGTTGTGAAATACTTATTACTCAAGCATTATCATACAAAATGCATGATCACCATCTTGGTAACAGGAGAGCAGCTCACATGAAAAAAGAACAGGAAAAAATTGACGATAATAGGCAGCATGGGACACTAAGCAACTACAGATAAAATAGCGTCTATCAACTGAAGCTTCTCATCCACCTTAAAGCATCTACCTGCAGAATCCATCGAATTCAATTAAAAAAGATGGTCCCTAGACCTCTTTCAGAAAATGCTATCTTAGTTCCAGTTGCAAGGGTAAGTTCAAAAGTAGAGTGGAGCCAATTACAGCAAATGAAGGAATTCGTCGCTCTCATTTAAGGAATACATAACACCAAAGGGCATGAACACTGACAATCCAGATCTTGTTTTCCCATGTGTCAGGAAGGAGCTTTAAGTTATGCAATGGAAATCAAAAACCTTATGCCGCGTTTCACCAATTTCCAGTTACCTTCAAGTCTGACGTGATGAATAATGCCAGAAGTGTAATTCAAGAGCCCCTCGAACGGGTACAGTTGACTGTAGACAGCCGACATGCTGTCTTGCTCTTGCTTGTGTACTTCCCACTCTCCGTGCCGTACCAAACTTCACTGGTGACGGACGATGGATCGAGCAGGTCACATTCTTGCCAATCTGAGCATCCCCTTGAATACACGGATCAACTCATTAACCCGACCAACATTGAGATCTATTCCGACTTCTTCAAACATACAAACAAATAGATTTCACTGACCACCCCTGTACTCGATGAACTCATGCGCAACACATCACATAAGGCGTAAATGCAATACCAACTTGGTCATCGCAAACGTCCACATTACCCCACATGAAGAAACGCACTAGATCACAAAAGTTAACCACTTGTCGAGTTCCAAGAACTGTTAGAACCATACTCGAAACTTGCACATATTCCTCAAGCTCGACCACTCTGATTCTACAAACCTTACAAAGAACAAGATTGTGAGGGAAATCGAGTACCTGTGATCCAAGAGACCCACATCGAGCTAGGATCACTGGACAGCGCGAGCGAAATCTGCTCAGGGAACGAGGAAGTGACATTCTTCTCGAGCCTCGAGTCATCCATCGGCAAGTCGTCGCTGCCCATGCGGAGGGACGGGTCGAAGCGGCGGGTGACGGGCTCGAACGGACCATCGAGGGTCGTGGGCCCTCCCCCATCACGGCCATCATGGCCACCGCTTGCGCGAACGCGAGAATTGTGATAAAATGCGTCAACACTTCACGGGCTTCCATAGTTTCAACGTCTCTTGTTCTGCCCCTTACTCTCTTTTTCGAAGGTTTTAGCGTGGGAAAAGCAGAAGGGTAATCATACTTCTGGTTAGGAGATTGATGTGGAAGCTTTGGGATCAGCGGGAGGAATATGCCTTTGGTTTGGTGCCATGTGGTGGTGTTCCTAAGTTCGGGTGCTACTGGTGATGTCTTAACCTGTCGTTAAACCTGACGCTCATGTGCAAACCTCCACGCCAGCATTCAACAATCGCTTGAAAAAAGGGTCAAATGACGCCCCCACCCTCTCATGTCGGATCTTGAGAGAGACGACGGATTGCAGACAATAGTGGATACTCTCGTATGGAATTTACGCTCCGCGCGGCCCGACTCACTTGATTTCCAATTTCTATTTTTTTTTTTTTTGAAAGGTAATAGATATATTTCTCATTTACTTATGTTGGGACCAAAATAAAAAATGGACTTCATAAGTGGGTCTCATAAATGAATATTACCAAAAAAGAGTTCATAACTTAATTGGTTCCAAAAATGGAGCTCAAATCAATATCATTCTACACGCACCCACCATTCGATAGCATTGACCTCACCACGCGTAATTACCACCAGCCATTTCACTCGAATCTGTAGTAAGCAATATCAAAAATGGACTTCCTAAGTGGGTCTCATAAATGCATATTACCAAAAAAGAGTTCATAACTTAATTGGTCCCAAAAATGGAGCTCGAATCAATATCATTCTACACGCACTCACCATTTGATAGCATTGACCTCACCACACGTAATTACCACCAGCCATTTCACTTGAATTTGTAGTAAGCAATATCAAAAATGGACTTCATAAGTGGGTCTCATAAATGCATATTACCTAAAAAGAGTTCATAACTTAATTGGTCCCAAAAATGGAGCTCGAATCAATATCATTCTACACGCACTCACCGTTCGATAACATTGACCTCACCACGCGTCATTACCACAGCCATTTCACTCGAATCTGTAGTAAGCAATATCAAAAATGGACTTCATAAGTTGGTCTCATAAATGCATATTACCAAAAAAGAGTTCATAACTTAATTAGTCCCAAAAATGGAGCTCGAATCAATATCATTCTACACGCACCCACCATTCGATAGCAACGACCTCGCCACGCGTCATTACCACCAGCCATTTCACTCGAATCTGTAGTAAGCAATATCCTTCGCATCTAGAGGAGAAATATTCTTATTTTTGAACGACTTATGTTGGGACCAAAATCAAAAATGGACTTCATAAGTCGGTCTCATAGATGCATATCACCAAAAAAGAGTTCATACCTTAATTGGTCCCAAAAATGGACTTCATACGCTGTTCTCATAAAGTCCATTTTTGGCATTTCTTGTAAGTCTTTACTACCCCTTCGTCTCTTCATCAACTTCCGAGAACTTTCGGCTTATTGTAGAACCTTCCATCTTCATAAGTCCACGAAAAAAAAGAGTTGGTATTTGCAGCAGTCTCATTTTATCTCAGTTGATAAACAATTCAACAAGAAGAGAAGAAGTTGATCTGACGTGATAGTAGCTTGTCTAGCTTTGCGAGAAGAATGAGCAATCACCAACTTGATCAAGTAAGTTGAAGGATTAGACCAATCTTTTGCATTCCATCTTATGATCCATTCAATTGACATGATTCTAGAAAGTTTGTGAGAAGCACATACAAATACTAATTTTTTTTTTTTTGGGACCAATTAAGTTAAAGAAGAAGAAAAAAAGTACATTATGGAGGAAAATTAAGTAGGCAATAGTTCACGGATCATTTTTGTAATTTTTCTTCGACTATCGGTTTGCTTATGTTTAATCTCAACGCTACATCTTCAACTATGGTGCTTAGTCAATCTTTTCCATCGGTATTTCATACGGAAACATGGAATTTGTCCTGAAATTATGTTGGGGGATTAGTTTTTTGTTTGGCAAGGTTCGAAGAGTTTTTTTTCCCCCTCAAAAAGTTCAAGAGAGTTTATGAATCAAACAAGTCACAGAAAGTAGAATGATGACCTAAATTAAAATTGGCAATATCATACATAAGGAGAGTTTTTGTACGTTGTCTATGTTTATTATGAAAAACTTTGCTAGTATGTAAAGATAATTCTCATAATGAGATATCAATATTTTAAATTATATTGAAAGAGTGAGGGGAGGAAAACCTACATACTAGTGGGATCATTTAGGTGGTTAGAGAGAATAGCTCTTACATATGCAATTCTAAATTATGCCTTGGGTATTGCTAATATTGCATAGTTATTGATGAGTGCTGCTCCATTTTGTTTTGCTGTTTTTGCAAATTCACTGATAATGGTCCACTGCTCAATATCTAATCTTCATGAAATCTCTTGCCAGCAACGTGTTTGAAGCGCCGTTTACAATTTGTCCTTATATATTGATTTGTTTAAATTTGATGCTAGTCCACATGTTCAACTCTGGTGCTTAGTTAGCATTTTCCATTAATAATCACACGGAAATGCAGAATTTGTCCTGAAAATTTATTCAGAAATTAGTTTGTTTATTTATTTTTATTTATTTTAGGTGGGCGCCTGGGGGAGGATGTTTGGAGATTAGTTTAAGGGTCATATATTTCACAAAAACTAGTATGATGACCAAAATCAAAAAATGGCAAGAGTATATACAAGGACATTTTTCGCAAGTAGTCCTTAATGAAAGGGAAGCACATGAAGAACCATTTCAAGAACATGAAAATCCACCATCTTGCTTTACTTTGTGCTTATTATCACATTAATTTTGTTGTAGCCAATACAACATGCTGCGATCTATGACCGTTCCCCAGTGCAAGATCATGTCTCAATCCACATCGAGAGTATGCTTCGCAGTATGCCTGCCACTTCGCCAGAGCATAGTATATTTAGGGTTCGTCATCAACTGCGCAAAGTCAATGAGAAAGCCTATGACCCAGAGATCCTAGCCATCGGCCCTTATCACTACGGAAATGACAAGTTCAAATTCATGGAGGAGCAAAAACTGCGATACCTGCAGCAATTGCTTGAGAGGAGAAAGGAGAGGGTCGACAGGTATATGCCGACTCTCAGGGAAATGGAACAGCGGGTGCGTAATTGCTATGCGGAAACCATCGACCTCTCCCAAGAAAAGTTTCTTGCGATGATGCTCATTGATGGCTGTTTCATTGTTGAGTTGTTCCGTAAGTACAATATGAAGATACCGACAGACGAAGACGATCCGCTTATGCATGAATTAGGGATTCAAAACAGCATTATGCGCGATTTACTGCTGCTAGAGAACCAGCTCCCACTTTTCGTCTTGAGCAACCTATATGACCTGACTAAAGATCCGGGCGACCAGAGTGAGTTCGGCCTTCACGCCAGCGAGTACTTCCAAGTCCCCATGCAAAATTGGACGATTGGCGAGGAGACGAAGCATCTTCTGCATTTATATCACACGTGGTGCACTTCTGGCTTGCCTAAAACGCTTCAGCCAGATTGCAAACCAGTTAAATTATCGGCGACAGAGCTGAGGGAGTCAGGCGTCAGGTTTAGGGCTGCGGAAGGGGGTGAACTGAGCGACATCAAATTCGAGAATGGGACACTCGAGATACCGGTCTTGGAAGTAGAAGACCACACCGACTCAAAATTTCGAAACCTGGTCGCATACGAGCAGCATCGCCGAAGGAGAGACATCAACTACTTTACGGATTACGTTCATTTCATGGATAGCCTCATAAACTCTTCAATGGACGTCGAGGTGCTTCGCCATAAAGGGATTATTAAGAACTATTTGGGGGATGACAAGGTGGTTGCGCAGATTTTCAACAACATGGGTGACTACGTCATTGTATACGGTTCCTATTACTCCGAGATCTTCAAAAATGTGAATGCGCATTGTGACAAGAGGAGAAACGTCTGGATGGCAAAACTAAAGAGGGAATATTTCCATAGTCCTTGGGCTTTCTTGTCCGTTCTCGCGGCCATTGTGTTGCTCCTTCTTACAGCAGTGCAAACAGTATTTACTGTTCTTTCTTACACAAAGTAAAGTTAAATGTGATCAATGCCGGTTCATATATTTCCTTGAACCATCTACTTTTGTTCTATAGCCAATAGTATTATCTTGGTTTTCCAATGAGGACGAACCACATGTGCTTAAAGAAAGATAGTGAAATTATTTATGCTTTAAATCAGGTCCACAAATCTCTCTTCATTTGGAACTAGATGATTACAACATAAAACCAACAGGACATTAGCAACCAAGTTGGTATATGGTTAAAAAAGATAAGAGAAAAGAGGTACAACCAACAACCAACTTAGATGATTACAATAGACATGGTAGGATCACCCTACGAAGTCTCTTCTTCCCACAAAAATATCCAGCCGGTTCTCTGACCATGCTTGACCTAAAAAAAGAGTTACAATTCAACTTGGACTACAACTAAAAAGAACACGCAGCAGCTTCATATCTCTGAACGATTTAATGGAATCCACATCAATAGTAGGAGAAGTTCTCCAAATGATATCATCAGCAATCTCTGAATCAGGATGGATACTCCCAGAAACAAAATCAGCCTTTGGACTGTCTCCCGATCAGGTATACTTGCATTAATAGAAAGGCCATGCTACTCTGTAACAAAACAGCAAACCAATGAAACAACAAACCAATGAGCTTCATAACATCAGCCTTATTTTGCAGATAAATTTGTCTAAAACAGCCCAAGTGAGAGAAGCAATTGTTCCATGGGAAGCCTTATCAGAACAACATTAAATTATCATAGAAATCAACCAACATTTAATAACCGAAACGCAGGTATAATTCCTATTAGGATAGTCTAAAGCACATTCATTCATGTCAGCCAACACAATATGCAATTAGCAAGGAGGTAAGTTGATTCACCTCCTTTCTATGCACATTTGATTTCATGCATTTAATAACAAAACTAGAATTAGCTTAAAGTCTCAAAACTAGAATTAACACTGACTCAATAAATAGTACATCCACCAAGCACTCAACCTTTTAACAACATTTTCCAAATGGCACAACACATCTCTCCTTCCTACCAAACCAAGCACAATGCACCCAATGACACAACAATATCACATGATCAACAGATAGTACATCCATCACAGGTTAGAAGCCACAGGTTAGCGGGTCCAATAAGTCTTAAAAGAAAACATGTACATGAAATATGTATAATAACCCCATGTGGCACTTCTCATGTGATAAGTATGCTCATAGGAGTTAGTTGAATCTTCATTCAAATCCAACCGAGAAGACACTTCCTCCCTTGCTGCTGTTGGCATTTGTTTTTCTATTTGGTGTTTGACCATTTGTTTTGGTTGTCAATGCAAAATATAATCCATCTCTTCCGATGAGCATGTAAGAAGAAGAACCACAACTTGTAAAGGTATAAAACGCACTATTGATGGGTAATAAAATACTAATGACAAACCAAAAACTCTTCACAGGAATCTTGACAAGGCAAAAAGGCACTCACCCTTGTGAGGGCATAACCAAAGAGCAAGAAAAACACCAAAAAGTGGGGTAAATAGAATCAGAAAAAACAACAGACAGTATAAACAACAATGGATTTGGAACAATTAGAACTCGTAATCACTCAACTAAGTTGAAGCAAAGCTCCATTTGGATCAATCTTTGTCAGCAATTGTGGATTTGGTGAGGAACCGAGAGAGATAAAAACACGAACAAGGAATCCTAAAATTTTGTCCAATTTGACTAAAGCAACCAAGAGAAAGCCCAAAACAACACCACTATGGTCCAGCCAAGCTATCAAAATGAATAGCTACTAAACGGTTACTCATAGTAGTTTATGTATATGCTTTTACCAATTGGGCACTGTAAGCAAGATATTAGTGTAATTAAACCAAGGATCTAAGGAAAACTACAAAGATGGAAAGGGGGGCATATCATGGGTACAAAGCTAATTTTCAACTTAACCAAGAATGTTAAGGATTCTTGGTAATGTGAAAGACTTCAAGTATCATAAAGTTTAAACAAGCAGGGTAAAATATGGCTTCCAAGGACATATATATTCAGGAAGAAGCAATGCAATCACAAAGTTGAAAGGAAAAAGTTATTCATATAATATACTACTTAACATAGTATATTAATTAGTTGAGTACCCTCACTGGATAAAATGGACAACTTGAAGTCTCAAGAGAATATAATCTGTTGGAGAACAAATACCAACTATTCATTCCATCTGAAGAAAAGGAGGCCGCGGGATTATATAATAGAAGCAAACGAAGACAAATTTTCCCTGCTCTTCGCTGAAATTAAAGAGGCTGATCCTACACTCAAGGCTCTTAGGCCCATTAAGCTTCAGAGATCAATCTTACACCAAACTGATGCGGAACTGTAAAACTACCCTTGCTCTTTCTTAATGTTCTGCAGTCGGTCTCCATCCATGCAAGATGAGCACAAATGCTAGATATTCATTTGATCTGAAGAAAAGGAGGCCTCAGAATTTCATAATAGAAACAAACAAAGACAAACTTTCCATGCTCTTTGACTGAAATTAAAGAGGCTGATCCTACACTCAAGGCTCTTCAGCCCATTATGCTTTAGAGATCAGTCTTACACCAAACATAAATGGTGTCAAAGTAAATACGCAAATAATGATGTAAATCCTTTGTTATAGTTGTTGGTGGCCGAAGGTGATGTTATATTGGATATCTATATCAACACCGAAAACATCCTTCATAATATTTCCATATAATTTAGCTGCTTCTAAAGCATTATTTGGGATTTTGTTGACATTTTGCTCAGCTCCGCCTGTTTTCCCTTCCTCCTCTTCCGCATTTTCTTTTCCTTTCTCTTCTCTTTCTCTTTTGTTGCACCATCTTGTGAAGTAGAAAGATCAAATCATAGAAATTAAAATCAATGGCCCAATATGAAATGCTTAACTATGTTAATAGAGCAAGTTGAGAAAGCAAAGGCGAACTCATGTAATAAACACTGTTGGCAAAACAAGTTGCACACGCATCTTACTCGTATTATATTTCAGAGCAATAAATAACACTCAAAATCTAAACCTGGCTTCCGCTCATTGAGTTCACCTCCTGATCAAACTTAGGTTCATTCTCAATTTTAACAGCAAATCGGTTCCAAGTCTGGAACCTAGAACCTATCCTATCGGGACTCGTTCCCAATTTTTGAAACTAGGAACCAACCCCTATGGACCCTAGAACTGACCTTGAAACCAAACCAGCCAGTTTCAAGCTGGTTTCAGGTTCCACCAAGAACCAGCTGCTTCATTTTTTTTTTTTTTTCATTCTTTCTTAGTTTCATTGCAACTAGGTTATGCTACAATATGTAGCAAACCATATCCATCCCATGAAGTTAGTTACCCGCCTGTCCTACAACAATTCAGAATCCACGGACACATAACTTCCCTGATCATCAAACAAACATACGCACTTGCAGCAACAATCCAAAGAAAGCTTCATAAAAGATCACAACTACCAGTAAGCCGAAACAACACTTCACCGAAATGACTTTTCACCACTTTTGATAAAAGAATTTTCACTTATCCTCCCTTGACCAAACAACATTAGAACATAGAAAGGCAGAAAAAAAACACCAGCTGAGAAGAACATGTCCACAGGTAAAATCGTGTAAAAATCACTTCAAGTCCTGAGCTTAGGTGGATTGCGAATCCATGACAGAAAAGCCAATTACCCATCGACCATCTCTCCTTCCCCGCGAATCCAGGACTCGAAAATGGAGACGAGAAAACCATTAACAGATAGCAACCATGTAAAACACATCGAGGCGCACCATGACAAAACCAAACCAGAGGAAACAAAGGGGAGAATTAGGGCAAATAGGCTGCAAGACGCGAGGGGCAAACTGGTACCTCAATAACCGTCGAGGCCGAGAGTGAGCGTGACTAAGCTGCGAACCTCGAGGATGTGAGTTGAGCAAGTTGAGAGAGAGAGAGAGAGGGATTGTGAGCTAGACGTCTGGAGCCTGATTTCAGGTTTCGTTTATAATTAAAAAATAAATATTAAATGGGTGGTTCCGTACCTGAAATAAGAAACCGAAGATCGGTTCGGGCGGTTGATTTGGATGATTTCTTTTTGCTCATTCCCATGGCTAACAACAATACTTCACTCTTTATCAAGCTTTCATGTTTAATTGGTGTTGGGTGAAGGTACAATTCCTAAAAACTGTAAAAATATTATAAAATGGTAAAAAATTTCAGGGTGAAGTGAAGTGCCATAAAATTAAGAGTTAATATCACAAAAATCATCAAATTAGTACATTTGTGATAAATTTATCCAAAATTAATTTTTGACCGTAAAAAATGTTTCAAATTAGTATACATGTGACGAGTTCATCTTAAACTAATTTTTTGACTATAAATAACCTTAAACTGATATATTTATAACAAATGCATCCTTCATTATTTCCATTAAGTTGAATTAATATTACAAAAAATTACAAAACTACTACCCATGTGACAAACTAAGCATAAAACCTTAAACTGTTATACCTGTCAACTATCATATGTTATATGACTCAGAAATTTGACAATAAAATTTAATGAATACTAAAGGATGATAAATTTGTCATGAGTATATTAGTTTGGGGTTTTCTGCGGTCAAAAAATTAATTTGAGGTAAATGTGTTATGATTATACCAGTTTGGGCTTTTTCATGGTATACTAAATTAAAGTATATCCAAACTAATATATAGGAAGCAAAATTATGTCTGCTCGGACAGTTCATGGGAACTAGTCCTTAAATGAAGTTGTAAAGATGAATGCTACTATTAAAGGGCACGGTCTAACCAGGATCTCTACCAATAATGATGCTAAAAATATCATAAAAGGAAGCATATTAAGTGCGTAAAATGTCGAGAATCTGCTGCTCCATCTTCGCTTTCACTTGTCCAACTTCATCGACCAGCTTTGCCTCAGTCAGTTCTGCCATCCACCCATCGCACCGCAACCAACTCCATCTCGGACCAAGACCAGCTTAGCCAAGTAGAACTGGTTTCTCCTCCTTCAACAGCAACTTGCAAGGCCATTTTCAGCCCAGTCCAAGCTCTCGTTGGCGTCGCTGCTTTGGAGTTTGTCGCTTGTCTCTACGTTGTCGTTGCCATGGACTCACCAGCTCGCAAATCTGGTGAGTTTACTCACTAAACGTTGCTTAGGAGGTTAATTATGTTTAGGGGTGAATTAAGGATTATGTGGTTAGTAGTGATTTAATTATCTAATTTTGCATGTTAGGTTGTTAGATTAGATTAATTAGAGATTAGACAGGTTGTATAATTATCTAAATTGATTCGGAAATTTTCAAGACCCATCTCGATATTTAATTAGGCATTTCTAGCCTAAGTTAGCAATTTTGGTATTTACATTGAATTATTTAATTAATTTTAGTAATTATTTAATTATTTATTATTTTCTGGAAATTAGACCAGGATAGTCAGTGACCGGAATTTCATGCTGATTGCAATGATATGTTCAATTTATGCAATTAGGTGTTAATTTGTGCAAATTGAATGTTGATTTGATTTTTGGTAATCTATTCCAAAAGTTGTGAATTTCAATATTTATTTAGAAAATCTTGAGTGTCGGGTTTTAACACGGAAAACAGTTTTATATACTATATAAATAGTGGGATTTTAAATTGGAGGTTATAAATTTTTTTGGGTTCGATTTGACCGTGTACCCACACACGATTATTTTCATAGAGTGTTTTTAATATGAAGAAAACATGCCAATATCACTATTTTAATGGAGGCATTTGAGTGCAATGCATGGTGTCTTAGGTCAAGATTAATTGATCGTGTGTTGGTTAAAGAGAACCTGTCTCGAGCTTTTAAGCCGGATGTTACCCTATATGGGATACTCACTTAGTGGGACTCAGGTCGCAATAGATTATGGACCTACATTTTTTCGGGAAAGCCGTCTATTGAGAGACATTGCCATGCTCAATGGTAATGAGACGATGTATGGCTACACCAGAAGACCGAACTTATGAGTAGGTCGTACCCTTGAGGGGCAAATTTAACAATTTGAATGCATAATTGATTGAGTTTGATGCCCCTGATTATGAGACAAAACTGTATGGCATGGTATGTGACGTGTCATAACGGTTTGGCCTTATAATTGGGACTCTTGTGATTGATTGAGTTGACAAGGCGTTTCAATTGTTGTGTGTATTAATTATATGCATTTGGGATATGAACTGTGCTGGCATGCAGGAGGAAACTAAGGCGAGGTAAGTTCCCTATTCTTATTATGTGGTTGTGTGGTTAGGCCACCCTTGGGCGTATTTCTTTCCTAATAGGGGTTTAGGAGGTGGACTTGCTGAGACATTATCTCACCCCGTTGTGGGCTTATCTTTTTAGGTCCTTAGATGGTGGTTGTGGAGGACCGAAGCCTCAGAGTTTGTGGTGGTGGAGTCTGAAGGATCAGCGTATGTGTCCTACTAATAGGTTGTAGGACAGCTTCTTTTGAGAGTCGATCTTTTTGTAGGTTTTTGACCAGACTCGTTTTGTATCTAAACTCCATTGTTTATAAAAGTGTGCTTTTGTGAAATGTTGTCATGCTTTCCTATCCCATGCTGTCTGTTGTTAGGGGTTATTGTTTTGCTTCCGCATGTGCATTAAATATGATTGGGTCGGCGATGTGTCTTAGGGACGTTGCATTTGTATCGACCATAGAGGGATGGGCGTGTACTCGAGGGTCGAGGCATGACACCTAAAGATTTGGTAATGATGGCTTGAGATTTTCCTTGGAGAAAAAGGTAGTGACTCGTAAGCTTAGGTGTCCTCTAGAATCTTAGGTTATGATAAGCCTAAAGGATAACCTTTGTGACATCTTGATTTTTAGATTCTGATTTCGATTGGATAAGTTGGGTTTTTCATCGATGCGCCTATAGTTCTTTTCTTTAAGTTGGCCACTCACGGGATAACTAGCATATTAGGTGAAGTTGTTAAGGAAATTTAATGCAATAGACTTGAGAATTTGACTAGGAATAAACTACTCGACCATGCTCATCTACTGAGATCATTACGGTATATTAGAAAATCTAACAGAGACCGAAAATAGGTTGATTTGACTGAGATAGGTGATCATAGTGTGGGCGATTCCACAAGATTGCAAAATTCTCGTCGATCGGCACTAGACTAATTTTTCTATTGTTTTGATACCATGTACTCATATTTGAAATCTCGAGATTTTCACAACAACCAATAGTCGCCAATGTATCAAAGATGTATATTGTGGCTAAAAAATAATCAACCGCGGGTCAATTGCACAAAAAATTTCTTAAAAGTTACCCAGTCGACTAGGTCATGCTAAAATCATGCTAGATTGAAAATAATTGCGAATTTGAATTCAATTTTAGAAATTAAAAATTATATCATGTCACGATTCATTTTAGGATCGTCGATTCATCCTCCGAAGATTTTTCTGCAAACCGAGATTTTTTGGCGAAAATTCAACGTAGGCCTTTTTTGTCTGGAAAATTCAGAGGATCGTTTTTGATTGCGTATTTGGGATCCAAGTTGGTTCTATTGGCGAGGAAAAATGTCAATTTGGTCGGAGACACCTTGGTGGAACTTTTGGGGATCGAATTAAATTCAATTGAATGAGATTTGGTTCAATTTGAGAGGAATTGTGCCCAAATTTGTAGGCCATGGCCCCCCCCCCTCAACTTTTGGATCACTGGGAGAGGGTTCTAGGTGGATTTTGGTGCACAATTTTGGCTAAGGATTGAGCTGAAACATGTGGGACCTTGGCTAGGGAACAAATGGATATGATTGAAGCTTGGAGGGACCCTCCACACTTAAATTGTCTTCTTCTTCTTCAATAGCTTCACTTTCTCCATTTTCAGTCCCTTGCAGCTCCAAAGTTGTAGAGGAAGTCAGTTGACCCCTTTTACTGTTCAGTAGCCCGCCAAGCCACCAAAGCTCCTTTGCCAGCCACTTGAGCCGTTGTTGCTGTCCCCGCCTATCCACGAGCCAGCTCACAGTTTCGTGCCGTTGTCCACGCTAGCTAGTTGTCTCGAGCCACCATTTAACCATGCCGGCCACCGTGAGACGCCGTCTAGCCACCAGAAACCACTGCTTGCCCGCCTGCTCGCTCGACTAGTCGTTGGCCCTCCTCCACTTGCCCTTCCAGCCTCGGAGTAGCAAACTCCGTTCTTGGACAGAATTGAGCAGCCTAGCTAGCCGTGGGCCTTTGAGGCTCACTTTGAACCTCTTCCGTTCTTTGTCGAGTGCCGCCGCTTCAGAGTTTGTCGCCCGTCTCTGCATTGCCATCGCCGTGGACTCACTGGATTGTTAAACTGGTGAGTTTACTCACTAATCTCCGCTTAGGGAGTTAATGATACTTAATGGTTGATTAGTTTAGGCTAATTAGAGATTATGTGGTTAGTTAGAATGGATTAGTAATTTAATTACTCATTATTACATGTTAGGTGGTTAGAGTAGTGTAATTAGCAACTAGATAGGTCGTATTATTTTCTTAGATAGGTTCGAAAATTTTCCGAGGCCATTTCGGTATTTAATTAGGCTTTTCTGGCCTAAGTTTGCATTTATGGCATTTATTGGTATTTATTTAATTAATTTTGTTAATTTTGTTAATTATTTATTATTTTCTGGAAATTATACCGAGATAGCCGGTGACCGGAATTTTGTGCTGATCGCAATGGTATGATTGGTTTATTTAATTGAGTTTAGGTTGTGCAATGTGTTGATTGTAATTTTGGGTAATTATCAAAAAATTTAGTAATTTAAGTATTTAATTAGAAAGTTATTGGGTGTCGGTTTACAACGCTAAAATGTTTTTATAGACTACATAATTAGTGGGATTTTATAAAATAAAGATATTACATTTTTGGCTTAGGCCTATTGTGTACCTACACATGATTATTTTACTGGGTATTATGAAAACAGTGAAATGGTTAGTTGATGGGTATAATATCTCTATATTAGCTTCGGTGAGCTATAATATATCTATATCAGCTTCGGTGAGCTATACTATTTATCTAGGTCAGTTTCGGTGAGCTATACTATCTATCTATATCAGCTTAAGCGATCATTTATTATATATCAGCTTAGGTGAGAAGTGATCGTTTCGATGAAGAGATTTGATAGATAGTATTATGTGATAGATATTATTGATTTGGTTTGACTGATAGATGGTATGGATGATATTGAATTGAATGGGTTGATTGACCGATGATTTGATTTGATTTGATTTGATTTGAAGTGATTGGTTGAGTGGTTGAATCGTATTGACTTATAGGAAGGAACTGAGGCAAAGGTAAGTCCTTTATCTCGTGCATGTTTAGGCAACATTTAGGTGTATTTCCTTCCTAGTCGGAACTTAGGAAGTGAACTTGCTGAGACATTATCTTATCCCGTCGTGGGCTAACATTTTCAGTTTCCTAGATGGCGAATCTCCTTAAGCATTATGGTTGGCCGATGAGAGTCACTAAGCGAATCTATCGCTATCCCAATCTTGGAAGTTTTTTTGGTCTATAAGTTGGTAGTGACCACCATTTGGATCAAAGAGCGTCCACGTCATGTGTTTCCTCATTGATTCAAGGCGTGGTTTCGCTACAGACCCAATGGTTGGTGGGTGGGTCCCCTCAGGTGTTTTGAGATCCACGCCGGGATTATCAATGCCACTCTAGGGTAGAGTCCTGTTGCCCTCCATATGGTGTGGTGGAAGATCCGATGCACCCAGCGCTCGTGGAGATTGAAGAATCGGTGAACGAATCAGACTAGCTAGTCATAGGACAGCTTTGTTTTGAGGGTTGATCTTTTTGTAGACTTGTGAATATAAACTAGTATTGTATATGACCTAGTCTGCTGTGTATAAAGGTATGTTATGGTTTTGAAATTTAGCTTCTTCTTTTTCTATCCCATATTTGTGAATGTCTAGGGATTTATTTATTCGCTTTCACATGCGCATTAAAATGAATAGGTCGGCGACGCGTCTTAGGACGTTGCAATTTAATCAACCACCGAGGGATGGGCATGTGCTCGAGGATCAAGGCGTGACAGCCTTGGTGAAGAAGGTAAATGCCAACCAATTTAGAGAAGACATAAGGCATCAAGAGGCTTATGTGTCCCCTAGGGTCATAAGCACATCATAAGCCTAAAGTGAATCTTGGAGGGTAAGTAAATAGATGGATCAATCACAATCAAACATAAATAAGCATAGGCACCAACTAAGGAGATTAGATAGGCCAATCTCATGATCTCGTTCCTTAAGCTTAATCATGAGATTGGCACCAATAATTGAAGATGATGAGGCTTATAAATAGGAGAATGCATCATCACATTTTGGAGGCTTAACCATTCTCTCATTTCCTCTCACTTTCTCTCATCTCTTCCACGTCGTTCTCCTCCAAGTCGTCTTAGGAGCTGTCCAATCACTAAAGGAGCATCTTGGAGCTAGGCTCAAAAGTTGTAAGTCTCTAACTCTTGGCTAAGGCGATAACCTATCTTGTCGAGTTTAGTGGTGTGTTCACCCATGTAAGCCGTGTGTATGTTGTAATATTCTTTTGTGTGGTTTGCTCATGTTTGTATGCTTTAGTATGTTCACGCATCGGGATGAGGTTGAGGTTCGCTTGGCTTGGAATCGAAATCAAGTTGCGATGGTCTAAGCATGCATCTCAAGCCACAAAGCAAGAATCGTGCTCGGCATATTATATAGTATGATGTTAAGAGTCATGGCACACCTATTTGAATAAGCATGCCTTCAGGCCTTATATGCATTGGCTAAGATGAAAGATGAAGCACCGACTTGTGTGATACACGTATATGATGCACTTAAAGGGGAGATGCCTCGTTCATCGAACGGGATGCCCTAGTTGAGCTAGGATGCTTGGGTTTGAGCTTAGATGCCTCGGGTAAGCTAGCACCGGGATGCCCTGATTAAGCTAGGATGCTTGGGTTGAGCTTGGATGCCTTAGTGAGCTAGCATCAAGATGCCCCGATTGAGCCAGGATGCCCTGGTTGAGTCAGGATTTCTAGCTTGAAGTTGGATTCCTTGGTTGAGTCGAGAGGACTTGGTTGAGCTAGGATGACGATAAATGAATTTGCATGAGTGTTAGTATATGCATAAGTATAATATGTTGATATGTTCATTGACAAGCTGAAGGTAAGCATGCACTAAAGTATGTTGTAATGGACATCTGCATGTAGTCAAGGTGTGGCAATAAGTTTATGTAATTGTGTGTTTGTAAATGGTTGTTTTCCTGGTTGCTTGTTGTTGTTTGGGTGTTGTTTGTAATGCTTCCGCATGTACTTAATGAAAAGATAAAAGGAAATGGGACGGCAACGTGCCTGGGATGTCGTAAAAATAACTCTTGCTACTCGAGATCCTAGAGATGGAGTCGGGGTCGTGACAATGTTCATGTTCGTTTTGTCTCTTTAGGGTCCGTGCAATCGCCCAAGAGTACATTAGGAAATACTTGATTGTTTTAGAATACTTTATTTCCTTCCTTTGTTGGTAGGGGAGAAATTGGTCGAGAGAGAGAGAGAGAGAGAGAGAGAGAGAGAGAGAGAGAGAGAGAGAGAGAGAGAGAGAGAGAGTTGGTGAAAGATCTTGCTTGAACTATTTGCAGCATCACGGCATGTGATTTTCATTTTATCCAAATCATACTGTGTGATCAGGAGCTTGTAGGTGTGATGTTGAATTTGTCCTAATCTAGTTAGGCTTGGACGGTCTATTCGTTTTGGCTCTTTGATCTTCAGATAATGTTGGTTGAATATTTCGTGAGTGTTCATGTGTTTGGCCTTGTAAAGGCAAAGTCGAGCGTTAATCTATTGTAGACGATGTGTACTAGTCCATGCATAGCTCCCTCTTGTTCTTACCTCCTCCATGTGTACTGTACTCTAATTATTTTTAGACATTATCAAGCAAAAATTATTCTTTTCATATCCCCGCTTTTAATACCTCTTTTTACAAACACGATAGATTTGTATTCTCTTAATTAAGCTTGTCTTTGTTGTTGCTTGAAATGGTTTGCCAGGTAAATTGATGCAATTGCTCTACTTTCTATTTACTATGTCAAACTCATAATCTCTGCTTTGGCTTGGTCACTAGATACATATTTTGGGTCTTTTTCATCTTTACTTCAACTTTGAGAGAATAATTCGTTTTTCGTACTAAAGAAGTACATCTTGTAGTGTTGAATCACGTTGATTACCATACAAGAGCACAATCCTATTTTGGTTATGATCGTTGCATCCCAAGTTAGTGGAGTAATATAATAAAGATTGATCTATGATTAGCATTCGAGTAGAATTTATCCTCTTAAGAAATCTTGTATTTAACGGTTGATCTCACTTGGTAAAGAAATGGCTTTGTTATTTATTCTAATGGTGTTGCTACCATTTTGGGATTTAATTGGTATATATATCACGAACCAAGTATGGTTGCTACCATTTTGATTCTCATAGTGTTGCTGCCATTTTCTAGAGTTTATGTAATAAAATGTATTTACATAGTAGTAAAAGTGATCTTATGATGTGCATGGGCTGTACATGTATGCTTGCTAGTATAATTTGATATGATGATGTTATCTTTCAATTTTCTTTGTGCATTTTGTTTTATTAACAACCATAGAACATTACACTAATATGATCTTGACATCAAAGCTTTTGTTCTTGAATTAGTATATTATCTGCTATGGCTCATTAGATAAACAAACTAAAGAGATAGTATAGTAGTTTTAAGAAGCTTTTTTCACAATCTAGATTTGGATGGAATAATGTAAACAAAACGTTTACTGTGGAGGATAATAGTGCATAGGAATCTCACATCAAGGTAACAATTTACTTGGGTCAATTTGTTCGTATAATGGATGTAAGCTTCAATTATGTTGTTGATATATGTCATTATTATAAAAATTGCAGGATAATAGCGAATGGACTACATTGAAGAATGATGGTTTTCCACAATATCTCAATCTTTGTATTATGTTTGGTGATACATATGCTATTGGGAAATATGCACTAGGACATGTAGAAGACTTAGTGGTGTTGGAGGGAGAAGACAATGTTATAATGTTGCCAATGGTGGTGGTGCTACAGTATGTCATTCGGAGGAATTTAATGAAAACCATGTTGATAAGGGAGTCTTTACATTTGACATGACTATCACCCTAGTCCATGAGAAGCACAAGTTTAATAGGACTCTAGATTCCAAGAGGAGAAGAAAGAGTAACACCTATGATGTTAGTGACACTTGCAAAGCCCTTCAAAAAATGATCAAATTCAAGATGGGTCAATCAACAAGTGGCTTCGTGATTTCATAGGCCCTACCCTCTATAGACCCCTCTTCCATAGGAGCAGTGGTTGCCATCTTAAATGGCATGTTTGACTTGGAGTAGAATCTTTACAACAAAGTTGTGAACCGGACAAACCTTAATGCCACTTGGAGAGAGATTTTCATCATCTCTCCAGCTGAAAGGAGATGTTGATTTCTTGAATCTCTTTGAGTAGTTGTTAAGAAATATGATATGGATTTATATTTGGCCTAATTTCATTCTTTGACTTATGTATTTGAGACTTTGGTTTTTTTTTAAAGTTGCAATTATGATGACATTATTGTTATTATTGATTATTATTGGAATCCTTATCTAATGGGTTTATGTTCTTATTTTATGTGATGGCATAGGTAATATGGATGTGGTGAAAGTAGTGTTTATAATGGTTAAGTAGTATTACTCAAATCAATTGAGCAGGATTTTGATGATTTTGATCTTGATATACTAATAGCATGGTTGTCTATTATTATAGTGGATATGTCCATGCACATGAAAGAACATATTAAGGACAGCTTATTGTCAGGACCCCAATAGGTAAGGAAGGTTCTTTTTGGGCATTCGGATAGAGTATATAAAGCTTTTAGAATGGAGATACATGTCTTTTTCAACCTTTGTGATCTAATGAAGGCAAAAAGTTGGTTAGAAGATAGCCGATATATTAAGGTAGACGAAAAAGTCAGGATTTTATTTGATTTGTCACAAGAACTTAAATAGAGATTTATGTGAGAGATTTCAACATTCGGGACAAACTATTAGCAAGTACTTCACTAAAGTATTGCAAGTAGTTCTTAAATTGGCAAGAGAGGTTATCATACCACATTCCTTTGCTACAAGAGATTCTTATGGATCATAACCATAAATATTTACTTCAAGGTAGAATTCTCATATATTCTTTTACACCATTAATTTTATTTTGTTGATAATATTGTATAATACTAGTCTTTGATAAAATGACAAGACTATATAGACACTACTGATGACACTCATATTCATGCTTATGTACCTATATCGAAGCAAATCCCATTTAGAGGTAGGAAATGAATCACCACTCAGATTGTGATGTGTGTTTGTTCATTTGATATGAAATTTACTTTTGTATATGCTGGTTGGGAAGGCTCTGCTAGCGATTATCGGGTGCTTTCAGTAGCACTCGAGACTCATCACTTGGAATTTCCTTGATCATTACCAAGTATTTGCTTGTCCTTTAAGGAGTAATTTTCTTTATGATTGTATTAATGGTTACAAATCCTGATCAATATATGAATACCTTGTTATAAGCAAATACTATGTAGTGGGTTATTTTTGCACCGTCCCAAGCGCGTCGCCGTCCCCTTTATTTTTATATTTTTATTAAGCACATGCGGAAGCATACATACAACACCCGAACAATAACAAGCAGCCAGGAAAACAACCATTTACAAATATACAATTACATCAGCTACTTTTACAAGATCTTCTATCACGGGCCGTTATATTTACAACTACCACATCTTCCAAAGGGCGAGGTAAAGCTCCTCTAGTGAGATTGTAACTCCCAAAATTAATGTGAGACTTCCATACCTACAAGACTAAAAGGATGAGGGGTGAGTTTTAGGGAAACTTAGTAAGTAAAACCCCTAATTCTCTACTAGGAAGACATCTCATCATCAAAATCTAGTAGGTATAACACTCGCAATGCAATATTGATGGCAGATCATTAGCAAACTTATTGCTATAGCTCGACTACATGCAGATGTCCATTATTGTATACTTCAATGCATGCCTACCTTTAGCATATCAATGAGCACATCAATATATCATGTTTATGCATATACCGGCACTCATGCAGATTCATTTATCGTTGTCTTGGCTCAACCAAGTCCTCTCGGCTCAACCGAGGCATCTTGGTGCTAGCTCACCAAGGCATCCAAGCTCAACTCAGGCATATTAGCTCAACTAGGGCATCTTGGGGTTAGCTTACCTGAGGCATTTAGGCTCAAACCCAAGCATCCTAGCTCAACTAGAGCATCTTGTTCAATGAACGAGGCATCGCCGCCAACGCTATGCGGCAATGGGCGCTTTTTCCTCTTTAAGTGCACACACAAGTGCATCAGAAAAGTTGGTTTATTTATTTTTTTTTTTTTATCTCTTATCTTAGTTAATGTATGCAAGGCCTGATGGCGTGCTCATTCAAGTGAGTGTGCCATGATCCTCAACATTATATTATAAAATATGCCATGAACGATTCTTGGTTTGTGGCTTGGGTCGCATGCTTAGGCCATCGCTACTTGACGTCGATTCCAAGCCGAGAAAACCTTGACCTTGTCCCGGGTCATGAACACACTCAAATATACAAACATGAGCAAACACACAAAATAATATTACAACATATACACGGCTTACAAGAGTGAGCACACCATTAAACTCGACGATGCAGGCTATTGTTCTATTCAAGATTTAGAGATTCTACTTACCTTCGATAAACCTCGAGCTAAGACACGAACTACAAAGGAAGGACGGCTTACTTTGAAGGCCGAGAGAGAGGGACATGAGGTGGAGGGTGTTCAAGGAGATAGAGGGTGGAGAAAATGAGAGCAAAGTGAGGAAAATAAAGAGAGCTCCTCATATTTATAGCCCTTGGAGCCATCATTACCATGCCAAGTGGTCCATTCCAATGTTTCCAAGTGTCCCGCCTAAATCCCTTGGGTGGCAACGCTATGGGTCCAATAATTGAAGCCTAAATGATGAGTTGGAAGGCTAAAAGGCCTTACTTGGCAACCTAAACTCATAGGCGTCATCGATGATGACCCGCTTTTCACTTCTCCATTGGTCCATTTATACCCCGTATTAAATAAGCATTTAATGAAGTTTGACAATAATAATGTCAAAGTTACCAACTCGGCAAATTCTAGAATCTTCAGTCATTAATGAGGGCCCATGTATTGCTCTCCAATTGGTCCATGTGTATGCCACTTTTCTAGAATATCCAAGATATTTTGGACCACAATCATGACCTTTGAAAAGTCAAGGGACACATCACCTTCATCATGAAGGAATTCTAGACTTTTCTTTCTACTTTCCTTTCCTTCTTATGGAAGGCAAATTTTCCTTCGTCAAGAAGGCAATCTAGAAAAGTCTATCATCCAAGTTGATTCTGGGGTCGAAGAAGAGATCATTAGGTATATCTCAACATGGCATTTAAGGACTTGAGTCCAAGCTTGAGCGTGACTCATATCTCTTGGGTGAGAAAAACGGTTTTGAACAATTTCTGAAATAAGTGTCTTTACTTTATCAAACAGAATCGAAAACTTATGAAATTTTAGCATGTTTTAGAGAAGACCTTAAAAGACATTTTTTATGAAGTCAAGTCAAATTCGTGCTGTGGAAGGAGCATAAAATCATTGAACACGACCCAAATATTTGCTCGTTGAGCAGATTCAACAGTCAGAGAGAGAGACTCATTTTGAAAACCAAATATGCACAAAACTCTTTGAAATTTTAATAAATTGTAGATATGGATGTTATTTTAAACTTTCATGAGGGAAGCATGGTTAAATTTGAAAGGAAAAATTTTATAAAAATTCTAGAAGACCTGGTCACCGTTTACACAGGACAGGTTCCAGACGGTGAATGATTAGGCCTTCGTCCCTACCATTTCACTTTAGAAAAATATGAAATTTAAGTATGTTTTAGATCAAGATATTTAAAACAACGTTCATGAAGAAAATATCTTTAAATTCGCACCAAAAAAATATATGTAAAATTGGAAAATAGTGCAGGTCCAGTAACTTCAAAAATCAAGGGTGGCAACTTTAGTTGGAAAAATGAGGCATCCCACTTGGTCAAGAAGCATTAATTGTCAGGCATCCTTATTTCCCAAGTTTTCAACTAGGTCCTAGGATAGCTTGGACACTTCATCTCGGCATTGAATAACTAGAAGCCAAATATAATTAATGTGCTCTTAATTTGTCTAAGAAGGTTTGACTTGCTTGCTCTTTCTTCCAATGGATGTGTAGTCCATTTATTGGCCTCCGAGATCTCCTACTTAGTTTAGGGTTATAACTAAGCTAGGCTATAGGGACACATAAGCCTTTACATTCATCATCCTCATTTAATGTTTTTCACACTTGTTCACACTTGTTCGCACTTATTTTCTAGGAAGGTTTGACTAACCTAAGGCCTATCTAGCTTAGCCTCCTAGTCCAGAAGAAAATAAGGGTCGAAATCGAGGATGTTACAAACAATGGCAAGGGAATTGTTCAACTGTAGACATTCTTCTCTAAGGAATGTCATTGAGAGATTATTTAGGGCATTAAAGAATCGCTTCTTCATTTTGAGACACATGCCTTCATTTGCAATTTGAAAGTAAGTATATATTGTAATTACATGTTGTGCTATCTATAATTACATCCATGATCAAGACAAGATAGATAAGAATTTTTCCCTGCATGGAGATCCACAGTACTTGTTTGGACCTATAGAGGATGAGGTTGTAGATGATACATTAATAGAGGAGGGAATTGAGATGAACATGCTGAGGAAATGTATTGCCAACAAAATGGCAAGGGATCAAAATATGCCAGAGATTTCATGAAATTGTATTTTCAAGTTTCGTAATGTATTACTATTATTTTATATTTGAGGATTTTCTATGTTGTTATCTAATTAATTTCTATTCCTAGAAATAGATTTTTTTTTTGGTTATCAAATGAATTTTTGTTCTGGAAACATAAATTTTGAGTCGTTATCAAATACGTTTCTTTGCTTAGAAAATCGTCTAGGGAATAGAAATTGATAAATCAATTTATGGCTAGAACTTGATTTTTGTCCCAGAAATTTTGTTATATGTGCTCTAAGCCAAACCATTATAAACTAATTCTTGCTCAATAAGCTAGGTTGACTTTGTCATTCGGATAATCTCATACTGAGATGTATATAAAATAGTGGTCATTAGTGAAACCAAAATACTTGTACAAACCAACGAAGTAATCCCATTTTCAACAGTCCAAAGATTCACATTTTTGTAAGATTTTGAATCTTTTATGAACATTGCAGCAAATAAAATTAAATCTTTTATAGCTCTTACAGAAATAAGGAGTTGCGTAGTTGCTACAAAATGAGAGTATGATAGAATGTAAAATAAAGATATATAAATAAGGACCAATCTCTAGGAAAAGGGAGAATAAATTGGATTGGTTGGTGTACTGTTTTGTATCCCAACTCATATTCATTGCTACACTGGTTGGCATTACCAAAAATTGCTCATATGAATACTCTGTTTTTCACAGTCACACCCATGTTCTCTAGAAACATTTGATTTCCACATTTACTTGTCAAGTTATTCTAAAATCGTCTATTCACTCTATTCTAAGTGATACTTCTAACCATTTCACATGTCATGTCAATATTAATATGTTAATTTGAATGGATCATGCCGGTCGATTTCGTACCTAGCTGATGTGACATGAACAAGACACGATTATTAGACGAAATTGAGCCAAACACAATTAGTCTCCAGCCAAATTTGCTAAATCATGAATTGCATCATTGTCATGTTAGAAATCACCGCTTCAGTAAACACGAGAGAGAGAGAGAGAGAGAGAGAGAGAGAGAGAGAGAGAGAGAGAGAGAGAGAGAGAGATAACTGAATAATTGAAAATTTTTATGTCTAAATTAATCAAATAATTGAAAATTTTTATGTCTAAATTAATCAGGACATTGACATGAGTTTTTAGATTTCCAATGCACCTAACCTAATTTTTGTTTAGACATGTGATTTTCCAGATCCACGTTCTTTTGTTGGCTTATGTTAGATCCAGCATATATTCATCCCTATAAATGGCCAAAAGTGAATGCAAGACGTGCCTCTTCAAGTCTCCAGATATTCTCCTCGTCGATAATGATGATGGTGCCATAAGAAAAAAAAAAGATCGATATTGACGTGAAGCCTTTCTTAGCGAACCATCAATTCCGTTTGAGCGGACTGCAGGATGACCTTGGAAGAGCGTTGACTGAACAATCCATAGCCATATAATGAGTCTAGAGTTTCGATTTGGGTGCAAGGGACGTCGAAAGAGGGACTCCCTATACGTGAGATCCCCATGAGAGAATGACGAGATCTGTAGTTCGATGCAAAGAAGGTAACAAAAAGTGATACTGTTGTGAGGTCAAAACAAGATAGTTCGATTACTGATCCCCTTTTAGGAATAATACCCGAATTATTCGATGAAAATTATCTTCTGCGAATACTGGTATCTGTTGGGAAAATTACCAAAAAAGTCATAAACTTATTGTAATTGTGCCAATTCAGTCCTAAACATTTTTTTTTTTTGGCCAATTTAGTCCTAAACCTTTTTGTTTTTGTTCTAGTTTAGTCCATCCGCCCATGCATAGTCGGAAAAATCTGATGTGGCATCCTAGTCAGCGTTGGTCGGCATTGCCAATGTTGACATGGCACCGAAGAGCAAAACGTCGTCGTTTTGCTTTAAAAAAAAAAAAAAAAAGCCAAAGAGAAAAGGTAGAAGAGAAAAGGGCGTGAAGAGAAAAGAGCGTGGGGTTGGTTGAGTTCTTTCTCAAAATCAAGCAGGAACCCTAAATTGAGAGGATCTTCCCTTGATTCATGGTGCCCAACATTGATTCTTGGTAGATGCCTCCGTTCAACATCTCCATCGAAACCCTTTGGCCTCCACTCGCCCAACCCCTCTGCTCGACGCCTCCGTCCAACCCCTCTAGCCAACGCTCACCCAACACCTCCGTTTGAAGCCTCCATCCAACCCTTCTGGCCGACGCTCGCCTGACGTCTCCATCCGACGTGTGCGTCAACCCGACACCTCCGTCCGACGCTTGGCTCACCCAACATCTTTGTCCGACGCTCGCCCGATGCCTACATCCGACGCTTGCTTAGATTCGCCCGCTTGCTTGATGCTCACTGAACGCCTTCATCGTCTTCTTGAAATTGTGGTGCTTTATATTTATGTTGTCTTGATTTCACTTGAATTTTATTTTAAATTTCGTTGAAAAGGGTTTGTTGCAGTAATGGGTTTGTGGTTGTTGAATTGGATGGCTAGGCAAATTGTTGACACGAGTTTGTGGATAGTCTCGCGTAGAATGTCTTTATCTCGCATAGAATTTTTGGTATTGTTGCTGCTTTTGGCTCATTTGGGAAGAATATATTACTTTGAGTTGCTGCTTTTGGCTCATTTGGAAAGAATATATTACTTTGAGTTGTTGCCTTTGGTTCAGATTAACAAAGTTTGTTAGGTATATGGAGTTCCTAATATACTTCTCGTTCAGATTTTCCAAAGCTCGTATGGATCACCTAAATCTCATTGCAATTGCAGCAATTTTGGCCTGCCTATGTTGTGGATTTTATATTATACTTGGAGGGATTTTGTATATATCATCAATGAGCATAGATGTCATATGATCTAATCATGTTTTGAATTCCCGATACTGATGCAGTCATTCTTATAAGAAGATTGAGTGTATAATTATTCTTTTATTGTTGGTATCTGACTATACTTTTTGCTGTGCTGATCATGTCCACGCTGACTGATGTTTTCAGTTGGTTGGTCAGCTCGACAACAGTACTGTCTCATCAGCTGGTGCCAAGTTGGCATTTAAGTCAAAATCGGTTCTTCTCGTCAAAATAGATGTTCAGGGCTGGGAGCATCATGTTCTGAAGGAGGCCATGAAATTGTTGTCGAGAGAGGTAGGCAAGGCACCATATTTGATTTATGAGGAGAATGAACAGTTGTTGCAGGCAAGTAACAACAGTTCTAAAGAGATTCGAAAATTTCGTCACTGTTGGGTATCATCATTGCACCCAGCATGGTACAGACACAAACTGCACCAAAAATAGCTGATAGTGGATTAATTTACCTTAGCCTTGTTGATGTAAGATCACCAAGTCAAGTATGAAAATGGACAATTCTTTAGCAGACTCATTTGTGAGAGTTTTGCCTACCCTTAGACAGAACTTCCACTCAGTTCTAGATGGAAAATTAGACTTGGAATTGTAATGAAAAACACTGTCCATTGAAGGAGCCAGTTATTGAGCAAGTGAGGAAGCACAGTTACATTATGGTTTTCTCTTGGAGTATAGTTAGAGTTGTATCTGTCGCCATTAGATCTGTCACACCCAATTTGTTATTATGTTTATTTATTGAAATTCATGCTTTGTATTTGTAGCAAATGATCTTGTGATTTGCGAGTGAATGCAGAATAAGTTGTTGACCAGAGCTTATAGAGGCATATTCAACACATTTTCACTTGTAGTCTTGTTTTTCTTGTGAATTTATATCTCCATAAGAATAAAGCAATCTGATCACATTTAGAATGTACTCATGGTAGTCTGGTTTGATTGAAGTATGTATTAAAATTTGATAATTAGGGTTTTGCGAGTTTGCGTTTATGCATGAACGAAAAAGAACAAGAGAATTTTCCATTCTACCAAAAATAAATTCGTACGTGCTTCCATACTTAAAATTAATCCATCAAATTTTGCATGCACCTAGTTTAAAACCTCATTGTCTTATTGAGCAAATAAAATTTGGCGTTCAAATCTGACACCTTATTTTTTTTTTCTCTATTTCTTGCCCAACAACCCATTTTGAAATAAACTTGGCAAACTGTTTTTTTTTCTTTAAAGCTTTCGGAAATAAATTCGTATGTGTTCTCGTACTTAAAATTATTCCATCAAACTTTACACACATCTAATTTAAAATCTCATTTTCTTATTGAGCAAATAAATTGTTACATCCAAACCCGATACCTCATTTTTTTTTTTTTTTTTTTGCCCAACAACTCTTTTTGAAATAAACTTGGCCAACTTTTTTTTCTTTAAAGATTTCGGAAATAAATTCGTAAGTGCCCTTGTACTCAAAATTATTCCATCAGACTTTGCACGAATCTAATTTAAAACCTCATTATTTTATTGAGCAAATAAATTTTAAAGTCCAAACCCGACACCTCATTTTTTTTTTTGCCCCACAACCCATTTTGAAATAAACTTGGCTAACTGTTTTTTTTTCCTTTAAAGCTTTCAGAAATAAATTCGTACGTGTTCCCATACTCAAAAATATTTCATCAAATTATGAACAGATCTAGTTTAAAACCTCATTGTCTTATTGAGCAAATTTTTGCGTCAAAACCTGACATCTCATTTTTGTTTTTTTGCCCCACAACCCCTTTTGAAATAAATTTGGCTAATTGTTCTTTTTTTTTTTTTCCTTTAAAGCTTTCAGAAATAAATTCATACGTGTTCCCGTACTCAAAATTATTCCATCAAACTTTGCACAAACCTAATTTAAAACCTCATTATTTTATTGAACAAATAAATTTTTGCATCCAAACCCGACACCTCATTTTTTTTTTTTTTTGCCCAACAACCCCTTTTGAAATAAACTTGGCCAACTGTTTTTTTTTTCTTTAAAGCTTTCAGAAATAAATTCATACGTACTCCCGTACTCAAAATTATTCCATCAAAATTTTTCACACACCTAGTTTAAAACCTCATTATCTTATTGAACAAATAAATTTTTGCGTCCAATTCCGACACCTCATTTTTTTTTTTTTAAATTTCTTACCCAATAACCCTTTTTAAAATAAACTTTGACAACTTTTTTTTTTTAAAGCTTTCGGAAATAAATTCGTACGTGCTCCCGTACTCAAAATTATTCCATCAAACTTTGCACACACCTAGTTTAAAACCCCATTATCTTATTGAGCAAATAAATTTTTGCGTCCAAACCCGACACCTTATTTTTCTTTTGCCCAACAACCCCTTTTGAAATAAACTTGGCCAACTGATTTTTTTTTTCCTTTAAAGCTTTCAAAAGTAAATTCATACGTGCTCCCATACTCAAAATTATTCCATCAAACTTTGCACACACCTAGTTTAAAATCTCATTGTCTTATTGAGCAAATAAATTTTTACGTCCAAACCCGATACCTCATTTTTTATTTATTTTTTGTCCAATAACCCTTTTTGAAATAAACTTGGCTAACTTTTTTTTTTCTTTAAAGCTTTTGGAAATAAATTCGTATGTGCCCATGTACTCAAAATTATTCCATCAAATTTTACACGGATCTAGTTTAAAACCTCATTGTCGTATTGAGCAAATAAATTTTTAAGTCCAAACCCGACACCTCATTTTTTTTCCCCACAACCCATTTTGAAATAAACTTGGCTAATTGTTCCTTTTTTTTTTTCCTTTAAAGCTTTTAGAAATAAATCCGTATGTGCTCCCGTATTCAAAATTATTCCATCAAACTTTACACACACCTAGTTTAAAACCTCATTGTCTTATTGAGCAAATAATTTTTTGCGTCCAAACCCGACACCTCATTTTTTTTTGCCCAACAATCCCTTTTGAAATAAACATGGCCAACTATTCTTTTTTTTTTTCTTTTAAAGCTTTCAGAAATAAATTCATACGTGATCCTGCACTCAAAATTATTCCATCAAACTTTGCACACACCTAGTTTAAAATCTCATTGTCTTATTGAGCAAATAAATTTTTGCGTCAAAACCCGACACCTCAATTTTTTTTTAATTTCTTGCCCAATAACCCTTTTTGAAATAAACTTGGCTAACTTTTTTTTTTTCTTTAATGCTTTCGGAAATAAATTCGTACGTGCTCCCGTACTCAAAATTATTCTATTAAACTTTGCACGCACCTAGTTTAAAATCTTATTATTTTATTGAGCAAATAAAATTTGGCATCCAAACCCGACACTTCATTTTTTTTTCTATTTCTTTCCCAACAACCATTTTTGAAATAAACTTGGCCAACTGTTTTTTTTTTCTTTAAAACTTTCGGAAATAAATTCATATGTGCTTCCGTACTCAAAATTATTCCATCAAATTTTGCACGCATCTAGTTTAAAATCTCATTATTTTATTGAGCAAATAAAATTTGGCATCCAAACCTGACATTTCATTTTTTTTCTATTTATTGCCCAACAACTCTTTTTGAAATAAACTTGGTTAATTGTTCTTTTTTTTTTCTTTAAAGCTTTCGGAAATAAATTCGTATGTGCTCCCGTACTCAAAATTATTCCATCAAACTTTACACACACCTAATTTAAAACCTCATTGTCTTATTGAGCAAATAAATTTTTGTGTCCAAACATATTTTGGACTACGTTTTAAATTTTGGCCCCTTTTTGGCCCCTTTTTATTTCAAAAAAAGTTGTTTGGCAAGAAATAGAAAAAAAAATGAAATGTCAGGTTTGGATGCCAATTTTTATTTGCTCAATAAAATAATAAGGTTTTGAACAAGGTGCGTGCAAAGTTTGATGGAATAATTTTGAGTACGGAAACATATACGAATTTATTTCCGAAAGCTTTGAAGAAAAAAAAAAAAGAACAATTGGCCAAGTTTATTTCAAAAATGGTTGTTTGGCAAGAAATAGAAAAAAAAAATGAAGTGTCAGGTTTGGATGCCAAATTTTATTTGCTTAATAAAACAATAAGGTTTTAAACTAGGTGCGTGCAAAGTTTGATGGAATAATTTTAAGTATGGGAGCACGTACGAATTTATTTCCGAAAGCTTTAAAGAAAAAAAATGAGGCGTCGGGTTTGGACTTAAAAATTGATTTGCTCAATAAAACATTGAGGTTTTAAACTAGATCTGTACAAAGTCTGATGGAATAATTTTGAGTATAGGGGCATATACAAATTTATTTCCAAAAGCTTTAAAGAAAAAAAAGTTGGCCAAGTTTATTTCAAAAAGAGTTGTTGGGCAAAAAAATGAGGTATCGGGTTTTGACGCAAAAATTTATTTGCTAAATAAGATAATGAGTTTTTAAATTAGGTGTGTGAAAAATTTGATGAAATAATTTTGAATACGAGAAGACATAAGAATTTATTTCCGGAAGCTTTAAAGAAAAAAAAAAACAGTTGACCATGTTTATTTCAAAATGGGTTGTTGGGCAAGAAATAGAGAAAAAAAAAAGGTGTTGGATTTGAATGCCAAATTTTATTTGCTCAATAAGACAATGATATTTTAAACTAGGTGCGTGCAAAATTTGATGGATTAATTTTAAGTATGGGAGCACGTACGAATTTATTTTTGGTAGAATGGAGAATTCTCTTGTTCTCTCTCGTTTATGCATAAACGCAAACTCGCAAAACCCTAAAATTATCAAATTTTAATACATACTTCAATCAAACCAGACTACGATGAGTACATTCTAAATGTGGTAAGATTGCTTTATTCTCATTGAGATATAAATTCACAGGAAAAACAAGACTACAAGTGAAAATGTGTTGAATATGCCTCCCTAAGCTCTGGTCAACAACTTATTCTTCATTCACTCGCAAATTACAAGGTCATTTGCTACAAATACAAAGCATGAATTGCAATAAATAAACATAATAACAAATTGGGTGTAGCAGATCTAATGGCGACAGATACAACCCTAACTATACTCAAAGAGAAAACCATAATGTATCTATGCTTCCTCACTTGCTCAATAACTAGCTCCTTCAATGGACAGTGTTTCTCATTACAATTCCAAATCTAATTCTTTATCTAGAACTGAGTGGAAGTTCTGTCTAAGGTAGGCAAAACTCTGAAAAAGGAGTTTGCTAAAGAATTGTCCATTTTCATGCTTGACTCAGTGATCTTACATCAACAAAGCTAATGTAAATTAATCCACTATCAGTTGTTTTTGGTGCAGTTTGCGTCTGTACCATGCTGGGTGTAATGACGATACCCAACAGTGACGAAATTCTCGAATCTCTTTAGAACTGCTGTTACTTGCCTGCAACAACCGTTCATCCTCATCATAAATCAAATACGATGCCTTGCCTACCTCTCTCGACAGCAACTTCACAACCCCTTCAGACCATGATGCTCCTAGCCTTGAACATTTATTTTGACGAGAATAACCGGTTCTGACTCTGGTATCACTTCGTCCAATGGGATGGACCTCACTTGAAGTTATATTTCTTCATTAGACTTGAATGCCAACTTGGCATCGGTTGATGAGACAGCACTATTGTCGAGCCGGCCAACGAACTGAAAACATCAGTTAGCGTGGACATGATCAGCACCGCAAAAAGCATAGTCAGATACCAACAATAAAAGAATAATTGTGCTCTCAATCTTCTTATAAGAATGACTGCATCATATCGGGAATTCAAAACATGATTAGATCATATGACATCTAGGACTGAAAGGAGCTAATGCAGATTGAATTCAAAACATGATTAGATCATATGACATATGTGCTCATGGATAATATATACAAAATCCCTCCAAGTATAATATAAAATCCACAACATAGGCAGGCCAAAATTGCTGCAATTGCAATGAGATTTAGGTGATTCAGACGAGTTTTGGAAAATCTGAACGAGAAGTATATTAGGAACTCCATATACCTAACAAACTTTGTCAATCTGAACCAAAGGCAACAACTCAAAGTAATATATTCTTCCCAAATGAGCCAAAAGTAGCAACTCAAAGTAATATATTCTTCCCAAATGAGCCAAAAACAGTAACAATACCAAAAATTCTAGGCGAGACAGAGACATTCTACACGAGACCATCCACAAACTCGTTTCAGTAATTTGCCTAGCCATCCAATTCAACAACCACAAATCCATTACTATGACAAACCCATGTCAACGAAATTTAAAATAAAATTCAAGTGAAATCAAGACAACATAAATATAAAGCACCGCAATTTCAAGAAGATGATAAAGGCGTTCAGTGAGCGTCAAGCAAGCGGGCGAATCTAAGCAAGCGTTGGATGTAGGCGTCGGGCGAGTGTCGAACGGAGGCGTCGGGTTGACGCACACGTCGGATGGAGACGTCAGGCGAGCGTCGGCCAGAAGGGTTGGATGGAGGCTTCGAACAGAGGTGTTGGGCGAGCGTTGGCTGGAGGGGTTGGTCGGAGGCGTCGAGCAGAGGCGTTGGGCGAGCGGAGGCCAAAGGGTTTCGATGGAGGTGTTGAACGGAGGCATCCACCAAGAATCAATGTTGAGCACCATGGGTCAAGGGAAGATTCTCTCAATTTAGGGTTCCTGCTTGATTTTGAGAAAGAACCCAGCCAACCCACGCTCTTTTCTCTTCACGTCCTTTTCTCTTCTGCCTTTTCTCTTTGGCTTTTATTTTTTTTTAAAAGCAAAACGACGATGTTTTGCTCTCCGGTGCCATGTCAGCATTGGTAATGCCGACCGGCGCTGACTAGGATGCCACATCAGATTTTTCCGACTATGCATGGCCGGATGAATTGAACTAGAACAAAAACAAAAGATTTAGGACTAAATTGGTCAAATAAAAAAGTTTAGGACTGAATTGGCACAATTACAATAGGTTTATGGCTTTTTTGGTAATTTTCCCGGTATCTGTTAGCTAAGGATCCTAATCATTTTGACTATTAGATAAGTATATTAATTAGTTAGTTTCCTTATTAAATTAGAAATCCCTATGAATATAAAATTCAATTGCTAAAGACAGATTTTGTATAGGTTAATTCATTAAATTTTACCATCAAATTGCATAGTAGGATGACACATCACAATTAATGGGTGTACTAATTTGATGTTTTACCATTCATTTATCATATATGTATCAGTTTTTGATTTTTGGTTATATTAAACCAATTTAAAGGAAACAACGGATGGTAAATTTATAATAAATGTACCGGTTTGAGATTTTTTGTGTTCATAAACATCTCGTCCTTTTTTTTTTTTTACCTAAAAGAGTTTGCAAAACCGGTTTGGAACTAGTGCAACTGGGACCCAGATTGGTTGACTCGGTTCCCAAATAGAACTGGTGGTTTTGGCCTTATAACCAAGAAATGAAGTGACTTTGGGCTGATTCTAGGTTTGCAAAACCGAACCAAGTCTTGAACCGATTAGTCCAGACCGGTTCAGTCTGATTTTGGGGTTGAGTTGGACCATGTAGTCATTGCTGTCATCGAATGACAGTCACTCATTCTCCAATCTAATAGCAACACAACAATGATCATATCACGGCAGCGTGCGTGGCCTATCAAACTCATAGCATAGAATATTTGATACGACAACCACAAATTCCCAGCAATTGATTAATTATCAATGATGCAAGTGTCCCCGTCAATGATAAACAAATAGCAAATCTTAAGGAACTACCCACAAGATGAAATGTAAGGAACAAATAAATAACGACTAAATGCAGAGTACTGGCACAACTATCCAGAATAACCAATGGAAATACTGAGTTCTCGATGAACTCACAAACTTCACTTTTCCCATCATTCCTCAGACTCAGGCTGGTTATTGTCACTGATAATTTGCTCGGTCGACGACCTCAACTGCATGTTACTTCGTTTGCGGATGTACACATTGTAATAGTAGCTCAAGATGCTGTTCTTGGTCTTGGTCGGAATGCACTTCGACGCTTTGTCCCAGAAGCTTGCCTGGTTCACCGGTGGATTTGTTTTCATGAGCGTTTCGAACTGATTTTCTTCTCTCATTGTCCATGTCTTCGAGACTTCTTCTCCCATTTCATCAAATTTCCTAGTTGATTTATACACACGCCTTTTCATACAGTTAGCTGATCCTGGTGACTTACGAGAGCGAAGCTCATGCCTTCCTGGTCCATTGCTTCCCAGTAAGGTTTCATTGATTCGATCTTCGCTAGGCCAAAAGCGGATGCCTATATATTTTGTGCTTTCCAAAGTATCGCAATTGTTTTTGGTGCACGTGCCCACCCGTACGGGGATTTCCGCCTGGAATGCGGGGCCAATTGGCACCACGGGTCTTGTAGGGTACTCATCGTCTAAGTACAATAGAGAGAACACTCGCCTTCGGATCGTTACATTCGATTCCTCATCCACATCTGAAATGTCTGAACCATCTGAATAATCGCTGGGATCCTCCGGCGGTTGATTTCGGGAAGCCATGTCTTGCTGACTCCATGAGTTTGAGCCATCATGCACTGATCCATCCATGAGAGAAACAAGGTCCACAATGGATGGAGTAGAGCAAGAGTTAGTACTTTGCTTTTCTTCATAGCCTTCTATGCTGGTGGATACACCAGTTGATGAAATGCATGAGTTGTGGATTGTTTGCTCATCCAAACTGTTACCCATAATGTCAGCAAAACTGGTTGCACAGGAAAGGTTTGCAACCAATTTCTTAGCATTGTGGTGAATGTTTTTCTCTACCGTCTGTCCATGGTCTACTGAAGACTCTCCACTTTCTAACGATTGATCAAGCTTTCGTTTCTTCTGAATATGGATGGAGGAGATTCGTATGTCAACTTTTTTTACAAAAAGAATTTACTATATGTCTAAGCTGGATAAAAGTGTAAACAAGCAGCAAACCACATGTGGAACTAATTAAGCCATGTTCCAATCTAAGAGGCAAATTTCCTCCCGGCCTCTGATTGGTCGGTCCATCTAACAAAATTTAGAGCAAAGGTAACTATTGCGATGTTTCGTTTCATGAATAAACATATATGATGAATGGAAGTAACGTTAAAATTCTCAAATTCCGTCGAAATCAGAATTAGATGGGAAATAATAGTTATCAAACTTTACTAGCTACTCATGATGCATGGGTTTGATATCCCATTTATATTTTCGTACATTAGAATTTATCATATCAACAAACCATTTGACTTCCAATGGTTTATTCTTGATTATAGTTAAAAGTTAAGTACATGAATATGTTAAAATAAATATTTTATTGAAGTAATTATCATTTTTATATCTGATCATGAGTGTAACACCCCATAAGTATTAAGATATTACATTTAATACACAAATGTTTATCAACAATATAAAAGTTAAATAGCTATGAATCGAATTTAGCCATATGATATATTGTATAGAAAAAATATACTTGTATAGTTAATAGTATAACTGAAATAATAATTACAATGATTTGAGCATTAATTGATAAATAGTGGTTGATTGATATAATATTTGATGATGAAAATTTTGATAATCATACCTAATAGTAAGCAACTGGTATTATTCTATGAATAACTTTGAAGTATAATAAATAATTATTAACATAACATAAATTTTATTTATTATTTAGTTTTATTTATATATAATATAGTACGTGGTTATGTCAAAATAACTATAATTGATGCTATCATTATATATGACACAAATAGATTTAGTCATGATTGATATAAATTTATATGGTAATGCACATAAGCTAACAATATTTGAGTGAGTGGGAGAAAGAAACAAGGGTATTTTTGGAATAGGGGGTCATGTAATAGCCATTAAAGCTTTGGCTATAACAGGGATTACACAGTGGTGGCTATTACTCCTAGCAACATTGTAATTAAAAAAAAAAAAAACCAAGTAGTACACTGATGCCAAATTTACTCCAGATAATAGTACATATAATGTATTCACCACAAACTAACTTTTATGTAAAAAAAAAAAACTGAATTAGTATATCCATGCCACGTCTAAGTCAAATTATTGCATCCGTGCCACATTTATTAAAAAAAAATCCCATATTCATCCCAATTTGGGATAAATGTAGAATAGATATACCAGTGTGGAGTAAATGTGGCATATGTCTTTCAATTTGAGATTTTTTCTAAAACAAAAGTTAATTTTGGGTAAATGTGGCTCATATGTACTAGTTTAGAAGTTTGTGTGAAATAAAAATTAATTTGAAGTAAATATTGCACATTTGTATTAATTTGATTTTTTGTTGGCATGGGCCATATACTTTATTGTTGTCATTATAATTATGTTTCCACATTTATAGTAGTTCCTCGGTCGATGTTAGGTTGTAGGCCATCAAGAGATGACCCTCATCATCAATACCTTCTTAGATTGACAATCAAAACCTCCTTAGGCTGCGTTTGGCAATTGGAATAAAATTCGGGATAGGATATGATTTATTCTATTCTACGTTTGGTACTCGCTCAGGACAAGATAAAATCGGATATAAGGGGGATATAGGCCGGATAAAATTATTCATTGGGAGAGGTGGGATAAAGGTGGATAGGATTTCTAATGTTCATAGTAGGAAAATTATTTTTCTCGAATAACAAGCTTATTAAATTAACAAAATTGAAATTATATTTCAATATAAATAATATTTGAATTCTAATTTAAGAAATAAATAATAAATAATAAAAATTTATTTTTAATTAATATTATTTTAATTTATATATTCAACTTTAATTCTATCTTATAATAAACATTCAATATATAAATTATATATTTATACTTATTATATATTTTAGGTATTTTTAAATTTTAGGTACGTTAGTACAATTTACTATTTGATAAAATTTTATTAAAGAATGATGAAAGGGGATTAAAGAACTAATAAAGAAAATAATATAAAAAAGAGGAAAAATAAAATAAAAATAAATTAAGGAATAGTGTTATGAGAGATTTTCACCATCTCTATTTACGATGATATGTCGTTACATGATATGATGTGAATATATCAAATTTTAATACTGCAATTCACCAAACAATGAACATGCCCATGATTTCATATCCTATTCTATCCCCAGTCATATCCCAATTAAAAATCTGGACGACCAAATGTAGTCTTAGGACACCACAATCATCCGAACACTTTGATGCTTCAACCACCGATCACCCCCGTTCATCAACTTGCAACAATACCATATTGAGAAAAGTGTCAAAAAGGTCCTAAACATGTTACCTTAGTACCAATTTAATCCTAAACATTTTTTTGATGTCAATTAAGTCACAAACCTTTTGATTTGGTGCCAATTTAATCATTTTAGCTAATTTTACTTGGATATTGTTGACGTGAATGTTGGTTGATTTTGGTGGCATCGTTGGCGTTAACATAGACAGTTTTCAATAATATTTTGATAATATTTTGATTTATTATTATTTTCTATTATTTTCTTTTTTCTTTATTGCTTTCTTCTCCCCCCCCCCTCTCCTTTCTTCTTCCTCATTCCACCGATGGCTTACCACCGGCCACAGGCAATGGCCGAGCGGGCAGGGCTTGCTTGGCCATGGCGAGATCAAGATCCAGCGAGGGTGGGCCTTGCCAGATCTAAACCTGGGTGAGGTCAACCCTCACCCAACATCTCTTGGGCAAAGGCGAGGCTTGGCAAGGTCACCCTAGCATGGGCGAGGGTTGGCCCCGCCATACCAAAGGGAACCACGTGAAGGCTCCCTTCGCCAAATTTGACAAGGTTGGCCCTCACTTGGGCTAGAGAGGCCTCCTCGGATTTGGTGAGGGGAGCCATCATCGAGGCTAAGGTTGGCCTTGCCTAGGTTAGATTCGGTGAGGCCGACCTTCATCAAGGCCCGGCCTCACCATGGCTAGGTGAGGCTAGCCTACACGCCCATGGCTGCTATCTAGCCATCACCTATGGTTGGTGGCCGGTCACTCGCAAAAGGAAGAAGAAGAAGGGAGAGAAAAAAAGAAAATAAAAAATTGAAAAATGATCATAATATTATTAAAAATTATCTATGTCAGTGGTGCCACGTAAGTTAGTTAGCAATCATGTCAGCAATATCCGACCAAAAATAGCCGAAAGAATTGAATTGACACAAAATCAAAAGGTTTTGGACTAAATTGGTATTAAACCAAAAGGTTTAAGACTAAATTAACACCATTTAAAAGGTTAAGTATTAATTTGACACAAATGCAATATGTTCAAGAATAATATGAAACTTTCCTCATACCATAGCACTGTCATTATCATCTTGTTTAATATCTTCCAGATGTGGGCGCACTGATACCATTTATAATCTTTACCAAGAAAACAATCTAAGCTAGAGGATATTCATCATGTATCTTAGGATACGAAGCTTCAGCATTATAATCGAGGCAACAACGTCATTAAACACATACCTGGAGCAGTTGTTGTTCTGTCCGACCGAGAGGAGACATGTTAGGAGCGAAGGAAAACTTGATAGTGCGGTCTCGAGTTCCAGACTTCGAATTGTTTGAGAAATCTTTAACAAAAAAATTAGTGGAAGTTTTAGCACCAAAATTTAAGTGGTGAATACTAATAGAAATCAAATATAGATATAAGTACCAAATCAATCCTCAATGTTTTGGTTCTCTCTCTCCCTCTATGGCTAGTTGTGAAGATTTCTCTAGCAAGCCACATAGGATAAGCTAAATTGACTTAGGGTAGGGGTTCCATTCATTTATTTATAATTTGTGTTGTTGGTTTTGCACCTAAGTGGCTCCAAATAATTATTAGGGAAAATTTCAAATAAGCACCTGAAGTGTCATCATTTTCTCAAATGAGTACTTAAAGTGGATGTTATTTCAAATAAATGCTTGAAGTGAATTTATTTCAAATAAGAGTCTGAAGTGACAATATTAGTCTCAAAGAAGGGCAATTTCATCTTTTAAATAATTTTAATAGTTTCCTTTTATCTTTTTTTTTTTAAACTAAAAAAATTAAAATTTACAAAAAAAAAGAAGAAGAAGAACACACATGGGAGGGAGGCTCCATCCGACCTGTTCTTGCTACCCCATTGTTGTTGGGATGGTAGTGATGGCCGGTGGGGTTGCTAGCGCTTGGGTGAGGGCCGACAACCCTTGCCGACCAAAGGCAAGGGCCAACAACCCTCGCTAGAGATGGGAGAGGGTGGTGAGGTCCGAAGGTAAAAGGCGAGGGCCGCCAAACCTATGTAAGTGTTAGTGACCCTCACCCAGGCCAAGACAAGGGTGGGCGACCCTTGCCTAGATTTGCGAGAGGGTTGTTGCCCTTTCCCGTCTAGTGGGGGCGAATAACCCTTGTCTAAGCGCCTATGACCCCACTGGCCATCAATGCCTCCCCACTGGCGATGGGGGTGGTGGCGCTTCCTCCAACCGCTAATTTGGCTTTTTATTTAATTTAATTTTAATTTTTAATATAATATAATTAAAATTAAAATTATATTTCGACGAAATATCCCTGATTGGCTAGAATTTTTTGCCAGTTGGTGAGCCAATAAGGCTAGGCCTTTATTTGAAACAACCATAAACTTTAAGCCTTTATTTGAAATAAGATTCACTTTAGATCCTTATTTGAGAAAAAAGATAGCACTTTATGCTCTTATTTGAGAAAACAATGGTACTTTGGGTTCGTAAGAGTACTTCGACTACTTATTTGGAATTTTTCCTAATAACTATTAAGACATCCTAACATGACACGTTTGCTCTAATGGGCTATGCCAATAACTTGATGGTCCTTGTAATCAAAATTGATTGACGATAAAAATAAGGATCAATACTATGAAAAATCCTAAACTGGTACACCTGTGACATATTTATCCAAAACTAATTTTTTAACCATAAAAAACCTCAAGTTGGTACATCTATGATAAATTTACCATCAATTAGTTTCCTTTAAAATTTTCCTTCAAATTGCTGAGTTGGAGACATGTGACAATTGACAAATGTATTAGTTTGGGGTTTTACCCACCATTTATCATGGGGTCACTAGTTTGAGGTTTTTTGTAATATTAATCCAATTTAACAAAAACAAATGGAGGCTAAATTTGTTACAATGAACTAGTTTTGGGTTTTTGGTGGTAAAAAAAATTAGTTTTTGGTAAATTTATCATAGGTATATGAGTTTGGAGTTTTTTGTGATAAAAAAAATTAGTTTGACCTAAATTTATCACATCATACTGGTTTGCGATTTTTTGTGATATTAAACCCCAAAAGCAAAGCAAATGCAAGGACTAAGGCCCTGTTTGGTTCAGCATTTGGAATACTCATTTAGGCTCTAAAGGAGTTTGGCCAAATGCTATGGTGTTTGGTTCATTTTTTTGAGGACTTTGGGGAGATGCAATTGCATCTCCAAGAGGGTGGAAAGGCTTTTGGGGGAATGGAGAGGGAGAGGTTCATTGGGAAGTTGCATTTTCGAAATGCAACTTCCACTGTTCATCACTGTTCATCTCCACCGGAGAGAAGCCGATCGGAGGTCGACGACCGCCGGCCAAGGGTTGCTCAACCTCGACGACCGTCGCCGAACCTCAGGCGATGCCTGGGTCGCGCGACCTCAGGCGGTCGTCGCCTGGGGTCGCGCGACCCAAGTGGCCGTCACCTAGGTTGCATGACCTTAGGCGGCCGTCACTTGGGGTTGCGCGACCCAGGCGTCCAGATTTGGCCATCTGGCCGCCGGATCTGGCGGTCCGGTGGCCGGACTTCAAAAAAGAAAATAGAATTTTTTTTGTTTCTTTTTAATTTGATAAAATTCATTTACATATGCAAATTTTACCAAACGATATTTGCATTTTGGAAAACCCCATTCACCCAAAGGTATTTGCATTTTGGCAAATGTATTTCCCAAAAGCCGAACCAAATGGGCCCTAAGAGTGGTACGTTGACATCTTTTAAACAAAAGAAAGTAAATAGATGGTTTTGATTATCATGCAAAAGTACGGGACTACCAGTGGCATTAACACATCAATTTAAAATCCTCATAGTGCATAACATGGAAAGTAAAATCCTTTTACTAATCATATATAAACAGATCACATACAGGTCGTGTTAACATTAATACGCTAATATAAACGAGGTATGTAGATTTATTTCGTATCTAGTGGATTTGACACAGACACGATACGATTATTTATCGTGTTTCACAGGCTGATACAATATTGAACCGAACACGATCAGTCTTAACCTGAACTCTTTGATTTTGTGTCGTGATCTAATCATGTTATTTTCATGTAAGGATTGTAGGAAGAATGCCTACAGTGTTTTCAGTATAAGAAAATATTCTAAGTATACTCACAACTTGAAACTCAAATCATAGTCTCCTCGTCGATGATAGTGAATGCAAGACATACCTTTTAGAGTTTGCAGGTAGTCTCCTCGTCGATGATGATGATGATAGAAAAGATTGATCTTGATGCCAGGCTTTCTCAGCGAACCATCATTTCTGTCTGAGCGGATGGCATGGAGATCCCTGGAAGAAGAGCGTTAACCCATAAAACTTCATCCCTATAATGAGAGGAGGGTTTCGATGACAATGCAAGGTAAAACGAAGGTTCGTATAGAAAAGAGGACCTCCCTATATGTGAGATCCAGCCGCAAGAGAGAGAACGAAAAGGTCTATAGAGCGATGAAAAAAGGTAACAAAAGTGACCGAATATTTCGTGGTCAAAACAACAATACTTCAATAAATTACCAAATTCTCTTTTAGGGATAAAATCCAAATTATTCGATGAAAGATATCTTTTGTCGGGAATTTGTTAGTTGAGAATCCTAATCTATTTGGCTTTTAGATTAGATTATTAGACTAAAAATCCATATGAGTATAAGATTCAAAAAACAAATAATATAAGTGTCATAACTTTCGTATAACATTTATATGCATGTATAACTCAAGTATCGGAAATTCAATGTGGCACGACACTTGTGATGAACGTTTTTAAAAAAAATATGACAATCAAGAGATTGATTGTCATGCCGTGCTGGATTTCTGATACTTGGTGATAGAAAGAAAAGTTATGACACTCAAGTGATAATCATACAAAAATTATGACACTTATGATATCTACATCTTTAAGATTTGATATTTAAAAAGACAGAGTACTATTACTATTCGTTTCTCAATATAATAAAGCAAATGCAAAATATTGTTTCTACCTCCACCTTTTCTCCTTAAAAATTCATAAAAAAATCCATGGTGTACTATACAATATAATGTTTAAATTAAGAAACCGGCAAAATTCTAACTTGGAAATTGATCTATCTCTAGCACATCAAATCATAGTTTCTTAAACATCTAACACTTTCTCTATATAGACTTAAGTGCTTCACATCTTTCATAAGTTAATTTTTCTAATTCTAGAAAAATACAAATTGATCTCCATTAGGTCATCAAATTTCAAAAAACTTATTTTTCTCCATATATTTAATTTCTTGTTAGTTTTCTTCATCTATAAAGCATGTGCTCTTTTGTTAGTAGTGTTGCAACCCTCCCTTGAGTGAACCACCTAGGCGATGGCTAATGGATTATTAAACTTACAGGCTAATGGATTACCAAACTTACACTTAGCTCAGCTCTCCCAAGCCCATACCAATCACTCCTTCAATTTCTAACATGCAAATTAATTTATATAGGAGTTGGCACTAATTTATTATAAGTGGATCGATATAAACCAAGTAAAGCATGGGAGCATACTTTATTTTCATTTATGGATATGGGGCTTGATTAGGCTAGATTAATCTCATACCTTTTCGATACCTTTTCTCATTAGCTTTCAAAAATATTTTGCGCAAGCAATCTTGGATTGATTTTAAACATAACCATTAACATGTGAGAGATCATCATGTGCTTGCTCAACCATAGAAGTAACACTTAATTATCAAAGCATTGAATAAATAAATTGTTAGGAATAAAGCAATAATCCAAACACCTCAAGTCAATTAAATTTCTAATCAAAGCACTAAAATATTACACCTGCCCTAACCATGAGTTTCTAGATGAGTACACAATTCCAATTAACTTCTTTTGGGTTTCTCTTTTAATGAAAACTAAACTATATGCAACGCATGCTATAATTATTGTGACATAAAGAATACTATCTATATGACCTAGCATGCAGTCACTAAATGACATGGCATAATAGTAACATGGCAATGACATGACATAGATGACGTGGCAAGACATGATGAGATGACAAGATATGATGCAGCTTGCACATGCTATTTTTTATTTTTCTATTGAAATTCGAAATAAATAAATTATAAAAATAAACTATCTAAAGCAAAAAGAGTTATACATACTAAATTAGGAATAATTTAAATGAAATTCTATTCCAACTTGGAAACTTATCATAGTTACTAGATATAATCTAAATATCAACTCTATTAAGAAAACCTCATAATCCATCATGCAATGCAATCTTTTTGTACTTTTTAAACAAGAAAGTTTTTTTTTTTTTTTAGGTAAAGATAAGAAATGAATAGATTTTGCAGAATATATACAAGGAAGGAGATTGGCACCTACAAGGGATAGACACTCAAAAAGACAGTCAAAGTCAAAGAGAGTGAAAGATGTCATGGTTCTAGGAAAACCAAAAGGTAACAAGAACACAACAGAGGGAATAGATCACAACAAAACAGGACAACCTAAAGATAAGAGAAGCTAAAAATCACAGCATATATCATTTAACTTAAAATTGGAATTGAATAAAGTAACAACCCAATCTTAATGCCTAAAGATATTGAATTGCCGATCTTGCAGTTCGAATTAGGGAAACTTTCCGAATTTCGGTATAACAAAATCTCAAAATAATCAAAATTGGATCACGATAACCACAAATTAGGCAATAAAATCTTAAATTCAAATTTGATTCGGAAAATTTACCTAATTTGAGGACTTGTTTCCAAAGGGGACTGGCAGCGGGTCCCTCAAGGTAAACGGCCATGAGTGCTTGGCATGTTGAGAGGGGCCGGGCCACCTGCGATGGAGAGGGACTGTTCCGGCACCACAAGGAACCGGAGCTGTCAAACTGTGACAAGGCAGATGCAGTTAGACTATGGGTCTGCTGCCATAGCCACTGGAAAGTTGACGATGGAGCAACACGGTTGTCGCCAAGGGTGTAGTAGCGTTGGAGGAGAGTTGGTTGACGGCTGCAGCTCGCAGGAACCGTTGAAAACAGGTTGCAGGTTGCCGGAGATGACGACAGTGCATCAGCGACTTAAAACAGGCACATGAGCCGCTGCCGTGTAGAAAACTGGACACCGCTGGGCGGCTGGAACTTCGCCACCAACGGTCAGACTCCAGGAGACCTACAGGAATGCCTAAAAACGCTGAGCAAACGAAGACAAGGTGACTTTCGGCACAAGCAAAGGGCGACAGGGCGGGTCCCAAGCGATGAGAACTGGGCCACAAACTCTTCCGTGCAAGACTGACGAACGGTGAGGCAATAGATGACGCAAAACAGGAGCAGACGCTGTTGGGGGTTATGGAATATGCACTCGGAAAATATGGCTTTAAATTGGGTAGAACAATGAACTCGGACCTTTAGAACAATTAAGTCGGACTTTGACGCGCGATATCACTTTCTTTAAGGATTTATTTGCCTCACAATTGCTAATGGTCCCACTCGCAAATTTCAAATACAACAAAGTCTCAAAATGAGAATATTAGATAGTAATTCTAATATTTGTCCAGAGTCTCTCATGGGAAATAATTAGAAATAATGGTTGTATATTCTTTCAAAGTAAAACGAAAATGGAAGAAGAAATATTGTAAATGAATAAACAAACACATACAGTAATTTATAGCAAAAATATAAAGTTATATTCGAATAGACACAACTTTCTAGACACAACTTTCTAAGGATTAAAAAGTTATGTCTGAACAAGTATGAACTCTGAGTAAACTGTTGGAAGAAATAATAAAATTCAGAATTAAATAAATACAAAATAAAAAATAACTGTAACTCTTTTTGAATAGTCGCACTGTTTTAAAAGGACGCAATGGTTAATTTTTATAAAAATAAATTTGAATTTTCAATAAATAAAAATAACGATCGTTGGTTAGTGCCAACTCTCATCCACGTGCAAACTCACATCCTTTCGATGTGGGATAAGCCACCTCTTTGTTTGTTTTAAAAAACTACCTATAATATGTATAGGCGAAATAAACATAAAAGCAGTGAAAGCAAAGATAAAATTCTACTATACATGTATCTCTAAAGGTGTTGTTTGTGCTTTTTAATCAAATATCAGAATATCAAAAGGGGTCATATGGAGCATGCTTTAAATGATTTGATTTAAATATTCTTCAGTTTGAGTCCCGCAAACGTTGGATCTTTAGTTCAGACACACCATTAACACACCTTGAACGAAAAAAGATTTTGTAGGTAATCGCCACAATGATTGTGCGAACAATCTCATGGAGACAATCCTATGCACATAGTTAGCAACTGTTGCTGACCATGTAACTTCTTTTTTTCTAACCCACGTACCTCTTTCTGCTCTATATATAACGTCTTGGTGAAGTCAACATTTAACTTTCTCCATAATTAGGCTTCTAATCTTTCAAAGAAGTTAAATAATTACTTCTTTGACAAGCTAGTCTCTAACCTCTCAAGGAAGTTAAATGATTATTTCCTCCGGAAGCTAGGTGAGCGAGAGAACAACTCTTATGAGTGGGTTGTGTCCATAAGAGAATGAGTGAATTTGTTATTGTGCGTGATATCCCTAAGTTCATCACTGAGTTGATAGTAAGATTTGCACTAACACATTAGTACTCCTAAGAGCCCAAAACAATGTAAATGCTTTAAGAACATAATGAACTTGTAGCTTTGGCTACAGTGTAATTTAATCGCTCTATCTCACTATGTCTAAATCGAACAAAGAACATGAAATATTTGTCAAGTCATCAATTTTATCATATGTAGAAACACTTGTAATTTATACGAGACATGTATAATTCATTTTCCATTATAAGCATGGTCGAGGATTTCAATGCCGTGTCATAATTAGATCATATAGAACATCATTATTGTACTTTGCATGTAACAATGAGACATATTCTATATTGCGCACACATGGAACTTTGTATATGAACGAACTATGATCATTAGGTATTAGAGATGAATCCATGAGCCACCAATATACGCACCTATGAACCATAGCCATCCAACATACAAGTCAACACCATGCCTCAAGTTTAAGGATTATTCACACAAGACCAAAGCATGGATAATTAGACATTGACTATCCCAAAAGCTTCCATGTCGCTAATCGTTTTATGTATGTCACGTTCAGTGAACTTATCTGCTACAAGCACCTATGTTCTAACTTGGGCATCATAGGCTTCTCTATGTGTGTGATATTTGTTGCCATGGAAAACAGAGAGCCCAACTTCTCTCTTGAGGTTCTCTGTTTCCCACTTTCTTTTTGCCGCACGTTTCCCCTTTTCCCATCCTAATAACCTCTATTTATAATAGCTTCAACCCTTATAATCTCTATTTGTAATAGCAAATCTAGACTTTTCATTTCCTAATCCTAATATCCAACTTAGGCAATCTTCTGATTATTTCCTCTATTTTATTTTTTGTAAAATGAACTAACTTAACTTCGAAGTGTGATATTTATTAAATAAGTTATTCCAACTTCGCCTCATTATTATGTAATTTTCGGGCCTATATGTATTCTATAGGTTTGGCCAATATTCTAAGGCCGTGTACCAAATGCTCTAAGGCTGTGTTCAATCGCCTAGATAATCAAGATTGGGTAAGATGAGATAAAGTGGGATACTAAATCCTTCAGATAACAAAGATGGATACATATAGTCCTATCAAAGCATTTGGTACACTTCAAAATAAGATTAAAAAATAAATATAATTTTCAATTAAATTATAAAATTATAAAATAGAAAATTAGTTAATTAAAAGCTATGGAAAAACCCTAAATCTAGAAATTCTGGCCACTGAACGGCTACCGTGGAAGTTCATGGTGTGATCTGCCTCTCAATCACGTCAATCTGGTCGGGCTTGGCCATGATATACAATTGAGAAACGGCACGTTGAGAGAGCTTCACAAGAGAGTGGCCAGAAAGAAGATGCCAAAGGGGGTTTTCACGAAATAAAGAAGAGAAGACGACGAAGAAGCCTTCTTTGCAGTTCCCGCGATGCAAGTCCAACAAGCTCCACGAAGCACCCTCTTCATCGCGAGCGAGGCTTACTACTGCCGATCCCCACCGCGATGAGCTGCTGACCCGATCGCTGACCAGCCCAACGCCTGCAACAGGTCACCCCCTCCCCTCTTCCAGTGAGACCCACCTCCCTCAACGTTCTTGCCGTTCCGCTACTAAACGTCGCTGCTGTTTCACCATCAACGACACAGCTGTTGTTACGCCATCGACAACGGTCCTTGCTACGAGCCTTTGATGACGAGCCATCCTGCGAGCTGTTGTGGCTTCTCACTCGGGGATGGCGTTGCCTTTCAGTTGGCTGCCCATCGTCACTGTCTTGCACGAGTTCCCCTGGCCAACTGCTTCCTGTCCAGTGAGTATCATTAGCCGCGACCCCATTCATTGCTGCCGCTTTTCTCAGCCTCAGCTCGTCGTGCTCGACCATTGTCCGCAACACGCTCCTCGCAGCGGTTCCAGTTGATCTCCAGCGGAGCCTTTGACGAGTCGAACACACCCACGTGGATCCGAACCACACCAGAGCTCCTCCACAGCGACAATAGTCGTCACGGTCGCACTGTTCAGTGAAGTCAATGAAGTCAAGAGTTTGTGGTGCCCAATTTTGTCACCTGGCAAATTTCTTTTGACCAACTAACTGCTCTCCCATGGTTGCAAGTCTAGTTTAATTATTGAGCATCTGCAATTCGTGACCGCATATTCTTCAGCCAGTTGAGCACCATCGAGCCACCTCACCAAAAGCATCGCCGATCGCCGGTCATCCTCATTGCGGTTCCCGCAATCCATTGTCCGTCCAAATTCGGAAATGGCATCCGCGCAACATCGTGAATTAGTTAAAAATCTCAATAATTAGATTTTCATATATCTTGTTACCTAATTCATAAAATTGTGATCTTGTTTGCATGTTTGGTTGATATTGCCATATCCAAAAAAAAAAAAAAAAAAAAATCTTTTGAATCCCCATGAATTAGGAAATTTTTGTAACTTCACAATGTGCAATGATCGGCGGTCCAATTTCATATCTGAATTACGACTCACGATTGCACAAAATATTATTAATCTAATCTTATGTTTGAGATATGATTCGTGATGTCATAAAAATTGGCTAATATGATTTTATGCGCAAGATACAAATCGTCAATTTTTTTTCCGAAATTAGATGGATATGGATAATATCTCAGGTGATTTAATGGCATGTTTGTTGTGGATTTGACTTCTTTCTATTTTTTTTTATTTTAATTGATTTTATTTCTAAAAAAATCCAAAAAGATTATATAGTAGTTTTTTAGGATAGTTTGCATGTTTATTTTGGTTATTTTGTAATTCCAATTTAACAAAATACCAAAATATATTTTAAAATAAATTGACTTTTCTTTTAGAGGATAATTTGCATGTTTAAATTAGAGCATTTAATTAATTTCGAATTTATTAATGAAAAATACAAACAAAAAAAAGTCATGTGCATGCTAAGCTGGCATCATCACTACCATGTCATCACCCGCATGTCATCTAATACTTATATCTTAGGTTCATCAAATTGCGTGTCATGTAGAATTAATTCACTTATTGTTTAGAAATTGCATGTTTAGGAATTGTTCAAATCAAAGTGTGTGACGTGATAGAATAGTTGCATTGATTTTTACTCATCATTATATTAGGCCATGTAATTAATGCTCACATGATAGGTTGCATATTACATGTCATTTTAGTTAAACATTTTTGTATGTGACATAGTTTCTATATTTCATTAAAATAAGTTAAAAGTTAAAATAAAATTGAGCGATTACGCATTAATGAGAAATCATATCTAGGATTGTTGATATGAATTTTGAGTTAATATTGCATATACTTTTGTTACTATAAGGTAAGTTATGCAATCTATTTATTGCTTTATTGGTTGTTAAATTGGTAATTTGCGCACTCACATGATTGCCTCACATGTTAGTAGGTAATAAAATTGAAGAAAAATCTCAAATAAGAACCCAAAGTGAGCCTACTTTCTCAAATAAGGACTCAAAGTGATTGTTGTTCTAAATGAGACTCGAAGTAGCTAACAAGTCTCAAATAAGAACTTGAACCCGTTGGCCAACGAGCATGTGACATTTTTGGTGACCGGAATATGGGCAATTTTGTCCTAGAAAAATATAGATAGAAATTAACAAACTCTAAAAACAAAACCCCCAAACTCTTCACGTTATTCTTTTTCTGCTCTTCATCTTTTACGTTCTTTGTCCCCTCTCGTTTGGACACAACTCATATGCATTTTTTCGGACAAAAGAGACATTAACTCAGAAATCCGACAAAACAAGCAAAATGAACACCATAAAACAAAAGAATTCCTCCTACCATCACCATCCTCGTTGCCATCTGTGTGATATTCCACCACATGCCCGCGCCTTGTCGACATGTTGCTTTGACAAGTTACAACCACTTTGAATGAACGAAGGATCAATTGCACCAATTTGAACGAAACTAACCTCAGTTGAACGGGAGTGTGAATCAAAGTGTATGGCGAATTTAGGAAAAGATAATGAAGAATTGAGGCCCTTGTGTTACACGCGAGTGTTTCAATAACGAAAAGGTCGCTTTACTCAAGATTTGTCTTCTTCGTTGGAAAGAAATGAAGATAGTAAACAAAAGAAGACTATGTGAAGAAACGAAGGTAGGGGTTTCTTGTTGTGTTTTAATGCGTGTTCTATTAATAGAAAATTTCGGTGCTCCAAGCGAGAGAGGACAAAGAACGGAGAAAACGAAGAGCATAAGAAGAAAAATGTGAGAACGTGAAGAGTTGGGGGGGTTTGTTTTTAGGGTTTGTTAATTTCTATCTATATTTTTTGTGGTCAAAATTGCCCATATTTCGGCCACCGGAAATGTCACACGCTCGCCGGCCAGCGGGTTTGGGTCCTTATTTGAGACTTGTTAGCCACTTCGAGTCCTTATTTGGGACAACGGCCATTTTGAGTCCTTATTTGAGAAAATAGGCTCATTTTAGGTTCTTATTTGAGATTTTCCCTAAAATTGATCCAAGCTGTCTGCTAAAATTTTTTTGAAAATAAAATAGAAATGGTGTCGAAAGAGCATTAGAGTAATCTAACATAATCAAATCCTCATACCCAAAATCTTTGGTTCATAGAAGTAAAATAATTCTACAATTATTTTACTTAGGTGTCTATCCGACTTATTATAAATTGATTAGTGACGACTCCCAGATAAAAATCATTTCCATGTTAGATAACTTGTGTGACATCTTCGATTCAAATCTTTATTTAGATTGCAAGGGATGGACTAAGGATCGGTACGTTAGTAATAAAAACAAGCTGTGATTCAATCCTAGGGTTTGTTCATGAGTTGACTAGTTGATTGGTTGGGAAATTCAAAATCAGGGTTATGATAGACCAAAGCAATCGACCATGAAAGGACCATTCGATTATGAGGATCACTATAATTGATTATGTGCCGTCACAAGTTGATCAATGGACAAGTATAGATTGATTCAACTCAAGTATATACCAATTGCGGGTGACGCCACACGATCAATATATTGTTCGTGACTAATTTAATCCCAAACAACCGTGAGTCAAACAGACTGATTGACCCTACTCGATTACATGACAACTGAGGCTCATTTGTGGAAGGACCAAGCTTAATTGAAAGTCACGTGTAAAACCCTAGACATGCATTGAACTTAGTTTGAGTCTAGTCGTGTGAGTTTTCCTATTGCCACACGAATTTGGGGAGGTTGCGTTAAAGCCATTTCCGATCGAAACTTAGCCTCAAGCCCTAGACCAATTGTGAGTATCGATGGTAGATTAAGGAGATGTGCAACTAAAGCATTCATTTCCAACTGAAATATTTTTAGTGAGCCCATTAGTGCATTAATTAAGAAGATGTGCTAACTTGAGGATATTGACTTTAACGGACTTAGAGATGAGACTAATTTAGCTTTTTAAGATTTAAATTGAGGTAAGAAAAATTTTGTTAGGCCATGGACACTAGGTTGGGTGCCACTTTTGGCACGATGAGAGGAATGGACCAAATTGCCCTTGAGTCTAGCCAATGATTTAGATCGTAAGAAGCAATCCAAGCCCTTAATCTTGGATAAGGCACATGGCCTAATGGAAGGCCAAGATTTGTTCTTGAACCTTAAGTTTGGTGCAATGATGGATGAAGGACAATAATGCATTAGGTATTTAATTTTGATGGACAACTTCCTCTCCAAGTTGCTTCTTCTTCTTCTTCTTCTTTTTCTTCTTCTTCTCCTCTCTCTCTCCCCCACCCTTTTCCCTCTCATTCTTGGCCGACTTGTCCATCTCTCCCTCTCCCTCTCTTTTTCTTTCTTTTCCCTCATGCTTGTGCCTCACCACCTTCCACCCTAGTCATTGCTCACATAAACATTGCCACCGTTGCTCACCACCCGTGTCGTGCCATCCATCATCCCTATTGTTGTTGGTCGTTCTCATTGCGAATTGTTGCCCTTTTCGCCACCTCACCCAACACCCCTTGTCACATTTCGATTGTTTGTAAGTAGATTTCCTAAACGTCGACTAGGTCATTGCATTATGCGACTTGGACTTAAGACTGCCTTTAGTGCCATAGAACTATCCTAGGTTGAGGAACATCATGTGGATTGGGATTGATCGAGGAACAAGTATGTGAAAGTTGAGGTTGCTTAGGTTTGGTGTAGGTTATGAAAATGATTTACTTAGGCTAGACTTGCCATGATTGTTGTTGTGGATTGTTTATTATGCCTACTTATGCTTGATTTTCTAATTTGAATCCCATGGATGGTCATATGAGTGTTGTATGAAGTGATCTTTGATATAGCTATTACTAATACCTAGAGGGGGTGAATAGATGTTTGCAGAAATTTTACCAAAAAATTATGGAATAAAATTAAATTGCCAACAAAGTCTAAATGAAGAACAAAAACAATTTTGTGAATCACCAAACTTCTAAAATAGTAAGCATGCAACAAACTTGAAATAAATAGAGTTAAAGGAAGAGAAAATTGCATACGAGTTTTATAATGGTTCGACTTAGATTAAGTCTATGTCCACTCTCCTATGTTGATAGCCTACTGGCTGGATTTTACTATGGGATCAACTTGAATATTACAATTTATGAGTGCAAACACTTAATGATAGATCTCTCTAACTCACTAAGACACTCTTTTTGTGTTTTCTCTCTTTGCATTTAGATGCCCGTAGAACATGGTCGAAGCTTGAGTTCATATCGAGCCGTTGAATCTAGAAAGGCGTTGGTTATTAGATGTGCGTGGAAGTGTGTCGAGCCGAGTCACTCTTTTGGTTTGGTGATATTGAGGCATATCGTTCTTTCTGAATTGGACATAGGCTGTAACTCAAGTGTCACAGGTCCAGCTGCAATTCTAGTTTTATGCTTGACATACTTTATTGTTGCATATACGGTCATGAGTTACACATCGCTTGGCACATCCTTGGGACATTCATACTTGGACTAATGATGTAACGCCCTGATCCTCAAGTACGTGCCCATCCCTCTCCTAGTTAATTAATAGTGACGTCCCATGACGCATCGCCAACCCTTTCATTTTAATACGCATGCGGAAGCATAAAATAATCCCTAAACAATACAACAATGGGATAGAAAAGTAGGGCTATATTTTTCACTATTAAAAAGCCATAACCACGCTTTTATACAAGGCAAATCACATAGTATATATCACAATACTATTCACTAAAGGCTGAACTATCACACATCAATTCTCAACCTAGGTTTGCAAACAGGATAGGATCTCAGTCATCATTTGGGTCGTACTTTGAATCCTCCTCGGGATCCTCCTCTTCTTCAGATTCTTCTTTTTTGGGGTCTTCCTCCTCAGGTTCCTCCTCCTCGAGTTCCGCCTCCTTAGGTTCCTCGTCCCAATTCTCTTCTGGGTACACCTCTTCTTGATCAACCTCTCCTTCTGGCATGCTCTAGCTAGAGTCTACTGCTGATGGCTTGGGAGAGTTAGTGTCACTCTCAAGCTTAGGGTCTTTTACATCCACCACTGACCCATCCTTATGATCAGCCGTCCCCTCCCTGAATGCTTCCTTCAAAACCAACATAAGCACATCACCTTCTGGCATGGGACCTTCCCTTCGCCCGTCATGATACTCACGATATCACGATCGATACTCGTGGGGTCTCAGAGCATCCTTACCCACATCAACCCATACGGTTGACTTAACCAGAACATACTCTAATCCTTCCGAATGGGGGTGTATCGGGAAGTGTGTCTCTATCTCGGTGACTTCTTTGGGTATACCGAAATGCATAGGAGGACGATGAGGTGGAGGTGCTGCCATTTAAGGACCCGAAATGGTTATACAATAACCATTGAGACAACGTCTCAGCGAGTGCTACCCCCTAAGACTCGATTAGTAAACTAATATGCCATATGGGCTGCCTATGCACACACAGGTCAGAGGACTTACGTTGGCCTTAGATTCCACCTGCAAATTAGTACATTTCAATAGGCACCCAAACAATCACAACAAATGAAAACATTGATCAATCGACCTAGTGGATTGCATGTCAATCTGACCATTTTCAGGTCATTCTAGCCATTACTATTCAATCTCAACTAACAAAACCAATCACCAAGCCACGTGCATTCTTTGAGGCGATATTCCTTATTACTAAACCACATGCATTCTCCGAGGTGATGGAACCGATCACCGAGTCACATACATTCTCTGAGGCGATCTTCCTTATCACCAAACCACGTATATTCTCCGAGGTGATATAAATATCTAGTCGCCGAGCCACGTGCATTCTTTGAGGCGATTTATCTTATCACCTAGCCACGTGCATTCTCCGAGGTGATAGATTAAATCATCGAGTTAGTACTATGTCTTTCTCCTAGATGACATTCTCAGTCATTGAGCCAACATGATACCACGAAATCAATTTCTCATTCACTTACCAAAAATCAATCAATTTTAAAATAAATTACTCATCCACACAATTTCACTCAATTTACACCATCAGGTACTCAATTAACTAAACAGAGATCACCATTGTGATCACCACGAAATTCCGGTCATCGACTATCCCAGCCTAATTTCTAAAAAATAAATAAATAATTAAATAATTACAAAAATACTAAATAAATAGCAATAAATCCAATTTAGGCCCGTAATGCCTAATTGGAAGACAAAGCGAACTGGGAAAAATTCCAAGGTTCATTCAATAATTACTAGAAGCTCCTTACTTGCTAATGATTAAGTCTAATTACCTAACATGCATCATCAAGTCACTAATTTAATTGTTCTAAACTAATTTAACCACATAATCATGCTTAATTAATACTAATCAACCCTTAAGCATAATTAGCAAACTAAGCAATGATTAGTGAGCTAAATTCACCTGTTTAACAATCCGTTCGGATCGAAATGTTGAGAATGTCGCAAGGGACATTTTACTCCAAAGTGAGCCTAAGCTCCGAGGCCCGGAAACACCTCAAAACGGCCTTCAAAGGTTCTATGATACCCACAAAAACTTGATCTGTTTTAGCTGCAAAAACAGAAGCAAACAAAGCCAAGATAGGCGGCAAGGCTCGAGGATGGACAACGGTGGTGGTTTTAGTCCACATGGGGACTCCGGCGGGCTTCCTTAGCCACTTGCAGCACTGAACAGTGGGCTGGGCAGCAAGGCAAAGTAGCTAGACAGACATGGCTGCGCGGAGAGGGGCAGACAACGCATGCGGTTTGGCGCGGGTGGAGGCGAACGGCGACGAGTGGCACGACTCAAGCGACAGCTTGGCGTGCAACAGCTACAACTTCTTCTTCTCCAGCTGCTGGTTGCTGTGGACAGCGAGAATGGAGGGGAATGGGGTGGTTTGACCAGCCAAGGGAGAGAGAAAAGAGAGAGAGACAAGAATATGGGTCTACCAAGCACATTTTTCACAAAATTGTCCCCCATAAGCTTGTCCATCAAACCAATATCCCATGGCTACAAATGAGCCACACACACACTCCTCACAACTCATGAAATGGTCCATTTGACAAGGGGGAAGAAGGAGCTACGAATTTGGCACCATTCAACACCAATTGGACACTTGATTCACTTCAATACAACCTCATTTGGCCTTTATAATTTCAATTGATATCTCAATACTTCAAAGTTGGCATAGGACTGATTGTTTGTTTTGAACAAAAACGGTCCTATGCCGACTTTTTCCCAAAAAATCCCAGGTTTCAGAAAAATCTTCTATGACTGAGTCGACACTCCTAGAATTTATTGTGACATGACAAAATCTTCAATTTCTGAAATCGGACTTGAATTCGCAGTTAATTTCCATTCGACGTGTTTTTAGCATGACCTAGACTACCGGGTAGTTTTCAGAGATTTTTAGTACAAATGACTTGTGGTCGATTTTCTTCGAGCCACAATGAACCCACTCGACACATTAGTGACTCTCGGTTGTCGTTAAAATCTCAATGATTCAATTACGGACATAGGATACCAAAACGACAAAAGAATCAATCTAGGGCCGATCGATGAGAATTTTCCAATTTAGTGGTGTTACCCACGATTAGTCACACATTTCAGTCGAACAAACCTATCTCTGATCTCAAATTGATTTTTAACTGTGTTGTAATGGCCTTTAAAGATAAGTATGGTCGAGAAGCCAATTCCTAGTCGAATTCTCAAGTTTATTTGCCTTAAAGTCCTTAATAGTTTCCCCAGATAATATAGTTATCTCGAGAGTGATCAGCTCTAAGAACAGCCCTATAGACGTATTAATGAAATGTCCGATTTATTCAGTAGAAAACATGAGTGAAAATCTGGGATGTCACAAATGAGGAAGATAAAACCAATTGCTTGAATGTTTGATTTATATGGTCATATGAGGAATGCAATCACTAATGGATTTCGGGACAATGCCCTTAAGTCAATAGGATGCCTTGTTAGTGAGAACGAGATGATGCCCCCATGTTAACGAGATTCTGTTCGCAGGATGTGTTATCTATTGGAACGATGCCCGATAGATATCAGATGCCCAATGGATTTCGAATGCCTTGCTTGATGGAGTGAGACAATGTCCTAGAGGTTTCTGAAAAAGTCATAAGGTTTTGGATATGTGTGATTAATAACTGGACTCGAAATAGCATGGTAGTATAGGATGCCATGTGATTCTCGAGGTGCTAGATGTGTGTGAAGTGTTTGAGTGCTATATGCATACTTTGAAAGTGATGTTATGGCTTGCACATGTATGTCATGGTCTTATATGACGTGCATGAGACATGTGCATGATTTAAATGTTGTTTTAGTGACTTAGAAATATGCATGCTATGATCAACCTTGTCAATGAATTGAAAGGCATAGGGATGTCTTGCTAGTCGATATTTGAGTCTGAAAGGCATCGATAATGTTGTGGATGCTCATATCCATCACGTGTGAATATTCTGGCTATTATGTGCATTGATTGTGACTCGTGTGTATTTGTATGCCTTTGATTAAGAGTAGAGGAATTTATGTTGAGATTGGATCCCTTACTATTTATAGTTAAGGCAAAGCTTAGGCTTTGTTATTGATTTGCCATTGACATGTTTAGGTTGAGGAATCTTAAGTTCCGATGCGAGGGAACCCCCTATACAAGGTTGATGATATTTACTTATTGAGTTTTAAACTCATTGTTTTCGTTTAACCTTTTATAAGACCTGAGGTATAAGTCTTCCACCCTCGCGTTTGTGACTTCCTCTTCACATGTAAGTCATGGTGATCAACATCGAGGACACTACCACCAACATCCTCTTCTAGCGCCACACCATGACAGTGTTGATGGATGAGGGTGTGGGGTACTTGGCCCTCAATCTATTCATGGCTTGGTTCGAATGGGTCGATGAGGACTTCTACGATCCTCTATGTGGGTTTGATGGCCCACCTAGGGACACTGATGGGTCGGTGTTGCCCCACCTAATGGTACCATGGACGACCCTGAGTTTGACCCCTACAACCCAGAAGCAGAGCTCAAGCCGTCGTCGTGAGGACATCGGTGAAAGATGGAACCATTTTTGGTAGTTGCCTTGGTAGAAGGAGCTAGAACTAGCCCCCCCCCCCCCGGGCACTTCTTTTGATATCTTTTTGTAAAGAGAGGATGACTTGTTTCGGAAAGGCCCTAAAACTGGGCTTGTAATTATGTAATCATTACGTGTAGATAAATAAAAATGGGAAGTTATGCAGTATGTATGTGAGTGTGTTTCTCTCTAACTATTCACTATTTGTTATTGATTGATTATGTGATTGGAGATTGCATGCTTCCGCATGTGCTTAGTGAAAGATAATAATGAATGAGATGGCAGCACCTCTTAGGATGTCGCAAATTAATCCTGAGGCTGAGGACACCGTGTTCCCAAGCCAAGGTTAGAGCCCGGGGCATGACAACTTGAATGAATTGGTATGGACTTAGTTTAGTCTTAGTAATCCATTAGCCAAATCCCTAGGTGGTCCAACCTCCTTCAAGGGGAGGTCCTGACAAATATATAACAAATACTAGCAGAAGAACCATGGAAATAATGAATTCTTAATGAACTCGCAAACTGTACTTCCCCATCATTTCTCAGACCCAGGCTCGTCATTGGTCTACGACCTGAATTGCATGCTAATTCGTCTGGGGACGAAAACATTGGAATAGTAGCTCAAGATGCTATCCTTGCTCTTGGTTCGAATGCATTCCACGCCTTGCCCTAGAAGCTTGCCTTGTTGGCCAGCGGATTTGATTTTATGAGCATCTCGAGCTGATGTTCTTCCCTTATTGCCCCACGTCGAGGAGACTGCCTCTCCCATTTCATCAAATTTCCAAGTGCAGAAAGCCGGGCCAAGATCGAGCTTCAAGTTGAAGTCGCTTCATACACAAGCCCATTGAGTAAGTTAGCTGATCCTGGTGACTCACAAGAGCAAAAATCATGCCTTTCTTGTCTAATGCTTCCCACTGGGGCTTCATTGATTCCATCTTCGATAGGCCAAACAAGGGTGCCTGAATATTTCAAACTTTCCAAACTATTGTAATTGTTCTTGGTGTTCATGACCTCCCATTTGGGGATTTCCGCCTGGAATCCAGGGCCGATTGGCACCACAGGTCTTGGAGGATACTCATCATCTAAGTATAATTTAGAGAATACTCGCCTTCGGACTGTTGCATTCGACTCCTCATCCGCATCTGAAATGTCTGAAGTGTCCACCTCATTACTGGGATCCTCTGGAGGTTGATTTTGGGAAGCCATTTCTTGTGGACCCCATGAATCTGAGCCATCATGGATTGATCCATCTATGACAACTAATGGAGAAACAAGGTCCACAATTGATGGAGCAGAGTAAGAGCGAGTACTTTGCTTTTCTTCATAGCCTTCTATGCAGGTGGACACACCGGTTCTTGAAGTGAATGAGTTGTGGATAGTTTGCTCATCCAAACTGTCACTAATAATGTCAGGAAAAATGGTTCCGCAGGAAAGAGTTGTAACTTTCTTGACATTGCTATGACTATTTTTCTCTAGTGTCTGTCCATGGTCTACTGCAGACTCTCCGCGTTCTAAGGATTGGTCAAGTTGTCGTTTCTTCTGAAGATGGATGGAGAAAATTGTTTATGACTTCTATAGAAAAAAAAATTAATTAATGTCAAAGCTGGATAAAAATGTAAACAAGAAGCAACCACACATGGAAATAAAGGGAGAAGGACACTAGAAGTGTTATAAATTGTGTACGGTGCTCACTTTAGTATCAAAAGTTTTTGCAATCTCACTTAAGTGCCAAAATTGAAGAAAAACGATTACTGAAGTGCCTTCGATGAGAAATTTTAACTGGAGAAATTACATAACATTTATAATGAAATTTTTTATTATCTAAAGTGACATTTTTTTTGTACTAAAGTGATCACATTTTTATTAAGATTGGATTGAAGTGATCACTTTTTAACAATGATTAGCACTGAAGTGATCATTTTTTTACAATGACTTGTACTGAAGTGATCATTTTTTAACCTCCTACACGACATTGTTTAGGAGTTATATACTAACCGGGCACGCTAGAGAGCCACGTAAGATCAAGAAATTAATCAAATATAAACACGTCAGATTTCTAGCAACTCAAATCAAAGTTAGCACTTAAGTAATTGTGTTTTAAAAAAAGTAATACTTAAGTGATCCAAAAAAAATAAAATAATAATAACATTAAAGTAAGCGCCACGCACAATTTATGGCACTTCTAGTGTTCTTCTCCCTAGAAAGTATAGCTAGGTTTCCAATCTAAGATTCCTTTTGTTTTGTGAAAAATAAATAATTTAATAAATAATTTCCTAAAAATGATTTTTTTTCGCTTATAATTTTTGTTGTCTGTGAAAATGTTTAAATATAAATTGTTGTCAATAATGAAAATAATTTTAATGAATTAATTATTTCAAGCGATCTAAATAGATCATTGTTAGGAAAATATTTTCCAAATTATTCATTTTCTGCAAAATAAACGGATTCTAGAAGTTAATTTTTGTTCTACCCTAATTGGTTGGTTGTATGACAAAATTTTACAGCAAGGTGATAGTACATTGTTTGGTTTCACCAATAACGTACGTAAAGAAGGGGAATCACATCAAAATTTCCAAAAAAAACCCGAAGATCAGAATTAGATCGAACATAATGCATAAATTTGATGCCTTCAATTTATTGTCATACATGATAATTTACATACCAACTATGTATTTTTATGTTAAAAGAAGTATTTTATCAAAGTAATCATTTTATATCCAATCAGTGTAATACGCCATAAATATCAAGATATTAAATATGTATATTTTTATATACCCGTAAGTTAATTTATAGCTATGAAAGTCGTACAATATGTCATTATATTACAAGAAATATTATATAAACATAGCTTATATATGTGGTTATATTAAGATAATTATAATTAATGTTAGCATTGAGTATAATAGAAACAAATTTGGTCATGATTCACACAAATTTATATTATAATTGATAATCGACCATTGGTAGAGTGAGTGGGAGAAAATAAACATGGGTATTTTGGGATTTGGGGGATCATGTACTAGTTATTACTTGTAGCAAACTTTGTAATAGCCAGTCAACCGGTTATAAATTTCTAATCTAATAGCCAATACTGCAATCAAACATTTTGTTTGCTCATAACCCACCTTTACCTCTTCGATTACTTCTAATTGATAAGCTTCCTCCATCTTTCGAGTCCTTGACACCCATACACATCCCACAATATCAACCCTGACTACTTGTATGCGCAACTGCAGTCTCGCCGCACCAGGCGCCCACCAATGTTATTAACCATCCCGCTTATCGCCTTCCACTATGATCGTCACCATTGCTCTCTGACAGCCACTCCATATCTTGATCTAGCCACCAGCTATTATATTGTTGTCACCACGATCATGTCTCACCATTTCTAGCAGCTAGCTCCTCATCTAGTGTTTGGTTGTAGCTCGTTAAGAGGTGGCCCTCATCATCTTCACCATCAGAGATTGACAATCAACACCTCCCTGGAGGAGGTCTCTTTCCCCCACTTGTGGCCATCAACACTAAAATCATCAGTACCATTTGATGCTTCAACTGACAATCGCCACCCATTCAGTTACCCTGGCTAATGCTATTGGCTATCACTGTCATCTTCGCTATGTTTTGTTTTAGTATACGTGTATTAAAAATTCTAAAAATATGACAAAAATATAATTGAATTCTAAAACTTTCAAAAAGTGCAATCAAGTTCTAAAACTTATCAAATTAGTCCAATCAAATCTTACCATTGATTGCACTTTCTAAAAATTTCACGACTCGATTGCACTTTTATAACAAGTCTTAAGATTTGATTCTTTTTATAAATTTTAAAACTCGATTATACTTTTGTGATAATTTTTAAGACTTTCAGTGTACTTATTCCTTCTATTTCTAATGTTTGGCTGAACGGACGCAGACACCATCCATAATCTTTACCAGGTCAGCAAATTAAATAACTCGTAGGTCTATAATGCAGATTAAATCCGTTCACAAATTTTTATTTTTTTAAAAAGCAGTCCAGAGGAAAGGAATCGAGGAAACAATATAAGCTTGGGGATATTGATTGGGGCACCCCAAGATTCAAAGCTTCGACATTACAATCAAGCCAACAACAACTTCATTAATCACATACCTGGAGTAACTGTTGTTGTGTATAGCGGAGAGTAGACATCTCTAAAGCAAAGGAAACTTGATGGTGCGTTGTTGAGATTTGAGATTTTGATCCTTTTGAAAAATCTACAGAAAAATTAGAACAAGTTTTCAGCATCAAAATTTAGGTACTTTTGTACTTAATAAATTCCTAATGTTTTGGTTATTGATTGATTGAGTCCTTAACATTTAAATTTTAGTAAATTGACTTATCGTCATAAGGGGTGAGCAATTCCAGATTCCGTCTAAGTTTCACCTAGATACTGCAACTTACCATTGCAACCGATTACTGAATTGTTGGAAATGGAATCTACCTTAAATACCTAGGATCCTATCTTGCTATAGGTTCTAAAATTAGTTTTAGAGTTTATTCAGGTTCCACCTATACTCTAAATTAATAATTGCAATAAATTATCGCCTCTCATGACTACCATTTGTTGCAGTCCATTGATCACTATCCATATTCTGCCACATGGAGATTATTAATATTAACAAATAAAAAAAATCTTAGTCATGTATATTGTCGTAAATAAAAGCTTAGATTAGTTATTTCAGATTATTCACTCGTTATTGGACGCTATGGAATGTTGTAGGATTGTGCGGAGACATAGGACAAGAAAAACAAAAAGATTTATTTTGGGTTTTAGGTACCTGCCCATCGGAACATATTCCTCAATTTTTAGAACCTGAAACCTACCCAACATATCCTAGAACCTAGAATCGCACCGACACTTAGGTTCCCAATTCTATCTTGGAACCACGCTCATCTCAAATCATCGCTTAAGCCACTAGAAAAAGTGTACTAGATTATAGTACAAAATCAAAGAAAAGTATAGAATATGTTCTAAAATTATTACATAATCAATGACTAGGGTCGGTAACACGTTGCACCTTTATGGTAAGGTTATATTATGTGGCAAATTGTTGGGTAAAAAGAATAAAAAGACGTAACTAAGGAGGGCTAAGAAAGTGATCACAACTGCAAGAAACAATGTTCTCTCAGTTAGGGCTGACTGGACAATTTTCCTGAATATTGCATGATTAAAACCTACGATATTCTAATACATTACCGAATCCCCTTGTAGGAAAATACCCGAATTATTTGTTGAAAGATATCTTTTGCAAACGTTGGAGTTTGTTAGCTAAAAATCCTAAACTTTTGGGCTAGTAGATAAGTATTTTAGTTAATTAGTTTTCTTATTTGACTAGAAATTTGTATGAGTACATTTGGTCACCTAGGGTGCGAATAATAATCATTCTGGCCAGAAATTGATTTATGGAAGAGAAATAGATTTTTTTATTTTTATTTCTAGATGAGTTTCTAAGCAAAAATAACCGTTTGATAATAATATAAAATTTCTACTCTAAAAATAGAAATTCGTTTGATAATGACACAAAATTTCTTCATTTCGGATGGCGGCAGCCAATGGCCGACGACCAATGGACATTGGTCGGCGGCAGTGGCGGCCGGTAATGACAACGACGGCGGCAACAACCGATGGTGGCCGGCGATCGGTGCGGCGGCGGCGACCAACGGCGGCAATAGCGGCGGCCGGCAACCAATAGATGATGGTCGGCAATGATGGATGAAGGATCGGTTAATGAACGATAAGAAATTTTTTTTATTTCTTATTTCTGTTCCAAAAATAAAGAAGTAGAAAATTTCTACTTTTAATTTCTATTCCAAACCTAGTTCTAAAATATAAATCTATTTCAGAAATAGAAAAATAGAATAAGTTTATCAAATGGATTTCTATTCCATAAACAAGCCTGGAATAGAAAAATTATTTCTGGAGTAGAAACAAGTGGTTGTTATGCACCCCCCCTAGGTTTCTCATCAAAATGGATTGGATAGAGTATGAAATTTAGGAAATTTTTGTATTCTATCTACTTTTTGGTGAACGGCAATAATAAAGTCAAATATTTTTACATCAAATTATGTCCAATGTTTGATATTAATAGCATATCAATATAAATGAACTTAAAAATGTACAAACTGAGATGATAAGAATCTCTCATGATTATACGAATAACCACAAATGAGCAAGCAAAGATAACCCCTATATGTATACTTATGATAATTATACGATTTAAATCTTAAATAACAAAAGAGTTCATAACATATGATCAATTTTATTTTATCCTGAGTTTTACACTAACTAGCAGACGTAGCCTAAGAGTATAAGATTCAATCTCTAGAAAAATATGAGTATTATTACTAATCATTTCTCTATTTAACAAAACAAATGCTAAATATTTTTTAACCTCCACCTTTTCCCCCATAAATTTCATTAAAAATCTACGGAGAATTATAATGGTATAATGTTAAACTAAAAGACTGATAAAATCCTAACTTTTGAATATCTAGCACTTCAACTCACAATTCCTTTAATCTCTAACGCTTTTCAAATTTAGACTTAAAGTGTTTCTTATCTTTGATGATTTTATCTTTCTGAATTTATAAATAATTCTAATCCATCTCCCTAGAGGCACCAAATATATAAATAAATAAATAAATATATATATATATATACATTCTCTAATATTTAATTTTTTAGTATCATTTTCACACATATGGCGTGTGCTATTTGTTAGTAACAACAGTATTGTTATGAAAAGAAAGAACGAATTAGAAATAATCACAAGAGGAAGAAGAGAAAGAAAATTGAATATTAAATTACAATTTTATTTGGATGTTGGCGAGGTAAATAAATAAAACGGTATGTAGAAGGGCCTAAATGTCCTTTGATGTGATTAGAAATAGAAATACAATGACAAATGAGAAGAAAGAAGAAATCGTATGTTAACAACACCCATCCCTCCATGTACGCATGGAATTTGGAGGAATTTGACACTATAAAATCAGCGAGACCACCTTTTAATCTATTCTTTGGTGAATTAACAGAGAAGCCAGTAGATATTGCAATTCAAATCTAATACGAGGAGAAGAAATTACCAGAGGATTCAATGAGGAGCAAGATGGACTCCGGAGATTTAAGTGATTTGATGTGAGTGTTGGTACCTATGCCACGGAGAGAGCAGATTGCTAAGAAATTTACTCGGAATTCAAGGAGAGCAAACTACCAAGAAATCCACTTCGAATCCGGTGAATATAAAATATAAATTGCTCAATCACTCAGTGTTTCCTAGCCCTAGAATATATCCAAAGAAAAAACACAAGTTCTCACCCAGTCTCTCATAAAGAACTCACGGATAGAAAACCCTAACACTCTTATTTGCTCTCGGGCTGAATTCGATTCTTATATATGATATTTATATCTAATATAGGAAAATCTAATCCACTCAAATTAGTAAATCATTCAGAATAGGAAACATATTCAAACTAGCTATGGGATTTTCCTTTCTAGGTTTAATACATTCATTTCTTCTCCCTCTACGGCTTTCTCTCCAAAAAGACATCACATTGAAACACGAATATTGTTAACTGCATGAAGAATTCGCTAAAATCATTATTAATTTATATTTATCAATAGTATTAGTATCTTCGTTTTGCTCTAGACGCCGTTAGAAATTAGACCAATGATTCATCTTCGGCCACAGGTCAGCCTACAATGAAAGAGATGGTGTTATTAATACCAACAATGATTCTTACTTGGTTGACTTTACTCCTACCATCAACAATATGGCCAAGTGTAATTAACATGGATTCTACACTTGCACTGTTAGAGATATTTAGATATTTCCTAAAGATATTTAAGATATTCCTTTTGATTTTCCATACCTCTTATGATGATACGTATATGCAGAAGATTCTCCATATCTCCATTCAATTATGCATATTTAATATGTTACCTTAGATAGTTATCTAATAAAACTTATATATAGAATAATGTACTCTTTATTATGACATATTAAAATATACAAAAAATTCAAGACACCGGACTTCTCGGAGCGCCAAAACTAAGCACAGGACACTTAAGTGCTAAAATTGAAATAATATGGATTAGTTAAGTGTCAATGGCAAGAAAATCTGGCCAAAATATTGAGTGGCATTTTTCTAATAAGATAAATACAAAACAACATCGTTTTGCATCAGATTTAAATTTTAATATAAATATTAATTAAATTTAATTTAAAACCAAATTATTAAAAAAAATCTAATTGCAAAACTACAAGGGCTTAGCCCTTGCTACCCGCCTCCCCACCGTTGCCGAGAAGTGTTGACGCCAATGGAGGGAGGGTTAACTAGGGTTATTGGGCTCTAACTAGGGGTCAACAACCTTGGTTGACCTACAACAAGGGCTTGCACGCCCTTGCCTAGATTTGGGGCAAGGTTCATGGCCCTCGCCTAGATCTGGCGACCCTTGCCTCAAATTTGGGTGAGGGCTTGCAGGCCCTTGTCACTGGTCAATTAAGGTCACCGGCCCTAGTGACCCCAGCCTAGGGGTGAGCGGTTCCAGGTTCCAGTTCGGTTCCGCCTGGAACCGGAACCTACCCTCGGCAGTACGGGTTCCTCATTTTTGGAACCTAGAACCTACCCGTCAGAACCAAGAACCTGGAACCTACCCATCACAGGTTTCGGGGTCGGTTCCAGGTTCCAATAGGATTTTTTTTTTTTTTTCATTTTTAGTTTTAAAAATGAAAATGAACACAACAATAATAAATGATTATCAAAACTAAATGATTCTACAAAGACTTAGTACATACACAGGAATGAGCTTTTGAAGCTACTTTGAGTCATTGACTATCTATGCATGACAATATGATTTACTTTTCCTATGAGACCTAAAGTATATGGAACATCAAGGCCAACCTCTGGAGGAGTAATGAACCAAAACTGTTGGAACGTCTGTCCAATTCCAACTTCATAATAGTATTTAGTGTGTACTGCAAGTAAACAGAATAAACATCAGTTACATTTACCAAATTTTGTAGACCAGGCACCAAAAAATTAATATTTCTAGAGGAATTTAGAAATTTACCATCAAGTTTTTCAGGGTGCAATGGTGGATGTAACCAAAAGTATAATTGTAGAACTTATAATGATTAACTTTGCCCTTTGCCTTTTTCTTTTGCTTGCTGTTTTCACTCCAGTAACGCACTACACTGGACCCAGGTTCATCCGGAGTCACCCATGACACAATCACTCCTTTTCCCACATGATCTCCTTGGGTAATATGTACCTAAAGACTCGTGCCAAAATAAAAACCAAATCAAAAACCACAACGGAAGTGTTGGTCTTCCCTCCATTGCACAAATCAGCCCCATTCAAAACCAGAACAAGAACAGCCCCAACAATAGCCACTGAACAGCAAGATGAAGATCCCATAACAGCCATCTTGGTCTTATTTTAGGATACGGAAGAACCTAAGTGACACAACCCCCATAAATTCCCTTCCCTCACTATGTATGTACTTGGATCAGGGCACACAAGTATGACACTCACATCTCAAAAATCAACCAAATAAAGCAGCTAAAATGTTAGATTAGATCTAACAGTTAAGAGCAGAAACAACAAGAGATTAGACATGCGATTGAAGCTGCAGGAGGTGAGTTTCTTCGGTGTCGAGGGCGGCGAGCGGTATCAAGGGACGTCGGGCGGCGTTGAGGGGGTCGAGCGGGCGTTGAGGGGGCCGTGTGACGTCGAGGGGCCGAGCGGCGTCGAGGGGGCGTCAAGGGGCCGAGCGAGTGTCAAGGACGTCGAGGGGGTCGAGGGGGTCGAGCAGCGTCGAGGGATCGAGAGGCGTCGAGGGGCGGCGCGGACGGCGCGACAGCTCGTCGGGCTCAACGGCGAAACGGCTCGTCGGACGAGCGATGGGTGGTGGTGGTTCGGTGGCGAAGAGGTGGTGGTGAGTAGGGAGTGGGGCGGCGGTGCGGTGGTGGGTGAAGCAGCAGCAGCAAGAGGAAGGAAGAAGAAGAAGAAGAAGAAGAAGAAGAAGAAGTAGAAGAAGAAGAAGAAGTAGAAGAAGAAGAAGAGAAGAAGGGGGGTTCGGCCGAGAGGGGGAAAGAGGAGAGAGAAAGAAAAGAAAAAAGTTGGGGGGCAGGAAGTGACGTGAGGAGGAAAAAGGGGAGAAAAGAAAGAGAGAGAAAAAGAAATGAGAAGGGGGAAATCGGCGGAAAGGGAGGGAAATCCGTTGGCGGAAGTGAGGGGCTAGGGTTTTTTTTAAAAAATTTTGACCAGTTCCTAGAAAAAGGGAACCGAGAACCGGAACCGGTCTCTTTAGAACCGGGAACCGAACCGGACCCTCCGATGCGGTTCTCCGATTCCCGGTTCTACCCGGGAACCGTGCTCACCCTTACCCTAGCCGACCCTCTCCCCACCATCATTTCCCAGCAATGGTGGGGATGCGATGGAGGTGAGGGCTCAGCCCTCACTGAATTACAATCTTCAACTTTAAAATATATATATAATATAATATAATATAGTTAATATTTATATTAAAATTCAAAAAGTGTAAAATGAAGTCATTTTGCCTCTTCTTTGGTAACTCATCTCTCCAGCGAGCTACATAGGTAACCAATATTAATAATAAAAAAATTGTCACATATGATTTCTAGTAAAGTTCGCCAAACTTGGCACTTAGATGTTCCATTTTTAAAAAAAGTGGCACTTAATTGTACATTTTGTAACTTTTGGCACTTATAAGTCCCCCGTGCTAAGTTCTAGCACTCCAAGTGTTCTTTTGGTGAAAATTTAGCAATGCTCTTTTCCATAATATTTTTAACTTGATATTAGAGTCATTGATTTGAGGATATCATAAGTGTACTAGGTGCAAGATATGCCCTCGGTGCACACCTAAACAACATGGACCTTCGTGACTAAGGGGTGGGTTGATGTAAATGTTGTGAAATAATGGAAAAACTAACAATAATGTAGTCTAGCACGAGGAAAAGAAATTACCACATAAAACAATGTGGAACGATAAGAATACCAAATATTCACGTAGTTCATCTGAGTGTTTGTTAGGGGCATGATAGTTTGATTCAACTCTAGTTTCCATGTTACCTAAACTGAATCGAACCGTTTGGAATCGCACTTGTTTTGACTTGAACCAAACCAGCCAAAAAATGTAGTTCGGAGTTGATTGAGTTTTCCTCTCTTTTTAGCTATTCTAAGCATATGCCCTAATTCAGCATCAAGTTACTTTAGACTTAGTCTACCACATTTGATTTCGCTATTTATGTTCATTCAAAGATGATTCAAATTAATTGGATAAAAAGTTTTGCTTGTTGCAAAACTGGTAGGACTGCATTGAAGTTTAATATCTTGAGACACCAAAACTTTAACTATAAAACCCATATAGTCATATTAAGTCTTATATAATGGCTTAGATTGCCAACTAGGGGTGAGCATTGGTTTAGGGCTGGACTGACCCTTTTTCAATTCCCATGGGGATTGGGTTGATCCTTAGTGTTGGGACCCCTAAGCATATATATTTAATATATTACATATTATATGCTTTTGTCCACTCTAAACCCTAAAGCCTTCTCCTTTGTTCTTTTTGTAGCTTTGTTTACCATGTAAATCAGAAAGTAGTAAGAAATGCAGCCCTGGTTCTTCCATTAATACGTCAATAAGAGTCATATGGCTCAGAGAAGAAGACTGGAATACTAAGTTCTTCCATCAATACGTCAATAAGAGACAATTAAGGAACAAAATCCTCTCGATCTAGGATCCTGCTGGGAACCTTCTCACTGACCCACTCTTGGTTCAGCAGAGATTTCATGAATACTTCCAAGAATACTTCCAAGACCTTCTAGTGCCACAAGCTGAGCTCAGTAGGCCTTCGGTTGAAGAGATTTGGGAGGTTATCCATCCGCTTTCGACCGATCAGGTTAGTTTCCTTGCCCGACTGGTTACGGAATTGGAGGTTTGGGATACCTTATTTTCTCTCGCTAGGGGTAAGGTGTCACGCCCCGATCCTTGGGCACGCACACATCCTTCTATTTAGTCGATTTTAGAATGCAATATCACAGGACTATGTATCGCCGACCCTTTCATTTTTAATAGCACACACGGAAGCAGTTATAAATTCCCAGACAATAAAACGATGAGATAGAAAAGCAATACTATATTTTTCATATTGAAATCCACAACCATACTTTTATATATAACATAACTCAAAGTACTTCACAAAATTATTCACAACTTTCTAGTCTCGCTCTATTCACATATAAATAGGGTTCACAAAAGAGGATGGGATCTTACTCCTCATCCGGGTCATACTCAGGATCATCCTGATTCTCTTCTCTCCTCATCAGGGTTTGCAGTCCCCTTACCAAAAGCTTTCTCCAGGACGTAGTGAGGTATTTCCTCTTTAGGGATGGGACCTATTCTTCGCCCATCAAAATAGTAATGATACCAAGACCAATACTCACGAGGCCTTAGGTTGTCCTGGCCGACTTCAACCCACACCGTCTACTCAATCGAAACGTATTCTAATCCTTCTGGAGGAGGGGGAGGTACCAGTGCTACCATCTAAGGGTCTGAAATAGTTATACAATAACCACTGAGACTACATTTCAGAAAGTTCTACCCCACTAAGACTCGATTATGAAACCAATACACCATATGTTTGCCTAAGCACAACACGAATCAGAAGACTTACCTTGGCATCAGTTCCAACTTGCAATTCAAGGCTATATATAAATGCTTTATAGATATTGCATCAAACAATCAATCAATTCATGACAATCGGATCAAATCATTGATCAATCAAGCTAGTCGATTACATGTCAGTCGAACCATCTCTGGGTCATTTCCAATCACCAAATCACACGTACTCTCTCAGGCATCATTTTTGCCAAGGTGATGTATGCAATGGATAGCACCCTTGCGTTCTTTAAGGCGCCGTTTTCACCAGTTATATTCTTAATCACCGAACCACGTATGTCCATAATGATCCATGTAGTAGACAGCACTTGTGCGTTCTTTAAGGCGCCGTTTTCACCAATGATTTCCTTATCATCGAACCACGTATGTCTATATTGATGTAGGTAATAGACAGAACTCGTGTGTTCCTTAAGGCGCCGTTTTCACCAGTGATTTCCTTATCACCGAACCACGTTTGTCTATACTTATACCTGATCGGTTTCAGTCAAGAGTATTTCCAATTCACTCTTACGATTCTCTCCACTTTACAACTCATCAAGCATTGTAAATGCTAAATAACCATACTCGGCCATCTACTAATCAATCATTCAATTCCACTCAATTTAAATCAATTTAAGAATAATTTCTCAAATACCTCAATTAATTCAATTCCATGCAACGTAGAGCTCTAATAAATAAATAGATTGCACCACGACAATCAGCATGAAATTTTGGTTGTCAGCTATCCCTACCTTATTTTCGAAAATTAAATAAATAATTAAATTAATTTCGAAAATTAATAAATAATTACTAAAAATCCAATTTATGCCCATAATGCCTAATTGAAGCCCGATAAGGGTCGGGAAAAATCCCGAGATGCATTCAATAAATAGTATAAGCTATAAGCTATCCTCAAGCTAATTACACTAACCACCTAGCTATTATGCAATGCAATTAACTAATAATCACTAATCCATTCTAATCTAACCACCTAATCCTATTTAATTAACACTAATCAATCCTTAAGGATAATTAGTCTACTAAGCAAGGATTAGTGAGATTACTCACATGATTAATGATCCACTTGGATCAAAGCGACGAGAACGCGATGGGGTTCGATCCTCTCCAAAGCGGCGACACCAACGGGGCACAACTCAGGCCCGAAAAATGGCCCGCAAAGGCTCACGGGGCTGCTGGTTTTTCTTGGCTAAAGAGGCTGATTTCGTGGCTGATTTTGAGGAGAGAAGGGCAGCAAGGAAAGAGAATTCACGGGGGACGCTCGGGTTTTCGACCGAGCAAACAAAGAGCAGAAAAATTGAAGAAGAAATGGAGGTGCAGAGGGGTGAGCGAACGCAGGAGGGAGAGAGAACCGAGAGAGACTGAGGTGTGTGTGTGGCCAAAACAAAACAAACGTGGGGGAGGGGATAAGTATAAATAAAAGTCAAAGGGGATGAAGCAAAGTGAGAAACGGCAGAGGGAACCGTCGGTGGGGGGGGGGGGGGGGGGGGGGGAGAAATGTACGCCGCAAGGGGAAAAAGAAAATAAAAAAATCAAAAGAAATCCTATAATTCAAATTTCTTGGTCCCACTTGCTCTTGTCTAGTCCAATTTGGTCCCAAAAACTCTCCATGCTAAAAATCTTGATCCCCACTTGCTTTCTTGCACAAAATTTCCATCGAACAACAAGTTTTGGGCAACAACAATGGCCATTTCCTTCAATTCCGAATTCTAATTCATTTTCTTTTCGGAATCCGATTTTCTTAACAAACAAATCCAGTTGAGGTCTAATTTGAATTCAAAAAAAGTCCAAACAACTTCCATTCATCAATTCACTCACACCATATGCCAAAAATCCCTTCAAATTGGCCAATCCAAATTTCCGTTCATTTTCCGAATCGTCCGATATGATTTTCCGTAAAAATCCTGGACTCACCGAAAATTCCTCAAAAGATGAGTCGACATTCTAAAATTTATTGTAACATGATGGAATCTTCAATTTATGAAATCGGACTTGAATTCGTGGTTAATTTCCATTTGGCACATTTTTAGCGTGACCTAGACTACCAAGTAGTTTTCAGAACTTTTTAGGACAAACGGCCCGTGGTTGATTTTCTTCGAGCCACTATGAACCCACTCAACTCAATGCCGACTCTCGATTGTCGTGAAAATCTCAATGATTCAATTACGAGTACATGGTACCAAAACGATAGTAAAATCAAATTAGTGTCGGTCGATGAGAATTTCCCAATTTAGTGGAGTCACCCACGATCGGCCACATATCTCAGTCGAACCGACCTATCTTTCATCTCAAATCAATTTTTAATTATACTGTAATGAACTCTAAAGATAATCATGGTTGAGAAGCTAATTTCTTAATGGCTTACCCTGACAGTCTAGTTATCTCGAGAGTGATCAGCTCTGAGAATAGCCCTATAAACGGGTCAATAAAATGCCCGATTAATTTAGTAGAAAATAGGTATAAAAATTTAGGATGTCACATAAGGCCCTTGGACTGGATGGCTTTATAGTAGAATTTTTTTGAAGGAAACTGAGAAATGGTTGGCCACTTGGTTACTGCAGCAATGATGGACTTCTTCACCACTGGAAGACTTTTGAGGGAGATCAATAACACCATCTTTGTGTTGGTGCTGAAGGTGTTAAACGCAACTTCCATTGATGATTATAGGCCTATTGCCTACTGCAATACTATCTATAAGTGCATTACCAAAGTGTTGGCCAATCAAGTATCTACCGTTTTAAAGAGTGTGGTTAGCCATTTTCAAAGCGCGTTTGTGAAGAGCAAGAGAATTAGGGACAATATTCTACTGGGCCAAGAGCTTTTCTCCAACTTCCATCTTCTACCATACTTGCCTAAGGGTGCGATCAAGGTGGACTTCAGGAAAGCTTATGACAAAATTGATTAGGACTTCCTTGAGGGAGTTCTTATGGCTTTTGGGTTTCCGGAATTTGTGATTCACCTTATTATGACTTGTGTACGCACCCCTAAATTCTCAATTGCATTGAATGGGGAGCTCCACGGATTCTTTGCGAGTGGTCGTGGCCTTCGTCAAGGTGATCCCATCTCTCCCTAACTATTTACGTTGGTTATGGAGGTGCTTTCAGGGATCTTATCCAAGTGCTCTGCAAAGCTAGAATTTAAGTTCTTCTAGAAATGCAAGTTGACTAATCTTTCGCATATTTTCTTTGCGGATGATGTATTCTTGTTCTGTGAGGCCAATTTGCCTTCTGTGGCTCTCCTCAAAGAAGCCCTCCAAAATTTCTCCTCCTAGAGTGGCCTTTGGCCGAATCCTAATAAGAGTGAAATTTTCCTTGCAGAAGGTACACATTCCTTAAGGAATCAGATCCTATCTGAGTTGGGTTTTCATGAAGGTAACTTTGCCGGTTTGTTACCTTGGAGTTCCTAGTATAACAACAAGACTCAGGAAAGCCAACTGTTGCATTCTTGTCAACTGTATCACAGCAAGGGTGCAGTCTTGGACCCATCGTTTCCTCTCTCTGGCGGTTGTTCTTCATACTATTCAAGCATTCTGGGCTAGTATATTTATTCTACCTATAGTTGTATTGGACCAAATTGAGAAAATACTCAGGCAATTCCTTTGGAAAGGCACGGAATTAGGTAGAGGAGGTGCTAAGGTGGCTTGGGAGGATGTGTGCCTTCCAAAAAAAAGAATGAGGGCTCGGTATCAGAAGACTCCAAGATTGCAATAGGACGGCCATGTTGAAGCATACATGGCTCCTCTTCTTGGATAAGGAGGCGTTGTGGTGCAAATGGATCCATACCACATTTTTAAGGGAGAAGAACTTTTGGGTCACTAGGAAGCCTACCTTGTGTTCCTGGGCTTGGAAGAAACTCTTGAGTCTAAGGAGCGAGTTTAGGAAATCCTTCTTCCAAGAGATTAGGAATGGTCGATCGATCTCTCTTTGGTTTGATAACTAGCACCCTAGGGGGCCTCTAAACTTAATATTCTTAGATTCTCTCATCTACAGCTCAGGACTATCTAGGCAAGCTTCGGTTGAAGATCTATTCTCTAATGCTGGGCAAGCTCTCAAGACAGTCCTCAAGACTTGGGATCACCCCCTTCCAATCCTTTCGCAGGATGTGGACCGTTATTGTTGGAGGGAAAACCCTTTAGTTCGGTACACTATTGTGTCAACTTGGGAAGCCATCAGGCAGAAGCAGACTAATATCTATTGGCATGCCTTCATTTGGAACAATGCAATCACGCCAAGGTATCAGTTAACCTTTGGCTTATTGCTAAGCGTAGATTGCCCACCCAAGCTCTTTTACTGTCTCATGGTAGAATTGAGAGGGGATCCTGCGTATTTTGCAATGGTATGCCTGATTCCATAGATCATCTGTTTTTTTTATTGTTCTATCACGGCTGGTGTTGCTTTCTTTTGGGTGGTGAGATGCAATTTGCCTTGGTGCAATAGATCTTGGGGAGAGAACCTCCGTTGGGCCACCTCCTTCTTGATGGGCAAGGATTTCTTTAAATGCATTGCCCATTTTTCCTTTGGGGCTCTTTGTCATATTATTTAGAAAAACAAGAATAGGATTATCTTCAGAGAACAACTCCTCATTGTTCCATCGATGAAGAACCATCTTTTTAAGGTGGTAAGAGATATGGCTAGCACCTTCAAGAATGTTGATGATAATTTCAAAAATAGAAGGTTGTAGAGGAGTTGGGGAATCGATCCCATCATATTCTTAGGAGACCCTTAGGCGTCCTAAGTTTGGCCAACGCTATGGAGTTGCTGCTACATTGGAGCTGAGTTTTTTTCTCCCTTTTCGCTGAGGCATTTTTGTATCTCTAGTCGGTTGCTCATGCCATGCTTTTCTTTGTTGGGTGCCACATTGTGGCTTTTACATTATGGCATCCTTCAATTTATAATGATTTCTCATCTTCAGTGTAAGCTTTTGGTGCCGTGATCTCTTGTACATATGGCTTCTCCTCAATATATTTATTACCTTTCACCAAAAAAAAAATGCAGCCCTAGTTCGACAAAAGAAAAAACCTCTTCACTTGCCTTGACCTTGCTCGCCTACTTGCCTTGCTCATCGCTTGCCTCTCTTTGCTTATCACTTACCTTGTCACTAGTCTCTATTCTCTTGCCTCACGTACTCGTTTTTATGGTTTGTTGCTTGTAGCAAGTGTGAAATTTCCATTATTACCTTATCGTATATTTATGCTTGATATGTATTAGTGTTCATTGTTTGGTGACTCAATGCCACATTATTGATGGATATATAATTTTAAATAAATTTATCCATTTAAGGAATACAAAAAGATAGGTGGTTGGTCCTAAGATGACCCAGAAACCAGATTGGACTCATAAGGTTGGTCCTCGGCATAACAAGGTCAGTCCTCAGTCCCAAAAATTAAGAAGCAACATTGTGTGGGTTGGTCTATAGGTCAGGTGTTGAACCGGCCCAACGAGGACCATGCTCGCCCCTATTGGTAAGTAATGCAAGTACCTACAAACATAAACCAACATAATCACAAGCATGATAACATATTAGCATGACTAATGACCAAAATCTTTCTATTTTTTTGTTTGATGCAACCAATAGTTTCCAATGGATTCAATCATATTTGAACAATCTCTGTTGTGGCAAAAAAAAAAAAAAAACCATATTAGATAAATCTATTGAGGAGAATCTTTCAAAAGATCCAATTAATTATTGATATTGTGAATTTTTGCAACATGACAAGTGATGCAACTTTCGTACGGTCCTCATTGTGGCATCCCAAAATTCATAATGACCTCTAGTTACATTAAAGTCTATGAATAGGTGATGGAAGTACCATCAAGTTATTTTATGGCCATTTAATCCATAATTTGCAATTAGATATATGGCCAAGCTTTTAAGAGATAATTATGCGATAGGAAAGAAAATTCTATCATTGGCCATGTGCATCATAAATTGGAATTTATGGATTTATGATTTCAAGTTTTATGGCCATATTAAATTGTAATTTAGTATTTATATAAGTTGGGATTTAAGGTAAAATTATTAAAAGTAAAAAATGGACTTATTTAAGAAAATTTTGGGCCATTTAAGCTTGGACTTTAGGCCCAAGTGAAATGGGCCTAAAGTGGGCCATAAGCCCGTCCCATTGTCGGCCCATGGAGGGGGAAGGAGGAGCCGCATGGCTTCCTCTAAGTGTCTTCGGCAAAGGAGACACTTGTCTCCTTCATAGGGACAAGTGTCCCCCATGCAAAGAGGGGGTGCATGCAATATAAATACAACCAAAAAGGAAGAGAGAGAGGGAGTGGCTGATGGTTGAGGGTTGTCTTCCAAGAGAGGTGCCGAGAGAGAGAGGAGAGAAAGAGAGAAAGAGAGGAAGAGAGAAAGGAAGGAGCTCGCCCGTCGCCGCCCGCACGCCGTCCGTCCGTCTGCCGTGTTCGCCGCCGTGTGCCGATGTTCGTGTGGTCTAGAGGCAAGTTGGGGTCCTTTGCTGCTCTTGCATGTGTGTGTGTTACATGTATGTTTGGTATAGTGTCGAATTTGAATGATTGGAAGGGGGAAACCGAAGCTTGGATGGCTTGTTTTTGAGTAAGGTTGCTGTTTTCGCATGAATACGCTCGAGTCAGAATGTTGGGTGAGCTTGCATGCATGTTTAGAGTTCGATTTTGACTTTGATCTCTCATGAAAGTTGTAGCTAACATCTTAAACTACAACATACTCAAATTTGGTGTAAAATGACGGAGATTTAAGCGGTTAAACTCTCATCCTACGGAGACCTCAGATCTGGAACGATTTCACTGATCTCTTGATGGATTTGTGGTTGCATGTTGATTTGTGCTAAGAATATCTCTTCGATTTCTTCATAAAATTTGTAGGGGACATCTTAAAATACAACATAATAAAATTTGAAGTGAAATGAACAAGTTTAACCTAGTAAATCGACTAAATCTTGGAGACGGTAATTCTGGAGATGTATTACAGGACACCCGAGACTTCATGGACCTAAATGACGACTATACTCTGGTTATTTGACTTAATTCTATTCATGAAACTTGTAGAGAACATCTTGATGTAGAACTTATCTAAATTTCAGAGGAAACGAAGAAGAACAGGTAGGTGAAAACTCAGTATTTTGGAGAAGCATGTACTGGACGATTCGGTGTTGGATCCAGAAGTTTCGTGTGACTGTAGAAAATAATCTAGGAAGAATCTGACTTGGAAGTATTCATGGAAGATGTACATAAATGTCTTGGCTATAACTTGGTAAAATTTCGTAATTTTCAGAGGTCGTATGGATATGTTAATCGAATTTCTTCGGAGACTGTACATTCTGGTTTCATCCGAAAATTTCATGCTGTTTTTTGTGTGAATTATGAATTTGTGTGGAATTCTCATTGGCCGTGTATTTTGCATGAAATCATTATCCTATTGTATTATTTATTACTTGCCTTAATTTTATGATTTTTGAGATTATATAAATAATTAAATTTAATATTTTTGAAAATGGCACAAGCTGGAATTTAAGTAAATGTAAAAAGGGCATGATAAATGGATTATTTTAATTGGCATAAATCTCATGAATTTTATTTTATAAATAATTGCACCATGTAGTATGTGTGATGAGTTCTTGATGTATGCATTGAGATGCATGTGTGAATTCAATGTTGAACATGATTTTTGGTTGCCAATGCATCATATGCCATACTAAATTAAGACCGAAATTGGTGAACATGGATAATGAAAAATGAGGAGATTGTTGTTGTGGATGATAATGCCCAGGATGGGGGTGCCGGTAGCCGGATTGTATTGAGATACAAGGCCGGAGGATCCTCGGGAGTTTCGAGATGCTCGGTGATATACGGTACGTAATTCCAGGGGAGGCCTGGTGGTATGTCGGTACGTAATTCCGGAGGGCAGGGGAAACCATTTTCATGGTGAGCCCCGGAGATTCCCCGGGAGCGTCGGGATGCCCGGTGGTATACGGTATGTAATTCCAGGAGAGGCCTGGTGGTATGTCAGTACATAATGCCGGAAGCCCTGGAGGTTTGTGCCCGGGGGGATGCCTCGTGATGCTAGTTGGGATGCGAGATGCCCGGCCAGGGAGTGTAAATGTCGGAAGCCTCGGAGGTTTTTGCCCGAGGGGATGCCTCGTGATGCCAGCTAGGATACGAGAAGCCCGGAATGTGGGGGGGCCGGATGCCCGATGGCCTGGAATGGCTGAATGCCGGAGGTTTTTCTCGCATGGGATGCGAGTGTAAAATATGAGATGAAATTGATGATTCGAGGAAGGGTGATGTGGTGATCAAATTGAAAGCTAAAAGTGGAAATTGAACCATGCATGATATGATATGACACGATGATGATCACCCATGGCATGATGATATGCATGATGATGATGATATATGACATGTGTGATATGATGATGCCACGATGATGATGACATGTGTATGGTATGATGGTGTCATGTATATGATGATGATCACATGTGTGTGATATAATAATGTTATGATTTCGACAATATGAGTATGACATGATGATACACATGTATGTGTTATGATTATGGTGATGATGCATGATAGTATATGCATGGCTTCAAGGTAAGTAATGCCTGCAATGCATGTATGACTTGTATGATGCATTGGGTGGTTATTGGATTCATTTACCTGCTGAGTGGTTGTACTCACCCTTTTTGGGGACCAACATTTCAGATTAGTAGATGGTTTGAGCGGTTGTATATGACCGTGAGGAGAAGGATAGCTAAGGAGGGAACCTTTGGACGCCGACACTGGTTGATGGACCTTAAGCATACAATTGTGGGAGGAGATGTCGGTCATCTTTTGAAGTATATTTGAGTATAGAAACATTGGCATTTCGATGTACTGACTAAAGATGTCCATCTGCTTTATGTAAATAAACGTGTTCGGCCTTAACTTATATAAGATGTTTAGTAGGTGTGAATCATTTTCTAAATATAGGGAAGGGAGTTTGTTCGATGTGCTTCCGTATATGAATTGCGCAAGGGACCGATGAAAAAAAAAATGTGTAAACCCCTAGGTTGTATGGACCCGCTGCAATTGAAATGGTATCAGAGTGACATGACATAGGAAAAATGAATGGTGAGCGAAATGTGGCGACCCTAATCGGATCGGGGGCCGTCGAGGGGTGCCACACTCATGTGAGTGCCATGACTTTTTTTTAATTAGCTTCAATACTAACTTTTAATTAATCACTTGAGTGCTAATTTTTTTGATAAAATTTTCACCTAAGTGGTGGAAATCCAACATGGCATAACTCTTGCAGTGAACATTTTTAAAAAGTTATGGCACTCAATTGATCAGTTGAAATTTTTATTGCTCTCTAATCATTTGTGACATCTTGAAAATTCAATTTTGTTTTCAATTGAATTAATCGGGCCTTCCATCGACGCGCCTATAGTGTTATTCTCTAAGCTGATCACTCATAAAATAACTAGACTATCTAGGAAAGTCATTAAGTGATTTTAATGCAATAAACTTGAGAATTTGACCAGGAATCGAGTACTGGACCGTGCTCATCTACAGAGATCATTACGGCACAATTGAAAATCGATTAGAGATCAGAGATAGGTCGATTTGACTGGGATGTGTGGCTAAACGTAAGTGATTCCACCAAATTGTAAAATTCTTGTCAATTGATACTAGACTTATTTTTCTGTCATTTTGGTACCCCTGTCCGTATTTGAAACCTCGAGATTTTCATGACCACCGAGTCACAAATGTGTTGAAGAGGTACGTTGTAACTTGAAAATAATCAATCACGAGTCAATTGCACCAAAATTTTCTAAAAGCTACACAGTATGCTAGGTCACGCTAAAATTGCACCAGATTGAAATTAACCATAAATTTGAATTCGATTTCAGAAATTGAAACTTCCGTCATGTCACAAGTCATTTTAGGACCGTTAATTCATCCTCCAAAGATTTTTCTGCAAACCGATATTTTCGACGGAAATTCAAAGTAAGGTCGTTTTTTATTGGAAAATTCAAGGGACCATTTTTTATCGCGGTTTTGGGATGCAAGTTGGTTCTATTGGTGAGGAAAAATGTCAATTTGATCGTGGATATGATGGAGGAATTTTTGAAGGCCGAATGGAATCAATTCAAGAGAGAATTAAAGAGGATTTAGGTTGTAGCCCCATGGTCCGTCAACCTTTGGACCTCTTCAATAGCTTCTAAGGGAAGATTTGTGGCTAAAAAATTGCTGAGAAAGATAGCCAGCAATGGCGGGGCATGGTCAAGGGGATAGAGGGGGTAGAATTGAGGTCAAGGTGGCCCCCTCTATAGCAAATGTCCCCCTCCTTCTTCCTCAACCTTCCCTTCTCATTTCTTGCTATGTAGAGGACCAAGGAAGCCAGGGAAGACCAGCAGAAACCAACCAACCCCTTCCCTACTGTCGCTAGCCCCATCGTATCGCCATCACACCACCGTCGTGTGCCTAAGCACGCCCGTGAGTCGCGCGTCACCCCCGTCCAAGCTACATCACTCATCCTTGCTCGCCATCCAATAGCTCACTTAAGCCATTAGGGAGGTCACCCGAGCTCAGCTCGCTGCCATCTAACAGTCGTCTCCATCCGCTTGGCCGTTGTTGTCCTGTCCCTGCTGTTTCACGCCAAGCCAACCACTTTTCGACCCTTGCTCAGCCCAAAGTAGAAACCGAAACCCAGCAACCCACCATGGGCTTCGAGGCCTTTTTCCAAGCCTTTCCTGGCCTTGGTTGGTGTTGCTACTTCGAAGTTTGTCGCTCATCTCCGCCTCGCCGTCGCCATGCACTCATCGAAATTCAAAACTAGTGAGTTTACTCACTAATCTCCGCTTAGGGAGTTAATTATGCTTAACGGTTGATTATTTTAGGTTAAGTATAGTTTAGGTGGTTAGTTAGAACGGATTAGTGATTTAATTAATCGTTATTGCATGTTAGGTGGTTAGGATAGCTTAATTAGCAACTAGATAAGCTGTAGTATTTATTTAGATTGGTTCGGAAATTTTATGAGCCCGTCTCAATATTTAATTAGGCTTTTCATTTATGGCATTTATTGGTATTTATTTAATTAATTTTGGTAATTATTTAATTAATTATTATTTTCCGGAAATTATACCAGGATAACCGATGATTGGAATTTTGTGCTGATCGCAATGGTATGATTGGTTTATTTAATTGAGTTTTGGTTTGTGTAAATTGTGTGTTGATTGTAATTTTGGGAATTTATCCCAAAATTTGGTAATTCAGTATTTAATTAGGAAATTACCGGGCGTTGGTTTATAATGCCAAAAATGTTTTTATAGACTATATAATTAGTGGGATGTTGTAAAATTAAGATATTATATTTTTTGCTGAGGCCTACCATGTACCCACACATAATTATTTTACCGGGTACTATGAAAATAATGAAAAGGTTAGTTGATGAGTATAATATCTCTAAATCAACTTCGGTGAGCTATACTATCTATCTATATCAACTTCAGTAAGCTATATTATCTATCTATATCAGATTTGGTGAGCTATACTATCTATCTATATCAGCTTCGATGAGCTATACTATCTATCCATATAAACTTAGGCAAGCAATTATTGTATATCAGCTTAGGTGAGCAATAATCGTTTCAATGAAATGACTTGATAAATAGTATTGTTTGATATATAGTATTGATTTGGGTTGACTGATAGATGGTATGGATGATATGGAATTGAATGGGTCGATTGACCGATGATTGAATATGATTGGATTCGAAGTGATTGGTTAAGTGGTTAAATCGCACTAACTTGCAGGAAGGAACTAAGGTAAAGGTAAGTCACATATCTCTTGTGTGCATAGGTAGCCTTCAGGCGTATTGTCTTTCTAGTCGGAGCTTAGAGGGTGAACTTGTTGAGATGTCATCTCACCCCATTGTGGGATAACATTTACAAGTCCTTAAATGGCAGTACCCTCGAGCATTTTGGACAACCGAAGAAGGTCACTGAACAACACTCTCAGATTCCCCTCCCTAGGGGCCACAGAGCCTGGGTCTACGAACTCGTGAGATCCGTTGTTTGGGTTGATGCGGGTCTACCCCATAAGGTACCCCATAAATTCAGATCGTGGTATTGTCACGGGCAAAATGGACCTAGAGAAGGCCCCTTTTTGAGTCTAAGATTCCTAGGTCAGTGCTGAAGATAGCTTTTAGCGAGGGTATGGCTGACCCTCCAGGTGGTTCAGTGGTGGACCCGAGTTTTGTCAGATCGAGGGTCCCCAGAGTATTCAGTTGAAGACTCGAATGTTTAGGGGACCGGTAGCTTTTCCATCTTTTGCAGACTTGTACATATAGACTAATATTGTATATAACTTAATCTGATATGTATATAAGTGTGTTGTGGTTTTCAAAAAATTGTGACCCTACTTTCCTATCCCATATGATTGTTGTCTGGGGATTACTATTTGCTTCCGCATGTGAATTAAAATGAATGGGTCGGCGACGCGTCTTGAGATGTCACTATTTAATCAACCACCAAGGAATGGCATGTGCCCAGGGGCATGACAGTGTGTGCGAGCATGAGGGACAGTGTAGGATGCAATGAAGACGAAGACAAGGATCAAATTTCTTATACTCACCACCTCTATCAATTTGAAGGGCTTTGATCTTATGGTTGAAATATTTTTCCTCTTGGGAATTAAGTTGGACAAAGTAGAGAGAGCATCAAATTTCACAATAAGTGAAAAAAAGCCATTTGTATCTATTTTAAGTATCAATAAAATTGATATAATAACGAAAACAATTCATTGACGTAACAAGAGATGGTCCTCATAGATCATAATAAAATATCTACAAAAGGAGCACTAAAATTGGTTAATGATCTAGTAAAGGGAAGATGATGCGACTTGCCCAAGTGATATAATTCACAAAAACTATATGAGGAAGAAGCGGATATTGACAAGTCATGCTTTGAAATAACTGAGGAAGTAATGCAAGCAATCAAATGACCCAAGTGCTCATGTCAAATAGAAGCAAAAGCTTGTTCACCAATGAAGTAGGATGGAGCTGGCAATGATTTATTTGACTATAGAGGGATCTTATTGGTGGTACGTGCAATAAGACAATAAAGTCCATTCTTACTATTGCCTTTGAGCAAGAGATTCCCCGATGATCGATCCTTGACACAATAGAAAGTAGGATGAAATTCAAATACCATATCATTATCCTTGGTAAATTGAGAAACATGTAATAGATTCTTCTAGACAAATGCAACATTATAAATAGTCCTTAGATTAAGTACACTAATAATAGTCATTTCGTTTCTCTATTTTTTTTCCAAGAAATAATTTTGGAACAGAAATCAGCTTGGTGGCACGATTTCATATTTCTATTTCTCAGACAAATTTTTAGCTCATAGACAGGTTTAGAATAGAAATAAGATGTAGAAATTTTCAACTTTAAAAAAAAAAAAAAAAAATTGGGACAAAAATAAGAAATTTTCTACTTTCCATTTTATGTTTTGAACCAAATTCTTATAATAAACTATTAAAATTACACCAACCATAGAATCTTGTTCAACAAGTGGAACACATTGGCTATCCACTCGTAGGTTGAGTAATAAGGGTCAGAGAAGAGCAATTACTCATACAAGCTCACATTTGTTATTCGTGGAGGTTAAGGTACGTGACACAACATTCTATACCTTAGTTGACATGGGTGCATTGAATATGTCCTTGTCAAGTGATGGGGCGAAGAGTTTGGGACTTCGCATGGAGCCAACCAGATATCGGTTCAACACGGTCAACTCGGATGATGCACCGGCCGTTGGCATTGTTCATGATGTGGAGCTACACGTCAGTGGATGGAAAGGCAAGCTCTCCTTCGAGGTTATTCCAATTGAGGAATATAATCTTATCTGGGAATAAAATTCTTTGAGCGAGGGCCATGATTGACAAGAGGACGATGTCCATTATCATCACTGTCCTGGAATGCCCATCAGTGGTGATCTTGAACCAATCGGTCCAGACTGGCTTGGTCCGATTTCCAGATTGAATTGGACCCGGTGATCACCCCTGTCTGGGATTGCTATCATCAATTGATAGTCCCTCATACTCCAATCTATTAGCAACACAACAATGTTCATGTCATGGCAGAGCGCGTGGCCCAGCACACTCATAGCATAGTCTATTTGATCAAACAATTATAACTTCCCATCAATTGGTGAATTATCAATGATGCAAGTGTCCCCATTAATGATAAACAAACAGCAAATCACAACAAAATGAACTAGCCAAAAAATGAAATGAAAGGAACAAATAAATAACGACTAAATGCAGAGTACTGGCACAAATATCCAGAACCAATCCGAATAATGAGCTCTCGATGAACTCACGAGCTTCACTTTTCCCATCATTCCTCGGACTAAGGCTCGTCATTGTCGCTGGTAATTTGCTCAGTCGACGACCTCAACTGCATGGTAATTCGTTTGGGGACGAACACATTGTAATAGTAGCTCAGGATGCTGTCCTTGCTCATGGTCGGAATGCACTTCGACGCTTTGTCCCGGAAGCTTGCCTGGTTCACCAGCGGATTTGTTTTTATGAGCTTCTCGAACTGATTTTCTTCTCTCATTGTCCATGTTCTCGAGACTTCCCCTCCCATTTCATTGAATTTCCAAGTCTAGAAAGCAGGGCCGAGATTAAGCTCGAAGTTCAATGTTGATTTGTACACATGCCTTTTCATGCAATTAGCTGATCCTGGTTATTTACAAGGGCAAAGCTCATGCCTTCCTTGTCCATTGCTTCCCAGTAAGGTTTCACTGATTCCATCTTCGATAGGCAAAATGTGGGTGTCAATATATTTCATGCTTTCCGAAGTACTAAAATTGTTTTTGGTGCACGTGCCCACCCATACGGGGATTTCTGCCTGGAATGCGGGGCCGATTGGCACCACGGATCTTTTAGGGTACTCATCGTCTAAGTACAATAGAGAGAACACTCGCCTTCGGATCGTTACGTTTGATTCCTCATCCGCATCTGAAAGGTCCGAAGCATCTGCCTCATCACTGGGATCCTCCGGAGGTTGATTTCGGGAAGCCATGTCTTGCTGAATCCGCGAGTTTGAGTCGATGACAACTGATGGAGAAACAAGGTCCACAGGTGATGGTGCAGAGTAAGATTCAGTACTTTGCATTTCTTCATAGCCTCTGGTGGACACACCAGTTGATGAAATGCATGAGTTGTGGACAGTTTGCTCATCCAAAGTGTCACCAATAATGTCAGCAATTTTGGTTACATAGGAAAGAGTTGTAACCAACTTCTTGACATTGTGGTGAATTTTTTTCTCTAGTGCCTGTCCATGGTCTGCTGAAGACTCTCCACTCTCTAAGGATTGGTCAAGTTTTCGTTTCTTCTGAAGATGGGTGGAGAAGGTTCGTATGTCAACTTTTTTAAGAATTTAATATATGTCTAAGCTGGATGAAAAAGCAAACAAGCAGGAACCACACGTGGAAATTATTATAGCCATGTTTCCAATCGAAGAGGCAAATTTCCAACCGGCCTCTGATTGGTCGGGTCAACTTTTTCTTTTTTATAAATAATTTAATAAATGTCAAAGCTGGATAAAAATATAGACAGGCAACAATCACACGTTTCCAATCTAAGATCGGTTGGTTCATCCGACAAAATTTCAGAGCAAAGTAACTATTGCACTCTTTGATTTCATGAATAACATATAATGAATTGGAGTAACATGAAAATTCTCGAAATACCCCTGAAATAATAGTCATCAAACTTTGCTAGTTAATCGCGATGCATGGGTTTGATATCCCATATACATTTCCTACATTAAAATTTATCATATCATTTGTATTTTAATGATTTATTCAGGATTATAGTCAAAAGTTAAGTACATGTATATGTTAAAATAAATATTTTATTAAAGACATTATCATTTTTATATCTAATCATGGGTGTAACACCCCATAAGTATCAAGACATTACAATTTAATACAAAATTCTTTATCTGCACTATAGAAGTTATACTACGTCTGGCTGTTTGGAATTCTAACTAGAATAAGATTGAATAAAATCCATGGATTGTGTTATATCATATCCATTGTTTGGTAAATGATAGTAATAAAGTTGGATATATTTATAATAGATCATATACATTGTTTGGTATAAACAGCATATCAATGTAAATGAATCTCAAAATTTATAAATGAAAATGGTAAAAATCCCTCACCACACTTTTGCCTATTTTATTTTTATTTGCTTTGTTTTTTATTTTATCCTCTCTCTTTTTCCCCTTCCATCATTCTCTAATATTTTTTTATTAAATAGTAAACTATATTAATATACCTTAAATACTAAAATACCTAAAATATGTAATAAATATAAATTTATATATATATTGAATTTTTAATGTAAGATAGAATTAAATACTATTATATAAATAAAAATAAGATTAATTTGAAAACTAAATTGTTATCTTTTGTTATTTTGAATTTCTTATACTTTTTTCTTTTTGGTCGAAGAATTTCTTATATTAGAATTCAAATATTATTTATATTGAAATATAATTTTAATATTGTTAACTTAAGAAATTTGTTATTCAAGAAAATAATTATCCTATTATGAATATTATAAATCACATCCACTTTATTCTACCTCCCCACGTGATAATTTTATCCAGTCTATACCTCTTTTATATCTAATTTTATCATGTCTTAAGCAAGCATTAAATGCAAGACATGATAAATATCATGAATTTGTAGCTAACTACTATATTTTATCATATCCTAAATTTTATCCTAACTGCTAAAAGTAGCTTTAATTTATAGCTATGATTCAAATTCAATCATACGATATATTGTATAGAAAAGTATATATGTAGTTGCACAGCTAACAGTGTGAATGAAATATTAACTATAAAGATATGAGCATTAATTGATAAATAGTGTATGAATGATATAACAAATTATGATGAAAACTTAGATAACTACACCTAATAGTAAGAAACTGGTATTATTCTATAAATAAATTTTAAACATAACATAATTTTTATTTACATAAATTATTTAGTTTTTATTAGTCATTTATTTATTGATCATATAAAATGTAGTTATGTCAAAATGGCTACAATTGATGCTATTTTTATATATGGAGAAAAGAATGTTAGCAATGCCAAAAGTTGTGTGATACTCACTTTAATGCCAAAAGTATTAATTGATTCATTTATGTCTAAAAGAAAAAATGATAACTTAAGTGCCTTCAACAAGAAATTCTGACAAAAGAAATTACATTACTTTTATAGTTAGATATTTTATCTAATGTGACCTTTTTCTACACTTAAGTGATCATTTTTTTTTTTATTGAGACTAGCACTCAATTGATTACTTTTTAACCTACTACATGACACCATTTAGCTGTTATATGCTAACCGGGCACGCCAATAAGTCATGTAGGATTAAAAAATTAATAAGATATGGCCACATTGAATTTCCAACAATCCAACTTGGAGTTGGCATTTAAGGGTGCGAATGATATCCATTTTGGTTAGAAATTGATTTTTGGAAGAGAAATATATTTTTCTATTTATATTTCTAGATGATCTAAACAAAAATATGTGTTTGATAAATACACAAAATTTATATTTCCAAAATAGAAATTCGTTTGATAACAACTTAAAATTTCTCCCTTTCCAACAATTGGGGGATGGTGATGGGCAACCGATGGCGGTGATCGACAAACGGCGGGCAGCAGGCAATCGGCAAACAGTGGGCGACAAATAGTGACCGGCGGACAGCAGGCAACTGATGGGGATCGACAGACGACAAATGGCGATCAGCAAACGACAAACAGCCACTGGTAGCCATCGAACGAAGGTGGCGATCGGCGACTGGCAGTGGCAGTCAATGACCGATAGTGAGGCCAATGACCGGCAGGTGATGGCTAGCGTTAAGAGTGGCGAAAAAAGATGGTGATGACGGCAACGGCAACGGCCGACAATTGACAACCAATGGCGACTGATGGCGGTGGCTAGTGGCTGAGAGTGGTGACAATGGACAATGAACAGCGGTCAATGACAATGGATGAGCAACGACTAATAGAGAGGATAAATATTAAGAAAAAAATTATTTCTCATTTATGTTCCAAAAATAGAAAAGAAATACTTCTAATTTATGTTCAAAACCTATTTCTGTAATATATTTATATTCCAGAAATAGAAAAATGAAATAATTTTACCAAATGGATTTCTATTCTACAAATAAGTATAGAATAGAAAAATAGTTCTTGAATAGAATGAGAATGGTTATCATGTGCGTCCTAAATGATCATTTTTTTTATAAAAGTGGCACTTAATGATCCAATAAAGAAAATTTTGCCCTAAATGATAATACACAATTTTTGGCACTTCTAGTATCCTCATTTATATATGATATAAATAGATTTGATAACGATTGATAAAAATTAATATTATAATGCACATATTTTACTAATTCTAGAGTGAGTGGGAGAACGAAACAATGATATTTTTAGAATAGGGGTCAAGTATAGCTATCACAACTTATAATAACTATTATCAACCTCCAACAACCTCTCTCTTTTCTCGTTTTGTCGAGCTCTCTCTACCTTTAATGGCAGTTCTCTTTCAAACCATCACCTAAATTTCGCTACAGAAAACCCATCAGTATCCTACAGTACTTTCAACCCATACAATCCACTAGTTTTCTTCGATTTGGCATCTTCCACAGTTTCCCCATGTCTGTTTGCCATGCGTTCTTCTTCCTGGTGCCGGACTTCATAGCTTGAAGGGTGTCTTCTTTTCTACAATCAGCTTCATTCCTCGTCTTCGGTTGGACTCAGAATCATGTTGCCTCAACCGATTTTGATGCCGATTGTTACGGGTTCGCTTCATGCATGTCTTCTTTACTTGGCGATTGTCTTGCATGGGATTGATTTGTTGTTCTTCTCCATCCACTGTACTTGTTGCGGCCTCTGTCGCTGTTTCTCTGCTTAATTCAATGAGCTTAACCGTAAGATGAATTCCGCTACATCTTCACGTCTAGCGGCTCTCTGTTCTAGTCTTAGTCGTCTCACTACAGAAAAAATTATCGAAGATTGGGATGATACACCACCTGCTGATGCGGTCGAGGCATGCCGTTTAACTTTAGTTGCAAAAATTTTGTCCGACCCATCTATTAATCTTCCAGCACTTCAAACTACGCTCCGAAAAGCTTGGCGTATAGATTCTGCAGAAATATCACAGAGTGAGACAGGTTTCTATATTATAAAGTTTAAGACCCATGAAGATATGCAAAAAGTTCTTGATGGTGGACATTGGCTCTTTTCTGGCCACTTGGTTAATGTTAAACAATGGATTCCTAATACTCCTCTTCACTGTTATGACTTCTCAACCTGTAATTTTTGGATACAAGTCATTGGCCTACCTCTTGAATGGTCCTCCGAATGTATGCTTCGAAAAGCTGTCCAACACCTTGGTGAGATTAAAGAGGTGAAGATGGAATCAAAGGAAGGCTATCACACAAAAACAGGCAGAGTTCGCGTTCAACTCAACGTGAATGCACCTCTTATCACAGGGAAACTTATACGAATTCAGGGCGCACCTTTTTAGCTGGATTTTCGGTACGAACGACTATCCCATTTCTATTTTTCCTGTGGTAGACTTGGACATTACGCTATGTATTGTAAAGATATTCCCTACTCTGAAGATAAACATGAGGGAAGAGAAATGATGGCCTACGGACCATGGCTCCGAGCTGAAGTTAAACTGCATAGTCCTTACTGGAAGCTCTTTTATGAATCACCAACTTCGACAGAGCAGACAGAAGAAGTTATTCCTGAAACTCCCCCTACAAGGATTCCAACAGCTCAGTTAATGCCTCCTCCATCTATGACTGGAGATGTTACTTTACAAAGGGAGTCCGAAGATTACCGCAACAAGTCTATAATTCCTTCAGTTTCAATTCCTCAACCATTGGTCATGCATAGCACAGCCTTTGTTGCTGTTGATCAAAAGCTAAAAGGTGTACAATCCTCACCTATAGATAGCAATACATCCATGAAACTAATTAATCCTCGCTCGAAACCCTTTCTTGGATCAGCTAAAAAACAGCGAAGATACAATCCATATGAATCTAAGCATATTATCATGGAGGAACCTACTGACCTGAATTTGCTGGATGCACCTGTTTTCCTCGCAACGGAGACAGCAAATCGGGCTCTGGTGGCTGGCCCTAAACAGCCACCAGTTCACAAATGAAGCTCATCTGTTGGAACTGTCAGGGTTTGGGCAATCCCCTGAGAGTTCGCGCCCTACGGGCCATGACGACCGTAGAAAAGCCCGACGTAATACTACTTATGGAAACTAAAAATTATGCAGTAAAGCTGAAGCAAGTGCAACACATCCTAACCTTTTCTCATTCCTATTTTGTTGATCCAGTGGGTCTGGCGGGCGGCTTAGCAGCATTCTGGAATGATCCCATCTCTTTACGGGTAATCACCGGTACACAACATTGGTTAGATATGAATTGTGATTTAGGCCAGCATCGATGGACAATTCGTCTTACCTTTCTTCATGCTCCAACTGATTTCCAACAACGCCAGGTGGTATGGGATGATCTTAGGCACATTTACTCCCACAATACTTTGCCTTGGCTCTGTGCGGGGGACTTCAACGATGTACTTTACCCTTGGGAGAAGATTGGTAAACGACCTGCATTGCTACATCGAATGCAATCATTCCGCACTATGTTAGATGATTGTGCTTTTACTGAATTAGAAGGTAAAGGTTGTAAATTTACCTGGTTGAACAATCGAGATGGCGAGGAGCTGGTCAAAGCTAAGTTGGATCGGATGGTATGTTCAATGAACTGGCGATTCATGTTTCCCGCAGCTGAAGTTATTGCTCTGCCACTAGTGGGTTCTGACCATTGCCCCCTGGTGCTTGACACATCACCAATTCGCCCTAAAGTGAGTAGGTCCTTTATTTTTGAGGCCTTCTGGACTGATGACCCTGAATGCAGCAAACTTATTTCAGAAGTATGGAAATCAGCTGACTCACAATATACTGATTTTACCCAGAATGTCGACAATGTGACAGTAGCACTTCAAAGATGGAGCCATCGGAAATTCTCCAATGGTCACCAACATCTACTTACCTTGCAGGACAAATTAAAACATCTCATTAATCAGACTTCTCCGGTTGATAAGAAACAGGTCTTGCTTTTAAAAGACGAAATACAACAAGTCTGGCAAAGGGAGGAACAATATTGGGCCTTACGCTCTCGAATTAAATGGCCCAAATGGGGAGACAAGAATACTCGTTTCTTTCATGCGTCAACTATACAGCGCCGCCAACGGAATCGTATAACCATTTTACAAGATGAAAATCAGCAGTGGATACGAGACTTACCAGGACTTCAGCTAATGACTCTCTCCTATTTTTCCAGGCTCTATACTTCAGAGGGATCTCGAGACTATCTCCCGCTCCTTGATTAGTGCAGGACAGTTGTAACACCGGAGATGAATCATAAGCTGACAGATGATCTCACCTTTGAGGAGGTTCACCAGGCTACCTTCCAAATGGCGGCCACCAAAGCTCCGGGCCCCGATGGATTAACAAGTCTGTTTTATCAAGAAAATTGGGAAACAGTTAAATACAGCCTGTTTGAATTAGTCCAGAAGTTCATGCTATTTAAAGAAATGCCTCCAGGTCTCAACCAAACTATCCTTACCCTCATTCCCAAAATTTCCCAACCTGAAACATTGGATCAATACCGTCCCATAAGTTTATGCAACTTTGCATACAAAGTTATATCCAAAGTGCTTGCTAATCGCCTCAAACCTTTATTGCCTACTCTAATTTCTAAAGAACAATCAGCGTTTGTCCAAGATCGCCAAATCCAAGATAATATCCTAATTGTACAAGAAGTCCATCATTTCTGTACGCACCACACTACCAAGACTTTTAGTGCTATTTTGAAAACAGACATGAAAAAAGCTTACGACAGAATTGAATGGGATTTCTTACGAGATTACCTCCTTAAGCTTGGTTTCCATCCAAGATGGGTAGATTGGATTATGTTATGTGTTACTACCTCCTCATTTGGTGTGAAATTTAATGGTGAAATCCTACCCTATTTCTCTCCAACTCGAGGTCTACGACAAGGTGATCCTATTTCCCCTTATCTATTTATCCTTGTAGCGGACTGTTTATCACTGTTAATTACTCAAGCTATCGGTTTTGGGCACCTTAAAGGCTTGCGGTTGAATCGATGGTGTCCTACATTATCGCACTTATTTTTTGCTGACGACGCCATATTCTTTTTAGCTAGTACTACTTCAGAATGCCAGAATTTAGCAAACATTTTAAACCTTTATTGTGTGGCTACTGGTCAGTTAATTAATCGTAACAAGTCTGGCCTTATCTTTTCCAAGAACTGCCCTATTACTTTACAGCAAAATATGGCTAAAGAGCTTCGGGTTCCTATTCTACAAAGAACTGGAAAGTATCTAGGCCTACCGTCAGATTGGGGCAAGTCAAGGAAAGAAATGTTCTCCTGGATTATTGCCCGAGTTAATGCTAAGCTTGAGGGATGGAAGGAGAAGTTCATTTCTAAGGGGGGGAAGGAAATCCTAATCAAATCTGTTATTCAGGTTATTCCTCAGTATGCGATGATGATTTTTCAGTTGCCTATTTCTATTTGTTCATCTATTGAGAAGTGCATCGCGAGATTCTGGTGGCGTACTAATCAGCATAAGGGAGGGGTATATTGGAAGCGGTGGGAAGTTTTAAAAACTCATAAACTTCAAGGGGGAATGGGATTCCGTGATCTACTCTCTCTGAACAAGGCACTTTTGGGAAAACAGGCCTGGCGAATGTTAACTGCTCCTGATTCACTATGGGGATCTTTATTTAAAGCTTTGTATTTTCGATCTACTGATTTTTTGTCGGCTGTCCGAGGAAATAGGCCGTCCTGGGGGTGGCGGAGCATCCTACATGGAAGGGATTCTATTCTACCTAATCTACACTGGTCTGTTGGGAATGGGGCTTCTATTCGTATTCGGGGAGATCGCTGGTTACCTATGGGCCCTATCTACAGACCTATAGCTCAATCAGAACCAGTTAGAGTGGCAGATATCATAGATCAGGATACCCAATCCTGGAAGATACCACTAATTCGGGAATTTTTTGATGCACAAGTGGTTCAAGAAATACTATAAGTACCTATAAGACCACTATTTTCTGAAGATAAACTTATCTGGTCAGCTACAACGACCGGTACATACTCGGTTAAAAGCAACTATTATGTAATGGTACAATCAGACAGCCAATTACAAGCATCACAGGGTTCAACTTCTTACCAGAATAATCAGACTCTCTGGCAGAAAATATGGTCGATGAAGACTCTTCCAAAGATCCGAAGCTTCCTCTGGTCTATCTGCCAGAATGCCCTTGCAACCCGAGCTAATCTTTTCAACCGTCGGATTGTTCAGGACCCCTTCTGTCCAATTTGCTGCACCTCTGTTCCTGAAACAATCGAACATTTGCTTCTCCAGTGTTCATGGACGAATTCTATTTGGTCCCACTCACTGCTAGCTTTATCCTACTCTACAGCGTCCATTCCCAATGTGTTTCAGTGGCTAATTAACAATGTACTGTTACCTAATTCCTCTCCTGACCTTGCGGTAGTTGCCACCATCTTTTGGCAGATCTGGAAGAAAAGGAACCATTTTATTTTTCGGAATCAACGTCCGAATCCCTCCCTGGTAGTGGAATCGGCTATGGCTCAACTCTCAGCATATCAGTCTTTCGCTGCAGGTACCCATCGATCGAGCATCAGATCTGGCCTTGACTCTATTCCACCCGATCAGCTTTGGCGACCTCCATCCAAGGGCGTCCTCAGATGTAATATCGACGGGAGTTACCAACAAAACAAGTTAGAAGGATCTATGGCCAGTATTTGTTGTGATGATCAGGGAAAACTTACTGACATTTACTCAAGATGTTTTCCAGCGACTTCACCCTTTGAATCGAAGCTTCAGGTGCTGAATTTGTCTCTCCAACATCTCTATCATCGCGGATTCCACAACATCTCCATTGATCTTCATACAGACTGCCTTCAACTAGTTGAGATCGTGAAGGGTCTTCGTCTGCCGCCATGGGAGCAGAGGCCAGTCATTGACGAAACCCTATTTTGGCTTTCCCAATTTCCTCTCTCTCTTTGCGACATTGCCGTCGTTCGGCAAACCTAGTGGCTGACTGGGCCGCCAAAGCCCAGTTAGCTCATCCAGCCCAAAACTTCAATCTTTCTCTTCCGCCGGACCTACTGGATTTGTTATTTTCGGATGCTTCAGCTGCAGGATGTAATTTTCATATCTAATCAATATATAAGCGTGTTTTCTGTCAAAAAAAAAAAAACTTATAATAACTATTACTTCTAGCAACACCGTAATAGGCAGGCAACCAATAATAAACCTATAATGAAATAGTAATTACTGCAACCAAACGTGTTAGCTCACGACACAACTTTGCCTCCTCGATTACAACTAACGGACAAACTCCCGCCATCTTCGGTCATTGACACCATAAGCATGCCACACCATCAAACTTGGCTACCGGTCACCCGAGGGCATGTCCACCGCTAATCTTGACCATCGTACTTATCTCCTTCCACTATCATCGTCGCCGTTGCTCTCTGACAGCGACTAAATATTTTGATCTCGCCACCATATACTTTAGGGCTAACACCATAAAAACATCCAACTGATACACCAATGTCACATTTACTTCAAACAATTTTTGCGTCACAAAAACTCTTGAGCTAGTAAATTTGTATCATATTTACCACCAAACAAATTTTCGTGTCAAAAAAATTATGTAACTGGTACATGTGTGCCACATTCATCCCTAATTGATGCACCCATGTCATATTTACCAAAAAAGCTCATATTTACCACAATTTTGGGTAATTGTAAAACATGTATACCAGTTTGCGGTAAATGTGGTATGGATGTACTAGTTTGAAATTGTTTATGATATAAAAATTAATTTGAAGAAAACATAGCATAGGTATACAAGTTAAAGAGTTCATAAGAAACAAATTAATTTGTAATAGAAATAGCATGTGTATCAATTTAGGATTTTTGGTGATATGAGCCCTATACTATTGTTGTAACCATGATCATGGTTCACCAATCGTAACAGTTCTTCATCGGTGTTAGATGACTCTCGTCATCACCTTCATCAATTGACAATAAACACCTCCTTAGAGGATGGTCTTTTTCCACCTCTTGTGACCACTAAGAGTAAGTTTGGTTCAACTTTATAAATGGGTTGTGGTTTGGTTTAACTTTGCAAATGGGTTGTGGATGTTATAAAATACTAAAAGCCAAAGCACTTTGAGGAAATACAAATTGCATTTAGTAAAAACTTTTTACAAAGGGGCTTTGGGTTCAAGTAGTGTTTGGCAAAAGAACTTTAGCAATGGTCTTTAGCTATATTTATATTTTTTTCATTAAAAAAGAACTCAAACCCTTCATCGGCTCTGGTGAAGGGCTACGGCTGCCAATGAGCCAAATTTGGCTCCTACGACATTCAGCTAAAGTTGCCCAAGTTGGGTGACCTCTAGTGAGGATCACAACCTCTAGTGGAGATCACCTAGGTCGCACAACCCTCATTGACCAGTCGTTGTTCCTTTGCCAGCTAGATTTGGTCTTCTCAGCTAAGTAGCATTGACATCGACACCAATACACAACATGCCACGCCACGCCATCATTTCTCAAAAAACGAAAAATTCCAATGTCGGGACACGTTATATATTAATTGTATGTATACACACACACACACACATGATAAATTATCATTTCTATAATTATTTTAATCAAATTACTTTGATTCAAATTTACAAATAAATAAATAAATAATAATAAAAGAGCCTACAATAAATTTACACTAAAAATCATGAGTCACGGAAAGTGAGAGTTAGAGAAGAGAAGATTAGGCTTTTCTCCTTTCCTCCTTTCTTATTTTTTTGTTATTTTACATATTTACATTTTAACCAATCATTTGGTCAAAAATTTTTAAAATTAACCCCATATGTATTGGAATCGCGTGTCGGAACTCCAAACTCACGTATCGCAACATGTCAAGAGAGTTGACTACATGTCGGATTTCCAACACTTGTTGAAGAGTGTCAAAGCACGTTAGAACATGTCGGAGTATGTCGGATACATGTTGAAATATCAGATATAACATGAAAGCTCCTAAATAGTGTTAGTACTTCCTAGCTCATTGGCCACCCTCGCGTGAAGAAGATGAACAGTTACAATGAAGGGTAAAATCGAAAAATTAAAAAATTGGTGGGGTAGTATTGGAAGGAAAAAATATTTTAATCCTAATTTCAACATTCTGCAAATGCCAGCATAACCAAAGCTAGTATTTGGCCAAAAGTTATTTTAGGATGCTTGTCAAATGCTCTAACATTTCCCCCAAGAGGTCTTAGATGCTAAAAGACACTTGGAAAAGCTTAACCAAACGCATCCTAACATCACAATCTTCCGTAACTTTTTATACTTTGACCACTTACCGCTACCTGTACAGTTGCACTGGCTAATGGTGATAGCTATTGTGCACCATCACCGATGCCCTATCACAGCCATTATCATCTAGTTTTGTATCTAATGTTTTGGCGAATGTGGCGTCCATTAAACGGCCGCCTTGATACCAATTATAATCATTTCCAATAAATCAATATAAGCTAGGGAATATAGGCGTACCTTGGGATTTAAAGCTTCAACATTATAAGCAAGCCAATAACTAGGTCATTAATCACATACCTGGAGTAGCAGTTGTTCTGTCCGGCGGAGGGTAGACATGTTAGAAGCAAAAGGAAACTTGACGGTGCAGTGTCAAGTTCAAGACTTCAATACATTTGAGAAATCTGAAAACAATTAGTGCAAGTTTTAGCACCAAAATTTAAGTGTTGAATACTAATTGTATTGAATAATGGAAATCTAATATGGCGATAAGTACCAAATCAATCCTTAATGTTTTGGCTATCGGTTTATTAATTTCTTGACCTTTTAAATTATTTAGATTGAGTCATCGACGTGGTGTTAGAAGTACTAAGATTTATGTACAAGATGGGAGAAAAAGGATAGCATAACTTCTGAAACTACTGGAGAGTTCGGTTCCACAACTCAATGATTGATGACACACTACACATTCATGGTAAGGTCATCTTACGCGGCAAAGTGTTTGGTAAAAATGAAGAGAAATGACGTAATTAGGAAGGTTCAGAGAGAGATTGTGGTTGCAAGAACAACTCTCTCTCTCTCTCTCTCTCTCTCTCTCTCTCTCTCTCTCTCTCTCTCGTTGGGACAATTGAGTTGTTGAACGACCCATGTCAATAACTTGACGGTCCACGTCAACAAAACCGACTAACCAAAAAAAAACAAAGCACGCGGACTTTTGTTTTGGGGGTGGGGGGGGGGGGGGGGCGTAACAGCGGTATGCTGACGTCTTTTAAACAAGAGAAAGTAAATAGACGTTTTAAATTTTCGAGCAAAAGTTCGGGGACTGATTAACCCATCAATTTAAAATCTTAATAGTGCATAACATGGAAAGTAAAAAAATTTCAACTGAGCATATCTAAACAGATCATATACAAGTCATGTTAACACTAATTTACTCATTTGAAATGGTTATGTGGGTTAATTTCGTATCTAGTAGATTAAACATGAACACAACATGACATGATTACTTATCATGTCTCTCAAGTTGATACGAAATTGAGCTGAACGAGATCAGTCTCAACCCAATGCTTATTGATTTTATGTCGTGATCTAATTGTGTTATTGTCATGTCAAAACTGTTAGAAAAAAAAAAAGCATAATGTTTTTGAAAGTAACCAAACATTCCAAGTATATTAACATATGTAATTGAGTCTGCAGAAGATATTGCCTCTTCGTACACATTTATATGTGGACAGTGTGAGAAAGAAGATTATCTAAAGGGTTGGAGTGATTTGCCTCCACCAAGGGTGAACAGGGTATTAGGGCGATGTGTCTGTAAGCTAGATGGACCAGATAGAACGTAAACAACCTAAAACGAGGAATTCGATCAAACTTGGAAGAGCCTAAGTAGAAGGTGAATAGCTAAGTAGAACCAATATGCTTGGAAGGACTAGAGAGTAGAAGGTGAAGAGTAGTTATGTTATGAAGTGTAAATAGACTAAGGGACCACGGGCAGAAGCAACTCCTATCAGACGAGGTGAATGGCATGTAATGTGCTTTTACCACTTGGATGAGAGGACCAAACCTTTTTCCAATTTGATTTGAATTCAAGGTGGTGTCTAATGGCTTGTTACAAGCTATGGGAGTGCCAGACACCTGGAGTGCCAAAACTTGGCACGGACAGATGCTTAAAGTACCAAAAATTAGGAAAGTGATACTTAAGTGTCAAAATCAGAGTAAAATAGATCACTTAAATACCAATCCGGCCAAAATCCGGCTAAAATATTGATGTGGCAATTTTCCGGCGAGCTAAGTGCAAAACGACGTCGTTTTGTCTCCCGACGTGGTAAAAAGTTAATACAAAATTAATTAAATTAAATTTATTTTAAAAATTTTAAAAATACAAATATTTGAAAAAGGGGGAGGGGGAGGGAAACAGCTGAGGGTTGAGCCATTGCCGCCGCTGCCAAGAAGGGTCGGCGACGGAGGGGGGAGGGTCAACCGAGGTTGCCGACTCTTGGTTGACCAGCGGCGAGAGCTCGCGAGCCCTTGTCCAAATCTGGGGCAACCCTCACCCAGATCTGGCGAGGGCTCGTGAGCCCTTGTCGCCTCCCTGTCGCCGCCGGGAAGGGTCGGTGGCAGCGGGGAGGTGATGGTAGCGAGGGCTCAGCCCTTAATCGTTGCCTCCTTTTCCCCACCTTTTTTTTAAATTAAAATAATTATTATTTATTTTTATAATTTAATTAAATTAATTTTATATTAACATTCGGATCCGCTCAAAAACGACGTCGTTTTTGCCTTTTTTTTGTTGAGTCAGCATTATGGCAAGCCACGTAAACGAAAATAAAAAATAAAAAATTACCACGTAGGATTTCTACTGGAGTTCATTGGAGATAGCACTTAAGTGTCTCACTTTTAAAAAAAAATGTCACTTTCCTTACTTCTGATACTTAAGTGTCAAGTTTTGGCATTGGGCTGTACTTCTTCCCAAGCTTTGGTATTCGCAAAAAGTGGACCGGAGATATTATAGTAGTTTTACCATATGTAGATAGGCAATAGAGATGGCAAGACTCTAAGTAAAAGTAGAAACTGTGTTTTCCAACACAAACAAAGAGATGTTCTGTTTTTATCAATGACATATTACTCCTTGGATTTGAGTTTCAAGCGGCAATCTAAGGTTTAATAGCTATAATTCAGTCCAAGGGAAGTAGTATAGTTGAGGGAACTTAAACAAAACTAGTCCAATAGTAGTGCTCATCTTTGCTCTGTTCTTGTTGATACAAGCTATACTTTTGTGATTGTATTCACTGGGAAGGTCGTTTCTATTTGTAATCTGGGAAGAGAGCATATTATAGTATTGTTAGAGTTGCTTGTGTATTGATAGTATAATCCATCGGTTTCAAGTAGTAGAAGCTAGATGTAACACCTATTAAGATTACTAGTAGATTACGGCTTTTTTATGACCGAGTGTACGCAGTCTTGATTAAGTTGAATCACTATATATATATATATATATATGCAATATCTGCTGTCTCTTTATTCATCTCATTATTTACCTTATAGAATCATTTGCATTTGCTATTATTAAACCCTGCTGTTATCTGTCAAAACCTAACTTGAGTTATTCCACGAGAACTTGTCAAATCAATGTATTCATCTATGTTAGATTGTATATCGTATAATAGAACGCAAATGAAAGAGGTTTCTTTCTTCTTTTCCCCTGCAGCTATTCCTCCTTTAGACTTATAAAAGCTAGTACAAGAGCGTATCGGAAATGGGAAATGGAGGAAGCCAGTATATGGTAGTTAGGTAGTAGCAGAAAGCAATTGGAACTAGGAGAAAAATCCTATGCAGGAGTGGCGTGGCGGAGATGCACTCTTTCTTCTTAATTTGAAGAAGAAAAAGCAAAGCTTTCCTAAAACGCAAATCCCTAACAGAATTTTCTTTAAATTTCAATTTAAAGACTTTAATAAAGGTGAGAATTTAACTACTGGGCTACGAATAAATCTTAAGATGAAAACTAACTTCTATTAAAGGTTGATGGAATGAAATTCTTCTTGCGAGCTAGTGCTCCAAATAAAAGGCAAGGTATACAACAACAATTTACATTTTTTCCGTCCATAGAGTTGTTAAGTTCTTTTGGCCATTTTTTCACATCTCGAGCCCTTCGGTAGGAGGTCCAATTCTATTCTATCTTTTTATAGTGGGAATCCAAGCAGTTGAATACAATGTTCTCTCATAGGCATAGGAAAAAGCGCAGGAGGACTCTTTCCTACAAAAGAAATAATCTTGCCGCTATATGAAGAGAAATTTCTTATACTTTTATATTTTATATAATTTCATTTAAAAAAATTATTATATTATATATAATCAATAAAAAGAAAATTTAATAAAAATATAAAAAGAAAATCTCTTTTTAATTAAGGGATTTTCTCTTTTGAGGATGGTTAGATGAGTGAATGAGTAAGTAGGCCCTTTTTCACAGTTTCTTTTTTTTTATTATTCTTTCATTGTACATCTCTTTCCCAAACTCCTAGACTAATTTGAATTGTTTCTTTGAAATAAAGAGTAGTGGAGTCCAGATAAAGAGACCACTATGTATAACTAGAATAAGAACAATATTGATGTGATAGAATCCGATGGACTTAAAACTCTTTCCTCCAAGCAAAAAGCACTTAGGCTTCAAAAGCGAACAAAATCATGGCATGGAAGGAACTCAAATGCTACTCATAGCCAGCCTTAAAACTAGAAGGACTTGCTCTTGTATGTGATCATGATTTAGCATTTTCTCACTGGCAATGAAAGAGACACACATGGCAGAACCCTAAGATCAAGCCCAAGCCCTATTCTAACATCAAGGCTAAGCATCTATTTTAGCACTAACAAGATATGGAAAGACTAGGGTGGGAAAATGACTTCACTTAGCCGCCTGAGCCTGGGGCAATCTGGCCATAGTGACAAGAGCTAGTCAATCCCAAAGAGAGGGGAGATTGGTTGGAAGGCAGTGGGTGGGTCAAGCCTGGAATGAAGTCGCAAATATAGAGTAACTTGGACAAGTATGCTACTAAAATATGGCACCTGGAGTACTACTAAGATCTAGATTGAGACTAAGCTTCAAGCCAAGGATCACTTATATATATGGGCATCTTTACATTATGAAAAATAAAGAGGAAAAACGAAAGCTCCGTTTTCTATAGAGTTCTAGCCACAAAATGAATTTGATTGTCTCTAGAAAGGGATTGACTCTTTTTTTATACCAGGTTGATAAATAGCACGGGGCTAGCCCTTAGCCCATTCCTTAATCTACAAATGCCAGGCATGTTGTATTACAATCTTAGGCCGATGGGACAGATTTCAAAGGCTAGAATAGCTAAAAAAGAGGCTAGCTTCCTTCGCTTTTAGTTTACTATGCTATCTTTCGTACCCAAGGTGCATAGCGTCTCTCTCTCCTACGCTAGTTATAAATCTCCCTTCCTCTCTAACAAATGAAGTTTGAAGGGTGGCTTGGAAGCTCATTTATTCATGATTTGAGTTTCTCGATAGCCAGAAAGCATAATCATTTTCGAACTAAGAAAGTTTTGTAGAGTTTTGAATTGATGTGAGGTAAGTAGAAAAAGAATTCCTCATTCATTTCCAAGCTAACCAAAAAGGTTTTACTCCTAATTCCTATTATATCTTGATGGTTTGAAGCCCTAGTTACAGAAGGAATTGATATCCATATTTTAGATAACTAACCTAGTATTGATTCTATTTAATGTCGGACTTTGTCTCGTGTTAGAAATATATTAAATCATAAACCAAATCAATTTGCCTAGGCTATCAAGAATAGGTCGTCCCTTCACTCTACTTTCAAGAATGGCAAGACGCTAAAGAGACACTATGCCTATGAGACTAGTGCGATCAGGTAATCGACCAAGTAATCCACGTACAAGATCAAAGAGCATTCCTGCCCTAGTGTACTTATCCACTGACATTGAAGGAGAAGAATGACAAGGGAGCTTTCTGTTATGTTTCCAAGTCTTCCTCCCACTCGTGTATTGATTTCAATGCCTTTTGCTTTATACGGAAGTTTAGCTTAGCCCATTGGCTAGTTCGTAGGCCTCTCCCCGTACCACCTAGCCTCAACAAGAACTTGACACTTCTAAAAAAATAATACTAAGAGATTCAGCTTAATTAAAAATTTCTAGGTCTAAATTGAATCACCCATTGAAATGGCCTTTTAGACTTCCAATGGATCTAACTCTAAAAAATCCTATTCTTATACCCCCTAAATCTCAATTATGCAAGTCCATCGGTCACCTCTACAATGCCTGGAACCCGCCATTTAAATTTGCGTTTTTCCAGATCCGTGTTCCTTCGTTTGCTTATTTTGATCTTGCGTGCATAATCTAATAAATGGCCAAAAGTGAATGCAAGACATACCTTTTCAAGTTTACAGATAGTCCCCTCGTCGATAATGATGATGGTGGCAGAAAAAGATGGATTATGACGTAAAGCCTCTCTCGGCGAACCATGAATTCCACTCGAGCAGATTGCATGGTGATCCTTGGAATCATAGCGCTAACCCAGAAAACCTTATCCCCATAATAAAATCAGGGTTTCGATTTCGGTGCAAGGGAGGGCGAAGGGTCGCCTGTATATAAGGAAGAGGGCCTCCCTGTGAGATCCACCCGCACGTAAGAGAACGAAAAGATCGGTAGAGCGATACCGAAAAAAAAAAAAAAAAGTAAAAAAAGAGTGATCGAATATTTCGTCGTCAAAACAATATTACTTCAATAATTTACCAATTTCCCTTCTAGAGATAAAATCCATGAAGGATATCTTTTTGCAGGGAATTGTTAGTTAAGAATCCTAATCTATGAGGCTATTAGATAAGGATATTCTTTTTTTCAAAAAAAAAAAAAAAGATAAGGATATTAGACAGTCGGTTTCCTTATTAGATTAGGAATCCACATGAGAACAAGATTCGATCTCTAAAAACAGAGTAATATTACTAATCGTCCCTTTATATACATAAGCAAATGTAAAAGATTGTATCAACCTCAACTTTTTTTTTTGGAAAGGAATCAACCTCAACTTTTTCTCCTGTCATTTCCATTAAAAATGCATCGCAAGCAATAATGACATCGTGTTCAAATTTAAGAAATGACAAAATCCTAAATCGAAAGTAATTTGAATCTTGTTTCACCGAAAAGGATGAAATATGTATAATTATATGGATGGATTCACGAGGGAATCGGCACATTGTGAAGGGTCCTTTGTTGATCAATCGTTGCTTGTATTATAAAATACAGGAAAGAAAAAATAAAAGTACAATGTGGGTTATTATGGCCCACTAGTTATGGTTACGAGCAATAGTTATTTTATTCAAATAAAAAAATAAATTCCTAATTTTATTTGCAGTTACAAGAAGTTATTCCGCACAATATTTATCTACAGAGAAGTTATTCAACAATAATCATTCACAATAAATTGCGTAAAAGAATTCTAAAATAGCGGCAATAAATATAACCCCCAACAATTGTGTTTTTGTGTAAATTATGTCGATGACTTTGTCAATTAACTTCCTTATTTTTTACAAAGGCTTCCGTCAATAACTTTGAGGATATTGTTGTTGACTTTCTTAGTGAATTGTGATTTTCCTTAAGTCATCAATTGTTTGATCATTGTTGACCAAACTTTGCTTTTATCAACTAGATTCAATACTTGTCCTTAATAACCAAAAGGAGGTCACTATTTTTGTCGCGACCTTACCCCGAAGCGAGTTGGACCAGCTCGAGGTTCGGTTAATGGATTATTAAGCCTAGATTTAACTCGGACTCTCCCAAGCCCACATCAATTCACAATTCAAAGTTCTAAACACGCATATGATTTTTCTATTAGGAGTCCCCACTAGTCTATTTTTGGTGGGTCAATTAGAAACCTAGTAAAGTATTGAGAGAAACACTTTACCAGAGATTAAATGAGTTTGGAGACTTGATCATGCTAGACTACTTAAACGTCCTTTTGATACATTTTCTTTTTTATTTCAAAGGAAATTTTTTTATAGGCAATTTGAATTTATTTGAATTTACTACCTAACATACAAGGTGATCAGGCAAGTGTGCAACCATTATTTAACACTTAATAAAGTAAAGCAGTAAATAAATTGCAAGCACTGTGAGGAAATACCTATGTCCAAACAACGAAAGTATTTGCAATGTTAGTTAGAAAATCATATCAACAAAATTAACACGCAATTTGTGACATCTAAATTTAGACCCCATCCTGAATATATAAATGGGCATTTCGTCGACACACCTATGGTCCTTTTTCTCTAAGTCGGCCACTCACAAGTTAACTAACCTTTTAGGTGAAGCAGTTAAAGGATACAAACACTGCAGACTCAAGAATTCAATCGGAAATCGACTGCTCGACCATAATAATCGGCAAGGGTCAATACAACACCATTATAATTAAAATGTGATTGGATATAGGTCAATTCGACATAATTATGTAATTGAATTGTGGGTGATTCCGCATGATAACAAAATTTGCGTCGAACGGCACTAACCCGGTTTTTATCAATTTTATATTTGGTACCCATAATTGAAACCTTGCGATTTTTACGACAACCGAGAGTCGCCTACGAGTCGGAGATGCACAAACATGGATCGAAAATTATCGACTATGAGTCAAACACATTAAAATCCCTAAAAGCTACCCGGTAGGTTAAGTTGTACTAAAATCACGTCCGATCAATTTTAACCACGAAATTCAACTCAGTTTCAAGAATCGAATGTTTGAGCGTATCACGATTTATTTTTGGAACCTCGTCTCATCTTTCAAGAAATTTCCATCGAGCCCGGAATTTTGCGTAAAAATCAATTTCGACAAAATAGAGTTTTGTGAAATTCGGATGGGCAGCTTGGGAGGCATTTTTAGGGGGAAAAGCACCAAAAAAGTCCTAAACATATTGCATTGGTACCAATTCAGTCCTAAACTTTTCAATTGAACTAATTCAGTCCTAAACCTTTTACAATTGGTACCAATTCAGTCCATCCGGCCAATTTTGGCTGGCCGACGCTGACTTGGACGTCGGCCGGTGACCGGATGCTGATGTGGAAATTTTTATGATTTTTTAATTATTTTATTCAATATTTTAATTATTTTTTAATTATTTTGTATTAATTTTTTTCTTTTTTCTGTCTTCTTCTTGGCCAGCGAGCCTCCGATGAGGCTCGCCGCCACCGGGTGAGGGCCGCGAAGCCCCGCTCGCCGCCGGCGAGGGACGCGGCCCTTGCCCAGGGCCGCGCGGGCGAGGCTGGCCTCGCCCAGATCCGAGCGAAGCCGCCTCGCCGGCGGCCGATCGGGCGAGCTAGCGAGGGTCGCGGCCCTCGCCCGGTGGCCGACGAGCCTCACCGAGGCTCGCCGGCCAACGCAAGGAAGAAGACAGAAAAAGAAAAGGAAAAAGAAAAGAAAAAAGAAAAATAATAAATAATAAATAATAAAAATTTCAAAAAAATAATTAAAAATTCATAAAAATTGCCACGTCAACATCCGGCCGGCGTCCACGTCAGCATAGGAAGGCCAAAATTGGCCGGATGGACTGAATTGGTACCAATAATAAAAGGTTTAGGACTTTTTTGGTACTTTTCCCCATTTTTAGCCCACCAAAAAGGTTTTGTTTGTGAAGGAAATGAGGGAAAATTGGGCATTGATTGATGCTTGGACCATGTGGGCTGAATTAGGGGAATTGTGGATGCCAATTTAGTTTAATTTGTGGAGAAAAAAGGGGAAATTCGTATGGTAGCTCTAGCTGGATTTTTGGAACACCAAATTGCATTGTTTTGTGAAGATTTGAAGAGAAAAGCAGCTATTGGATGGAGCTTTGACTTCCTTGGATGGCTAAAGATTTTATGGGCTATTACATTCAAGTGCATGGATATTTTGGCTTGACTTCCTCTCCCCCTTGTCCCCTCCCTTCCTCTTCATGTGTGAGTAGCCTAGCCAGCCAACCCCTTACTACTGCTTTTGCTTTGCTTCATCTTCTTCTCCTTCTTTTTCTTCATTTCATCTTCCTCCATTTTCCCTTATGTTTACTATAGCCGAGTGACCTCCCTTCCTCATCACCGCTTGCTCACACCAACATCCTGTAATCCTCACCACTCTAGGCCACACTGCACCATCGACTGCCAGCCTTACTACCGCCTCAATCGTAGCCACCAAATAGCCTCCCACCATCCCTAAGCAACCAGCCGTGACCGTCGACCAGCACCGTTAGCTGTTCGCTCAACTGGTCCGCCTTTCCTCCACCTCAGCTAACCGTCGACTCGCCATCCTAGCTGCACCACCAACTCTAGCTAGCAGCAACCAAAACCGAAAACTCCTCCTTTAGCAATGACTTGCAAAGCTGTCTTCAGCCTCTTCCGGGCCTCCTTTGGAGTCGTCGTAGGCTTGGGTCTTGGTCGCCTTTGCATTGCCGTCACCATGGACCCGTTACCTCGCTAATCCGATGATTTAACTCCATAATCCTTGATTAGGTTGTTAATTGCACTTAGGGGTTAGATTACTGTTAATTAGCTTGATTAGATTAGTGTTAAGTTAGATTAGCCTTAAGTTGGATTAGTGTTAATCTAGTTTGGTTAGATTAGTCTTAATATGGATTAGTGTTTATCTAATTGGTTAGATTAGCACTAATGAGAATGGTTTAGTCTAATTTAGTGGATTTCTCCCGGATTAGTTTACCGGACGCTTGCCATTTACCATTTTTGTGGATCGAAAGGTGCTATGATTTTGAGATTGATTTATTCTTGAGAAATTTTTTAGACATCTTCAGCTATGACATATATTTTACTCAAGATTTTACAGATTTAACAGAATAAGATTCCAGCCTCATCATTCGTAAAACAGAACCTCTGTTTGTGCTGGAACTTGTGACCTTTTGGAATTCAATGGATCTTTATCAACTCTTAGGGTTCGAATTTTGAAAGAGTTACTTCACAAAAGTTATTCATCACATCTTTTAGTTTAACATAGTCAAATTTTAGATCAAACGGATAAGTTTTGGATCTCGAACTAAGCTGGTTTTGGAAAACGTGATTTCTAGAAACGGATACAGTTTTGGTAACGGATTGAGTGATTTACTGTTATTAATCTAGAAGGATATGGGTTAAGGTGTCTTCATAAAAAATGTTCTTTTAGGTGTCCTTTATATCATATTCGAATTTGAGAATTTTCCAAACTTTTTTGTTTAGGTTTCTGGATTTAAATTTGGAGACACGCAAGTGAACCAGTTTCTACCGGTTAGGACCAATTGTGGTTTTGTAGTTGTTCTTGGTATCTTACTTGCTGGGAAATGAATATGTTGTGATTTGGTTGGTGTTTGGCATGCTGAGAACTCATGTATAATATCATGAGGTTAATTACTCTATGTTGATTGTTTATTACTATTGCAATAGGTGACATTTTGGGCTATTAAATAAAGAGTAAATGAGGTGTCGGGTCCGGACACTAAAACTTATTTGCCCAATGAAACAATAAGGTTTTAAACTAGGTACATGCAAATTTTGACTGATTAATTTTGAATATGTGAGCAGCTACAAATTTATTTCTAAACATTTTGAACAAAAAAAAAAAAAAAAAAAGGTTACTAAGGTTTGTGTTCCAAAGAGGGTGGTTGGAAAAGAAATTAAAAAAGAAATATGGTGTCGAGTTTGGACGCCAAGTTTTATGTGCTCAATAAAATGAGGAGTTTTTATATGAGGTGCGTGCAAAGTTGGGCAGGTTAATTTCAAATATGGGATCTCGTACGAATTTATTTCGGAAAGTTTGAACCAAAAAAAAAAAAAAAAAAAAAAAAAGGATTGCCAATTGAATTTTAAAATGGGATTTTTGATGTTCATGACTATATGAGGGAGAATAAGGTTGACCTGATTGATGAGGTGCCTGCATGGTTAGGTTATTTAAATAGTTTAGTTTAATTAATCACAACTTATTTAATTACTCGCAATTTATTTAATTAATTATAATTAGCATAATTTGTGACGGATTAACCGTTTTTCAGAATTTTATGTTGATTTTCATAGTTGAATTTATACGTGAAATTGATTGCGTATTTGTGCAATTGGATGCTTGATTGTCATTTTGGATTATTATTGCCAAAAATTGATTTTATGGTATTTAATTAGAAATATCGGGTGTCGATTTTTGACACAAAAATATTTTAGGTACTATATAAAATCGTAGAATTTTTAAATGGAAGAATATCACGTTGTATGATTCAATTTGACTGTGTGACCACGCACAATTATTTTACCGGGTATTTTTAATACAAAAAAAATTGGTCAAGTCCATTATTTGAAATGTAAGTATTTGAGTGCAAAACACAATATTCTTGACCGAGTATGGATGTGCGTGTGGTCACTATCAGAACCCGTCACTAGCCAAGAGTTGGGGAGGCGATACTCCTATGTGGAATGCCCTTGACAACGGATGTCGGTCGTAGTGGAGGCTGGACTGATGCTCCTTTGTGAAATGTCGTCTAGAAGTAAACGTTGACATGCCCAACGAAGCGGGACGACACCCGGTTATGTCGGATGACCGCCGATTGTTGAGTTGGCTATGGCCGTTGAGTTATAAATAATTGGAACACGCTTGAGTGATTGAAATAGCCGCGCCTGATTATGAGACAAAATTGTGTGGCACAAAATGAGACATGTCATAATGGTTTGGTCTTATTATCGAGACCCTTGTGAATATTTGATGAATGATATGATGCGTTCCAATTGTTGAATTACGCTTGCTTGTTTATATGTGTATATGAGATGTACTAATGTGCAAGAAGGTGCTGAGGCGAGGTAAGTCCTATATGGTGCATGTTTAGGCTGCTTCTAGTGAATTCTCGTCCTAACCAAGGTTTAGGGTGTTGACTCACTGAGATTTTATCTCACCCTATCGTGGTTTAAAATTTTCAGGTCCTTAGTATGGAGATACCAGATGGTGTCATGGAGGACCCCAAGCCAAGGTCGGAGGGATCTGAAGTATAGGTTGTCTAATAGTTTCTTTTTGGGACAGACCTTTGGTATACAGACCTGTAGGGCTAACTTGGCTTGTATATGAATAATAGTTTGTCAAAATGACCGGCATGTCTTTCTACTATCTATGTGTTCATTGTTGTCCGAGTATATGTTCAATTTCGCTTCCGCATGTGCATAAAACAAAAGGGTTGGCGACGCATCCTCGGACATCACAAATTTTAGTTGACCGCTGAGGGATGTGCTCATGCCCGAGGTTCGGGGCGTGACACAATTACTCAATTTTCTTAGAATTTTCACTTATTGAAATAAAACTTAATCTACATGCAATGCAATGACGTACAAAAATGTCTAACTAAAATGACATACAACATCCAACCTAACATGCGAACTATATGTCACGCAACATTTATTAGATAATATAATGACGGGCAAAAATTAATGCAACTAATATGTCACATGCTTTAATTTAAATGATTCATAAACATGCAATTTCCTAACAATAGGTGAATTAATTATACATGATAGGCACATGATATGTTTTGGTTTTCTTTTAAAAAAATAAAATTTGAATATTTAAACGTGCTATCTATTCTAAGAAAGGAAACCTAATTCATCCCAAAGCAATTTTTTTTATTTAAAATACCTAATTTATGATGCAATCTAATCCAAAATTAGCAAAATTATCAACAGGAATCAAATCAAATTTCAATATTGTTTTTTTGGGTTTTCTTTAGAGAAGTAAAATCAATTCAAATCAAGCAAATATAGAAAGAAATCATATCCACATCAAAATATGGCACCAAATCATGCAGGAAATATTATCCATATCCATTAAAATTTGGAAACAATAGATTGACAAATCGTATTCCAAGTATAAGATCGAATTTGGCTATTTTTTCTTGTAATCGTGAATCGTATCCCAGGCATGAGATCGGATTAATGATTTTTTATGCAATCGTGGATTGTAGCTTAGGCATGAGATCATATTGATGATTATAGCATATTAAGAAATTAGGAAATAATTCATAATTTAAAAGGCTATTCAATATTGTGGATAAGATAATATATTGGGAATTTCAATCATGTGCATCAACGATACTTCAAATAAGGAAATGGAATATTTGAAACTCAAATTAGACAAGAGTTTTTCATAATTTAAATATTGGCTTCCACATTCAGATCTTCGAACAGCTACTCGCGACTCGACGTGGCAGTGCTTGGCGAGGCTGATGGTGAGGTGGCTCGATGGTGCTCAACCGGCTGAAGAATATGGGGCTACGAATTGAATATGCTCGACAATTAAACTAGACTTGCAACAATGGGAGAGCAGTTAGTTGCTCAAGAGAAATCTGCAAAGTCACAAAATTAGGCACCACCAAACTGTTGACTTCGTTGACTTCACTGAACAGCGCGACCATGACTAGCATTGTCGCTGTGGAGGAGCTGTGGTGTGGTTCGCCTGGAACTGCTGCAAGGAGCGTGTGGCGGACAATGATCGAGCACAACGAGTTGAGGCTGAGAAAAGCCGCAGCAATGAATTCGTCATGGCATATAATACTCGCTGGACAGGAAGCAGCGGGCAGGGGGAACACCCGTGCAAGACGCAGTGATGATGGGCAGCGAACTGGAAGGCGACGCTGTCCCGGAGCAAGAAGCAGCAACAGTTCGCGGGATGGCTTGTCGAAGGCTTGTAGCAAGGACTGTCATCGATGGCGGAACAACAGTAGCGTCGTTGATGGCGAAACAGAAGCAGCGACATTGGCGGCGGAACGGCAAGAACATCAAGGGAGGCGAATCTCAGTGGAAGAGAGGAGGCGGCGACAAGTTGCAGGCGTCGGGCTGGTCGGCGATTGGGGACAGCCGAAGATCGACAGCCGAAGAAGACAACCCGGCCGTCTATCTCCTCTCTCTTCCTCCGCACGTTGTCAGAGGAGAAAACCCGTCCTTTTGTTGACCCATTCACCGAGAGACAAAAGATACCCTTTTGTTGACCTATTGACCGAGAGACAAATAATTCATCAATCACTCAATTCCTTTAAATTACATAGTCGAAACCCATCATATACTCTCTCGTCATCGGCTAATTTCTTTTTTCTTATCGAATTGCCACGAGTTGTTTTTTCAATTCTTGTTTACTCGGGATAAATTAAACTTCTATCAAGCTATCTTTTAAGAGTAAATAGACGATTTCGTCCAACCTATTGATGTCCAACAAGTAGACTTGAATGTTTTTAGCCCTAGTCATTTTTTAATCTTTTATTTTGGCACGCTTTAAGGATAGACAAATGTAAGGCTTGTCAATCATCATTTTTGCCCCATTTATTTTAATGCTTTCATCCAGGTCAGATTCATTTTCTAACTCATAATTTACGTTAAAGTCATATTTTCCGTAAAGCCTTAATATGGCCCTTTATCTTTGTCTTTTAACAATTGCTTAGACACTCTCATTGTCAATTGAAATAAATCAGCAAAGTCCTGGCCTTCAAATCTTTCTCGCATGTTAAATTTTAACCCTTTGGAAGCTAAATTCGTGAATTCTTAATTTGAGAGTGAAGTGAGATATCTATTTTTGCTATTCATAAATCGAGCAATAAACTAACCAATCAATTCACTATTTCATAAATAAAGTTAGCCAAACAGCGACCCATACTTCCAGGTATCATTCCATAAGATTGAGAATGGCCAGCTCTGCCCCATTACACAGTGCTAAATTAGTAAACCGCGTAAAAGCAAATTTTGATAAAGACAAGAAATATCCTTAAGTCTTAAAGACTCATTTGTCCCTACTTCTTCACGTTGGGCTGTAAATTAAACGACGTGTTTGATGGTCAATCGTTCATCTTAACCAAAAGCTACAGTAAAATCGGTGATTTTAAAACCTCTTGAGAAGATTAATTATCGGGATATGGTTTTTTATAACCAGTATGATAACAACCCTTCCTAATCCCAATTGTTCTCAGACTTCTTTGACAAATTTTGTAAGTATCAATTGTGGATTTGGTTTTTCGTCTTGTGCCTTAGTTGGTGATACTAGTCTTGCCGAATTTTCTATGTTAATTGGCACGTTAGGCGTAACATAAATCTTCACGTTGGTGATACCAATGGAGCTACCGGTGTTATTTTTTCAACATTTGGTAATCCGACTAGCTTGTCACCCAATTTGATTTTCCAAACTATTGTTTTCAATTTGATTATTTCTACCAACATTAAGCCTGATTATCACCTTAACTAGAACATTCAGGCCTTTGCATAATTTCTTGCAGGGATTTGATAACTCTGATCAACATTATTAGTACTAATAAATGAAGAGGGACTAGGAAGATCCCATGTTACCACTGGACTTAGTTGGAATGGTGGTAGTAATTTTGGATGATGCTGGCCTCGTGAGAGCATCATATTGATGACAATTTGCTTGTCACATCCAAACATGTGACTCACGGTGTACTTAACCATATCATTTTGTTGCTCATCAAGCAATCTTCTTGTGAAAGACACCATGTTGGAATTTGGAACAGCATTCCTTTTTTTTTGTTTTTGGTCGGTCCTATTATATTCCTACTCTAACACTCACTTTCAAACTTTTGCCTTGCCTCTTGTAGGGCGTAAGAATCAAAACCTACCCCTCAAACTAAATCGTCCCCACCCTTCCAACACCCTTCCAACATAGAAGGGGGAGGTGAGGGGTTCAAATCCCCACCTTCTCATGGGGGAATAGGGTGGGGACGCGTAAGTTTCAGGAGTGGGTTTCGACTCCCACGCCCTACAAGAGGTAGGGCAAAAGTTTGAGAGTGAGTGTAGAGTAAACATAGAGTAGGACTGAAAAAAAAAAAAAAAAAAAACTAAATGTCCCCACTCCAACTCCCCGATAAGGTGGAGATTCAAACTTCCCACCTTCCCCTTCCAAGTTGAAGGTCACTAGGGCAAACCCCAGTGATTGGAGCAACATTTCTTAACTGCCCTTAAGTAAGATGTCTTGGAAGATCACCCCCTTCGCATTGATTTTCTTCAACCACCCTTCAACGGCTGAGGATCTGAATGTGCAGCATCATTTCCCGTTTGTGATTCTAGAATGTTACCCCACGAACCTTTGTTAATTTCTAGTTTTTACTATCGTAGTCTCCTCAAATCAATTAAACATTCCCCACCGAGTATGCCAAGAAAATGTTTCGCTAAAAATAATGAAATATCCTTCAAAACTATGGATGGATCAATGAGTGAATCAATAAAGGTTAGGAAGAGACTTTGTTTATTTTGGATAGAAAGGTAAATGATAAGAAAAGGAAAAGCAAGACACTAGGAACATTTGTTCACGATGATATAAAATACAGAAAAGTAGGGATACAACATAGATTTGCAAAACATTGAATTCTTTGGTTGATTGGGATCTTTTACAAAGAGTATAACATGGGTATCTATAGCCCATACTAAGGACGGTCACAAACACCAGTTTTGAAGTCCAAAAAACAAACGACTTCCTAATCTTATCGGTTACGAAAAGTTACTCCACACAACACTTATCTACAAAGAAGTTACTCAGCAATACTTATCTACAAGAAATATACAAAAATCCTTAAATAATGATAATAAACATAACCACCCAACAGTCAAGTGTTGTGTTGATGATCCGTTGTTGATTACTTTGTGGATTAACATCCTAAATCTTTCTAAATATTACGGACAACTCTCTTGGCGAGTTGTCACTTCCCTTCAAATTATCAATTGTTCTGCTCATTATTGACCAAACTTTGCTTTCATTAGCTAAGTCTCATACCTTTTTATAATAACCAAAAGTTGGTCATTTTGGGTGTCAACCGATTTTTAGCTAATCACAATCCCTTAGATCTCTAACACCTTCCTTATTTAAACTGTAGTGTTTCGTTTTTTTGATAAGTTATCTTTCTGATTTTATAAAAATTCAAATCCATCTCCCTAAAGGACACCAAATTTCAAAAAAATAAAATAAAATTTCCCCTTATAAATTTAATTTGTATTTTTTTTCACATAGTAAAGCTCCATTCGTTTCGCAGATAATATGGCTTTTTTTTTTTTTTTTTTTAAATATTTTTCAGAAAGCCATTTTCCAGGAAAATGACAATATTTTCCGATATGCGGCTGAAATTTGAAAATAAACTAGAAAATATCTTTTCCTATTCAATATGGAAAATTCAATTTGATTTTCTTGCACTCTTTTTAATATTAATTTATTTTATTTTAAAAAAATCAATTTTTAATTATTTTTCTTTTCTTTTTCTCATTTTTCTTCTTGGGACAGTCGCTGGCCAAGGATGTGAATGGTTCGGTTTGGCTCGATTTATGGTGAATGGCTAAACCGAACCAAAGCGACCCAAACCGAATATGAATCGAACTAAGACCTTGATTCGGTTTGGTGAGTTTGGTTTAAGATTTCAGTTTTCACTTTTGTTTTTCAAATTGTTGGTTTGGATAAAGCAGCCGGAGGGGAGGGCGTGCCCGAGGAGGACGGCAGGGGCAGGGACACAGAGGAGGCGGGTGGAGGGGACCCGAAAGAAGCCAGTGGCAGGGAGGCAGCCAGGGTGGCGGGTGGCGGCAAAGAGGGTCTGGCCGGGAGCGGTGCGGATGGGGTCGCCAGGTGCGACACGGCAGGCGTTGCAGATGGGCAGGGGCGGAGGGGGTGGCCGGAGGCCAGGAGTACGAGGTGGCTTCATCGGTGGCCAGGAAATCCAGAGCGATACCAGCCACTCGCTTCTCCGGCGTCTCAATTGGGGAAAGAAGCCTTCTAAATCGAAGTCGATGATCCTAAAGCGGGGAACGGCAGCAACAAAACCGGCTTGTCCCTCGACAACGACGATGACGAACGATGATGATCACGATCGGAGAGAAAGCCAAGCCAAATCGAATTAAACAAAGACAGAGAAGAGGAATTCAGTCGAGTTGACTAGATCGGACGAAGCTTTTGTAAAATGATTTTAAAGTGGAAGCGACGGAGGGAGGGGTCTGGTTGGGGATTTGGCTGTGTGGACTTGTGAAGGGGAAGGACTCAAAGAGAGAAAGAGTTGTGTGTTTTTGAATGAATTCAGTTAACCGAACTGAATCGAGAAAATCCGAACTGGTAAAAAAAAAATTGGTTTTTACCATTATCCAAACTAATCTGAAAATGCACGAAATTTCGATTTGATTCGATTCAATTCGTATTTCAGTTCAGTTTTTTTATTTGGTTTTGACAACCCTATTGCCAGCCACGGTGAGCCTCAAGCTCACAAATCAGTGGTGAGCGAGCTTGCCAGATCTAGCGAGAGGCCCCAAGCCTACGAGTCAATGGCAAGCTTGCAGCGATTGTCAAGACCTCAAGCTTACAAGTCACCGGCGAGCTCGATTGTCAGATCTGGTGAGGTCTCAAGTCTACAAGTCGATGGTGAGCTCGCCGCGACTGGTGAGGCTTGGAGCTCACGAGTCACCAGTGAGATTGCTCGCTGGATTTGGCGAGGTCTTGTGCCTTCGAATCGATGGCAACCTTGCTGTAATCTAGTGAGGCCTCGAGCCCGCAATTTGGCAAGGCCTCAAGCCCGTGAGTTGGCAGCGAGACCAGATCTAGCGAGCTCATCATAATCTGGTCAGCTCACCTATGACCGGTCATTGGCCGTGGTGGCAATCGGGGGCCAATCGAGGAAGAAACAAAAGAAAAAGAAAGAAAAGGAAAAAAAAATCAATATTTTTAATAAATAAAAAAATAAGAAAAAAGGAATATGTGTATGGTGAAAATAAGTATAGAAGATGGAAAATGTTTTCTACGGTAACTTTTGAATGAGTTTTTTTCATTGGCAAAAAATGGTTCCTTTGACTAATTTACTTTTACGAACTGAACGTCAGAAAATTCAAAAAATGTTTTTTTTAAAATTGTTTTTCGCGAAGACGGGCAGAACCTAAGCATGTGCTCTTTTGTCTGTAATTACAAATTGAGTATTGTTATGAAATGAAAGGAAAAATTACAAATAATCACACCACCCGCCGTGGTGGCTCCGCTAGATAAAGCCCTGTTGATCCTTGCCCTTAAGGTGAGAGGTTCGAAACCCAGCAAACACGCTTGGTGCCTTAACCATTTGCACAGGATGGTGGTTCCCTCGTGCAGCCCCAAGGTTTGCCCGCCGGCTGCCGGTTGTACTAGTTTCCCTGAGTTATAAAAAAAAAAAACAAATTACAAATAATCACGTTAGAAAAAAAGAGAGAAAATTGAGTTATACTGTTATTTAGGCGACGAAGAGGGAATAGGACTTTAAAATGACAAGGAGATGAAAAAATTGTTTATTAACGACACCAATCGCTCAATATATGCATGGATGTGGAGGCTTTGAAACTATAAAATCAACAAGACCGCTACCTCCCAATAGGGGTGAGCGGTTCCAGGTTCCGATTCGGTTCCGTCTGGAACCTGGAACCTACCCTCGAGTACAGGTTCCTCAAAATGAGGAACCTGGAACCTGCCCGTCGGAACCGAGAACTTGGAACCTACCCTGTTATAGGTTCCAGGGTCGGTTCCAGGTTCCAACAGGTTTTTTTTTTTTATTGTTATTTTCAAATTTGAACTATAACATATGCGCATGTTACCCAAAAAATATATATATATATAACATACGCGCACATTACCAAAAAAAAAAAATATATATAACGTACGCTCACGTTACCAAAAGAAAACTATAACGTGCACGCACGTTACCAAAAAAAAAAATATAACGTATGCGCACGTTACCAAAAAAAAAACTATAACGTACGCGTATACTACACGGTAACTTTCCACATCTTAGCAAACATATCAATGCCAACTATCAAGAATTTGGACATACATAATCAAAATTAATAAGAAGTTTCCAAAGAAGTTTTTAAAGAGATGAAAAACCAAAATTGCCAACAAGATCTCAAATTTTCATCTACTCCATAGTGTAAACTCTGCAACATTTCCATGTGATTCCTTTGACACAGCAAAACCTTGCAAAAACATGAATGCAAATCAATCAAAATCCTAAGTAAAGACACAGAAAAAAAATCAATATCGATAATACTCCATGAAGCATGCCATTTTGCCCATCTAAAGGCTCCTAAATTTTTTAATAACATAATTCAAAAATTCAATGTATATAAAAAGGAGCTTGCATTAAAATTATGACAAACAAAATTGCTCATCAATAAACCAACAAAAAACCTTACTTTACTTCTCAACCGTTGGATCCATTGCAAATGCGACATCACCAACTTTATTTATCGACGTTAATCTTCGCATTAAGACCAACCATATCTGAAAAAAAGAGGAAGAGATTAAATAAAATATTAATTTATCAAATATACAAAAAGAATTACAATATATAAAGATATAAACATTACTTACCTAACTCAAATTGTTCTGTGTTCTCAATACACTCTTCAACATCAAGCGGTACATGAACGGCTCTCAACCAATCTTGAGTGAAAATCAAAGCTTCCACTACTTTTGAAGTTAAAGAACTCCGAAAGCCATCAAGCACACGACCGATGTACTAAAAGTTGATTCTGAAGCAACAGTAGTTACAGGAATTGACAAAATATCTCGAGCCATCAAGGAAATGAACTTATATTTTGAGCCATTAATTTTCCACCAAATCAAAATGTCAATACCAAGATCATTTTTCATTTTTTTCTTGAAGATACTCATCAAGCCCGGACTTGTTGTCACCGCACCCTTGTTCATTCGAGTAGAAAAACATTTTCTTCCAAGCTTGGGCATTATGCTTATTTATTCATTCGCTACCACCCGTATCGGTATTGGAATTTGAACTATTACTACTTGCACCCAAATTATGGCCACCAAAATCTTGATCACTTGAAGTAAGAGAAGATTGCTCATAAAATTCATACAAACGCTCCAATGTATCCTTCACCTTCTAATGTATCTCTTTAATTTTCGATTCATCATCATAAATTTGTCCATACAAGAAACTCACATAATTTAACTTGGCTCTAGGATCTAACACAACCGCAATCAACACCATCATATTCACTTTATCCAAGCTTCCATAATATTTGTCAAATTTTTCTTCATTTTCACACTCATATCTTGAAGCTTAGGATCCGAAGCATTGATCGCATCTTTCAAATTTCTATACAAAAGAGCTATTCCTTCAAAATAATCATTTGAAGTAACATATGAAGTCCCAGACATCTGATTAGTGGTATCATAGAATACTTTGAGAAAATCCGAAAGAATAATAGCATTTTCCTAATCATCTTCACTAGGAGTTTCATGATTAAGCTCATTTACAAAAGATATATCGTGATCTTTCATCATTTCGAAAGCTTTTCTGAACTTTATGGCGGTGTCTAACATGAGGTAAGTAGAGTTCCATCTAGTGACAACATCAAGAATTACCGAACCCTTATAAGTGATCTTTTCTTTCTCAATACAAGATTGAAATACTTGGGCTCTTGTGAGAAAACTTCTTACATATCTAACCACATTTCAGATACATGCAATGGAGTCACGTACCATAGTCAAGCCATCTCTCACAATCAAATTTAATATATGAGATGTGCACCTCATGTGCAAAACACTACCATCTAATATCAACGACTTTTATTTTGAAAGTTTATCCCTCAAATAATTAACTGCAACATCATTCGAGCTAGCATTATCCACGGTAATTGTCGACACATTTTTTTCTATTCCCCACTCCTCAATGCATCCCTCCACCATTTTTCCAATCTCTTTACCCCTGTGACTATGCATCACCACAAAATTGATGATTCTTTTATGCAACTTCCAATTTTCATCAATAAAATGTGCAGTGAGACACAAGTAATTCAGATTTTGATTGGAAGTCCATGTATCAGTCGTGAATGTGATCCTAGAATTAATATTTCCAAAATAATTCTTCAAAGAAGTTCTCTCACATAAAAACAATTTCATGTAATCTTTTGCCACTGTGAAATGTGATATATGTTTGAAGAGAGGTTGTAACTCACTAACATATTCACGAAATCCAATACGCTCAACCAAGGAAAAAGATTGTTCATCAAGGATGATGAACCGAGCAAGCATTAGCCTACAACGTTCTTGATTAAATGCCCATGTCGATAAGACGCTACCAATACTAGAATCTCCTCCTCCCTTGCTAGCCATGTTGACATTACGTGGTACAAAAAACTTATGCCTCTTATCTAGATTACGGGAAAACCTCTTGCATGTGGTCAAGTGCTTCCTCATTTCAGAAGTACCGTTAGCAACACTATACTTAAGCATTGACTCACAATGAATGCACTTCACTTGATATATTTTCCCATCCTTATCACTAATTTTCAAATAATGATTCAAGCATTTGGATGTATATTTCTTATCATGGGAAAGATGAGAACCGGATACCTTATTTGTGGCACTCGAGGTAGGGGGTGCCTCTTCTTCAATTTCATCGTTGGAAAACTCCAATTCCATAATCGGAGTCATCTCCTCACGTCCCTTCACCTCCATTGATGTGTTATCTTGATACATTAATTTCGCACAGCATAATAATAATAGAATATTAATTTAGGCGCACATTTTGACCACTCATAACAATAATAGCATGCACCTTGTAGGCAATAGTGGTAGACATGATAATCCAAACCATTTAGCAGTGATTTAGTTATATGTGCACAAGCACATATGCTTATTATTTAAGGAAGATTAAACAGTAACATGTTTATCTAAGGTAAAAGAGCAACCAAATCTTTTTATGAGGGTGACTTAAATATCAACACGATGCATAAACACCAACCCCTTATGAATGAAATGTCGCACTTGGAGCATGTTAGGTATCTTTCAATAAGGGCAAACCTTCAAATTAAGATATTGAGCCCAGAAATCGTACAATGATAGTCAAAAGGCAAGAAAATACAAGATAGATTCATAAAAAATAATAGCACATTCGTTTAACAACCCAAAAGATGCTTTTCTAAATCTGGCGTTCAAGTCCAAAACCTTGATATAGCTAAATTTCAAGGCATTGTCCTTATTCGCAATAATTATCGCTGAAAAGTGAGCATGGAATCCATTAACATTTTCCTACATAGTCCTGTTATTCACTCTAAAAGAGCTACATCACCTCCCTTTTTCCCTCAATTCTGCAAAGCCTCAAACACAGTGGTTTACATGTCTGTTACACACTTGGTCCTGAGCTAAGAGAGCTTCCTCGACAATAATAATATGGAATAACAATGCTTGTCTCAAAATTTGTTGCCAACAACTTGCTCATCCAGAATTTAAACTCCAAAAACAATGAAAATGCCACCAAAGAACTATAATCGCTGAGCAAGTCCAAGAATCACCAAATTAGTCACTCACTCCCTACACTGGTATTACCCGAGATCGTACAAATGAAATTCACAGCATTTGATGGTATAACCCCGAAATCATACCCTTGGAGAGAAGGTCCAGAAATTTAATTTCACCAGGCGAGCGGCGTCCGGCGCTGAGCAATGAGCAAGCTGCAGGGATGTTGATCGCCGGTCTTCGGGGCAACGGCATCAGGCGTCGCGAGCGGAGACAGCAAGCGTCGTCAGGGCTTCTGGTGCGAACAGCGGCGGTGGGTCACGAGCGGAGTGCTGAATCGGCATCGTCAGGGCTTCTAACGCGAGCAGAGGCGGTGGGTCGCGAGCGGAGACAGTAGAATCGGCGTCGTCGTGACTTCTGGCGCGAGCAGCGATGGTGGGTCGTGAGCGGAGATAACAGAATCGGCGTCGTCGAGGCTTCTGCTTGTCGGGGCTTCGGCTCGTCGACGAATTAAGGCTTCTGGCGCGAGCAGAGGCGGTGGGTCGCAACTCTCAAGCAGAGACGAGCTCGGCTCAAAGCACGGCGTCGTCGGGGCTTCTACTCGTCGGGGCTTCTACTCGTTGGCAACTCGAGGCTTCTGGCGTGAGCAGAGGCGATGGGTCACTACTCTCGAGCAAAGACAAGCTTGGCTCAGAGCACGGTGTCGTCAGGGCTTTTGCTCGTCGGGGCTTACGCTCGTCGACGACTCGGAGCTTCTAGCACGAGTAGAGGCGGTGGGTCGCAACTCTCGAATAGAGACAAGCTCGGCTCAGAGCACGGCAAGCGATAGGCCTCAAGCAGCGAGGGTTCGCGCAAGCAATGTTGGCGATTGGCATCCGACGGCGGTGGCCTTGAGGGGGAGCGGCATCCGGCGGCGAGACTCAGAGCAGCATCCAGCGATACCTTGAAAACTGAAAGTGGAAGAGTCTTGAGAGTCGGGAGTCTCAGGGAGGGAAGTCTTGGGGGAGGGGGGGTTCCTTTTGGAACCCTAATCGGTTCCAAAACCGGTTCCGCGACCGGTTCCAGTTCCGGTTCCGAGACCGGTTCTGGAACCGGGATTGCCGGTTCCCAGAAAAATGGAACCGGGAACCGGAACCGGTCCTTTAAGAATTGGGAACCGAACCGGAACCTCCGATTCGGTCCCCTACCTCCCAATCCTTTTAATCCATCCTGTTGTGAAATAACACGAAATTTAACAAATCTTGGAATTCAAATCTTATGGGAGAATAAGAAATTACCAAATGAATCAATAAGGAATAGTAAGGACATAGACAATTTAAGCAATTTGATTCGAACATTGGTACCTAATCCACAAGAAGAGCCAGCTGCTACCAAATTTGCAATGAATTCAAATAATATAGAGTTTACAATTTCTCAAGTCTTCTCCAGCTATTTAGTACACCTAAAGCAAAGCTCATTATCTCATAATATCTCACAATAAAGTCACTCATAAAACTCACAAAGAGAAACCAACACTTGTGTGTAATAATCAAGCAGGATATGAATATAATATTTGTATCAACAATGGGAAACCCCTTTCAAGAAACCTACTCAACTTAGAAACCACTCAAAATAGGAAACTTGCTAAAATTAGGAAAAATAATTCAATTGAATTCAAATTCAAAACATATTTTAACACATTCCTTTATTTTCTTCCTCTATCGTCGGCAATTGGCAACTCACGGATAAACAATAAATAAAAAATAAAAAATGAGTAAACGCAAGATCAACAAGGAATTATTGGCAACTCAAATGAACAATAGCAAAGAAAAATATTAATCTTAATTAGAGGGATTACCAGCTTTTCTTTGTTGGGAAAATCTCTATGTTACTTTAAAGATAACAAAATAATCAAAGACTATTAATATATATTAATTGAGTAGTATCAGATAATATATACACAAGCCAATATGCGGATGATGTCATTATTAGCATTAAGTGATTCTAAAATGAAAAGTGCTCTACCATTCTCAAGAGTGCTCTGCTGATATCCAGGGATCATTGCCGATATTAAGGGTGAATAAGGTATTAGGCATTGAAGATGTCTATAGGTTGGAAGGGTCTTCATATTGAGAGAGAACAAACAAAGAAACACGGGGATGTTCAACAAAGCTTGGAACGATCATGAAGGAAAATAGCTTAATGAAGTCATAATTATCAATATGCTTGGAAAGAACTAAAGATAGACAATTAGGATGGTTATCGAGAGTGGCAGATTGTTGGCATGAGTAGCTTCTGATATCAAAAAGGTGGAAGATGTGTAATGTCCTCTTCAAACCCCAATTTGGTGTCTAATTGTTATCTTCGAAGCTTGGAATTCAGAAAAGAGAACTAAAGTTGGTCAGTAGCAGTTCTAGCAATAATGAGTAAAAAGCTATTCAAACCTAAATTTTAAATAACCATTTAGTAGTAAGTTATATAGAAAATAAGGGATTAATATTTAACCCTTGACCAACAATATTATAATTAAATTACATAACATGTCATTTTTAAGGATTATTCATCATATAAGTTAGCTTATTGCATTTTGCATTATACTAGCTGTGATGAATGGACCTGAATTAGCCGCGTGGACTAGGCTAGCATTGAAGCAACATTCGGCCACATCATGGAGATGCACACGGGCCGAAAATCATGTGACAAAAGAGGGGAATTCTGAGCTTTTTCTAAGTTAGGTTGAGCCCATAAAAGTTAAAACTGATAAAAGGCTTTGAGCTGAAGCATATTAAGGCCCATTATTTTAATCCGGCTGGAAAAAAAAAGCCCCCAAGAACAAAAATTTGGCCAAAGCCCATTACACGCTTACCTGGCGGAAGATTGCGTGGGAGGTGAAGATTCGGCAGGGACACAGATTCACGGCCACGATCAAATTGGCCAATAGAAGGCAGAAATATTTAGTTGAAAAGAAAGGGAAAGAGCACGTTTGCCCTATGAAAAATTGGTGACTGAAGGAAATATAAAACGAGAAAGGAAATTGTGTTATTGGCTGCGCAATATGTGATTGGAAAGAGGAAAGAAATCTTGTTTCTTTCCAAGGAAAAATCGCTCCATTGTAGCTGTCTCGATTCCTGCGCACCAACGCCACCGCCGCTCAGCCACAGACGATGCACCTGCTCTCGTTGCCCCTGCTGTCGCCTGCGCCCATCACTGTCCCGCAACAACCTACTACACCATCCTGCGACGGCTCGGCCTGACGACGTGTCTGTTGCAGCCAAGTCCAAGCCGAGCTTCTTTCTCGCCGTTGACGTCATTGCTGCACAAGCTTTTGTCTTTGCAGGTTCACCAAGAACACAACGGTCAAGGCCCTCATCGGGAAGCCACAACGCGAGAATCACCGCCGAGCCATCCATCGTCATCACAGCGGTTCAACCCCGCTGAACCAAGAATTGGCGTGCCATCACCGCTGTGAGTTCACATCATCAAACCAATCGTCCTCCCCCAAGCTCATCACATGACCAAGCTTCACCGAGAGCCCCATCATCGTTGCCTTGCCGCAAGCACTCCGCACGCCACCGTTCGTCAACCATCCATTGCCAGTTCAAATTTGGAAAGTTATCTGCGCAGTTAGGTAAAAAAATCTGATCCAAATCAATTTAGATACTTTATTGCCTATTATGCGTTGGTCAATATCTAACATGCATGATTTGAGTGCGAGGCATTATTGATTAGGATTTATTTTCTAATCCGTAATGTGAACACAATAGTTTGATTATATCTATAAGCCCTTAAATGGAATTATCAGATTGTGCAATTAAAAATTGATATTTTAATCTTTTATACCCTAAGATCAAGATATTGATTTTTATTTTACAAAAATGTCAAGTTGATTAGATAGTGTTCCCAATTTTGAATGATGTGGATATATTTGGTGGTGGATAATATCTTAGGTGCTTAATTTGTTTGATTGCCTTCTTTATCTAGAAAACATAAAATGATCGCATATTGGAAATATATAGGAATTTCTAATAATATTGCATATTTAGGCTATTATATTAGGAAAGATTCCACATTAAATTTTTCTTTAATATAGGGTAATTTAGATAACATTGCATGGTTTAGATAGCATTGTGTGTTCAGTATTATCTAGTTGATGAGATAAGGTTTTTCCTAATTGAAATAGGATTTAAACTAATTATTTTTTACTGTGGATAGAATAACCTTTTCGTCATACTAATTTTGAATTATGAATTTAAAATTAAGTATAAAGAAAAGAGTAATCTTAGAATAAATTAGATTTGCCTTTATGATGAATTGCATGTTTAAACAATGGCATTTATTTATTCCAAATCATAATAAATAAAAATACAAAAATATCATGCGCATATTATAAAGTTTGCATGTTATGTTCATTTAATTAAAATCTCATCACATGTAAAGTAGTTTAATCTAGAGTTGCTCTTAGCCTTAAGTTTACTTTTACATGCATTGCGTCCTAGTTTAGCCTTCATATGAAAACTGGAAAAATCAAATAATTTGATTAAAATTCCATTCCTACATAGTTAATTCCCACGTAGGACTAAAGAGAAAACCCAAAAATTAAATAGTTGTTTTACTTAATTATTTATGTAATTTATTTATTTTGTTGTTTTCCTTGGGTGTTATTTTATGGTTACACACTCGCATGATTACTCCATGTTAGTAATTTATGTTAAAATCGATTCAAGCTGCCTCAATAATTATTAAAAAATAATGAAATGGTACCAAAAGGACATTAGAATAATCTAACGTAATCAAGTCTCTGAATTCATTAAATCTCATGTTTGTAGAAGTATAGTAATTCTCCGAATGCTTTACTTGGGTATTTTATCGATTCACTAAAAACTGATCAGTGACGATTTCTAGATAAAAATTGATTTGTATTAAGAATTTGAACTAAGTTGTAAATTAGTATGGGCTTGGAAGAGCTCAAGTTAAATCTACATTTAGTAATTCATTTGCCAAACCTTAGATGGTCCACCTAAGATAAGATCGCGACAAAGACAAACTCTAGCAAAAGGATACTAACATTGTTATGGAAAACTGCCACTGTCAAGAGAGACATTACTAATGTCAGAGAACCATTTCAATGATTTCAAAAGACGTTCTACTACTGGTAATGGTAGAACCAATGGTTACCTAAGGACTTTAATGGGCAATTGTCATCTAAGGATGGATGGTTGTATATTGAATCCATAAGAAATAGTGATGTTGGGTGGAAACAAACAAAACAAGTCCAATGCTAAAGAGTCTTCTTCTTTACTTTTATTTTTGTTAATAGTAGCTAGGTAATGTCAATGTATGCGTCACTACTATTCGTAATTAGTGATAAGAGGAAGTGCACGGATGTGATAGCAATACATGAGTCCTCTATTGAAAGACGGCACTTGGTGATTTCTTTTGAAGATTACTAGTGGATTTCAACCTTATTATGGCTGTTAATGTTGAGAGTGAACGTAGGCTTACTACAATGTCCCCATTGCGTCAAACACTAAAATGCAAACGGAAACTAATTAAAAATGCATTAACAAGACCAGTCTTAATCAATAATTACATTAAGGTATTCCAACCTAAATGATTAGTATGTATAACACGAATATTACTGGGTCTTGGAATCTCCTAAGACATGATTATTCTATCCTATCATTAATATCAACAATCCATTTAATGACATACACAATTCATCATAGAAGTGACACCATCTCATTTCCTTTTAGTGATCATCACATGCTTCTTTTCTTACATAAACATGGGAGCTTACATGTTCCAGGCATACATAGGGAAATATTTATATAACATTAACCAAAAGTGTATACATCAAACTTGGGAAGGTGTCAAAAGGAGCCTATCTTTATTACCCCTTAATCTAACCCATGTCGCTTGAAAAACAAAATATTCTCAGCTTCCACATGAACTAGGTGCTCTAAGCACCACCCACTCCAACTCCAAACCCACCATCATTGAACCGAAGAGGTCTGAATAGCTCTTCTTCATGGTTAATGAACCAAGCCTTAAACTGCATAGGAATCTAGTCGACACAGCCATCGTCCATCCATAGTGTGGCTTTGTACCAAGTGTAGGTCATTTCAATCAAGGTCATAAACATCATGGAAAGACATATCAATATAAGCGATGAGCCCATACCGTGCCACAAGTGAAATGTCCATTCTAACAATCTGAAAAAAAAAAAAAAAAAAAAAATTAAGGAATGAGCAATGCTCAGTAAAAAAAACAATATGGCTCTAAACTAGCTGATCCATGAACCACCTAGGGACTCATGAAGATTTAGGAATAATTCTCAAGGTATATCTCTCTCTCTCTCTCACTCTCTCGTTTCTTCTCTCGTTTTCTTCTCTCTCGGCTTAATAAAATATTTCTTCTTCATCCTTTGCAATTTTGCTCCGATTTCAAGCTCGAAAGAGGTGAAATCCGAAAGAGCCAGCAAGCAAGTAAGGAAGGCAAGGATTGACTGGGTAAGGAAACGATGGGATTCTATGCTGGCATCATATCTTAGCTTGGTCAATTGCATAAGACTTGTGTGCTAATGTTATTGTGCTTTGGTTGTGGTGAATATGAATGTAAATAAGGGTGACAATGGAGTGGTTTATGTGATAGTTTGTCCTAGTATCTGTGTTGTTTATTGTTGAATCTTGCATTTTCCTTAATGACTAATGGATTACCTAGTTTAGGGCCCCATTATTTCTTTTCTGGGCATTGCTCATTCTTTCATCTTTTTTAGATTGTTAGAATAGACATTCTACCTATGGCACAATACAGGGTCATCGCTTATGTCAACATGTCTTTTTACGATGCTTACGACCCCGACATTGAAATGACCTACACACAGTACAAAGCCACACTATGGATGGATGATGGGCATGTTGATGGATCCCTATACAGTTTGAGACTTGGTTCATTAATCATGAAGGAGAGCTATTTGGATCACTTAGATTCGGTGATGGTATGCCTGGAGATTGAGCAAGTGGTGCCTAGAGCACCTAGTTCGTGTGGAAGTTGAGGATGTTTTGTTTTTTTTGAGTGACATGGGGTAGTGAAGATAAGCTCCTTTTGACCTCTTCCAAGACTTGATGCATATACTTTTGGTTAATGTCATGTAAATATTTCCCTATGTATGCCTAGTACACGTAAGCTCCCATGTTTATGTAAGTAAAGAAACGGGTGATAATCACTAAAAGGAAATGGAGATGGTGCCACTTCTACGATGAATCGTGTATGTCTATAAATGGATTATTGATATTAACAATAGGATAGGACGATCATGCCTTAGGAGATTTGAAGACCTTGTAATATTCATGTTATACATGCTAATCATTTAGGTTGAAATACCTTAGTATAATTATTGATTAAGACAATTACTATTAATGCACTTATAATAGTTCCCACTTTTGTTTAGCATGAGACACTGCCGGAACGTCACAGGTATGTCCTTCATATGGGGATAAAGTTAAACCACTATATATCTGCTTGTAATATCTTCCATCTCCTCACTATTAGCTTAATCTATTCATTATCATCACCATCCATTTCATTAGTAGGAGGTGCACTTGATTTCCTATAACCTGTTTCCATTATTATTTGAAGTTTAAGTTGTTATATTCCATAAAAGTTTTTCATAGCTCCCAAACAACCTATTCACCCCTCCCTCCAAGTTATATTGTTGGCCCCCAACATTCTCCAATCAACTTAGAAGCTCTTTTTACATCATGTTACGAGCTCTTATTTGAGTTAGTTACAACCGTTTATTTGCTTTTTAAAGTTACTAACTTCTCTTATTTTTTACAAGGAAAAAAAAAGACTCCTCTTATTATTTACCAACTTTTATTACTTTCTTATCAACATTTTAAATCTATCAATTATTATATGAGATTATCAAGGAAAGAAGTATACCCAAGTACCAAAACTTAGCACGAAGGAATACTTAAGTGCCAAAAGTTAAGAAAGTAACACTTAAGTGTTAAAATCGGAGTAAAATGGATCACTTAAGTGCCAACAGCGAGAAAATCCGACCAAAATGCTAACATGGCAATTTTCCAACGAAGTAAGTGCAAAACGGTGTCGTTTTGCACGCTGACGTGGCTAAACAATGCAAAAAATGTCATTTTGGCGACGTGGTAAAAAATTAATATAAAAATTAATCAAATTGAATTTAAAACTAAACTTATTTAAAACATTTTTAAAAAATACAATAAAAAAACCAAGGGAGGCGGATGAGGGCTGAGCCCTCACTATCGCTACCTCCCCACTGCCACCGGGAAGGGCCGACAACAGTGGGGGAGGGTCCACTAGGGTCATCAAGCCATGGCTAGGGCCCAGCAACCTCGGCCTACACCCCCTCGGCCTGCAACCGTTTATTTGCTTTTTAAAGTTACCAACTTCTCTTATTTTTTACAAGGAAAAAAAAAAAGACTCCTCTTATTATTTACCAACTTTTATTATTTTCCTATCAACATTTTAAATCTATCAATTATTATATGAGATTATCAAGGAAAGAAGTATGCCCCAAGTGCCAAAACTTGGCACGAATGAATACTTAAATGCCAAAAGTTAAGAAAGTGACACTTAAGTGTCAAAATCGGAGTAAAATGGATCACTTAAGTGCCAACGGCGAGAAAATCCGACCAAAATGCTGACATTGCGATTTTCCAACGAAGTAAGTGCAAAACGGTGTCGTTTTGCATCTTTGCATGGCTAAACAATGCAAAAACAATGCCATTTTTGTGCTGATGTGATAAAAAATTAATATAAAAATTAATCAAATTAAATTTAAAACTAAATTTATTTAAAACATTTTAAAAAAATAAAAAAAAAAAAAAAAAAAACCAAGGGAGGCGAATGAGGGCTGAGCCCTCACTGTCACTGCCTCCCCGCCGCCGTAGGGAAGGGCCGATGACAGTGGGGGAGGGTCCGCTAGGGTCATCGAGCCATGGCCGGGGCCCGGCGACCTCGACCTACCCCCCCGGTTTTAGGCCCTTCCCAACGATGATGGGAAGGCTCAGCCTTCAATTGCTTTCTTCCCCCTTTTTTTAAAATTTATTTATTTTTTATAATGTAGTTTAATTAATTTTTATATTAAAATTCAAATCCACACCAAAACGACATCATTTTTGCGGTTCTTTGCTAAGTTAGCTCTCCAGCAAGCCATGTAAGTGAGAAAAATAATTAAAAAAATTGTCACATAAGATTTCTGATGAGATTCGCTGGAAGTGACACTCAAGTGTCCCACTTTTCAAAAAAAAAAAGTGACACTTCAGTGCCACTTTCTTAACTTTTGATACTTAAGTATCATTTCGTGCCGAATTTTGGCGCTTGGGGTATACTTCTTCCGATTATCAAGCTTTATTTGGTTGCTTACCAACTCTATTCTCAAAGAGGTAACCCAAGTGAAAAGCAGATAAATTGAAAAAAAAATAAATGTTGGTAATAACTCAAGGAAGAATCAGTAGTCTAAAACTAACAATTAAATGTTGGTAAATAATTCAAATGAGTGTCAATAATCCAAACTTAGTTTAGTAAGTTAATATGACAAAAGTTAGTAAATCAATATGATTTAGATTGGCAATTTTATATAAGAGTTTGTAAAAATTCAAAACATCGTAAGTCAAGCAAAAAAAAAAAAAAAGTTGGAATAAAGGTTGCCAATTTGCGAATTATCAAACAAAATTTTTTTATTTGATAAAAATGTTGGTAAATAACAAACAAGTTACCTAAAAAAATCATTCAACATTGATAATACCAACAGATTTTCAACACTTATTGAAATTTATCAGCACTGAAAAATCTCCAGATCTTCTGACACGTAACAATAGAATTCTATTGATGAAAATGGATAGAATATTTAGTTAAACTTATTTGTGGAAGCTACTCGATCCAATGAAAATTACGAATACATGAGAAGTACATGGATCATTTATCCCGCACAGTACTATCTTTGTGGTTTGAATAAATTTTGATAATTGATCTATGAGTAGATTTTTATCAACTACTGAGGTTTGTCGAGGCACGGAAAGAAATTCCGCGCACGTCGAACACTGGTTGATTTCATCTCCCATTGACAACATTTTTGCGAGAAGCAGAAGCGTGCATGAGAAATTGAAGAGCTCTTGAAATCACTGTGTGAGTATGCATTTATGAGAGATCCTAAAACATCCTAATCTTGAACAGTACTTAGTCAAGAAAAGGAAAAGAAAGAACGAACTTCATATATCAAATCAAAACCAAACTATGGACTCTGCTGTATAGTGTGGCATCATCCTGTTCATTGCCAGAGTCATCAACGAGCAAAGAATGTACATTTTGATCATGGAGGGAAAAATAAGTTCAAAAATTTACTTATCTTCTCGATCGGATCTCTCTTTCTCCGTCTGCTCTGTTTCCGACAGCATCCCTTGCTCGTACGCAAACTGAGTGATCAAAGCCACCAGAATCGCCCCGAGGACGGCGACTTTTCTCCAGTCGGGCGAGGATGAGATGAAAGAGTCGGCGATCCCGGCGACCAGGATGCCGATCAGCGCGACATAGACATATCTTCGGGTTTTCGACCCAGCGCTCTGTTTTGCGACTTCCTGGACCTTCTTCGCCTCCTCCTTGGCTTTCGCCTTCTCGACCGGCTTCTTCTCCTGGGTGAGGCTCTTGAAGAAGAGCCCCTCGTTGCGGTCCTTCTCGACCTGTCCCTCGAATTCCGCCAACTTGTTGTCGCTCTCCTCGATCTCCATTCTGTTGAGCTCCATGGATTCTTCAAATGATTGCATTCTGCTCTCTATGTTCTCCATTATCTGGCAATAATACGTAAAGGAAGATATGCATGTGCAAATGTAAAGAGAAAAACTATTTCTGGAAGTAAACTTATTTTTAAGGGTGTTTATAGGGTAGAAATAATTGAATTAAACTTATAGGTAAGGGCAACAGTGAAAACACGAACTTCTCCCCTTTTCTTCTCGATTAAAGAAGCGCTCCCTTTCATTCCTAACTATGTTAATCCAGCAAAGACGAAAGAACAATGGCAACCCAAAAAAGGTCGAGACGGGAGAAAGTATACCAACTAGCACTGCCGACGTTTTACCAGTCTCATCACATTTGACATCACTATGGATGGTCATGCATCTCACTTGTAATTGGTCAAATGCATACGAAATTCTTATTTTTAGGGGGAGGGTGTGGAAAACTACCAATTTTACTTATGCTAACCCAAAAGTTAATTATGCAACAGCATGCTGGGCATATAAATAAATTCCAAGCGCAATATCATAATGATAATATCGAGCCAACTACAGGAATTTAGTACAGACCGATATTCTTTTTCTTATTCTTTTCCAAATTGGGAGGCAGCATTGGAAAAAGAAAAACGAATTTCGAAATGCCTTTTTTTTTTTTTTTCCATTATCCATTCCGACCAGTCGCACTCTCCTATACCAACTCTAATCGAATCCGAAAATCATGAGGATGAACAGACCCGGTTACCCGCTTCGTCGAGGCCTCGGAGCGCGTCCTCCCCGATCTTGTCGAACTCGGCGCCGGCCTCCTCGCCGAACTGGGTCAGGTAGGCCGACCGCTCGTCCAGGTAGTCGCTGAGCCGGACCTTCTGCGCCTGGAGCATCGCGATCCGGGCCAGCAGCTCTTGCTTCCGGGCATCGCCCTCCGGCGGCGGCGGAGGAGAGTCGGAGGGGCGGGACGAGCCGCCTCGCTTGCATCTGCACAGGGAGAGAGCCAGGCGCTTCTTCGTCTTGGGGTTGAGGTTGGAGGGCAGGAAGGTGATCGGGTCGGCGGGGGAGAAGGAGGTGTGCAGGGTTTTGAGCGCCATCATCTTTCGAATCCTTTCTTCGGTTGAAAAATGGAGAAGTAGAAGGAGAAGGAAGGAGAAGGAGAAGGAGAAGGAGGAAGAAGGACTTTTCCTTTTTGTCGTTTTCTGGGACTGCTTCGGACCTCTCGTTTTTCGTGCTGCATTATCTCTACTTACATGTGCTGCCAAGTTATTAGGAAATACGGTCAAGTAACTCGAGCAATGATAATGTCATTGGATGCTGATCGTTCCGTCAAATAGCTCAATTGGACAGATGGGTCATGTCGCTCAACTAATTTCCCAGATATACGAAAAGAGATCCTCGCCAAAGACGACTCTTGCCCTTTACCAGGTAGGGGTGTCAAAAAGACCCGACCCGAGCCCGGCCGGACCGAACACAAAACATGTATTAACGTGTTTCGTGTTGGTCGTGTTCGGGTAACAAATATAAAACAAGCAAATAAAATGTGTTTCGTGTTCGGGTCGTGTTCGAACATTGTTCGACCCGAAACAAGTTCAAAACCCAAAAACACAAACGCTTTAGGGTTTAGACTTTAGCCCCAAAAACACGACAGTTTAACACATACCTCGTCGGCTCCGCCTTCTTCTCGACAAGTGCGCCTTCTCGTGGAGTCCGCTGCCGCCCTCCGATCGACACGCCTCCGCCTCGCCGTCGCCTTCGCCACCCTCGCCTCGCCTCGCCGACGCCGAAACCCTTGCCGCCGCGTGCGGCCGGCCATCGTCGATGCTTGGGGACCGGGTTCGCTCGGCGATCATGGCGCTCGCTTCTCGCCTCGTTTCCAAGTTTAGATGTATATTTGCTTGAGGCTTGAGCTAAGACACCGGATTTTGTTACTTTTCTTTTCGAGCTGTGAGGGTGATTGTTCTTTCGCGTTGTGTGTAGACTCTGTGTTTGCTTCAATTCCTGAGTGAACTGCGGCATATCTCGCGAAGCTTGCTCACATCTCCGTGAAACCCATCGAAGTGAGGATCATCCACGGGACATGATGGGTTCGGAGGTTGAAGTCTTCCTTGGTCCAGCTCCATGCGGAAGGTGCCATTCTTGAAAGGTGCCATTCTGATTTTTTTCTCCCGAATTTGTTTGTCATACTTGTTCTGTTCTGTGGTGTGGAGGAGGAGTAGCGGGCATGAATAGTTTTGAAGCAAGCTTAGTTCCATTTGTGAATTTTCTGACGAAGAAAATTGTCATGGCAGGAGGCTAAAGTATCTAAGGAGTTGCTCTTATCAGAAACTTCAAAGGGTCTTGTTCATGTATTTTTTGCCCAACGTACGACATCAAAGGTGCGTCTTAAGTAGACATCAAAGGGTCTTTTTTTTTTGCCTCTCCCTAAAAGTTCCTTTCTTTGAGCTGATTACTGTTTATGCAGGAAGACATAGATCTTATTGCAAAGCTTGGGTTTGATGCTTATAGATTCTCCATATCGTGGTCCCGCATATACCCTGGTATGCTGCAAGATTAATTATGACTTTTTATAGAAAACAAGTATCTTTACTGAAATTAAAGGAGATGGGTGTTGTTCTGTTCATACGGAATTGCTCTCATCAATTGCATCCATCTTAAATTAAATAAAATGTTCTGAGGTCATAATAATACCTGAACGGGCCTCTTCTTTTCTCTTCTCTAGTTCCATGTCAGAATGTTGGGGCTGTATGGGTTAACTATATTGGGTCTCCCGTATATTTTAGGAGTTCTGTTTGCATCTTAGAGCATTAAGATCTTTTTGTTTGCTAAATTTCATGCTTGGTGCCTAATAATACCGACGATGGCCAAACTTTCTAGGGACATGCATCTATGGCGTACAATTCAATGAGATGCCATAAACGACCGTTTTATGTACCCGGTTTACTGATTTCTAAAATTAAATCATCCCTTAACCAGAATATCTCATTATCTAGAGAAATCATCACTTTCAGCAGAATCTCTCATTAGTTTTCTTAGTCTGTCTTCTTTACTATAAGTAACTTGGGGGTATATTTAGAGGACAGCTAGATAAATTTGGTTTAAACCAGAAACTCTACTTGTTTTGGGATGATCAATAGTCATTCGGGGATCAATATTGCGTTCTATTAGATCACGAATATGACCTCCTATGCATATTCCATTTTCCAACTGCTGAGCTCTTAGATAAATACTTTGTCATACAAAGTGAGTATCGTTTGACTTGGAGGTGGCTCGAGATACTTCAAGAATGATCGGGATAGGCGGGATTTAATAACATGTGGTGCAGCAGCTGGAGTAGCAGCAGGGAAAAAGTAAGGTGAAACCGACACTTCGGAGATATTCAACAGCAGTGCCGGTGATTTTTCTCTCAGCCCTTAAATATCATCTTCCAGGATTGCTAGATGTCTTCATCAGGGGATTCTAATGTCACAAATAGAAGGAGGAGATCTACAATGTGGGAGCATTTTAAAGAGATTCCTAATCAAGAAAAAGCTGAGTGTTTATATTGTGGCGCCCTTATTGGTTGTGCTAGTGGTCAAGGGACTAGCTCAATGCATCATCATATAGCTAGATGTAAGGAATATCCACATGCAGAGGCTGGAAAAAGGCAAAGAAGTGCCTCGAGTCAAGTTGTTGGGGGCAGTAGTTCATCAGGTGCTTGGAAATTTGATCAGGATGCTAGCAGAAAAGAACTAGCGATCATGTTTATTCTTAGTGAATTGCCTTTTAAGTTGGTAGAGCATGAGGGATTTCATCGATTTGTGAGTAGAATTCAGCCAAAATTCTTAATCCCGTCACGCAATACATTGAGGCATGATTGTTATGACTTATACATGGAGGAAAAAAGCAAATTAAAGAAATATTTCTCCGAAACATCTCCTAGAGTATGTTTAACAACTGACACATGGACATCATGTCAAAACTTAAGTTACATGTGTCCGATTTGCTCATTTTGTTGATGCTGATTGGAAATTGCGAGAAGAAGATATTAAATTTTTGTCGATTTCAGGTCATTCTCTTTGAGATCATAGGAAAAGCAATTGAGAAATGTTTGACTGATTGGGGGATCCACAGTGTTTTTTCCATCACTTTGTAGATAATGCTAGCTCAAATGACCTGGGAATTCAATACCTGAAAAAGATACTTAACTCTTGGAACTCTGTTGTTAAGAGGTGAGTTACTTCATATGAGGTGTTATGCCCATATATTGAGTTTGATTGTTAGAGATGGGTTAAAAGACATAAATGATTCAATTGCTAGAATACGTTCAGCCGTACGTTACGTGAGATCTTCCCCTAGCAGACTAAGAAAGTTCAAGGCTTGTGTTGAGTTAGAGAATATTGAGTCTGTATGTTTGGATGTGGAAACTCGTTGGAACTCAACATATTTGATGTTAGAATCAGCCTTAAAGTTTGAAAGAGCTTTTAGCAATATGGAATTTCGGGATAGCAAATATGCTCAAGAGCTTTCCAAGGGGAAAGGGTTGCCCACTAGTGAAGATTGGAATTATGCACGTCGCTTCCTTCCATTTTTGAAGTTGTTTTTTGATACAACTATAAAAGTTTCAGGTTCTTCTTATGTCACTAGCAATAATATGGCGAAGGACGTGTATGGAATTTATATGATGATTAAGAGATATCGTGGAAATGAGGAGCAAAGCTTGCAAGAAATGGCTCAAAGAATGAAAACGAAATTCCATAAGTATTTTGGCAATGTAAACAACATTAATCTCACTTTATTCATTGCTTGCATACTTGACCCACGACATAAGTGGGATTATGTGAAGTGGATGATTGGTCATGTTTATGAAAGCAGGGAGTCAGAAATTTTACAAGAGAAAGTGATGACATCTTTGGCATTATTGTTTGAACAATATCGCACGGGTGCATGCCCTCAAAGCAACTTGAGGCTAAAGAGCACAAGGATGGTAAGCATGTCAAGATCCCCAGTAGTTGGTGCTGATATTATGACTGAAATGTATTTTAGTCAAACTGGACAACAATATTTGGATGAAAAATCAGAATTGGATAAGTACTTGGAGGAGGCATGTGAACGTTATGACTCTGAATTTGATATATTATGTTGGTGGAAAGGAAATTCATCGAGATATCCTATACTTTCTACTTTGTTGCTCGAGATATTTTGGCTGTGCCCATCTCGATCGTAGCATCGGAGGCGGCATTTAGCACGGGAGGTCGTGTGCTCGATGTGTTTCGTAGTTCCTTGACCCCAACCATGGCGGAAGCTCTTATATGTGCTCAAGATTGGTTACGCTCCGCGCCATTTTTACGTTCAATTGAGGAGGACTTAGAAGATCTTGAAATCTTTGAGTCGGGTGAGAAAATATGATTGTAGAATATTTATACATTTCTTTATTTTAATCTATATGTTAGTGTTCTCATTTTCATCGTGAATTTATTGTAGAATTGCCAAATACGACCACGGAGTCAAGCTCGATGTTATCTTCTCTCGATGATTGACGTATTAGAGGTTAGTATTTTATAATATGCAACTTGTGTAAGTCTTACTTCTTTTTGTGCGCTCCTAACAATGCTGCCCTTCCTGAATTTATTATTGGAAGCTTTGGACAGAAAAGGTTATCTTTTCACTTGAAGATCCCATGTGGCCAAGAACGAGTCTTTGGTCTTTAGGGTGGATTTGGCCACTGCAGTGAGGTTCAAGATCATGGTTTGGAAGACCAAGAGGTATAAGGTAATAGTGGTGGGTGCTAATGTGACTCTCAATGATCAGGCTACGAAGAACACTGGCAAGAAGAACAAGGATGTCAAATTAAAGTCGGGGTGGGTAAGAATTTAGGGGTTGTTGCTTTTGGCAGGTGGGGACTTCTGTTGTTGCTTTAGCTTTGATTTTGCTTGACTAAGGGCTGAGTTGGACTCTCCCTTGTGTGAGGAAGGCTGAGAATGAGATTAATTTTCTGGTATTCCTGGATAGTGAGCGGTGCTGGTTAGTGTTTGCATTAGAAATGAGTGCTGGTTAGCGTTTGGTTCTTATGATATGTAGTCCTTATCCTTCATTACAATGCAGATTGATCTAGGTATGACAGTGAGACTGTAAAGATAAAATTGGAGTGCAAGCTTCCTATCGTTCGAGTAAGAGTGCAGGTCCTTTGAAGCAATGCGCCGTTCGTGTGATTTTGCTAAGACGAGCAAAGTTGCAATCATCCATTTAGATTGCATTTTACATTGCTTCGGTTGTGTTCCTGCAATTTTAGGATATATAGTGTCTTCTTCGATTATGCGTAGAACTTGCTATTGGGGCAGGTTTACCATTCAAGTTTTTTGGATGAAGAATGGATTACTAGGGCATGTGGGTGTCCATTATTTGACATTCTACATCAATGTGGCACTAAATTATGCTTGTGCTCATTTGTAGAAGATACATTCATTTGCGGCCCGATGCCCGTTCGACTCTCACCCGGAAAAAAAAAAAAAAAAAATAAATAAATAAAAAAAATAATAATAAAAAGACCCGGAGACCCGACCCGACCCGACCCGACCCGACCCGAATTTCCTATGCGAGTTTAACGTGTTTCGGGTTGGGTCGGGTCGGGTCACTACATGCGACCAGTATGTTTGGTCGGGTCGGGTAAGAATGAAGACCCGACCCGACCCGACCCGTTTACACCCCTATTACCAGGGACGATCTAACACCTCATTGGTAGAAGGCAAGGGTTTTAAATACTAGTGGCGGTGGTGAGTTCAATTTTCAAACCTAAAAAAGTGATTGTCGACCACCAAAGACAATTGCATCATCATATGTGATCTTTAAATTCAGTTACAACACTTGTGAGATTCAAAGGTTTGGAAATTGGAACCGGTCAATGTAAGAGTCATGCAGATGATACTTTGTATCCACTACTTCTAAGACTACCGCTTAAACATCCTAGGCCAACAATCTCTAATTTCCCCTCGTCCTACCGCCACAAGCCCCCATCTCAATCAAGGGAGTTACAAACACAACTTTCCTCAATTTCAAGTAAGGTATACAGAGACCACTTTTGTCATTATTCTCTAAGTTTCTATGGCCAATGGACGAAGTCGTTAAGAACGTGAGGTACTCTTACCAAACAGGTGTCAGGAAACGGAATAGGAGCCAGTTCAAGATGCGTTACGAGCACCATTACCTCCAAGCAAATGCATCAGCGAAGCTTGATCGACCCTTGAACAACCAAGTAATGAACAATGTCGAAGAGACAGTAATCTTACATGTGTCAGAGAACGAAAAAGGCAGAATGTAACAGAAGAATCAACAACTTGCTTTCCAAAAGACACCAAGTAAATCAATATATTTACAAATTACGAGCACATCAGCATGTACGCCAGACGCGAGACACTGAGCTTTTAACTTTAAAGCAGGGAAGATAGATAACTAAATTGCGCAGCATCAGAGAAACCAGGCTCTGTCAACGGGCAACGCCTGTCGCTTTCTTGTAGGTATAACACTTTGCGATCCAGAGATAGACCAAGAAGTTAAGCAGGCTCAGAATCGCCAAGAGCCAGTAGAAATAGTCGAGATGACCTCTGTTCAGATTATCGGGGATCCATCCAAGCTTTCCGTTTTGAGTGGTCACTTTAGTCACGATGGTCACAAGTAAAGTGCTCAGGTAATTTCCCAATGCCACGGTAGTAAGAGAGAGAGCAGAGCACAAGCTTCTCATCGCATCCGGTGCCTGGTCATAGAAAAACTCCAATTGCCCAATAAAAGTAAAAACCTCAGCACACCCCACGAGGAAGTACTGAGGGACCTGCCAGAATATTGACATTGGGATGTACTCTAGATCGTAGTAGTTGTTCCTCCTGACAATGCCAAGACGAATGACTTCCAAAATCCCTGCAACAAGCATGGAGAAGATAGAAATTACAAGGCCGATGCCCATCCGCTGCAGCTGAGTGAACCCGCGTTCCTTGCCAGTGAATTTCCTGGCATAGGGGACGATAACTCGGTCATATACGGGAGCCCAGAAGATGACACTCAGTGTGTCAAAGAGAGAGAGGGAAGCCGATGGGATCTTGAAGTGTGGTCCCATGTGCTGGTCCAAAGTGTTGCCTTGAAGAACAAACATCGTGCTCATCTGGCTGTACACGGTCGCAAAGACTATTCCAGATGCCCATACTGGAAGCAACCTGATGATTGATTTAAGCTCCTCCACTTCTGTGACTGTGCAAAGACGCCAGGGATCTGTGTTCCCCTTTATGTTATCAGTTGGGATCTCAACAGCAGCCTTGTCAAAGAACCTGCAATTTAGTAAATGATTAAAAACCACAGGTTAAACTATCTACAATTGTCAGTATGCTGCTAAAGCCGATCATTTCAATCTACTATAAACAAAAATGCGCAGGGATGGTTCAGCATCGTAATTGTGAGGCATAATTAGGACGTAACAGTGTGCCCAGAAACATAAGTTATAAACTCATCCCAACTTTTTTTATGGGAGATGAGCCAAACAGCTTCTCACCCACCCATGGTATCAGCAAAGGAGCATCAAATCATAAAATGCAGAACGTACAGAAGAAAAGAGATCTTTACTTCTATATGTGGTAGGATAGAGCAAGATGCAACGACAGCGACTGACTTGAGCAATCCATACTTTTCATAAGGACATTTCTTTGTAATTAACGATCCAAATCAGATAGGAAATTAACCTACTCAGTAAGCTTCAATGTTTCTTAAACATATCCTAACAGAGACCACTGGTAAAACAGGCATATTTTTCATAAGGACATTTCTTTGTAATTAACGATCCAAATCAGATAGGAAATTAACCTACTCAGTAAGCTTCAATGTTTCTTAAACATATCCTAACAGAGACCACTGGTAAAACAGGCATAAATAAATGATGATGTGTACAAATACCCAGAAAATCTTCAAAATATTTTAAACCCGATAAAATCAGGGGATTTAGGCACTTACTGCAACTCATCCGTGTGCTCAAGCTTGCGACTTCCTTGGATAGTGCATTCTGCATCTGCCGTCTCATGGAGATGAGTCTTGTCAGCTGGAACTTCTACCTTCATTTTTCTGAAGGATGCAACTATTACCTGGGCAATCCTTGTAAGGGGGCTGCCTCCAGGTTTCTGTATCCTGTACAACCGGCTACCGGAGAAGAAAAACACAATAGCAACGGCCATTGCAACTGCTGGGATTCCAAATCCCCATCCCCAACCAACATTCATTTGAATCCACACCAAGACCGAGGATGCAATAAGTGCACCGATGTTGATTGACAAATAAAACCAATTAAAGAACGAACTCTTCTTTTTCCTCTCAGCTTCATATGTTTCATCAAATTGATCGGCACCAAAGGATGAAACACAAGGCTTGATTCCACCAGTGCCAAGAGCAATCAAATACAGCGCCACAAAGCAAGCAGCAGTTTGGGATGTTTTAGGATGGCACTCACCATTTTCACAGGAAGGCTTTAGCCCAGGAACAGAAGCAGATAATGTTAACAGTGTCATCCCCTGCACATGAGTTAGAAGAACATCTTTTTAGGAACTCTTTGTCAAAAGAGGGGGGAAAAGCACATGTAAAGTTGCTTCAAATATCTCAGCCTTCATCATCTATACAAGTCCCACAAATAATCTAACTGTCCATCTGAACGCAATGCCAAGTTATTCTCCCAATCAAAGGAGCAAAGATGCTTGACCAAATGACGTCATCACGGACACTGGAAGCATTTCAATTGACCTTGATACAGCTAGAAGGAAGAGAAGAAAAACCTTTATAGTCTATAAAGAGTATATTAGGAGTAAATCTTCAAAATAAGATTCTTTTTCTTTTAACTGCAGGACCTATACCAAATCTTAGAGTTGTTTTTTTTTCTTTTGCTAAGAAAATCTCCGTGGTCTTCTTTGGGCAGAAGAAATATTCATGATTGTAACATCTAATCTGTACCATAATTATCCAGTTGATTTTGATACATAGACAGGCATGCATCGAAATGCATCCGATTTGCAGTGCAGTCATCTTAGAACACACAATAGCATTTATATTCTTGGCCATGCTTACCAGAACATAAACCATTGAAAAGATGGCTATTGTCCAATATCGTCCCATGTACGAATCCGCTAGAAAGGCTCCAATAAGCGGAGTAATGTAGCAGGTTCCTGACCAATTGGTAACATTATTTGATGCGGCAACATTACTCTGGTGTAGGCGTTCATGGATATAGTTCACCAAATTGGTGCCCATGCCATAGTATGCCAACCTTTCGCAACATTCATTTCCTGATAGAATAATCTTTGTTAGAATATATAACACTCTCAAGGTCATGAAGTTCCTGACATAAGAGGAATCCAACAACCAGTTCAACATACGGAATGTTAAAGATGGACAGATAGCGCCTCTAGATCATACCCAGGATAAAGCGGCACGCCTTCCAGTTCCCAGTTTTTGTCCTATCGGCAGGATCACCACGGATGGTCACCGTCCCATCTTTTGTGTAAATATCCTCTTCAGCCATGATATCCTTCAAACTCTCAAACCCCTATGTAACTTCAAAAGAATCACCCGAAAACTCAGCAAATCAACATCTCGATAAGCATGTCGATCTAAAACAGATCATGTCAGGACTCTAGAATCAATAATTTCTCATCGAACATGGACAGTTATCGGTAGAATGCTACTTCTATTCTGAAAAGCCAAGAAATATTTCATGTTACTAGCGTGTGTGGTATCTTTTGAGATCAATTACGGCACTTGTTGGGAATTTCACCCAGGAATGAGTAGTCCACAAGACGAGTCCACTCAAACTTGATGACCCACAGAGGAAAAACAAAGAATAATTAAATAAAAAATCATATCCTCCGTACAAAGATTTATATACTAAAGAATCAGATCCTCCCAATTCAAAACAATCTAAAAAGAATTGGGTGGTCAGATCCTCCCAATTCAAAACGAAAATCTAAAATTTCTTTTTACTTTATGTGGTCCGGGACTTTGGCGGTCCCGGCACAATTTTCTCAAAATTTACTTTACTTTATGCATCAACGTTCAAGAAGACCGCATCATGGGATTCCCCAATACCTAAACCCAACATGCTCCAGCATCGAAAATTTGACAAATTTCGGACGGCCAGCTACCGTGACTGTAACCTCCCTTGAGATTTCAACGCTGCTTTTCGAACAAGCAGACAGATTAACCGCAAGGCGCAAACCACGCTCCCAGGGAGTTGCAGACAAGCGCAAACGACGCGACCATTCTTCAGACCAACGGCGACAAGCCCAAAGGTGCACCAGATCCACACTCCTCGCACTCGGCGAGTAAAAAACCGTCCGAAAAGAAACATCCGCACGTAGCGGAAAACCACGACGTTCGGAAGCCGCGACGTCCGCGTGGCACGGCACGGAAGCGCGCCCCGTTCGCGTGCCGAGAACCCGGCGACGGATTCGAAGCGGGTAAAGAACGGAGACCAACTAACGCACAGAGAGAGAGAGAGACGCCATGGACGCACCTCGATCCCGGACGGCGAACGACGTCGCTTCCCCTCCGGCGACGGCCAGGGGAGCTCCGGCGATCCTGCGCGCGCGAGGGGAGGAGGAGCAAGACGACGAGAGAACCACGGCAAGTGATCTCGTACCAACTCACGTAAAAAAAGGCGTCGTTATTTATAGCTTCGACACTTTCGGGGTTATTGCTACAGAGCCCCGGTAATTTGCGTTATTTGTAGATTCCACCTACGTATTTTTCGGTATTTGTTTACCCCCGTCCGATTTGGGGGCAGGAATCTGCGGCCGGCCATGGGAATTGAGCATGTGAATCTGAATCTATTCGCTTTGGTTTTTTTTTTTTTACTTTTTTTTACTTTTTCTTCTATTCTTTTATACGTTTAAGTCAACGTCGCTCATGCGAGCGCCACCACATCAGAAACGCCGAGTATATTACTTGTTGCAATATCCCACGTCATTGAATTAAGGTTACGTTAATTTTATGAAAAATTAGTGATTTTGAAATATATCTTCCTAAAGATAACTGATTATATCGCTTGAAATTATGAATTAATGAAAAATATTTTATTATCAACAAAGATTTATGTATAAAGCATCATCGTTCAAGCAATTATTTTTGTAGATGAGACAAGCGGTTATTTTTAACTCGTTTCTTTCACGCAAAATAAGTTATTTGAAAAAAATTTCCCTAAAAATAATGAATATACTTTTTTTTGACTAATTATTTTAAACAAGCATTTTTAGAAACATATTTTGGAAATCATTCATTTTTTACAAAACGAACAGAGCCTTATATATTCATTTTATATGTACCATCTCGCTCCACCTATGAAATGTTTGATATTCTAAGGTTGTATTTTGGTGTTATGCCCCAATTTATTCATGTGCTTGTCATTTGTCAAATCCCACACATCATTCCTAATTTGACTAATATCACGGCAATTGATTATGAAGCTATACTCTCTCTTTATATACAGGTGGACCTGTGATCTCCCTTGACCAATAAATTCAAGCCTTTGAGTGGGACTTTTGAGCAAAATTCATAATTTTCTAATCATAAATTCCGGGGGTTGGTTGCAAATTTCTTGGGCCAAAAGCACAAAAACCAGAGAATAAAAGTCCCTCAGAGAAAAATAATACAACAAATTTGGTAAAATTAGGTGGGGATGCTGTAATAATGAATCCACCTCACGAACCTGATTTATTGCCCTGTGTGTTTGCCGAGATGAGAATCTGAAGATTCTGAACGTGGACTCTTTAGCTAGCACTATTCTTAATGATGTTTTATTTTTGGTTTGCTGTGCATAAAAAGAGCACGACCAGTTTTAGGAAAACTAGAAGTCAAAAACAACATTCTTGGGAAATTGCATTAGCACACGACAGTGCATGAACGACTGGCGTTTTCCTTTTATATATGCAGAAATACATGGACATCTAGGGGGTGTCTAACAGGATCGGTTCTATTTAAAAGTCAAACGAGACTGCACTGAAAACGGATCTGGTTTCCAATTCCCATCGAAACCGGTCCAATTCCTAATTCTAAGTGAAAATTCATCAAAACTACCCAATGGACCAGTCCGATTGGTGATAAATTAAATAGCTTGCTTTAAACTTCACAGCTGCAATAATAATAATAATAACAACAACAATAATAATAAGATGGCTTGGTGATGTGTGGCGTGCATGTGGGTGATTGTGGGTGGCTTTAGATCATACGCCAGGTTATTTAATTAGGATCATGTTAGCAAGTATTTTCAAAATACTTATTAACCATATATAATGATAAAAAATAATTATTTCTGATGTACAAGTTTGTATTATCCTGGGAAAATAGTGTCTGAAAATGATAGAATTTGCTTTATGAAAATGTTTAATAAGTGCCATTGAGACATTTGTTAATAATATCCATTTAGGTCTGTTTATTTCATGAAAAATGAATGTATTGGAAACAATTTTTCTAAAAAAATTATTTACATCACTTATAAAAATGAATGAATGAAAAGTATCTTTATCATTCATGAAAATGTTCATACATAAATAGTTGTCGATGATAAGACCATTTTTCATTGGCTAATTACATTAAACAATGCAAGTAATTATTTTTAATAAATTTGTTCATTGTTCGAGCTGTACTCATTGATGTGCAATATTCGAATGCCGATGGTATTGTTTTGGGCATTTTTAATTATTAAAAAAAGTTAGATGACTTGAAATATTTATACTCAAGTAAAAGAAGTGTTCAGCATTATCCCCAAACTATGCCCTTGGGACATTTGCTAATAATATCCATTTAGATTTAGTTTATTTTATGGAAAATGAATGATTTTAAAAAAAAATTCCAAAAAATGATCACTTATATCGCTTATAAAAATGAATAAATAAAAAATATTTTCATCGTTCACAAAAATATTTACGCATAAATCGGTGTCAATAATTTTCATTGGGTAATTACATCAAGCGATACAAACAATCTTTTTAGGAAAAATGTTACAAAATAAAGAAAGCATTAATTAGGAGAGAAGTGTATAGAAAATTAAATATGATGCTATTAGTTTTTTTTCTGATAGATGATATTTAGGGTGCGCATGCAAACGTTTCGTTCGGGGAAGAGTTTTTTTTCAGAAATGGTTCTTTTCTATTTTCGCTCCGGGGAACAATTTTCGAGTAAAAGAACCCGTTTGATAACGACACAAAATTTCTACTCCGGAATAGAAAAAGAATAGAAATGCGTTTGATAACGCAACAATTTCTTTTTTGTATTTATTCATTTTTTAATCCGGCCGACGGATTGCCGCCGCCGGCGACCAACGGCCGGAGAGGGCGGCGACGGCGGCGGCCGGCGACCGACGGCCGGAGGCGGCGACGGTGGCGGCAGCGGCGACCGACGGCGGAGGCGGCAAGAGGACGGCGGCGACGCGGCGGCGCGGAGATGGGAGGGGCGGCCGATGGGCTTCCGGCGGTGACGGGTCGGCGGTCGGCGGACGGCTGGCCGTCAGCGGCGTAGCGGCCGGAGAGGACGGCGGGCGCGACCGGCGCGGCGGCGTCGGCCGGGCGGCGGCGACCAGCGGCGGCGGCGCGGGCGGCGGCGACCGGGCGGGCGGCGACCGGCGGCCAGCGGGCGGCGGCGGCGATCGGCGGCGGGCGACCGGGCGGGCGGCGACGGGCGGCGCGGCGGGGCGGGCGCGGGCGGCGGCGACCGGCGGTGGCGGCGGCAACCGGGCGGCGCGGGGCGGGCGTGGGCGGCGGTTCGGACGGTTGACGGTGGTGCGGCAAGAAAAGGAAATAAAAGAAAATTAAAAAAAGAAAATCGGTTATTTCTACAAATTGTTAGGAACAAGAAGCAACTTTTTTTCGTTTCGTTCGCTCCCAAACCATTCAGGGCTAAGTTTTTATTAAGAACAAAAAAACAAAGTGGCGTTAAGAAACAGGGTTTGATTCTTTTTTTTTGTTCTAACAAAAGAATAGAAACCATGAGAAACGAAGCGTTTGCATGCAGACCCTTAGTTTCACTATCAACCTTTAATTGCTGGGAGAGGGACCTCACGCGCGTACGCTTGGGTACAGATCTTACTCCGAAAAGGGAATCAACAGGAATCCCGTGACGTTTTGTAGGAATTGAACCCTGATATTTACTCGTCAGATTTTTTGTTCTGGCTAATCTAAGCTGACATACATAGAGAGAGAGAGAGAGGACAGGCTGTAAGATAAATCCCACAAAGTTTACTCAGTCCTAAAGAATTGACAATGGATTTGACATCAATACAGATTCAATTTCTCACATCCCCAAAATTAGTAGTTTCATATTTGTGCCAGTCCTAATGGGTGTTCGGATTTTTGGAGAACCCAACTAATCTTCATCAGGTGCTATAGTCTACCCATCCCACACACTCGATATTCATCGAGATACATAGGTCTATACTCCCTAGAACGGTTCCAGGACAGGGCCTGAACATGATAATTCGAATCGAGTTTCGAGTAAGGAGCTAGACACACGTTTATCACTTGAACAATTGCATCACGTCTAACTTAATTTCACGAGGTCAACGGCTATCTCCTGAGCTTGGAACCTAGGGTTTTCTGGCCGTAAAAGATACCCATGAGGTAGGCAAAGATCTTCATTTGATAACATACACCCATTGAATCAAATATGTGGTTCAATGTATGGCCGTGACCGACTTGGAGCTGATAGCGTGAACAGGAATATAAAAAATTGTGCCGTCCAAAGTTTAAGATTTCAGCGAGACATATTTTGGACTTTTACATCAAATTTAACTAGTGTTTCCTACATTAATTGTTGCAAATTTGTTGTTGTTTTTTTGTTTTTGTTTTTTTGGGTGATGATTGCAAATTTGTTGTTTACGAAAATAAAGACATAGGCACAATAGAAGTCCTAAAATGTATTATGAAGTTGAATTAATTATTAAAAATTTCAAAAAAATACAATCAAATCTTAAAATTTGTCAAATTGATACAGTTAAGTCTTTCTACTAAATTCCGTCTAATTTGATCAACGGAAAATACTAATATGCTTTTTTTTTCTCTCTCCTATATGCTATCCTATGTGGCATTAAAGTTAACTAATAAACTACAACAACATCGTTTTGATCTGACTCCCAATTTTTACACCAAATCTTAACTAAATTAGGTTGAAAAATCCAAATTTTTTAAAGAAAAAGACAAACTAAAAAAACCAAAAAGGTGAAAAGTAAAAACGACACAAAAAGGAAAAAAAAAAAAAAACACCAGCAAAAGGAGGGCCAAGCCCTCCCCCTTACGGCCATTGTCCCATCTTCGATAGGGCATCACCAATGGCCGGAGGAATTGCTAGCGCCACGACAAGGGCCAGCAGCCCTTGTTGAAATTCGGAGTGGGCCACTACCTTCCTAATCTAGACAAGGGTTGCCAGCCATCATCGAGGATGTAGCCATAAGCTAGAAAATAGGCTTGTACTTTTTTTTTATTTTTATAAATCTAATATGACCAATATTTAAGTTAAAATATTGAGATTTTGATCAAAACAATGTCGCTTTAGTGTTTGAGTAACGTCATGTGAGAAAGAGACAATAACAACAAAAAAAGTCACGTCAAATTTTTTTATTAGCCAAATTTGACAGACTTTACAAAAGGACTAGTTGCAGCAATTTAGTAAATTTCGAGGACCTTATGGCACTTTTCAACAGTTTTAATACTCATTTACACTCTCGTACTAAGTTTTAAAATTATTAATACATTTTTCCCAAAAATAAAAGGGTCACTTCTTCATAAGAGTTCAACTAACGAATGCTCCCAGAAAACTTGTCAAATAACCTCGTAAGTGTCGATTTTCAATACAAGAGCACCAACTCTTTTCTTGGTGCGCGCAATCATTATTTCAAACGCGTCTATTAAGTATTCGAAGGCGGTACGGCTTCGATGACAAAAGTGCCGATAACAAAGACAAATTTCGAAGACGGCGATGATGACCGATGATGACGTGGTCCTAGCCGTCATAAATTAGATGCCAAAGTCGCACGGTCGATCATAGGGTTGCGGGCGGGATCTCGAGATGACGTTTGATTCTTGAGTGCGTGATAAGAGAGGATAGGGTGATGGATGACCACATTAATGATGGGCTCTCTTGGCTTTTCGTTCTCGGCACGCTATCGTCCGGGGATCCGACGGGACTCTCTGCTTTTGTGTCGTCATCGTTTCGGGTAATTTGCGTTTGCTCATACGAAGATGAAACCAAAGGACTCGCCATCTCTAGAAATTTTCACCTACGATGCCTCGTAGGCGCGAGTGTCCCGAGATCATTTTAATTTTAAACTCTGTTTACTTGGCAAAGCATGAATAATCACTTATATAGTTTACAAATAAGGATTAATACCATCAAAATACGAAAGTAGTATAGCTATTGCTATTATCAATTTATCTCGAACTAATTTTTTTATTATCAGATATACAAGACTAGTGTATAAATGATAAATTTATCATCCGTTAATTTCATTAAATATTACTTTCAAATTGTCGAGTTGAATAATATGTAATAATTAACGAGTATACCAATTTGAGGTTTTACTCTTCATTTGTCATAAGTGTATCTATTGTGATTTTTCGTGGTATTAAATTTAATTTAACTAAAATTAATAGAATATGTATTTGCCATTATTCCAAAAATTAGTTTAAGATAAATGTATCATAGGTACATTGGTTTACAATTTTTAGTGGTAAAAAAATTAGTTTGGGTAACCACCGCCTGCAACGGAACGTTGACTTCGAGCTCTCTCTCCCTCACGAAGGGGATAAGTTCAAATTCCAGCGTTGTCGTTAGGGATTCTTAAGTGTGACATTGTGGTGATGGGTCCTACGCTAGCGTCACCTAGGTTTACCTCACTGGTTGCCGGCTGTCACTGGAAAAAAAAATTAGTTTGGGTAAATTTATTAGTTTGGATTCTTTATGGTATTAACCTTTAAATAAATTAAAAAATAATATTTTAAAATTTTTTTAGAAAAAATGATTGCTTGTAAATTGCTTCTCGTAGGCCTAGTGTCTAAAGATAATTTAATTTTAAATTACATTTATTTCACTAAAATAAATAATATAAAAAAATTTCTTTAAAATGGTCACTTGTTTCTTTTAAAATAATTAGTCGATGAAAATTTTCATAAACATTTTCTTAAACAATGAAAAATATTCATTTAAGCTATATAGGTTATTGATTCAGAAAAAGAGTTTTCAAAATTATTTATTTATTACGAAATAAATGCATCCTAAAATAGTGAGTTTGATAGGGGGGTTTTGAATGAACTCTCTCTCCTAGTGCATGCCAATCAATCATCGGGACGAGTCTGCTCGTGGCTTGTCATATCGATTTGGCGCCCGAGGCTAGTTTGATCATCCCGGGAATTCCCACCAACCGTGATGATGCCCTCATTGCACAAACACTCGTGATTGCTGGAGATTCGCTGATTAGTACTTCTATGGATTCTTCAACGAAGATGATGAGACAGATTTTTACTTGAGCAACCCTCAGGAGTTGATCTGGCTCACCTACCCCAACATTCTCCGACGGCGTTCTCTCCGTAGGGAAGCAAAAGGAAAAGAATGAAGCAAAGAGTATGTGGGGGGATAAAAGCATTGAATCCACTAAACTCAAAGAAGTAAAGTAGGATGCTCAATTAAGCTTATTTCAGATTTCGTCAACGAGAATTTTACTTTCGAGAGAAAGCCATATCAAATTGAACAAACCCGGCATATGTTATATTCTTATTTTATTTGTTAGAATATTTAAATAATAACCAAGTTCAAATCTCCCATCCTCAAAATAAAGGATTTATGAGTTTATGGGTTTCCCCTAGTGGGCCACTAGGGGCCCGCCAAGCTTCTGGTAAAGGAGTTGCAAAGTTTAGGAATACACCTGGCAGGCATAAACAAGATTATTTAAATAATAAAGTACGCTTTCATTTAATAATTGAAAACTGTTTTTCGGGCCAATTTTCGGGCCAATTTTCTTACTAAACCGACAAGGTCCTTATCCTAAGAGAGAATAGTTTTGTCCCGATCTGTGTATACGGCAGACGCATAACCGCAGTCAACTTCATGAACTGGCAACTTACTAGGTAGACATAGCTTTTGTCTTTAGGTCTAGGGGTGGGCAATGGACATTAGTTGAATCTTGGAAATAAAGAACAAACTTGACAGTCAAGCAGAACTTGGTTAGGTCCGAAAAGAGCTCTGTCCAATGTTAAATGGACTTTGGACTAAATTATAATTCTGGACCTCCTAAGCGACAGCAAACTGGCTAGGTCCAATTTGTGGGCCATGAATTTGGCTTGGTCCAATTGGTTTTACAAGAAATTTACATCGAACCAAGATGGGCCCTAATTGATGGACACATAGGAAAGTGGAAGATTTTGGGAGAAACATACGGTGGACAGTGCAGAAATTAAAAATTCATTTTTTCACAAACCCATTTGATGAAGAATAAATTGGAATTCGTTTTTATTTTAGTTTCTTTTATAAAGAAAAATAATATTTCACCTTTTGTCCAATTATATATTTGAAATAAAACCATATTTAATTGAATAGACATATTTAGGGAAAATTCACTTTGAAGTGACTATTTCTGAAATGCATAAGTCAAGAATTTTTTAAATCAGTAGGTTTCGTTACTTCAATACCCAACCAAATGGCCACTACAGTACTAATAAAAAGATAGTTGTTACTATTGAACCATGAAATGGATTTGGAAATTTATTAACATTCTCAGAAAAGGGATACTGTTAATAATCCCGCTATACTGAAACCATTAGAAGAACACCTAGATATTTAATTGAGCCCATCAATTAGGTTTTCTCCTCATTCTAGGAAACGGGGGTGTGTTCTCCTTTTACTGTCTTTTCTGAATATCAAGGAAACCAAAAATTCAACTTTTTAAAGCAGATTGAGGTAAAACCCATTTTTTTTTCTTCAGGAAGAGCAGTTCTTTCTAGCAGCTAAAAACAATGTTATAATGCAAAATTGCCCTTTTCTAGTGCGCTTGAAGAAGATGAAAATGACCAGAAATGGTCAGACAATTAGTGGGAAGGAGGTTATAGTGGTGTCAAGTGGTTCCAGTTTACCCACCTTCGGTTTCGTCTTTTCGTATTCCAAAACTCATGATGATGTCCGCTTCTTCCTAGGAGAAAACTTGAAGAAAGGTACTCTTCAACTAAATTTGTCAAATTGTGTCTATGCAATGCAACCGTGAAAGGTTTAAATTTTAGCCGTCGGCCACTAGTACAGCGCATAACAAATGTGTATCTAGTAATTACTCTCATATATGCGAGTTGATCTACTTATGTGGAACATAAGATGTGAAGTATTTTTTCCACGCTCGTCCAATCATTTATATACAAAATCATTGAGTCGAGACAACTTGTGTTTAGACTCAATCAAATCGGGCTGGGTTTTTCACTAAATGTTGCTGTCAAGCTCATGATTAGATCTATTAAGGATGTTTAAAACTTTTCTTTTTTCTAACCCGAGGTATGATCATAATTAATAGGCTACCTAGAGAAGAACTAGTATAATAAGAAACCGCCACACCCCTACTTAAATCCGAGTTCCCCACGGTAGAAATCAAACCCATAACCATCCATTCCCAAGTCAAAAACATGTGAATGCGCTTATCACTGGGTCAATCTCAAGTTGGGTAAGATATTAAAAGTTAATCAACAACAAATCCAACCTTCAAAAGATTATGAAGATGAAAGATGAAACTCAAGGTCGAAATGTCATCTCAGAATGCACACTTAATGTATTCTAACTTCAAGTGGATGGCAGCGTATGCCGCAGAGGCCCAACACATTATAAAAATGGAACACGAGACATAGCACGACAACATATGTAACCAGAATCATACTTAAGCAAGTTATCATCAACCTGCTTGGAGCATGCGTAAGGTATGAGAGAAACAGAAAAGTCAAATGCTTGTCAAGAAGTTTTCAAGTCGGTCGAAATCTCACAATCAAGCTGGTCATGACTTTTGCTAAGAAGCATCCGAACTTATCTCAAGTTGGAACCAACTAAAGCTTCTCGATGAGGTTCGAATGGCACATTGAAAAGGAAATTTAAGCAACTTCTTCTAACGGAATGTGCCCTATTTGTCCTTTGTAAATAGTTTAAAAGAAAGAAAAAACTAGATAGATAATTAAGGGATTTATGACACCCAGAAGCAAGAATCTTTCACTAAAATGGCTCTTCAAGAGCGTACAACTTTTCCCACAATTTGTTTGATCGATACATATTATGTTTGGATCTTGCAAATCGTTCGACTCTAGCAAAAGGTGAAGCCGTGGCTTCGATTCGATTAATTCTTAACAATTTAGTATTTGCAATTTATGAGAATCATTCTTGTTATATGTGAAGTTCTTGATTAAATAATAAGATAAATAATTATTTTTTTTTTATAGATTTCGAATTGCACAAAATAATCCGAACCTTCCTTGATAAATCTTGATTTGTAAGAATCCCCTTCAACCTAACGATGAAGAAAACGACATGGCAGCAATTATGTGTCGATTGACCTCCCCCACTCTATTTAAATGTGCGAATCTTGTATCGGATGATCACCAAAACAAAGCTTGCTTCAAATCAAGTAAACTTCAAGAGATGGACTCTTGGCTGAAAATCCTTGTTCTCGTGGCATGCATCACCCCGGCAGTTGTCGAGGCCAGAGTTCGGAACTACTCATTCAATGTAAGTACTAACATTATGGAATGAAGTATTCCTCTGTTAAACTAGCCCGTTCGGACATAGCTCATGCAGCAATATGTATTTATTCCTCTATTTGGCAGGTGGTAATGAAGAACAAGACGAGGCTCTGTTCGAACAAGCCCATCGTTACTGTGAATGGGAGGTTCCCGGGACCAACTCTTTACGCTAGGGAAGATGACAACGTGCTTGTGAGGGTCACTAACCATGTCAAATACAATGTCACCATCCACTGGTGAGCTTAACTGAACATTAAATTAAATTGCTATCTTCAAAAGATCACATATTGATTTCGGTGAATGTGTGGTCAGGCACGGTGTCCGGCAGCTGAGGACAGGTTGGGCCGATGGGCCGGCGTACATTACCCAATGCCCAATTCAGACAGGCCAAAGCTATGTGTACAATTTCACCATCACCGGCCAACGGGGCACCCTCCTGTGGCATGCACACATACTCTGGCTCAGGGCAACCCTTCACGGAGCCATCGTCATCTTGCCCAAGCGTGGCGTTCCATATCCTTTCCCTAAACCCCACAAGGAAGTTGTTGTCGTATTGGGTATGCTCGATTTCACTTCCAGTCTACTTCACTTCCAAAATGAAAGATCAATTATTGCTTGGTTGACAGCATATGTTAGTAGAAGTTCTGAATCCTTTGGGATTCTGTGAATCAGGCGAATGGTGGAAGTCTGATACAGAAGCTGTGATCAATCAAGCCATCAAGTCCGGATTGGCACCGAATGTCTCCGATGCTCACACGATCAATGGCCATCCAGGGCCAAGTTCCAATTGCCCTTCCCAGGGTAACAATCCATCGACAAACATTGCCATGAAAACATCTGAATCTCGATGAAGCAGTTCAATTTAATGTTTCACTGACTTGATGTTGACCTTCATTTGCCCTGATGTTAGGTGGATTAACATTGCCTGTTGAGAGTGGCAAGAAGTACATGCTCCGAATCATCAATGCTGCACTCAATGAGGAGCTCTTCTTCAAGATTGCCGGGCACCAGCTGACCATCGTGGAGGTCGACGCCACCTACGTCAAGCCTTTCAAGACCAACACGATCGTGATTGCACCTGGCCAAACTACCAATGCTCTCATCTCCACCGACCAGAGCTCCGGCAAGTACATGGTCGCTGCCTCCCCTTTTATGGACTCCCCAATCGCCGTCGACAACATGACCGCGACCGCCACATTACACTACTCTGGCACACTCGCTGCGACCTCCACGACCCTCACCAAGACTCCCCCACAAAATGCCACCGCGGTGGCCAACAATTTCATTAACTCGCTCCGGAGCCTCAACTCGAAGAGGTACCCCGCTAAAGTCCTGCTCACTGTCGATCACAGCCTCCTTTTCACGGTTGGACTAGGAGTCAACCCTTGCCCTTCGTGCAAAGCTGGCAACGGAAGCAGAGTCGTGGCAAGTATGAACAACGTGACGTTCGTGATGCCGTCGACGGCCCTTCTCCAAGCGCATTTCTTCAACATAAGCGGCGTTTTCACGAGTGATTTCCCTGGTAACCCGCGAACCACTTTCAACTACACAGGGTCACCGCCATCAAATTTGCGGACTACGAGCGGGACAAAGGTGTTCCGGTTGCATTATAACTCGACGGTCCAGCTCGTGTTGCAAGACACCGGGATTATCGCCCCCGAGAACCACCCAATTCATCTTCACGGGTTCAATTTCTTCACCGTCGGGAAGGGATTAGGAAATTATAATCCAAAAGTGGATCAGAAGAACTTCAACCTTGTTGATCCTGTTGAGAGGAACACAATAGGAGTACCATCTGGGGGATGGGTTGCAATCAGATTCAGAGCGGACAATCCCGGTACAATTCTAGTTTATTAACTATTTTCGTTTACCCTACAGTCTATACTATAAATTTAACTACTCTGCAAGTTTTTCAGGATTCTGTTGTTGAAACTTTTTGCAGGCGTTTGGTTCATGCATTGTCATCTGGAAATTCACACAACCTGGGGACTCAAGATGGCCTTCCTAGTGGACAACGGGAAAGGCCCGAACGAGTCGCTCCCACCGCCTCCGAACGATCTTCCAAAGTGTTGATCCAAAGTGTCGATAATCAAGTATGCGGCAGCTCGAGATGAAGAGTGATGAGAAGACAAGAGAGCCTGAGCACAGAGGGAAAGGCACATGTAGGTGGTTTTGACCTAGTACAATGAAGATCGGAATTTTTTTCTTGAGCAAAAGGAGGAAGAGTATTGCTCAAGCATGTTAATTAAAAAAAAAATTATTCCATGTTTTGATTGCAAAGTTCGTATTTCGTAAGAATTTTTCTTAATCAGGGGGTGCTATAATTCTTTTCTGGAAAAGAAAAAAGATTCTGCTGTTCGCCAAAATTGCAAGTACTTGACAAGTTAATTGTGCACACAGAGACTACACTATCTTGTTTTGATTGATAATAGGCCTTATGCTCTAACAATGACATACGATGGATAGGTCCAATAGATATTATCATATATAGCTAAGGTCTCCTCTCTGCTCCTAACACACATTCTAGGCTTTATCCTTCGGGAGCCGTCTAAGGAGGAGGAGATAGAAGAGGAAATAGCTAATTAAAAGGAATCAATCAAAAGCAAATTCATAGATTCCACACGCCGGACTATCCGTGGCTGAGAGCCCTTACCCCACAGGCACAAAGATGCAATCATTAGAAATGTGCTCAGCCACTAAGTTAATAGCCCATCATATGGGCCCCTCCTCTAGGCCACCAGATCAAAAGCGAGAGAAACCACGACTCTCTTTTTCCCTTCTTTGCCCCTATATCACCATGTGAAAGGTGCATGAGGACATAAAAAGGGGATTTTATCAACTTGCTTCGAGCGAAAATAATAAAGTTATTTCATCATCCATATAATAAAAGAGAAGTTGCATTTATTAATTGAACTTGGACGTAGCTCGGCCCTTTTCGGATGTGAAACGATGTCAAACCAAGACGTTTGATGAGAACTAGCTCTCCCTAAAATATAGGTGAGCTAGCCATGCCTTCTAGCTACCTTGCTGTGATTCATCTAGTCACTAACCCCACCTTTGGCATCATCCTCCTTGTGGTTAAGATAATGACTTCGGGCATGATCAAATCCCATAATTTGATGGGCTGTGTGTTATTTGAATTTATCATGTAGATGTTTCTTGAATTGTTATTTATATGCTATAAATCTATATTCAATGTTGTAGAAGCAAGAGATTGAACAATACTATCGATAAGACAAGAAAATAAATAGGACATTAGATTTACGTGGTTCCGCTAGATGACTTACGTTCACAGAGAAAATAGCAATATATTCTACTGTAGATCAAGTGATTCAATGGAAATTAAAACCATACTCAAGTCATTTAAACACTATCAATGTCTTCTAGCCCCTACTACATGCAATAACTCAAATAGTGTTTAACTCCACAATTAATCACGAAATAATCTCTCAATCTATCAAAGGAATTATACACAAATTCTTACCACAAGAATTTAATTGGCTTCAACACTTGAATTGTTAGTGTAATTTCACAAAGAAACCCCATTGCCAAGCACCTACGTCTATGGGGGCGTTACTCGCAAATTGAGCACCCATGATACTCACAAAGAGAATGACACTTCTTGACTTCTTGAGAAAAACATCCCCTAGCCCATATTATAAGTATATATAATAGTCAATATGAAGTCCTTTGTCAAATCCCTTGACTTATGTCTTTTCCTTTTTTTCACTTTTCCTTGACTAATATGCAGAACCTTCGACTTGGACCACAACGAATATGAAATATGATTTCCATGGCACGCCACCACAAACATTTACATAAATTGCATTTATCTTGAGTCAGATTTCATTCACGGGCTCAAACTTGAGATATTTTAACAATCTCACCCTTGACTTGATATTTGAGTCAAGTCATTGCTTCGTTGGTATTTGAACTTCACTACTACTTTCCCATAGTCCTTTACGGGCTCAACCATCACAAACATTTTCCAAGTCCAAGTGTTGAACTTCATTACAATTGTAGACCTCATCTAAACACCAACAACGATTGCACTTTTAACTACTCCCCAAGACACAACCAACTCTACCACAGATAAAGTAAAATCGTCTTTGCATCCATATCTATAAGAAAATCGAATATGTACCTTACAAATATCAGCATTTCAATAGTTGTTGGCTCTACAGGCTCAACCTTGCTATAAGCACCATCCGTGTCATTACCTTGGTAGTACCTTCTACTTTAGGAGTTTCTAATTGTAGCTCCATCTCAAGCTAAACACCACTGGGATCTATATAAACACTACTAATAACATTCCTACTTAGAAGTACTAAAAACTCGCCAAATGTAATTTCTCTATTGATAATAAGTAAATTTGATTTTGGGTACCATAATCGATTGCTTTGCTCACCTTGTGCATAGCCTAGGAACATGCGCTTTCTTACCCTCTTATTGAGCTTACCATCATTAATTCAAACATAACATAAATGATCAAATATTTTGAGAACAATATAATCAGTAACTTTACCTTACCACACTTTTTTGGAAGTTTGACATACAATCTCAATCATTGGGGATCTATTCACCTGGTTGCTCGTCGTACAAAGAGCATCGGTTAGGAATTTCTTAGCCATAGAAGCACTAAAGAGTATTTTATGGGCCGTCTCTAGTAATGTCCCACTTAGCAATTCCACAGCATGTCGTGGTTTATTGGCACTAGCGTGATGTTTCACTACACCTTCCTTCATGCATGATTCATTTAACAACTAAGAGTAGAATTCTATACTACTTACTATCAATCTACATATGCTCAATCATTTTACCATGCTCGTTTTCGATCAAAACTCTCAACTCTCTAATCCCGATAACATCATCAAACTTGTGCCTTAGTAAAACACCTAGATCATCCTTGAGTGTTCATCCACAACCGTTAACATATATCTGGCACTTTTCCTCGAAGAAATTCACTACAACTTGTGAACATCCAAATGAGTCGACTCTACAATGTCCATGGTTTTTTTTTAACACCCTCACTAAATTGCACATTTTCCCATTGATCTAAATCACAACACTTGCCTACATTCAATTTTTTAGTAATATAACCATATAGTAAATTTCTTTCACTTAAAATTTCCAAGCTTCTCTCGCTAATATGCCGCAAATTGGGGGTGAGCATAGTGTTTGGCTAATACCACTTATTTCAAGTCCTAGGATATGTAGGGTAAGTTATAAGTTCTCAAAATTATTTCAATGAGTAGATTTCAGGTTCTAGGTGGAATTGAAAACCGAAACAAGTTGTTGTTTTTCTTATTCTATGTCTTCATGTGAGCCTACGACATTTCATGGTGTCCAATGACGTGTATAATCTAAAACTACTAGTTTGAACTTCCTTTGTGGTTATATTTATGATTGAGAATTTTATTTTGTTAATATTTCATAATCTTTGTGTGTTTAAATATAGGTTGTGATAAGCGAATTATTGCAAATGGTGGTCATTAAATGTGATAATTCACTACAACCATTCAATTAAGAGTACAAGCGAAACTTGGGTAGGCCCTAAAACCCATTATAGGGTAGATTTTAGGTTCCTAGACATGCAAAGTAGGTTCCATGTTCCAAAAATTAGAGATCTTATTTTGACGGGTAAGTTCCAAGTTTTAGGCTCCACTTATAACCAAATGGAGTTGCTCACCTCTACCCTACAAGCATATGCCATAATTTAGACTCTTGATCAGATGCATCTGACCTTTCCGCAACAAAATCTATTGCCGTCTCATCTTAAAACTCATGTAAACCACTATACTTCATGTCTTTCATTATCACCAATGCACCTCAAACAACTTTTAGAATTCCACATTCTAAAATATATTGACACCCAACTGAGTTTAGAGCACTCAAGGAAATTAGGTTCTTCTTCAACTCTAGAACACGCCTCACTTCAGTTGATGTCCTTATAATATGGTTATTCATTCTAATTCTAACGTTGTTCTCCGATTATACTACTACTATATGTGCATTGATAGGTAGTAAACCAGTTCCCATTTGGTGTAGTGTGTAACGAATGACACAATCCATAATCCATAATCCATCCACCAAACAACGAATTAACAGTTAGAGACTATACGTGATCAATATTATTGAATTACTATAAGCTATTACAGTAATATCATTTGCAAACTCAACTCTAATTTCCTAACCCTTTCAATTTTCAGCTTAAGGTAATCCCTTTTAAAATATCCATTCTTATCACAACTTCAACACAGCACCATCAGTCCTAGATTTACTATATCTTTTTGAATTTACACTACCATTGCTAACACGTGTATTAGTTCTTCCTCTACTTTCACCTACTAAAGTAGTAAACACAAACAAATTCTTCTCAACGAAAGTTCTAACTCGAAATCAAATTTGAATCTCATCAAATGTCAAGTTTGTTGATCCATATAAATTACTAACAACAGTAATAGTAATATTCCAACTATAAGACAATGGGGATAATACAATCAAAACATATACTTCATCATCAAAGTAAATCTCAACTTAACTTAATTGACTTACAATCACATTTAATTTATTGATATGATCAACAATTGACGCACATTCACTTATCTTCAAGTTAAATTGATGACACATCAAGAAGACTTTATTGATCACCGAAAACTTCTCATATATATTTGACGGGGCTTCTATTAGTCCCACAATGGTCTTATCGTTCACACAATGCTTATATAATTAGCAATTCCCATTCATCTTACTTCATCGACTCATTTCTCTCTAGATAAGAGTAAGTACAAATTTCTCAAATACAAATAATCCTCAAACCAAAATCATTTCGATCAAATTTGTCAATTCTCACTTTTCCTTCTTTTGCACTATTGATTCATTTCAACTTAGCCAAACTTAGCTCCGATATTGATTGTTGTAGAAGGAAGTGATCAAATAATAATATAGACAAAACAATAAAATAAATTAAACACTAGATTTATGTGGTTTGATTAGTGACCTATGTCCACATGGAGAGTAGTATTGAGTTCCATTATAGATTAAGCAATATAATAGAGAATATAACCACACTTGAATTACTCAAATACTATATGTGTTTTCCAACCTTAATTACATCTAATAACTCGCAATAGTGTTTAGTAGGCGTGAGCGTAGTTCTTGGGTAGAACCGGGAACCGGAGAACCAAACCGGAGGTCCGGTCCGGTTCCCGATTCTAAAGAGACCGATTCCAGTTTTGGAACCGAATTGGTTAGGGTTCCAAAAAAAGCCCCAAATCAATTACCCTCAATTCACTTCACAATTCTCTGAGTCCTCTCCTGTTCTTTGCTTTTGCCTCGTCACCGATGCTGCTTGCACTCGACTCCACCGTTGGACATTGCTTGCCCTCGACGCCGCACCGCATGCCGTTAACCCTCAACGTTGTTGCTGGACGCCGCTTGTCCCGCCGCTGGACGCCAATCACCCTATGCTTGCCTCACCCTTGCCTCCCTTAACACCATCACCCCTCACTTGCCTCGCCGCTCAGCCGTTGTCGGACGCCGCTCGTCCTACCTTTGGATGCCAGTTGGCCCACACTCGCCCTACCCTTGCCTCCCTTGATGCCGTCACACCTCGCTTGCCTTGCCGCTCAGCCGTTGGCCCTTGACACCACTACTGAATGACGTCACCCCTTGCTCGCCTCGTTGCTCAGCCGCTCATCGTCAACGCCGCTAGTGGACGCCACTCGTCCCCTCGGTTGAGGCCTCTTGCCGCTCGCCTAACTGCCCCAATGCTACTCGCCTAGTTGCCCCCGATGTTGCTTGCCCAGCTGCCCCCGACATTGCTCGCCTAGTCGTCCTCGAAGCTGCTCGCCCAGTTACCCTCGATGCCACTCACCTTGTCACCCTCGAAGCTGCTTGCCCAACCCCTAATGCCGCTCATCCAGTCCCCCTTGACACCACTCGCCGCTCGCCTAGCAGCCCCCGACGCTGCTATCCTAGTCGTCACCAACGCTGCTAGCACAAGGTTTTTGGAACTCTACAGTCAATATAAAATGCTTTTCCTCTCCTTATATTGTTATGATTTTTTAAAAGATCAAGTGTTTCGTCTATCTGTTTGAAGAGAATGTTGAGGGTAAATGCTCTGTAACTCCATGAGCGTGTTTGTCAGGTTATAGTATATCAATAAGGAAAGATGTGAGGAAATAGGCAGTGGCTAGACAGACGCTTGATATTTGTTGCTGTGGGTATATGCATTTGCATCTATGATTATTGAATGAGGGTGATTTTTTAGGCCTTCTTGACTACCTTTTCTTACCCCCTTTTGCAGTTTCATTTGATTGTTCTCCTACTCGAGCTTAGATGTGCTTTTAGCTATCAAATTTGTTCTGTTTTGTTATTTTTGAAGCCAGGTAAAGGAACGTAGGATGGAGAAAGTGAGAGAAAATGATCTCAATCCTTATATTTCTCCAGAGAATGCACTATTGGCAGAAAGAAGTTACTTGAGTGATCAAGAGAATATTAATTTTGATAATGGCTATCATGCGGAATGGACAGAGAAAATAGCTCAGCAAGAGTTGCCTTCGCATAAACTTCCAGGGGTAAGTACGAGTGTAGATTTAGTGCCTTTCCCAACCTTATTCTTTAAGTGACAGGATGATAATATATGTTGATGCAAAACTAGATGGCTGATAATAGTGATGATGCCCTTGCATGATGTCAAAAGATTTATGCACATGCTCACGATTTCAATGTAAACTCAGTTTTGAATAACAGGTAATGATGGTTATTTTGTTCAGTCAGTTGATAACTATTTTAGGTTATATTAGAACTTGCTGCAAAATATTTAGTTGCACTAGTATAGCATGGCTTTCCAACTGGCTATTTCTTAAAGGATTTAACAATGAAAAAATATCCTCTGTGCCTAATGATAGGTGTCTAGTGCTTCTTCAACACATGACAAGTCCCTAAATGGTTGCATCTCTAGTCATTTCACACCAGTTTATTACTAGGGCATTCTATAGGGGAAGGTGAAGGTCGGGTTGCTCAAAATTTCCTTAAAACTTGCTTTTCTTTTGGGAATTGTGTAAGGCAAGCAATAAAAATGACACTTAACAGTTTCTTGTTTTATAATCTCTCTGCAGTGATGGTGAGACTTTTGTTTCTACTGATGACCTTAGAATTAATTTGTGGAACATGGAGATCAGTGGTCATTGTTTCAATATAATTGACATGAAACCAACGAATATGGAGGATTCGACTGGTAATTTCAGTGCTTTGCTCGTCGACAAATTTTTACTTCTGCCAGTAGCTAATTGAATGCTTGACTTAGCAATCACCCTTAATGTACTGTGATGCTACCCCACTTTTTTTGTTTTTTTGTTTTTTTTGTAAGCGCTTCCATCTCTTCTGTAGAGGTCATAACTTCAGCTCAGTTCCATCCGATTCACCATAATCTGCTTGCTTATAGCAGTTCAAGAGGTTTTATCCGCCTAGTTGATATGTGGCAATCAGCCTTATGCGATCATAGTGCAAGGATGTGAGTGTCGGCCAACTATGTTGTTTGATTTTTAAGGTCCATTATGCATTTATATCATAAGTTTTCTTGTCATCTGCATGTGTTCTTGTTCCGATACTTGGCATCAAAACCTTAGATATACAGCTTACAGGATGGAGAACAGCATGGTTCTAAATCATTTTTCATAGAGATCATTGCATCAATCTCCGACATAAAGTTTGCAGCTGATGGCTGATACCTTATGAGTCGTGATTACTTAAACTTAAAGGTAAGCTAATTTTCATGGTCTATTTTGTTCAAGAATTGGCAACATCCCTGAACCGCTAAAAAAAGAAGATAAGAAAAAAGAATCAATGCAAGCACACGGACAAGGAGAAGGGATGCTGCAGGGTTGGTTTCTGTTCCTCTATTCAATGATAAGAGAGAAATAAACTAATCAAGTCTGTCTTAGTCAATTATATCTTTGTCATTTTGGGGTTTAAATAATTCATTATCTCAGTAAAATCCATCATTGTTATTTGATCTCTTTGAAGCAGAACAAAGTGCTTTTTATATGGTTTTCTCGCTTTATTATTGCAAGTAGTGCACATTGCAGAAGCAAAATGTCCATTGAGGGAATGCTAAAAAGTAGGGTTAGAGTTAAGAATATAATACTTTCTTGGCTTGCAGTACGGACACGATCCATTGACTGTCTCAGAAAACCATCAGATAATAACTTTTTTTCCAGTTTTCCTTGACATAGTGGTGGAAACGTTGTGTAGTGTTAGAACTTAAAACAGGGTCATAAGCGTCTATTGAAATTCAGTGAAAGAAAGATAATTATCTCGAGTATTTAACTTATTCATTATGCAGTATTTGAAGAAAAGATGAATCTATTTAGGAACATTGACTACTGAAACCTTACGGTTGAGGCCATTTTCTATTTGTGTCACTATCTTGCTTTTCTTCTGTGGTATTTTAACCTTGAAATGTTATTGATTTGAGTATTGTTTTCCTCTCTCTATTGCTTTCTGAACGTGTTCAGATAGCTTTGGGATCTGCATATGGGTTCTAAACCAATTGCAACATTCAAAGTTCATGATCATCTTTGCCCAAGGGTAAGCACATATCACATGATGGTCAATCTAGTAAGATTTTTTCATCACCATATGTTGGGTAGCTACCTTTATATGTATCGGTTGTTATGTTTTCATTCCTTTAGTTTACGACAAGTGAATTTCAATATAAAGAGGATATTTCATCAATACATTATTGTTATCACTTATCAGTAATAGAGTAAGGAGAGTAATTTTCCTTTTTTGTAGCTTCCTTAGTTAAAGTCATAAAGATCTTCCTTAGTGAAAATGCTGGCTTAAAACATTAGACACAGCTTTTCCTTAAGATCTTACTCAATGGCGGGACTGAGCAATTGTTGCATAGTTTAATTTTCAACCAAAAAAAAAAACAAAAAAAAACTTGTTGGAACTTGGAACCGACCCCAGAACCTGTGATAGGGTAGGTTCCAGGTTCTTGGTTTTCTAACTGTAAGGAATCGTGAACCTCTCACCCCTAGTGTTTTTTTTTTTTTTTTTTTTTTTTTTTTTTTGGTATTGGAGGAACCGGTTCCAAAAATGAGCCGTAAACCCCAAAACACTTACCCGAGGACCCACCAGGTTCTAGGTTTTAGACGGAACCTGTAAGGAATCGGGAACCGCTCACCCCTAGTGCTTAGCCCCACAGTTTCTTAATAAAATGATCTCTCAATCTCACAAATAAATTGTACAATGACAAGAATTTAATGAGCTTCAAAACCTGAATTATTGATGTAATTAAATGAAGTAACCCCACTGCCAAGCGCCAAGTGCCTATGGGACGTTACTCCCAAATTGAGCACCCATGGCACTCACAAAGAAAATAGCCATCTCCTTGACTTCTTGAGAAAAACATTCTTTGATTGATATTATAAATATATATATATATATATAAAATATATATTTGATTGATATTATAAATATATATAATAGTCAATAAGAGCCCTTTGCCAAATCTCGACTTCTGTTATTTTCTTTTTCAATTTTCCTTGGCCATCAATATTGAAAACCTCCAACTTGGACCATACCAAATAGGATATATAATTTCCATGGTACACCATCGTGGGCATTCGTATATATTTCATTTATCTTGAGTTGAATTTCGTTCATTGACCCAAACTCGAGACATATTTTATCATCTAGATCTTGAAGTGAACGCTTTATGTTGGATCAATGATTTTCTTACATCATGCTCTTAATAGTTTCTTCCAAAAAAAAAAAAAAATCCTTTCAATGTACATTTAGGTGCATTAAATTAGGCAATGGCATAAAGTTTGATTCCCTATACTACCAACTAAAAAAAAAAAAAAAAATATCAAGGCCATGTGAGTGGATTTGACTTGTCCCATCTTGTTATATAATTGATACCATCAAAGCAAAGAGTAGCAAACCAATAACTAAAAATAAACTCAAACCAATTCATACCGTTTGTGATGAGCACATGAAATGTGGAGATTGCATCTAAGATTGAGGAAATCATCCGATTAGTCTTAAACCAATTGTATGGATGCCAATCCAGTTCTTAGTTTTTCAATTTTACTAATTTAGACCTATACCTTTTTGCGAAATTCTGGTGTAGTTCTTACAATAATTTTTCATTGTGATACACCTTGATGTTAGCAGTTTCACTCAACTATGGGTCACTTGATTTGTATTGCATATAAATGGATCAATTTGTGTTAGACCATTTTTGACCCAACCCAAATTCAATTTGATCTATCCATTTAACAGCCCTATTTGACTTGACATCTAGATTGCACCAAAAAATCTGAGCTGACTTTTCCAAGGCCCATAACATATATAGTAAGTACCATTATCCTCTTTTAATAAAAAATACTAGTGACATGGTGCATGCAATGTTGATTAATGAGTTACTTTAGACTATGTTATATACATGTTGGGCATGGTCCATTTTGTGTCCAATTACATTTTTTTTTGGTCGAACTTGTCCAATTACTTGACAAAGAGTATTTTCTCATACTTAGTTTGAGATCTAGATAAAATGAAGCTTTGATTTGAGGCCATACCTTGTCCAATTCTAAATGGGAAAAATTGTCCAAAAAGTCTAAATATTATTGTACTTTTATTAATTTTGCCAATTGAGTCCTAGATATTTTTACCTTTCACCACTTGAGTCCACCCAATCAATTTTGACTTGCTGACATGGACAGCCGTTTTATGTGGCATGGTTAGCGCTAATGTGAGCAATTTTTAATAATATTTCAATATTTTTAAATTTATTTATTTATTTTATTTTTTCGTCTTTTTCCTTTTTTTTTCTTCTCTTTTCCTTATCTTGTTTTTTTTCCAACTATGGTTAGCAAGGGTTGCTGAGCCTTCGCTAATGGTCATGATGGCCTCGCCCAAATCTTGGTGAGGCTGTGTGACCCTTGCCAGCCTTAGATTAGAAAAAAGAAGGAAAAATGAAAAAGGAAAAAGAAGAAAAAATAAATAAATAACTAGAAAAAATTATGAAAAATTACCCACTTCAGCATCGATTGTGCCACAAAGGACAACTGCTTTCTACTTCAGTGAATGATAAAAGATGAAAAAATATTTAAAATTTGTAAAATTTATTCATGTCAACATCTTATCAAAATTGGCTAGATTGACTACATTGGCATAAATACAAAAGGTGTAGGACTAATTTGGTCTAAATAAAATATTTAGGACTAAATTGGCACCAATAATATATTTAAGACTTTCGTTATACTTTTCTCTTTATTAAAGGGTCTTTGACTACCTAGTATTATTCAATGAGTTTTTTTTTTCATTTTTTTATTGTCCGTCTTACTCCAATTTTCAACTCAATCTCAAACTTTTACTATATCTCTTTATAGAGTGTTGAAGTCGAATCTTACATTTGAAACTAAATGTCTGTTTCAAATGTATTCACCCCCAGCTCCCCTTGAGAATGTGGGCAATTGAACTCCTCATTTCCCCATTTTCATCTAAGAAGGGTGCCACTAGGACAACCCCTAAGTGATTTATTCAATAAATTTATGCAATAACTTTCTATAGGTTTTAATTTAATAAGTTTTTGCCTACAGTTCAACTAAAAGGACATGAATGCTACTAAACGAGACATAAATCACCGTAGAGTGTCTTTGTCGGTCCAACCACTCGATGCACCTCTCGTCGGATCTCCATATCTCAATACCAACATCATCTCCTTGGTCCTGACCAAGCAATAATGGAGGAATCAGCGGACCAACTGATCGGCTTAGACATGGCTCAAACACGGAATCTATAACATCTCTATCATGCTCATAGAATGAACTTGCCAATACCCCTTTGAACTTATTCATGCTTAGGGCCAAAAAGGTCTCATACAATAGCTTCTCAATGCTAGCAGAAGGGTTGTTTGTAAGCACAAAAGATGGAAGATCTTGCATGCCTAGTGGTGTCTGTTAGGATTCACCACACAATCACAAAAAAATTAGAGAATAAAAATAAAAAAAAGAATTTGAAACTCAAGATTTTATCCCAATTCACCCCGAAACTAGGGCTACGTCCAATTGGGGATTTTACTATAATTAGCATATCGCATCTCTCTATGGCATCTTTCAACTACAAGAGAAAGAGAATAATATATATAGAGTAGTTATTCAGGAGCCCAAGCCGACGCTACCAATAAAATTTGAGACCCCCGTATTATCCTATCGAAAGGAATTATGAACCACATCCAAATAATGGCAAGCTTGGTATTTCTAAGCTCATTTCAACGCAAGTCAAGTTTGGAAAGGGTTGAGCTTGTTATGAAAGCGGTAATATATGGCGTAGAAACATATAGGGTTTTATTGATAGCAAGGCACATGAAACTTCATGCTTCGCCGCCATGTTGACGAGCCATTGGACAAAAGGTTTCACGATGTTGCACGAAAGGTTGGCGCTTCCAAGTTCCCGTAATATTGTTTGATCAAATTTGAGAGAGTAGTGGGCCCAAACTTGGCCAAGGACTCCATGTAACAATCGAGGAGGGTCCTCCGGTCGAAGTCAAAGCTAGACTGTCCAAGTAGTAGAGAAGCTCGATCCCAGAGGCGGAATACATAGCGGCCAAGGAGTATTTTAGCATGCGGTGGCGCACTTGACGACAATGCCCTTGGAGAGTAGCTTCATCCCCGGCCTGGAGCATGGGGTCCATGTGTTAAATGCAACCATTAAACATGGTGTTGCTTTTGTGTCTTGTGTTGGAAATTTTCTATAACATGGTCTTACATTAATTAATTAATTTTTTATTTTAAATAATCGGGTTAATGGATATTTCAATATTTGTTGAACTCTACATTGATCTGATTAAATTGGGTATTGGCATCTATTGATAACAGTAGTTGAGTAGCAAAGTGTAGACAAATGTGTTTAACTAAAGCCCGTAATGGGAAGGGCCTAGTTGACAAGTTGTTGATTAAGGTTTGCTAGGTCCCCTCTTTAACCTATAAAAGGGTAGGTTATACCTATCAGTTGCTTTAATCCCATTGAAAACTGCTATATAGAAATATGTCGGAAGATCTGGTATTCCAATAGATTCCTGATTATTAGGGTGATCTACTTTTTTTTCAAGTGAAGCAATGGTTTAAACAGGTATGCTTTAATTCTGCTGTATTTATTGATATCAGTATTTTACAATCATATATGGATCCGTTTCTTCTTGATTAATTAATTATTCATGTGGATAATTTTCTACATGTGGTATCAAAGGCAATCTTATATGATTGTAGAACCAAAATTTTTTTTTTATGGAAAAATTCGAAATTTTCCTCTTTGAGCCGAATATGGGCATTATTTACTCGTGTGGGTTTCTTGCTCGATTGATCCTAAAAACATAGGGCTTTTGTTCTACATGTCGAGATCTTTCCAACCATATATAATTTGTATAATTTCGTTGAGAATTGAGTGATAATTTTAAATTTGAAATTCTAGGGTTTATACATAAAAGGTTCTAAAATTTCAAGTTACATTCTAGTTTTACCTTCCTTTTTCTCTTCAATTTAACGGTAGCAACGGTTGGTTTGGAGATTATTGTAGCTGATTATTTGTTCCCTTTGGACAAGCATTTGGGGTTTGCTTTTTCGGGTATGAAGTTAAACAATTTGTTAGTGATGGTGGTTATGCTCTTAGTGCGCTCGATTAATCTGTTGATTGGCCGCAATGCCGCATTCCTTTGTCTCCTTGTTATGGATGATTGTTCCTGCAGAATGAGGGTTCTATGAAGATGGTGCTTGTACTTTGTGCAGAGACCAACATAGGTGATTTGTTGCTTGTAGTCAATTGGTCAATACTTGATCAAAACGGCTCTTTTAAAAGTTTTTTTTTCCAGCAAGTGAGTTTTTTGTTTGTGGAAAAGTTTCCGATTTTTTTTTTATAGTCGATGATTCATGAATACATGAGTTAGTGATATGGGTAATGTGATGGTAAATACGAGAGCTCTTATTCACGAGAACCTGTCCTTGGTAGGTTCTGTCCCTTTGTATGTGCATCTTAAGATTACGATTTTAGTTACATTGATTACATGGTCAAGACAACTTACGGAGATGATGTATTTTGGATGGAGCTGCCTTTCTGAGTTGATGTGTGTTCGAATCTTGCCCTCACTGGAGTGCTTTGCACTTTCATGAGTTCGGATTAGGGTTTCGGCCGATTTTGCTGATTTGATCTCTAGGTTTTTCAATGAGATTCATGTTAGTAGATTAGTCCAAATGCATTGCATGTAGTTCTTTCCGTGGTTGTTGCTTGATCATCCGTCTCGTTTCAATGCATACATGGAAGGGGTCCATAGGATGAATTGTGGACTCGTGAAGTTCATGTGTGAGGGAAAAAGAATCATGTTTTTTTCTCTTTTCTTCCTTCGCTGTAATTTGCGTGGTTTGAGGTCGTTCCTGGTCAGGATCATGCAAATTCGAAATGCTTGATCCTCCTCATGTCATGACCTTGTGATCTTGATGTTGTTGATTATACGTACGCTTCGGTTTTTCGAGAATTTCCTTCCTAAAAGGTTTGATCTTTGGGATTTTTGAATGTGGAGTGCTTTGGGAATTGATAACATGGTATTGAAACGGTTTGATCTTTGGAAACTCTTTAGCATCTTTGAGAGATGAGCTTGTTTTTTGTCATGTCGCTGAATTTGTGACATACTAGTTTTGACCTCTTTTTCTGCTTGTCCGCCAGCCCATAATCCCATAGGACAAGCTGTGAATTGTCAGTTGGAGGCTATGAAATTTTTGGGTTTTCAGATAGATACTATCCTTCTAATAATAATTTCAGGAATTTCGAAGTTTTGTCTCCCTTTTAACTTGATGGGTACAATTAAGCAGAGAAGTGATTTACACTAGAGAAAAAAAAAGGAGATGTGGTTTGATTAATAGGGTTGGTGAATCTCATAACACTTTTAGAGAATTTTTATGAAGTAGAAGAGCAAGAGGACCATAGAAAATTTGAATGTTAGCTTTGTTCGAGGTTACTGTCTTTTTTAGATTTGGATCGGTGACTAACGGAAGACTATAGTGTCAAAATACGAATTAATCAATATTACTGAAAATTCTGACAAACCAAACGGACCCTTCATGTCTTCTTGTGTGGTTTTACCATGAGTCATCGGAGTGGACTCACTTAATAGGATTGAGGTTTGGAAGTTATACTTCTAAATTTAGATGATATGATTGTGTCAAATAGGTGGAGATTGAGTTATTGCATGACTAAGAAATTTCTCAAATTTAAAAAATGCCAAATTTAAACATGTCAACCAAGGGTTGACAGTGAGGAAGTGTGAGATAAAGATTGTCCTCATGACTTTTTGATGTAATGATTACTGATAGCTACGAAATTTTTGGCTCCCTTTAATTCTAGTAACCACTCGTATCCATTCTTGATTTGCCATGAGTTTGAAATATTAAAATAATAAAAAAATAATAATTTAAAAAAAATTGTGGCAAAAATTGTTGCTTGATAAATACAATATGATCTTGGGAATCACATGTCATAAAGTGCTTCATATTGTTTGATAAAGTTTTGGGCATTGATTAAATGGAACATTATTTACAAATTGTTAAAGTTCGTAAATTGTTGAAGTTCCTTGTTGATAAAAATTAGTATATACAATTACTTGTCCAAAATGGGTTATTGAGTATATTAATTTGAAAATTGCATGAAGATAAATTCCAAAATTAAAAGATAGGGATGTATGACTCAAAAAAATTTTGAGATAAATTTTTTAAAGTTATATGTAATTCCCCTCTATATTGATATATTAGAGATGAATGATGGGGATGTGTGACTCAAAAGGTTTATTTGCCTAAAATGGATAAATTTTTTAGAGCTATGTGTAATTCCTCTCTATGTTGAGATAATGGAGATATATAATTTAAAGGATTTGTCTGTCCAAAGGGGATTGATCCTCAAAGATTATATGTAATTCTCATTTATCATCTCTATATATATTGATATCATGGATATGTATAATTTAAATGATTTGTCTGCCCAAAGGGGATGAATCATTAACAATTATATGTAATTCTCCTTGTTGTTTCTTTATAAACTTCATGGTGAAAAATAATGGTGCATTATATACTCTGCTCAAAGGAGAGTTTATAATGTACTAATTATTTTTGTTGAATTACTTATTGCCCATAATTGATCTAATTGCATTATGTGTGATAAATAATTATCTTTACTATAAACAACAATGCCACAGTTGAAATGTTAATTGGATCAAATATTATACTGTTAAGGACTTGATAAAAAAATGGGAGACATTGTGATTAAGAATATTAGAATTGAGTCCTCTCTAACAAAAAGCTTACGACCCATTTTGTTTAAAGAATATGTAAAGAATATGGGTGTCTTAGATTCTTTTGATTTCTTTTGTTAGTGGGAGTTATATAATTTGTATTTCTGGATATTATAGTTATATCAACACAATAAAAAACCATGATAATGCTTTTATGATGTCTATTAAAGCATTTATTTTCAATGATTGTTATTATTGATTCTATTGTTATCGAAAAAATTATTTTTAAAAAAATATAATTTTCTCCTATTGACTGAGAAATGAAAGTATAAAATAACATCTTTAAACAAATTTTAGTTTAAAGATGACTGGATGTTACTGATTATGAGATCTCATGTTGGATTGTGACATAATTGTGCAATTTCATATTGTTTAAAGATGAGATTGTGTAATGCATAGTTTCAATTTCATATTGTTGAGAAATTGCATTGAGGATCGATAAGAAATAGTGAATATTTTGATCACATGTTGGCGCTATTTCTTACTACACTACTAGGTCCATGATTCATGAAAATATAATACTTATTATATGTGATTATGGAAGGTCTTGTGTTGTGGCATTTTCTTAACACATTGATCTCTATAGTCCTATATTGAGATTATATAGAATTGGATTGGTTTTGAGATGCTGTTATTGGAATATTATTTTTTAAAAGTTATGGCTACATAAAACAAAATTTTCAGTTATTAACCTGATAGTGTCATTTTCAACTAAAATCTTTTTCAAAATAAAATAAGTTAATTAATGTAGCCAAAGTGGGAGAATGTTGGAAATTTCTTATAATATGGGCTTATATTAATTAATTAATTTTCTATTTTAAATAATTGAGTTAATGGATATTCCAATATTTATTGAACCCTACAGTGATCTAATTAAATTGGGTATTGGCATCTATTGATAATGTGCCTAATTGAGTAGCAAAGTGTAGGCAATTGTGTTTACCTGAAGCTTGGTAATGGGAAGGGCCCAGTTGACACGCTGTTGATTAAAGTTTGCTAGGTCCCCTTTCTAACCTATAAAATAGTAGGTTATACCTATCAGTTGCTTTAATCCATTGAAAGTTGCTATATTGAAATAGGTCATAGAAAGGAAAATCCGGTATTCCAATAGATCCTTGATTATCAGAGTGATTTACTTTTCTTCAAGTGAAGCAATGGCTCAAACATGTATGCCGTAATTTTGCTGTATTTATTGATATCGTTGTTTTACAATCATATTTGGATCCATTTCTTTTTATTAATTAATTATTCATGTGAATAATTTTCTACATCTTGTCCATCAAAGTCAAGAACATAAGCGCGGAAAGGACATAGGCAGACAAATAAAGGCACGGAGAAAGAGAGAGAGGGATTGTGTTTATATTGAGTGAAACGAGCATGTGCATGTAAGGTTAATATGCATCAACTTATGTGCGTCCTATTATGTGAAGTAAAATTAAAACTATAACTCACTACCCGGTCTCTCATTTAACTGTTAGATATTTTAGTAGTTTAAAAATATTTGTTAGAAATTATGACTGTTATAAAAGTTATCATTTTTGTTATGGTTTTAGAATGGCCATACAATGGATTTCTAATGGCTTTTTAGCGATTTTATTACGTTGGATTTATTTTATAATGCCTATACAACATTCATCTTCTTCAATAATTACTAATTTATTTATCACTGTTTCTTAATGGCTCTCTCCTTTTTTTTTATCTATAAATTATTACTCCAAACATAATTGAAAGTCATATTGATATATAGAACAACAATGTTCTTATTTCTCTTTACGTGTCTTTCAATTCATTGTTGGGTTATAAACATAACACTATTTTTATTTCCTTTTAATATTCAGTGCAGACTATAAAAAAAAAAAAAAATTCTGTTATATCTTGGAATGATAGCTATTAGAGCCTTATGCACTAATTTTAATACTCCAATAAGCAGAATTATCCTTAAGGATAGTACTTGCACGCTTCAGACAATTCATTTTATTTTCTAATCTTTTTAATTGTATTTTCAACAATTATTATTATTTTTCATTGTATCTAAAAATTTTCCAACATAATTTGAGTCCCCTAAATTAGAAATCGTACACACAACCACTGATTCTTGAACCGAAAGAACTAGACCGCCTCTACCATTGGATCAATCCCAGGTTGGTATGATGTTAAAAGTTAATCGACATCAAATCCAAACTTTAGAAGATAACCAAGACTGAAACAGGAAATCATAGCTCAATGTAAACTCAAATGCGCACAGAATTTATTCTAACCTCAAGCGGATGGCAGCATATGCAGTAGAGCCCCCAACACGCTATGAAAAGGATACATGAAACATAGCACGACAAGCATACGGAACAAGGATCTTAGTAGAGGACATATCATGAACCTACTTCGAGCATGCGTAAGACATGAGAGAAACAAAAAGGTCAAACGCTTGCCAAGAAATTGTTCAATTGGTCGAAATCTCACAATCAAGTTGGTCATGAGTTTTGCTAAAGGAAAAAATAAAATCTGAACTACTTCAAGTTGGAACCAACTAAAGCTTCTCGATGAGGTTTGAATGGTACGTTGAAAATGATATTTAAGCAACTCCTTCTAACGGAATGTACCATATTAGTCCTTTGTGCATAATTAAAAAACGAAGAAAACTCGAGAGATAATTGAGGCATTTATGACACCAACAAGTAAGGGTTTTTCTGGTTATACATGCCGCTATTCGAGATCTTATAGCTTCAGAAATTCCAATAATTTGTTTGTTCAATACATACTATGACTGGATCTTGCGAATCTTTCGATTCTAGTAAACGATGACGCCATGATTTCGATCCGATCAATTATTAACAAATCAGTATATGCAATTTGTGAGGGTCATTTTAGCTAATGCGAGTCCTTGATAAATAAATAATCTTTTGAACTCCATAGATTTTGAATCGCATGAAACTGATCCGAATTGCTTTCCTAATGAGTCTTGATTTGTAAGAATCCCCGTCACATCAACCTAACGATGAAGAAAACGACGGAACAGCAATTTTGTGTCGATTCTCCACCCCTATTTAATTGAGGAACTTTGTATCAGATGATCACCAGAACAAAGCTTGCTTCGAATTAAGCTAAAAAGATTTGTACTGCAAGAGATGGACTCTTGGCTTCAAATCCTAGTTCTCGTTGCGTGCATCACTCCGGCCGTGGTTGAGGGCAGAGTCCGTAACTACACATTCAATGTAAGTAATAACATTATGGAATGAAGTATTCCTCTGTAAAACTTGCTTGTTTGGACGGTAGCCCGTGCAGCGATGTGTATTTATTCCTCTAATTGGCAGGTGGTAATGAAGAATACGACGAGACTGTGTTCGAGCAAGCCCATCGTGACCGTGAACGGGATGTTCCCGGGACCCACTCTCTATGCTAGGGAAGATGACACCGTGCTCGTGAGGGTCTCTAACCGTGTCAAATACAATGCCACCATCCATTGGTGAGCTCAACTGAGCGTTAAATTAAATTGTTATCTTCAAGAGATTGCATATTGCATATTAATTTTGGTGTATATGCGATCAGGCATGGTATCCGGCAGTTGAGGACGGGGTGGGCCGATGGGCCAGCATACATTACCCAATGCCCGATCCAGCCGGGCCAAAGCTACGTGTACAATTTCACCATCACGGGTCAACGGGGCACCCTCCTGTGGCATGCACACATACTCTGGCTCAGGGCAACCCTGCACGGAGCCATTGTCATCTTGCCCAAGCGTGGTGTTCCATACCCTTTCCCTAAACCCCACAAGGAAGTTGTTGTCGTATTGGGTATGCTCGATTTCGCTTCCAATCTACTTCACTTCCAAAATGAAAGATCAATCATTGCTTGGTTGACAGCATATACTAGTAGAAGCTCTGAACCATTTTGGGGTTTGTGAATCAGGCGAATGGTGGAAATCTGATACAGAAGCTGTGATCAATCAAGCCATCAAGTCCGGATTAGCACCGAATGTCTCCGATGCTCACACGATCAATGGCCATCCAGGGCCAAGTTCCAATTGCCCTTCCCAGGGTAACACTCCATCGACAAACATTGCCATGAAAACAACATCTGAATCTTGATGAAGCAGTTTAGTTTAATGTTCTACTGAGTTGATGTTGACCTTCATTTTCTCTGATGTTAGGTGGATTTACATTGCCTGTTGAGAGTGGCAAGAAGTACATGCTCCGAATCATCAATGCTGCGCTCAATGAGGAGCTCTTCTTCAAGATTGCCGGGCACCAGCTGACCGTCGTGGAGGTCGACGCCACCTACGTCAAGCCTTTCAAGACCAACACGATCGTAATTGCACCTGGCCAAACCACCAATGCCCTCATCTCCACCGACCAGAGCTCTGGCAAGTACATGGTCGCCGCCTCCCCTTTTATGGACTCCCCGATCGCCGTCGACAACATGACCGCGACCGCCACATTACACTACTCCGGCACGCTTGCTGCGACCTCCACGACCCTCACCAAGACTCCCCCACAAAACGCGACCGCTGTGGCCAACAATTTCGTTAACTCGCTCCGGAGCCTCAACTCGAAGAGGTACCCTGCCAAAGTCCCTCTTACCGTCGATCACAGCCTCCTTTTCACAGTTGGACTAGGAATCAACCCTTGCCCTTCGTGCAAAGCTGGCAACGGAAGCAGAGTCGTGGCAAGCATGAACAACGTGACATTCGTGATGCCGACGACAGCCATTCTCCAAGCACATTTCTTCAACATAAGCGGCGTCTTCACGAGCGATTTCCCCGGTAACCCGCCGACCATTTTCAACTACACGGGGTCACCGCCATCAAATTTGCGGACCACAAGCGGGACAAAGGTGTACCGGTTGCGTTATAACTCGACGGTCCAGCTCGTGTTGCAAGACACCGGGATTATCGCCCCAGAGAACCACCCAATTCATCTTCACGGGTTTAATTTCTTCGCCATTGGGAAGGGATTAGGAAATTATAATCCGAAAGTGGATCAGAAGAACTTCAACCTTGTTGATCCTGTTGAGAGGAACACAATAGGAGTACCATCTGGGGGATGGGTTGCAATCAGATTCAGAGCAGATAATCCCGGTACAATTCTAGTTTATCGACTATTCTCGTTTACTCTATACCAAAAATTTAACCACTCTGCAAGTTTTTCATGACTCTGTTGTTGAAACTTTTTGCAGGCGTTTGGTTCATGCATTGTCATCTGGAAATTCACACAACCTGGGGACTCAAGATGGCCTTCTTGGTGGACAATGGGAAAGGCCCGAACGAGTCGCTTCTACCGCCTCCGAGCGATCTTCCGAAGTGTTGATCCATGGGGAAAATTTTGATAATCAAGTATGCGGCATCTGGAGATGAAGAGTGATGAGAAGACAAAAGAACCTGACCACAGAGGGAAAGGCATATGTAGGTGGTTTTGACCTACTACAATGAAGATCAGAATTGTTTCTTGAGCAAAAGTAGGAAGAGTATTGCTCAAGCATGTTAATTAAGAAAAAAAATTCCATGTTTTGATTGCAAAGTTCGTATTTCGTAAGAATTTTTCTTAATCAGCTAGGTGCTAAAAAAATTTTTCTGGAAAAGAAAAAGATTCTGCCGTTCGCCAAAATTGCAAATACTTGGCAAGTTAATTGTGCACACAGAGACTAGACTATCGTGTTTTGGTTGATAATGGGCCTGATGCTCTAACAGTGACATATGATGGATAGGTCCAATAGATATTATCATATATAGCTAAGGTGTCCTCTCTGCTCCTACATTCTAGTCTAGGCTTTATCCTTCGGGAGCCGTCTAAGGAGGAGGAGATAGAAGAGGAAATAGCTAATTAAAAGGAATCAATCAAAAGCAAATTCATAGATTCCACACACCGGACTTTCCGTGGCTGAGAGCCCTTACATCACAGGCACAAAAATGCACTCACTAGAAATGTGCTCAGCCACTAAGTTAATAGCCCATCATATGGGCCTCTCCTCTAGGTCCACCAGATCAAAAGCGAGAGAAAGCATGGCTCTCTTTTTCCCTTCTTTGCCCCTATATCACCATGTGAAAGGGGCATGAAGAAATAAAAAAGGGGATTTTACCAACTTGCTCTGACTTAAAATAATAAAGTTATAAGTTCGTCTCACTTCATCATCCATTTAATAAAAGAGAAGTTGCATTTCTTAATTGAACTTGGACGTAGCTCGTCCCTTTTTGGATGTAAAGCGATGTCAAACCAAAACATTTGATGAGAACTAGCTCTCCCTAAAATGGAGGTTAGCAAGCCATACCTTCTAGTATAGCTACCTTGCTATGATTTCATCTAGTCACAAACCCCACCTCTGGCATCATCCTCCTCGTGTTTAAGATAATTAATGACTTCAGGCATAATCAAATGACATAGTTTGATAGGGTGTGTGTTATTTGAATTTATCATGTACATGTTTCTTGAATTGTTGCAGAAGCAAGCGATCGAACAATAATGTAGATAAAACAAGAAAATAAATAGGACATTAAATTTATGTGGTTTCGTCGGATGACTTACGTCCATAGATGAAGCAGAAATATATTCTACTATAGATCAAGCGATACAATAGAGATTGAAACCATGCTCAAGTCATTTAAACACTATCAATGTCTTCTAGCCCCAATTACATGCAATAACCCAAATAATGTTTAACCCCACAATTAATCACGAAATAAGCTCTCAATATAATAAAGGAATGATACACAAATTTTTACCGGAAGAATTTAATTGGCTTCAACACTTCAATTGTTTGTGTAATTTCACAAAGAAACCCCACTGCCAAGCACCTACGTCTATGGGATGTTACTCGCAAATTGAGCACCCATGACACTCACAAAGAGAACATCACTTGACTTCTTGAGAAAAACATCCCTTGGCCCATATTGCAAGTATATATAATAGTCATTATGAAGTCCTTTGCCGAATTCCTTGACTTTTGTCTTTTCCTTTTTTCAATTTTCCTTGATTGATATGCAAGACCTTCGACTTAGACCATAATGAAGAGGAAATATGATTTCCATGGCACATCACCACCAACATCCACATATATTCCATTTATCTTGAGTCGGATTTTGTTCGCGGGCTCAAACTTGAGATATTTTAATAGACTCAACCTTAATTCAATGTTTGAGTCAAGTCATCGATTTGTTGGAATTTGGACTTCACTACTACTTTCTTGTAGTCCTTTATAGGCTCAACCATTACAAACATTTTCCAAGTCCAAGTATTGAATTTCACCACAATTGTAGACCTCATCTAAACACCAACAACACTGGCACTTTTAACTGCTCCCCACGACACAACTAGGGGTGATCGAGTCCATACTTGGATCTTATACCTGATCTTGTTATAATCGGTTCTACCTTTTTTTTTACCTTGTACCTAACCCTGTTTGCACTAGACCCTATACTCGAACCACCCTGTTTTTCCGGTCCGGTTCCAAGATCAACCCTATTTCCACTAGATTTTGTTTTGCAATCATCTAATATCCTATACAGCTTTGAATTATACATTAATACATGAGAACATTTTAGGGGGGACTAAGGTTGACACCAAATTCTAGAGTGGCTAAGCGAAAATTCACCAATTGACAAATAATCAATGGAAACAATCTGTATAACGAGCGCTAACAACACATTTACACAAAAGAGCCTAACAAATTCGAGATAAAAAAGACCGGAGATTCCTAACCTCAATAAAATTGGTGAACTTGGAATCTCTATTGACCACCAACTAATGAACCTAGAAATCCATCAAACCATGTGCACAAGAGAAGACAAAGATTACAGTTAAGCAAAATGCCAATTTGGCCCCGAGAAACAGGGAACGAGCATAAAATCAAGCGAAAAGGGCTTCTGAGAGTCCTCGAGGGGGACGTAGTACTTGGCGAGATAGGCCTTGCCACGTTGGTTCTGCAATAGTATGTTTTGGATCACAAGAATTTGGCGACAATGGATGCCGTTTGTTGAATGGTGTGAGAAAGAGCCAGCGATGGACGGTGTGACGGTGAGCTAGCGATGGATAGTGGAATGGTGATTTGGAGAGCGAGGGAAATGAGCGAGGAAGGAATGATGAAGGAGGAGTGCTGAGAGGAAAAAACGCCGTACAATTGTGAACCGATTCCAAAATCAGTCCAGGAACCAGTTCTTGGGTGGGTAATCACTTGGAACCGATTCCCGAATGGGTTCAAATCGATTATGAATTTTTGGAACCAATTCCCGGACTGTTTTCAAGAGGAACCAGTTCCAAACCCTGTTTTCCGAATGGGTTGGTTAGGTTCCTAGGTATATATAGTCCGATTGCACACCCTTAGACACAACCACCTCTACCATAGATAAAGTAAAATCGTCTTTGCATCCATATCTATGAGAAAATCGAATATGTACCTTGCAAATATCAGCAGTTTAACAATTGTTGGCTCTACAAGCTCAATCTTGCTATAAGCACCATCTGTGTCATTACCTTGGCAGTATCTTCTACTTCAGGAGTTTCTAATTGCAACTCCATCTCAAGCTAAACACCATTGGGATTTGTATAAAAACTACTAATAACATTCCTGCCCAGAAGTACTCAAAACTCATCAAATGTAATTTCTCCATTGATAATAGGTAAATTTGATTTCGGGTACCACAATTGATGGATTTGCTCACCTTGTGCATAGCCTAGGAACATGTGCTTTCTTGCCCTCTTATCAAGCTTACCATCATTAATTCGAACATAACATAAACGATCAAATATTTTGAGAACAATATAATTAGTAACTTTACTTTACCACACTTTTTTGGAAGTTCGACATCCAATCTCAATCATTGGGGATCTATTCACCTAGTTGCTCATTGTACGAAGCACATTGGTTTGGAATTTCTTAGCCATAAAAGCATTAGAGAGTATTTTTTGGGCCGTCTCTAGTAATGTTCTACTTAGCAATTCTGCAACATGTCGTGATTTATTGGCACTAGTGTGATGTTTCACTATACCTTCCTTCATGCATAATTCATTTAACAACTGCAAGTAGAATTCTATACTACTTACTATCAATTTGCATATGCTCATTATTTTACCATGCTCCTTTTCGATCAAAACTCTCAACTCTCCAATCCTAACATCATAAACTTGTGCCTTAGTAAAACACCTAGATTCTCTTTGAGTATTCATCCACAATTGTTAACATATATCTGGCAATCTTTCTTGAAGAAATTCGCTACAACTTGCAAACATCCAAATGAGTCGACTATGCAATCTCCATGGTTTTTCTAACACCCATACTAAATTGCACATTTTCCCGTTGATCTAAATCACAACACCTGCATACATTCAGTTTATTAGTAATATAACCATATAATAAATTTCTTTAACTTAAAATTTCCAGGCTTCTCTCGTTAATAATGTGCCCTAAACTAGGGGTGAGCATAGTTTTTGGGTAATACCATTGATCCTAAGTCCTCGAATATGTAGGGTAAGTTATAAGTTCCCAAAACCATTTCGATGAGTAGGTTTCAAGTTCTAGGTGAAACTGAAAACCAAAACAAGTCTTTATTGTTTTTCTTATTCTCTGTCCTCACGTGAGCCTAGGACATTTCAAGTGTCCAATGATGAGTATAATCTAAAAATACTAGTTTGAACTTCCATTTGCGGTTATATTCATGATTGAGAATTTTATTTTGTTAATATTTCATAATCTCCGTGTCTTTAATATGGGTTGTGATAAGCGAATTATTGCAAATGGCGGTCATTAAAGGTGATAATTCACTACAACCATTCAATTAAGAATACAAGCGGAACCTAGGTAGGCCATAAAACCTATTATAGGGTAGATTTTAGGTTCTTAGACATGCAAAGTAGGTTCTAAGTTCCAAAAATTAGGAATCTTGTTATGATAGGCAAGTTCCAAGTTTTAAGTTCCACTTAGAACCACGTATAATCGTGCACCTCTACCCTAAAGCATATGTCATAATTTAAACTCTTGATCAAATGCGTCTGACGTTTCCGCAACAAAACCTATCATCGTCTCATTTTAAAACTCATGTAAACCACTATGCTTCATGTATTTCATTATCACTAATGCACCTCGAACAACTTTTAGAATTTCACATTCTGAAATATATTGATATGCAATTGAGTTTAAGGCACTCAAGGAAATCAGGTTCTTCTTCAACTCTAGAACACACCTCACTCCAGTCAATGTCTTTACAATATTGTTATTCATTTGGATTCTAACATTGCCAACATTTACAATATTACATTCAACGTTGTTATCCGATTATATTGCTACTATATGTGCATTGATAGGTAGTAAACCAATTCCTATTTGGTGTTGCGTGTAACGAGCGATCACAATCCATAATCCTTTCACCAAATGACGAATTAGTTGTAAGAGACAATACATGATCAATATTGTCTGAATTACTATCTGCCATTAAGTAACATCATTTGCAAACTCAACTCTAATTTCCTAACTCTTTGAATTCTTTAGCTTAAAGTAATCCCTTTTAAAATATCCCATCTTGTCACAACTTCAACACATCACCATCAGTCCTAGATTGGCTATGTATGTTTGAATTTACACCACTCTTGCTAACACGTGTATTAGATCTTCCTTTATTTTACTTGCTAAAGTAGTAAATGCAGACAGATACTCCTCAATGGACATTCTCACTCAGAATCAAATCTCAAATCTCATCAAACGTCAAGCTTATTGATCCATATAAATTACTAATAGTAGTATTCCAACTATAAGACAATAGGGATAATAGAATCAAATCATGTACTATATCATCAAAGTTAATCTCAACTTAACTTAATTGACTAACAATGACATTTTATTTATTGATATAATCAACAACTGACGCACATTCACTTAAATTCAAGTTAAATTGGCGTCATATCAAGTAGACTTTATTGATCATTGAGGACTTCTCATATACTTTTGACAAGGCTTTTGTCAATTCCACAGTGATCTTATCGTTCACACTATTAAATGCGATGTTACAAGCCAATGTGAGCCGAATAATACACAATGCTTGTCTATCTAGCAATTCTCATTCATCTTACTTCATTGACTCATTTCTCTCCAGATAAGAGTAAGTGCAAATTTCTTAAATACAAATAATCATCAATATGCATCTTTTAGAAACCAAAATCATTTTGATTAAATTTGTCAATTCTCACTCTTCCTTCTTTTGTCACCATCTATTCATTTCAACTCAACCAAACTTAGCTCTAATACTCATTGTTATAGAAGCAAACGATCAAATAATAATATAGAGGGCTGGCCATTTGTGCATTCTCAGTAACTGTTCATCTTCTCTCAAGAGGGCGATTTTCACACTGTTCATCTTGCCTGGTCTTCATCTCGTCCCGTGAGCTTTAGCCGTTGGTTTGTCTCAATTTTTGGAGAGTTTCTTCTTCTAGCTTCCCTCCATCTTCCCGCTGAACGGTTTGTTCCAGTTTGCCCCATAAGGGAGATTGAAGCAGCCCTATTTCTTCCCCAAGTCACTGCTGGCCCCTGCACTGGTTTTGCTCAAGCTGGTTCCAGAGCTAGACGAAGGGCCTTGCGGTGGTTGTGTTGGCCCCTTAGCACCCCTCCTCTCCCTATTGCAGCCTATACCCTGGTATGGATTCTCTTTCTGAGTCGTCCATACTATAGAGGGTTTTGTTAGGTTGCTGGAGGGTTTCGCTCGCTTGTATGGCGTCTTCTTCAGCTGAGAGGAGTGGCCTCTTAAATGAGGCCCACCTAGGTGCTGTTAGTGGTAAGGGACTTAGCCCTCATACTCGTAATGTTGTAAGCCGACCTATTGGGAAGCCGGTTCAACCCTCTCATCCCGTCGTGGGGCCTTCTTTGGTTGGCGATGGGATTAAGTTGGGACCGTGGTCTAAGCCTCCTCGCGAAGGACGGTCTAGAGGCCGTAGTCATGCTCGTGCCCCTTCTAAACATCTCCAAGCTCCGAGCAAGCTGCCTAGCTCTTCGAGGCCCCATAAGCCAGGTTTTGGGCCAATGTGGCAAGACTTGCAGCAAAGGGATACGAGTTGACCTATGCCCCTCCTTCTTTTGTGGATGATAGGCCGGTTGTTAACTTATCCGGTGAAGTGCTGTAGGCTACGGACCCCAAGTGGAACGAGTACTTGGTTGGTTACTTTGTAAGGAAGAGGCTTTCGTTTCAGCTCATCGAGCAAGCATTGAAGAATACTTGGGGCCCTAAGCTGGTGGATGTGCTAGTCAATGACTAGGGGTTCTTCTTTTTTCATGTCCCAAATCCTTTGTTCCATAGGAAGATATTGGAATAGGAGCCTCTCACAGGAGCAAGGGTTCCCCTTATTTTACAGTAGTGGAAGCCTCTGTTGTAACTAAAAAAAGAAGGCAATCTTTTGTCTCGGTATGGATTAGGCTCAAGAATCTTCCTCTTGACCTTTGGTCTGCGCCGACAATTAGTGCCATAGCTAGCTTCGTTGGCAAGCCCCTTCATGTGAATCAACGCACGAAGGGTATGAGGGTGATTTCTTTTGATAGAGTTTGTGTTGAGATCCAAGCAAAACAGCCAAGAGTTTTGGCGGTTGAAGTGAATATGGATGGAGTTTCGTGTTCGATTGCCGTTGAATACGAATGGAGGCATGTGGAATGCCTTAAGTGTGGCATGTTTGGCCACAAGTGTGAGGTCTCCCCCTCACCGGTACAGTCTCACACTGCCCTTGTTTCTTCGGATCTTGTAAGCCCCCCACCCCTGTTTTGGTAGTCCCTGCAATACCAGAGCAAGCTTAGAAGCAAGTTAAAGGCAAAAAGAAGAAGCCTCCTCCCCCGGTGGTTGTTAGCTCGACCATCCAGGTTAGTTCGAGTGATGAGGGGCAGTATTTTGAAGCTTAAGGCTACAATAGTGGAGAGGGGAACACCTTCTACCACTTCTCGCAAAACTCTTAGAGGTCCCAAATTTAATTTGAAGCAAGCTAAAGCCGCCCCCGACTCGTCTCTACAAACGAAATCGCCAGCCCTACGGAGCCATTCGCTCTTGAGCTGCCTAGTTGGGGAGAGGAGCTAGGGGGCTCGGACAATCTGGTCTCCTCTTCGGATGATGATCTGTTTTCCTTGTGCCCTTCTCCAAAGACATCTGCTATTGATAAGAGGGTTGAGACTATACAGGACAAGCTGCTCACTCTGGCTCTAGACCCTCCCCCTTCGACGACCCATGTTGCTTCGCCTCCCACTCAGCGCAGCTCCTCCAAAAGGAGGTAACCCTCTTTCTTCCCTTCTTCTTTATTTGTGTATATGTACATAAGATGCTGGAATATTAGGGGCCTTGTTGCCCCTCTCAGACAAGCGGAGGTTTGGAATCTTGTTCTGACAAATCGGTTGGCGTTGATCAATTTAGTTGAGACGAAATTCCCCCACAATCTATTTAGTGCTATTTATGGGAATTTGATGACTAATTGGTGCTGGTTGGCTAACTTTGAGCACTCCCATCGGGAAAGGATTTGGGTTGGTTAGGATCCTTCCACTGTTTCCTTTGAACCTTTCTCGTTTTCGGACCAAGTGATTCATGGGAATCACAGGTGTTTGGATTCGAGAGTTGTCTGTCGTGTTTCAATTGTATATGCTGAGCACTCCTTCACTTCTCGGAGTCCTCTTTGGGAGGACCTTGTGCTTAGGAGTTCTACTTTGCAGAATATGCCTTGGCTTGTTATGGGAGATTTCAATGCTATCAAGGACCCCTCAGACAAGTTAGGGGGTTTGGATGTATGGTTGTCGTGCTTTGACGAGTTCAAGTAGTGTCTAGATTAGCGGAACTGGAGGACCTTAGATATGTGGGGTTTCGCTACACGTGGTCTATTTCTTCTGGATCTTCTCGCAAGGCGAGGAAAATTGATAGGGGGTGCGTTTGGATGTGGCATTTCCAAGCCACTTTAGGCCTCCAAAGCCCTTTGGGCTAAAAATGAGTGTTTGTCAATTTGTTTTGTAAACATCCTTGGCTAAAAGTTAGCCTTTTGAAGGTTGAAAGCCCAAGGCAGGGTCCCCCCTGCCTTGGGCATTTCAGCATTCTCGGTAAGCTGGCTATCCCCCTTTAATGAATTTTGTTCGATTGCCATTGTTTCCCTTATAAGTGAAGAAAATTCCAAGTTTAACCTTTTAGAAACCCTAGATTTGCACATGCTTTCCTCTTCCCTTCTTGACCCACCCGCAAGTTATCGTCTTCCTCTTCTCTCTCAAATCCACGAGCCTAACCCACTCACAAGTTCTCGTCTTCTTCTTCTTCTCTCTCAAATCCACGAGCACACACCAAGTTTCGTCATCAAACCGAGCTCCCCCATACAACCCAAAAGCCATCTTCTCAATACGCTCCTGTGGAATACGCCTTTGGTTTCGCTGCTCTGTGGAATACACCTCTGATTTCACTACGCGGCGCCGCGCCTTTGGTGTCGCTACTATGTGGAATAGGCCTCTGGTTTCCCTGCGCCTTTGGTTTCGCCGCGCCTCTGGTTTTGGTGCGCCTTTGGTGTTGCTACTCTGTGGAATACTCCTCTAGTTTCGTTGCGCCTTTGGTGTCGTTACTCTGTGGAATACGCCTCTGGTTTCGCTACGCCTTTGGTGTCATTGCTCTTTATTGCTTGGCTATTTGGTCACCGCTTGGTCATCTTCTGTCTTCGCTCATCAATTCCCAGTGCTCGCCTCTCTCTTGGTGTCTACTTTCTTCATTGAATCAAGTCGCTTGGCTCTCTTGTGTTCACCTCCCTCTTCACTGAGAACGTACTTGCTCATCTCGCCCTAATCTAGGTTCTTTTGATTCGATTCCTTCTTATTATGCTTTTTCTAGTTGTGATTGTTAAGTGTGTGATTGCATTTCTTGATGCGTTTGTTATCCTAGATGATGTCCGTTAAATTAATGAAACCCGTTAAATTAATGAAACCAAAAATTCATTTAACGCACTTAGGACACAATACTCTCTCAATACAGTGACTTTAAATCAACTTTGTTGTGAGTAGCTGTTATGAGTAGCTGTTTGTTGTTTGTTGTTTGTTGTGAGTAGCTGTTATGAGTAGTTGTTTGTTGTGAGTATCTATTATGCACAAGTCTATCTCAAAATCAAATTTAGTAATATAGTTATTTTAAATTCTATGATCGTTTATCTTATGGATTATTAAATCGCAATTTTAGTAATGAAGTACAAGGTAAAATTAGAATTAGACCTAAAGTTGAGTATTTTTTTTTTTTTTTGAGGAACTAGATCTCTCTTTATAATTAGAACCCACGCTTTGTAGCAGGTGCAAATGAAAAGAAAACCAAAAGAAAAAATAAGAACTTATAACACAAGAAAATAACCCCAGCCCACTTTTTGGACGATCCTAAAAAAGAAAAAAACACAAAATTGGTTATCAGCATTATAAAAATAACCTCCATTTCAAACTACCCCAGAAACATGTGTATACCATAGATATCATGTGTATGTGATAGATACATCAACTTAGCTAAAATAACAATGTTTTGCTTCAATTATAATGGATGTTTTGCTCCAATTCCTTCCAAAATCCATGATTTGAAATTATAACAGACAAACTCAAAACGTTAGTAGTAAGAATTTGATCTTTGGACCAAAAACAAGTGATTCAATTTGCTTCCGAGTTGTGCCAAGTTTAGTTCTGGCCACGGCTCAAAAGAAGCACTTGCACAATGCTCAAGTCAAGACTTCATCCTAATATCAAATATGGGGTTGACTGCAAAGGGAGACAAAGAGAGAGATCACATAGACATGGAAACAGAGCACATGAAGTAAATATCCCCTTTTAAGCTTTTCGCTCTCAACCCTTTTCACCATCTAGTGAAAAATCCCCTAAAAGCCTAAAGAAAAAGAAACAAGAAACAGAAAGATCAGCTCATATTTTCCTCTATGTTCCCAGTTCTCACTCTCTCTGCCACTACCTCTCTCTATCTCGCTAGGGTGTTTGAAGGACACACACACACACACACACACACACACACACACACATTCATGTGTCTTAGTGTCCGGTTTTGTTTTGCTATATCACCACTTTGACTGGAATATAAAGCCCAAACAATGGATGGCAATAGATATCTTTATGACATACTCTTTTTTTCTTTTGACAAATAAGACAACAGTCTTTGGCGTTTTAAATCTACTCATATTTTCATGTGTTACTCCAGTAATCATTTTCTTCAAATTCATTTTAGCAAACTGAATAACCATTACACCAGCAATAGATTTACCTTCTCTTCCCTCTCTTTTTCCTTTAAGGTGCATTTTCTATGGCTATATCGTTCATTGATTACATCAAATACAAGCTGGAAAATCATTATTTGCAAAGAAAACATAAAGGAAGATGCCAATTGAACTAAAAGAAGAGGTCTGTTGACCAAGCACCTCAGAAATATAGTGTAAGCTTGAAGAGCTGCCTGTTCAAAATGTACTTTAAGCACAAATGCAAATTAAATATCTAGGCTTATGCTGAGAGACACAACAAACATCATGGCCAAATCCTGTATATATCAAACAAATGGCAGGAATAATAGAAATTTACCAGATCAACCTGAAGTAGAAGATTGAATTGCTGAACTCAATGAAGTCACTTTTGGCGTCTAAAGATTGTATATAGATAGCTTCTCTGGGCTCCTCATGGTATGGAAGTAAAATCTTAAACCGTCTAGCAAATATTTTTCAGTGCTATGCATAGTTCTATCTATATACACATGTGTTCATTCATCTATAGGGAATTGGGTCGTAGTTAATCTCATTTGTTTTCATTTTTCAAATGTGTTCGTGTTCATTTTATTGGAAGATGGCGAGTTCACCAAAAGAAAAGGCATATTGGAGCCCGGAAGATGTAGAAATGTTTTGTCGATTGTGCATTGAACAAATTGAAAAAGGCAATCGTCCTGCGAGCAACAAAAGAGACGGATGGACAGCTATAATTACCAAGTTTGAGGAGCTAAGGGGCAAAAAATACGATAAAAATCAAATGAAGAGTAAGTGAGATAATCTAAAGGAAGAATGGAAAAGATGGAAGTAATTGGTTCAAAAGGAAACAAGACTAGGATGGGATCCAAGAAAGAAAATCATTGATGCGAGTGATGAATGGTGGGAGAGAAAGATTCCGGTGTTTATCTTTTCTGCCACATTTTTTTTATAAGTTTATCTTTTGTGATATAACTCATGAAAATATCTTATTATAACATGCCAATTCTAAGCTTAAAGTCTTTCGAACGAAAGGCATACATTAAGATATGGAAGTTTTGTTGGACAAAATGTTCCAAGGTACGGTTGCCACTGGAAGTGTTATCTGGAATCCTGCACAAGGTTTATGCAATACTAAAAATCTTGAGGCCACACAAGCTGATATTGGTGATTATGCATGATCTACTGATGATACTTTAGAGTGTGATGTAGGTGAAATAAATGCCCAACCAAGTCAAAGTAAGAGCCATAAAAGAACGGTGCAAAGTTCCACGAAGGAAGGTCGAGGAAAGAGAGAAAAAATTGACCGGACCTACTAAGTTAGCATTGCAAATTGACAGACTTTGTTCAGCAGTTAAAAGTATGAGCAATGCAACATCGGTTGCAAGGGAATTTGACCTTTACAAAGAAATTAGGCAAACATTGAAAGCCATTCCTGAGATTAAGGAAGACATAAAGTTGTTCTTCTTTGCACTCTCTCATCTTTTTGAAAAGAAAGACAATAGGCAAATTTTTATGAATTTGGATGGAGATGAAGAGAAAGTCGAGTGGCTAAAATATAAGTTGGAGGAACATAATAGTCATCGCTAGGATGCTAGTTACTTGTTTGAGCTTTTCATATTAATCTATGTTGTAATGTGAAACTTATTTTGGATTTGTGATTTGCAGTACTTGTGAACTCTTCTTTTAATTATGTTTTTGAGACTTGTGTTTTTAGTTTGTGTTCTTTTGATCAGATGGAGTTTGCATATATATTATGAAGATAATTGTTTCATTGATGGATGATTACCCATCACTTTTATTATTATTTTGTTACTTTAAACAGATATGGACGACTCTCTTGAAAGAGAAATTCATGAAAAAGAGGACGAGAAATATTGGCAACTTGTGGAAATTACTCAAGCCGCAATCGCTTATCAGGCAATATATAGTGACAAAAAACCTTGTAGGACATCATCATATATAGGAAATGCATGGGTAGGAGAGTTGATGGATGAAGATGCTAATCCGATAAAGTGTTATCAAATGTGTAGAATAGATAAGATTGTATTTAATAATTTAATGCATGATTTAATAACACGTTATAGTCTTGAAGGAACTAGGAATATTGATGTTACAGAAATATTTGGAATATTTCTTCATATTTTAGGACATGGTATATGTAATAGGTTGATACAAGAGCGCTTTCAACGTTCTGGGAAACCGTAAGCAGGTACTTTAGCATAGTATTAGATAAAGTACGTGAAATGGGAAAAGATTTGATCCAACCGGCTGATTGGCAATTTAGGGATGTTCTAGAGAAGATAAAAAATAATCGAAGATTTTTTTCCATATTTTAAGGTATGTTTTGATTATACAATAGGAAGAAGGAATTAAAAGCAAAATTTGATTATACAATAATATTTGCATATTTTTTTTTTTTAGGATTGTATTGGAGCTATTGATGGCACTCATATCCCAGCGGTTATACCTATAAAAGATCATATTCGTTTTATTGATCAAAAAGGTACACCGACTCAAAATATCTTAGTGGTGTGTAATTTTAATATGGAATTCAATTATGTTTGGGCTGGTTGGGAGGGCCAAGCCCATAATACTTTCTATGAAGCTTTAGGAAGACGTGATGTGCAATTTCCTCATCCTCCTCCAGATTTGTTAATTATGGTTTTTGTACATTAATATGTATTAATGTGGTATATGTTGATTAAATTTATATTATATTTGTGCAGGGAAATATTATTTAGTAGATGCTGGATATTCAAATCCGACGAGTTATTTGGGACCGTACAAAGAAGTTAGATATCATTTGCCATAATTTCAACAAGGTCCTGCTATAGGCTATCAAGAGGTATTCAATCATGCTCATTTCTCATTGCGATCGGAAATTGAGCGAGCTTTTGGTGTCTTGAAGAAGAAGTGGAAGATTCTAAAGCATATGCCAAGTTTTTCATTTGAAAAACAAGTAAAAATTGTTATAGCAGCAATAACGTTGCATAATTATATACGACAAAATGCCGCCAATGATAGACATTTTGCAAGAGTAGATTTGGATTCCAATTATGGATATTCAATTGACCTTGATCATACAAATGAGGGGGCCAGTACTTCAAATGGCAATTTATCTTTTGACATGGCGTGTTTACATGATCAAATAGTAATGAGTTTAGTAAATACTTAAGGATGTTTGTAATTTTCAATAAAAACCTATATCTTTCTTCGATGCATATGTAATCATGTTTATTGTAATGAAATTAGTCTTTCTTTTTAATTGAGAAAAAGTCCACTTTGATGTATTTTTTAACTTATGAATTTGTTAATATATCTCTTTTATATATACATCTCAGTGCAAAATCATTTTTAAAAAAAAATCATTGAATTCGTTAATATATCTCTTTTATATACACATCTTAGTGCAAATATATATTTTAAAAAAATCATTGAATTTGTTAATATATCTCTTTTATATATACATCTCAATGCAAATATATATAAAAAAAATTCATTATTTTTGTTAATATATCTCTTTCATATATACATCTCGGTGCAAATATATATATATATAAAGTCATTATTTTTGTTTTCAATTTAAAAAAATAAAAACTAAAAACTTAAATTGGTCGCGCTAAAAGACTTCCCAAATATGTGTTTACCAAACAGCATTTCCCCAAAGTTGCTTCTCAAGGTGCTTTTCAATTATAGTTTACCAAACAGTTTTTGCATTTAATCAAAACCCTTTAGACCAAAGGCCCTTGCATTTCCTCAAAGGTTTTTCCCAAAAGCTTTCCTAAACGCACCCAGGGTCTTGGTGAACCCTTGTTGAAGCCAAGTTTTTTCTTTCTCGGAAGCCTCCTTCCTCACTCTTGGGATCTCCGACCGCTCACCTATGGTGGTTAAGGTGGAGAACCCGGTGTTTCGAAGGAGGCTGTTCAAGTTCTTTGATTTTTGGATGAAGCACTCGAACTTTGAGACAATTGTGAAGCAAGTTTTGGAGGCACTAGGAGAAGGGATTTCTATGTTTAGGCTTGTTTGCAAGCTAAATGCCCTAAAAAGTCGGCTCAAATAGTTAAGTAGAGATTCTTTTGCCAATATCTCCACAAGGACTTCAAAAGCAAAGGAGGCTTTAAATCAGACTCAGGTTGGCCTCCTTCAAGATCCTACTAGTATTGCGCTTGCGGATCTGGAGAAGGTTCAATGCCACGCCTTCTTGGAGCTTCGTTCTCAGGAGGAGTCATTCTTTAGACATAAAGCTAGAATCAAATGGCTTAAGGTGGGAGACCAGAATACGAAGTTCTTCCACCACTATATCAGCAAAAGACAAATGAGAAACATAATTCTTTTTGTGGAGGATACCCTAGGTAACCAAATCACTGATCCGCAGCTAGTCTAACAGCCTTTTGTGGAGTACTTCTAGGACCTCCTCAAGCCTCCGGTGGACCAGCATACACCTCTAGTTCTGGAGATTCGTGAGGTCATCTGCTCTCAGCTTAATGATGACTAGATCATCTCTCTTGCTCAGCCTGTGTCTGACCTAGAGATTTGAGACACTCTTTTTTCTCTAGCTCGGGGCAAGGCCCCGAGTCCAAATGGTTTCATGGTTGAGTTCTTCAAGGAGAACTCGGGGACGGTTGGTCAGCTGGTCACAGTAGCTGTTAGGGATTTCTTCACCTCGGGGAGACTCCTTAAGGAAATCAAAAATGCCATTTTGGTTTTGGTGCCGAAGGTTCCTAATGTGACTACCGTCGATGACTATAGGCCTATTGCATGCCGCAATACTATCTACAAGATAATTACAAAAGTGTTGGCGAATAGGGTTGCTGCAATGCTGAGGGATCTTGTGAGCCTGTCTTAAAATGCTTTCGTTAAGGGATGGCGGATCAGGGATAATATCCTCTTGACTCAGAAACTCTTTTCTAGTTTCCATTTGAAGCCTTATACACCTAAGTGTGCTGTTAAAATGGACTTCAGAAAGGTCTATGATACCATGGATTGGCGGTTCCTTGAGAATGTTCTCCTTACTTTTCGTTTCCCTGATCGATTGGTACACCTCATCATGACCTGTGTGCGGACACCTCGGTTTTCCATTGCTGTGAATGGGGAGCTTCACGGTTTCTTTCCTAGTGGGCAAGGCCTATGTCAGGGCGATCCCATATCTCCCTATTTATTTACTTTGGTTATAGAGGTGCTCTCAGGGTTACTCGGGAGGTGCTTGCTACACCCGGATTTTAGATTCTTTTGGAGATGCAAGTCTACTACCTCTTGCATTTGTTCTTTGTAGATGACGTATTCCTCTTTTGTGAAGGCCATTTGCCGTCTGTGACGCTCCTCAAGGAAGGACTCCAAACTTTCTCTTCTTGGAGTGGCTTGATTCTGAATCCGAGGAAAAGTGAGGTGTTCCTATCAAGAGGCTCGCCATCATTAAGTAATCAAATCCTGTTGTATCTTGGTTTCCTTGAAGGGAACTTACCAGTTCACTACCTGGGAGTTCCAATTATTACATCAAGGCTGGGGAAGGTGGATTGTGCTGCTCTTGTTAGACGCATCACATCGGGGGTGCAATCTTAGACTCATCGGTTTCTTTTCTTTGTCGGCCGTCTTCAACTGATCAGGTCAGTTCTTCATGTCATTTAGGCCTATTGGGCAAGTGTCTTTATTCTTCTTGCGACAATGTTAGACAAGACTGAGCACATTCTCATAAAATTCCTTTGGAGAGGCCCGGAGTTGGGCAGAGGGGGTGCCAAGGTCTCCTGGGATGATGTGTGCCTCCCTAAAGCCAAGGGACGTCTTGGTATCCGGAGATTGCGCGAGTGCAATAAGGCAACCATGCTCAAACATATCTGGAACTTGTTTTTAGATAAGGAGTTTTGATGGTGCAAATGGGTTCACTCGACCTTCTTAAAGAGGAGGAATTTATGGGTCGTAAAGAAGCAGACTTATTATTCTTGAGCTTGGAAGAAGATTTTACAACTCAAGATGGAAATCTGGCTTAGCTTCTTCTGGAAGATAAGGGATGGCCTATCAGTGTCACTCTTGTTTGACAATTGGCACCCTAGGGGTCCTTTAAACTTATATTTCTCAAATTCGCTCATCTATAACTCCGGTCTCTCTAGGTAGGCTTCAGTGTCTGACCTCTTTTCTGATGATGGCCAAGCTATCAAGTCGGTAATTGAGTCTTGGGGTTCGCCACTTCCCTCGTTGTCTGGGAGCCAGGATTGTTTTTGTTGGAGGGAGGACTCATCGGGTGTGTTCTCGATCGGCTTGGCTTGGGAGGCCATAAGGTAGAAGAAGACCCAAGTCAATTAGCATCCTTTCATCTAGAACAATGCCATCCTACCTCGATACCAACTTAACCTTTGGCTTATAACCAAGCGTAGGCTTCCTACCCAATCTCTCCTAATGTCTTATGGTAGGATTGATGATGCTTCCTGCCCCTTTTGCAATGGGGTGCCCGACTCTATAGATCATCTCTTTTTTGGGTGTCGCATTACATCCAGTATTGCTTTCTTTTGGGCGGCCAGATGTAATCTTCCTTGGCGGAATAGGTCTTGGGGGAAGAATCTCCGTTGGGCCATTACCTTGCTTTCGGGCAATGAGTTTTATAAATGTGTTGCCCACTTTTCTTTTGGTACGCTTTGCCATATCATTTGGAAGAACATGAACAATATTCTCTTTAGGGGGGAGCCGCTTTTTGTTCCGGCCATAAAGAAGCATCTTCTCAAAGTCGTCAAAGACAAGGCAATCACCTTCAGAAATGTGGAGGACTCCATAAAAAATAGAAGGTTACAACATTCTTGGGATGTTGACCCCATTATCTTCTCTTCTAGAGATCTCCAATCGTTTGTCTGAGCTACTGATCGCTATTGGTTGCTTCTGATTGGTGGTTGTTCTTGCCATGGTACACCACTGTGGGTGTCCGCATATATTTCATTTGTCTTGAGTCGAATTTCGTTCATTGGTCCAAACTCGAGACCTATTTTATCATCTAGTTCTTGAAGTGAATGGCTTTATTTTGGATCAATGATTTTTTTACATCATGCTCTTAATAAAAAGAGAAACCCTATCGATGTACAATTAGGTGCATTAAATTGGGCAATGGCATAAACTTTGATTCCCTATACTACTAACTATAAAAAAATTTAATATCAAGGCCATGCGATTGCATTTGACTTGTCCCATCTTGTTATATAATTGATACCATCAAAGCTATAAGTAGTAGACCAATAACTAAAAATAAACTCAAACCAATTTATATCGTTTGTGATGAGCACATGAAATGTGGAGATCACGCCTGAGATTGGGGAAATCATCCAATCAGTCTTAAACCAATTGTATAGATGCCGATCCAATTCTTAATTTTTCAATTTTGCTAATTTAGACCTAAACCTTTTCGTGAAATTTTGGTGTAGTTCTTACAACAAATTTTCATTGTGGTACACCTTAATGTCAACGATTTCACTCGACTATTGGTCACTAGATTTGTATTGCATAAAAATGGATTACTTTCTATCAGACCATTTTTGCCCTAACCCAAATTCAATCTGACCCATCCATTTAACAGCCCTAGTTGACTTGACGTCCATATTGCACCAAAAAATCTGAGTAGACTTTTCCAAGGCTCATAACATATATAGTAAGTACCACTACCTCTTTTAATGAAAAATAACAATGACATGGTGCATGCAATGTTGATTAGTGAGTACTTTAGACTATGTCATATACATGTTGTGCGTGGTCCATTTTGTTTCCAATTACCTTTTTTTTGGTCGAATGTGTCCAATTACTTGACAAAGAGTATTATCTCATACTTAGTTTGAGATCTAGATAAAATGAAGCTTTGATTTTGTTGCACCCCGAACCCTTCGTAAGTCGCCACTAGCGCCAATGTTACACCTTATTACCTTTCTCCTTAGAAGAAGTGTCGTAATTCATAAACACATTTTTTTTTTAAAAACAAAACGGTCCTGGCGCGACTCATTAGCAGAAGAAAATTAAAACATCACCATCTTTCCCCTACCAACCATGATACAAATACACACCACTAATCACCATGACTAAAAGACAAGCCACGACACTTTATTTACATATATTTTCAAGATGGGGACTTCTTTTGGGTCGGTACATCAAAAGGAAAAGCTAGGACTCAGCCACATCCGGCCTAAAACCCCAAAAAGAACCCTCGACCCGCTACAACTCACGTGCAACAATCCTCATCATTAGTGTCGGCTAACTATCCCCAAAAAGATCCAGCTCCTACTCGTCATGCACGGGCCCTCATACCCAACTCGGTGAATCAGTCGGTGGCGGTGGCAACATACCTCGCATCACCCCATCGCGACGAACGTGGAAGGAGATGAACTCCTGGACAACCGGGCCCTTAGCCAAGCCTACGTCGTACATGACTAAACAGCGCACTCGAATATACGTCAATCCAGGAACAGAAGGACAGCCAAACTCCTCGCACTCGACCTCTACATCGGATGGTAGACCATAAAATACGCCCCGCGTAACGACAGGAAGCGGCATGCTGCTACTCTGTAATGTTGGTCCCCAAAAAGGGTGAGTACAACCACTCAGTAGGTAAATGAATCCAACAACCACTCAATGCATCATACAAGTCATACATGCATTGCAGGCATTACTTACCTTGAAGCCATGCGCATACTATCATGCATCATTATCATAATCATATACATGTCATCATCATCATAACATCATCACATCACACATGTCATCATCATCATGGCATCATCGTATCACACATGTCACCATGCCATATCATATAGCATCATCATCATCATCATGCATATCATATATCATCATCATCATCATCATGCATATCCTCATGCCATATCATATATCATCATCATCATCATCATCATCATCATCATCATCAAGCATATCCTCATGCCATATCATATATCATCATCATCATCATCAAGCATATTATCATGCCATATCATATATCATCATCATCATCATCAAGCATATCATCATGCCATGGGTGATCATCATTATGCCATATCCTATCAATTTGATCACCGAATCACCCTTCCTCGGATCATCAATTTCATCTCATATTTTACACTCGCATCCCATGCGAGAAAAACCTCTGGCATTCAGCCATTCCAGGCCACCGGGCATCCGGCCCCCCACATTCCGGGCATCTTGCATCCCAACTGGCATCACGAGGCATTCCCCTCGGGCAAAGACCTTCGACAGGGCTTTCGGCATTTACACTCCCTGGCCGGGCATCCCGCACCCGAAATCCTGGCATCTCGAGGCATTCCCCTCGGGCAAAGACCTCCGACAGGGCTTCCGACCCCCCATATTCCGAGCATCCTGAATCTCCCAGGGCCATCCGGCAATGCATCTCTATACATTCCGGGCATCATCCTCCACCACAACCGCCTCCTCATTTACCATTATCCATGTTTACCAATTTCAGTCTTAATTTAGCATGGCATATGACGTGACATCAAACAAGTCATACTTGGCATGGAATTCATACATGTATGTCAATTCAATGCATACATCAAGACCTCATCATACATGCAACATGGTATAATTATTTATGAAATAAAATTAATGGAATTTATGGCCAATAAAATAATCCATTTTTCATGCCCTTTTTTTTTCATTTATATAAGTTCCAGCTTTTTGTTATTTTCCAAAATATTAAATTTAATATCTATAACTTCCCAAAAATTATAGAAATTAAGGCAAGTGATAAACAAGACAATAAAATAATAATTTCATGCAAAATACATGGCCAAATAGAATTTCACCCAATTTCACAATTCTCACAAAATGGCATGTCATTTTCGGGTGAAATCAGAATGCACAGTTTTTGAAGAAATTCGATTAAAATATCCATACGACCTCCAAAAATTACGAAATTTCACCAAGTTACAACCAAGAAATTTTCGTACATCTTTCATGAAGACTTCCAAGCCAGATTCTTTTTAGATTAATTTCTACAGTCTCACGCAGCTTCTGGATCCAACACCGAATCGTCCAGTACATGTTGGAATTTTGTTTGTTAAAACAAAATTGGTGCTTTTTACTTTGTCCTACATAGAAAAGGTGGGAGCAAGTGGGTCAGTTTAAATATGTGAGATTTCCTTTTGTAGTTAAAGGAGTGATTAGGTGGGGGTGGACCCCACCATACCGCGTCAAGGGTGCGCGATTTGGCGCGATTATTTGGCGCACTTAGCACTTTGCAGCCCCGCGGTTTAATTAGCATTAATCCCTTGCTATTTGTTTTTTTTTTTTTTTAGTTCAAAGGTTGCCTTTTAATTTGAGAATTCCGGAAATGAAATATAAATGAAAATTCGAAATTCTATTTAAAAAAAAATTATTATTAAAAAAATTATTCCGAATTTTGTTTGTGTCTTTTCAAGACAACATTTGGAAAATTACTTATTCGGTTTTTAACTTTCCCGAAGGATTGCAATTGTTCGTTTTTCAACTTCTTCCGAAGAGTTGCATTTGTTTATCCGAACAATTTTCTAAAGACGTGTTTGTTCGCAATTTTCACGAAGAGTTGCAAGATTGTTTCATATATATACTTGTCATTTTTCGGAAAGTAAAGTGTGGTCATTTTCGAGTCTTCTTTCTGAAAAACTACAGCCAATTATTCGATTGTTTCTTAGAGAGACCCTGGAGAAATACTATAATTGCTATTTAGTATTCTCATCCGAGACTTTGTTGTATCCTGGAGGATTTTTGCCAGTGACCATTAACAACGTTGTGGGGCAAATAAATCCTTAAAGAAAGAGATATCATGCCTCAAAGTCCAAGTTGTTTACTCGATCCAATTTCATTGTTCAACCCATTTCGAAGCAATATTTTCACAACAATTTTAAGGATTTATTTTGCTACAATGGAGTCGGAGACAATCAAAGTTATGAATCAAGATATGGTCAAACTGGACCGGTTCGATGGGAACAATTTTGCTCGCTGGAGGAACAAGATGATATTCTTACTCACTGCTCTAAAGATTTCCTACATACTGGATCCTAACTTGGCACCTATAGAAGATCCTAAGCCTACTTTCGATGGAGGAGAGCCAAGTGCGGAAGCCATTGAGAGGGTTAATAAGGAAAAGAAGAAACGTGCGGAGGATGAATTACTTTGTCGAGGACACATTCTGAACACACTCTCTGATCGTCTGTACGACTTATTCACTGAAATGAAGTCGGCCAGAGAAATTTGGAATGCACTGGAATTCAAGTACAAAGCGGAGGAGTAAGGTACCAACAAATATCTAATTGCAAAGTATTTTGATTTCAAGTTTATTGATACTAAGCCCTTGTTGGAACAAGTCCATGAATTGCAAGTGATTGTGAATAAAATTCGTGCTCTCAAGATTGATATTTCAGAAGCTTTTCAAGTTGGAGCAATTATTGCGAAATTGCCTCCAAGTTGGAAAGACTATGGAAAAAAGGCTAATTCACAAGTCTGAGGACTTTACTTTGGAGCAAATACAGAAACATCTTCGCATTGAGGAAGAGTCATGTTTACGTGATAATTCTGTTTTGTACAATTCCAAGGTGAATTTTGTGGATAAAAAACGGAAATTCGGCCAGAACTTCAAAGTAAAAAGTGGGGGGCATAAATTCAAGAGAACACAAAAGAAGCAAAAGGGTTGCTGTTTTGTTTGTGGCAAACAGGGACACTACGCCAAGGATTGCATTCACCGCAAGAGCATTTCAAAGGACAAGAACATTCCGGTGGTGAAAGCAGATACAAATCTGGTTGAAGAAAATTATGTAGCCATGATTTCAAACATGTTTTCGAATATGGAAATTTCTGAAATCAATGATGCGATGGCTATGGTTTCTAAAATTAATTCTACCACTGTTCAACCCGGTTGGTGGATAGATTCTGGAGCAACAGTCCATGTGTGCAAGGACAAGTATATGTTCAAGCAATTTGAAGAAATTGTTGACTCAAATGTTCAAGAGGTCCTGATGGCGAATAATGCTCTTGCAAAGGTTGCTGGAAAAGGCACGGTGGAGATAGGCTTCACTTCTGGAAAGAAGATAACTCTTCTTAATGTGTTATTTATACCCGAAATTAGGAAGAACCTAGTTTCTATTGATTTACTTTGTAAGAGGGGGTTTCGGGTTTTGTTTGAATCCGACAAGGTTATCCTCTCGAAAAATGGGCTGTTTGTTGGGAAGGGTTATGCCAATGATGGCATGTATCAACTGAGTATCAATAATAATATTTATAATTCTGCTTATATTGTCGAGTCTTCAATTTTATGGCATAGTAGGTTGGCACATATAAATATTCGTTATTTGAAGAATATGAGAAAATTAGACTTGATAAATTTTAATGGCGAATTTGATAAATGCGAAATATGTATTAAGTCAAAACTTACTAAGAAGCCATTTCCTTGTGTTAAAAGAAATTCGAATTTATTGGATTTAGTTCATAGTGATATATGTGAATTTAATGGTATGCTAACACGTGGAGGTAAAATGTATTTTATTACCTTTGTGGATGATTGTAGTAGGTTCTTATATGTTTATCTCATGAGATCGAAAGATGAAGCATTTACCATGTTCAAGAAATATAAGGCTGAAGTAGAGAATCAATTAGAAAGGAAAATTAAGGTTCTACGATCAGATAGAGGTGGAGAATATTTCTTAAATGAATTCTCTTCATTTTGTGAAGAACATGGTATTATTCATCAAGCTTCAGCACCATATACTCCACAACAAAATGGTTTAGCTGAAAGGAAAAATCGATCTCTTGGAGAAATGGTTAATTGTATGCTTTCAAATTCAAAGCTACCAATTAATCTTTGGGGAGAAGCATTACTTACTGCATGCTATATTCATAATAGAATACCTTCCAAGAAAAATGACATAACCCTTATGAAATATGGAAAGGTAGAAAGCCAAATTTGTCATATCTTAAAGTGTGGGGGTGTTTGGCATACTACCGGGCTCAGATCCTAAGAGAACAAAGCTCGGTCCTAGAGCTATTAAAAGTGTTTTCGTAGGGTATGCTGAAAATAGTAAAGCTTATAGGATTTTTGATTTAGAGTCCAATGTCATAATAGAATCGAGAGACGTTGAATTCTTTGAGAATAAATGTTTTACAAGTTCTGAAATTATTGAAAATAATTCAAGACATATGGAAGCTCAAAGTGATTCTCAAGAGAAAGAAACGAATGATTCTAAAGACATGATTGAACCAAGGACAAGTACTAGAGCTATGAAAATAAAAGACTTAGGTCCTGATTTTATTACTCATGTTTTTCTTGTTGAAGGAGATGGAGATAATAATGTGGTAAATAAATACCCTTTAGTATTAAATTTAGAAGATGATCCTAAAAACTTTGATGATGCTATGTCTTCTAGAGATGCTTCCTTTTGGAAAGAAGCTATGAATGATGAAATGGACTCAATTGTGTCCAATAATACTTGGGTATTAGTAGATTTACCAAAAGGATCAAAACCTATTGGGTGCAAATGGGTTTTTAGAAGAAAATATCATTCTGATGGTTGCATTCAAGCTTTCAAAGCTAGGCTTGTAGTTAAGGGATATAGACAAAAAGAAGGAATATATTATTTTGATACATATGCTCTTGTTGCACTTATAACTTCTATTCGAGTTCTTTTTGCTCTAGCTTCCATTTATGATCTTTTTGTTCATCAAATGGATGTTAAAACTGCTTTCTTAAATGGAGATTTAAATGAGGAGATTTACATGGAACAACCGGAGGGTTTTGTTATTCCTGGAAATGAAAGAAAAGTATGTAAATTGATTAAGTCTCTTTATGGACTTAAGCAAGCTCCTAAGCAGTGGCATGAAAAGTTTAATTCGGTCATATTGTCAAATGGTTTCATCAATAATAGTACCGATAGGTGTATATACTCTAAATTCACTAAAGACTATGGTGTCTTAGTGTGCTTGTATGTTGATGATATGCTTATCTTTGGAACGAATATGACTGGAGTTAATGAAACTAAGAAGTATCTAACTTCCATGTTAAAATGAAGGATTTGGGTGAAGTAGATACTATCTTAGGTATTAAAGTTAAGAAAAATAGTGGGGGTTATTCTTTAAGCCAATGTAATTATGTTGAAAAAATATTAAATAAATTTCAACATCTTGGTTTTAAAAAAATAAGTACTCCATTTGATTCTAGTATTATATTAAATTATAATACTAGTAGAGCGGTGGCACAACTAGAATATGCAAGTGCTATAGGGTCTTTAATGTATGCGATGCATTGTACTAGACCCGATATTGCTTATTATGTATGCAAGTTGAGTATGTATACTAGTAATCCAAGTACTGAACATTGGAGAGCTATTACTAGAATTTTTGGTTATCTTAAGAGAACTAAAAATTTAGGATTGTTCTACAATAATTATCCGGCCGTATTAGAAGGATATACCGATGCTAGTTGGATTACAAGTGTGGGAGATGAGCGTTCCACTTCTGGATGGATATTCACACTAGCTGGAGGTGCTGTATCTTGGGCGAGCAAGAAACAGACATGTATAACTCATTCAACAATGGAATATGAATTTATTGCTTTGGCGGCAGCTGGGAAAGAGGCTGAATGGTTAAGATGTCTTCAAGATCTCGTCGAATTACTAGGTTATACTCGTTCATTTTGCTTCATATCTGAGTATGTTGTAGTTTAAGATGTTAGCTACAACTTTCATGAAGAGATCGAAGAAAGATTCTTAGCACAAATCAACATACAACCACAAATCCAACAAGAGGTCAGTAAAATCGTTCCAGATATGAAGTCTCTATAGGATGACAGTTTAACCCCTCAAATCTCCATCATTTTCCACGAAATTTTAGTATGGTTTAGTTCAAGATGTTAGATACAACTTTCATGAAGAGATTGAAGCCAAAATCGGACTCCAAACATGCATGCAAGTTCACACAAAGTTCTGACTCAAACAGTTCATGCGAAAACATTCCAGATCTAGCATCTCCGTAGGATGAGATTTTAACCCCTTAAATATCCATAATTTTTCACCAAATTTTATTATGTTGTAGTTGAAGATGTTATCTACAACTTTCATGAAGAAAGCGAAGCCAAAATCGGACTCCAAACATGCATGCAAGCTCACACAACATTCTGACTCAAACTGTTCGAGCGAAAAAAACAACACCACTCAAGAACAAGCCATCCATACTTCGGTTTTCCCTTCCTAATCACCCAAAAACTCGACATACATATAACACACACACATGCAAGAGCAGCTAGAGGACTCCAACTTGCCTCTAGACCGGGCGGACGACGGCACACGGCGGCGAGCACGGCGGACGGACGGTGAGCGACGGCGACTCCCTCCTCGGCTTCTCCTCTCTCTCGGCCGCTCTCCCTCTCTCTTGCACAATCTCTCTCTCTCTCTCTCTCTCTCTCGGCCGAATGAACTGGCCACCCTTCTCTCTCTCTTCCCTTTTATCCCCCCTAAAGCTCATCATTTGCAATCATTGATTTGCCTTTCAATTGGCCAATGCATGCCCTTCTTCTTGCCACTTGTCTCATTGCATGCATAATGGGCTTGGGCTTTTGGGCTTGGGCTTTTGGGCCATCCGGCCACTCTTGGGCCTCCCCTTGGGCTGGTCGACAGCCCCCCTTAGTGGGCCTAATTGGGCCGACTAGCTTGACCCATCAAGACTTCGGCCAATGGGCCTAAGGCCCAACCAAATTAAAATTAAAATTTTTCCTTTTTATAATTTCTTTTATAAATTTTAAATTTTAATTTCCACATGGCCAAAGTCTTGTGAAATTTTCTTTAATTAATAAGGTGCATGGCCAAGCATAGATTATCATTAATCTATCAAATTTAAATTTTCATAAACACAAGCACAATAACACATAGCCTTAAGAAAACTAATGGCTAACACATAGACCATAGGAAATTTTCATTACCTAATTATAGGCTTTAATTCTTCTAGAGGGTGACTCAAATTTTGGGATGCCATAGATTTGAGGCCATACCTTATCCAATTCTAAATGGGAAAAGTTGTATGAAAAATCTAAATTTATTACACTTTTACCAATTTAGTCATAAACTCTTTAATTGTGCCAATTGAGTCGTAGATATTTTTACCTTTCACCACTTGAGTCCACCCGATCAATTTTGACTTGCTGACATGGACGTCAACCATTATACATGGCATAATCGGCACTAATGTGAATAATTTTTAATAATATTTTAATATTTTTAAAATTATTTATTTATTTTATTTTTTCATAATTTTCCTTTTTTCTTCTCTTTTCCTTATCTCTGTTTTTTCAACTATGTTTAGCAAGGCTTGCCGAGCCCTTGCTAACGGTCGTGATGGCCTTGCCCAGATCTTGGTGAGGTTGTGTGACCTTTGCTGGCCTAAGGTGAGAAAAAAGAAGGAAAAAGGAAAAAAAGAAGAAAAAATAAATAAATAACTCGAAAAAAAATTATGAAAAATTACCCACTTCCTCACTTGATTGTGCCACATAGGACAATTGCTTTCTACTTCAACGAATGATAATAGATGAAAAAATATTAAAATTTGTAAAATTTATCTATCTTAGTATCGATCGTGCCATGTAAGACGACTGACATCTATATCAGCGTATTACCAAAATTGGCTCGATGGACTACATTGTCTTAAATACAAAAGGTCTAGGACTAAATTGACACCAACAATATATTAAAGACTTTTTAAATATTTTTCCCTTTTTTTAAAGGGTCTTTGACTACCTATTATTATTCGAAGAGTTTTTTTTTTTTGTCTGTCTTACTCTAATTTTCAACTCACTTTCAAACTTTTGCTATATCTCTTTACAGAGCATTGAAGTCAAATCTCACATCTGAAACTAAACGTCTTCACCCCCAGCTCCCCTTGAGAATGTGGGCAATTGAACTCCTCACTTCCCCTTTTTCATGTAAGAAGGGTGCCACTAGGACAACCCTCCAGTGGTTTATTTAATGAGTTTATGCAATAACTTTCTATATGTTTTAATTTAATAAGTTTTTGCCTACAGCTCAACCGGAAGGACATGAATGCTACTAAATGAGACGTAAATCACCGTAGAGTGTCTTTGTTGATCCAACCACTCGATGCACCTCTTGTTGGATCTCCATATCTCAATACCAACATCATCTCTTTGGTCTTGACCAAGCAACAACGGAGGGATCAATGGACCAATTGATCGGATTAGACATAGCTCGCACATGGAGTCTATAACATCTCTATCATGCTCATACAATGAACTTGCCAATACCCCCTTGAACTTCTTCATGCTTAGGGCCAAAAAGGTCTCATACAATATAGCTTTTCAATGCTAGTAGAAGGGTTGTTTGTAAGCACAAAAGATGGAAGATCTTGTGTGCCTAGTGGTGTTTGTTAGGATTCGCCACACAATCACAAAGAAAATAGAGAATAAAAATAAGAAAAGGAATTTGAAACGCAAAATTTTATCCCAATTCACCTTGAAACTAGGGCTACGTCCAATTGGGGATTTTACTATAATTAGCATGTCGCATCTCTCTATGACATCATTCAACAACAAGAGAAAGAGAATTATATATATATATATATATATATATATATATATGTATGTATGTATGTATGTATGTATGTATGTATGTATGTATAGTAGTTATTCATGAGCCCAAGCCGAAGCTACCAATAAAATTTGAGACCCCCATACTATCTTGTCGATAGGAATTATGAACCATATCCAAATAATGGCAGACAAATAAGGGCACAGAGAGAGAGAGAGATTGTGTTTATATTGAGTGAAACGAGCATGTGCGTGTAACGTTAATAAGCATCAGCTTATGTGCGTCCTATTATGTGAAGTAAAATTAATACTGTAACTCATTACAGCAGTCCCTCACTTAATTCTTAGATATTTTAATAGTTTGAAAATATTTGTTAGAAATTATGACTGCTATAAAAGTTTTCATTTTTGTTATGGTTTTATAATGGCCATATAGTGGTTTTGTAATGGCTTTTTAGCGGTTTTATAACGTTGGATTTATTTGACAATGCCTATACAACGATCATCTTCTTCAATAATTACTAATTTATTTATCACTATTTCTTAACGGCTCTCTCTTTTTTTTTTACCTATAAATTATTGCTCTAAACACCATTGAAAAGTCATATTGATATATTAGAACAACAATATTCTTATTTCTCTTTGTGTGTCTTTCATTTTATTGTTGGGTTTTGAACATAACGCTATTTTTATTTTCTTCTAATATTCAGCGTGGACTATAAAAAAGTCTGCTGTATCTTAGAATGATAGCTGCTAGAGCCTTATGCACTAACTTGCATACTCCAATGGGCGGAATTATTCCAAAGGACAATGCTTGTACGCTTTAAGCAATTCATTTATTTTCTAATCTTTTTCAATGCGTTTTCAACAATTTTCCAACATAAATTGAGTCCCCTAAATTAGAAATCGTACACACAACCAGTGATTCTTGAACCTAAAGAACTAGACCGCCTCTACCATTGGATCAATCCCAGGTTGGTATGATGTTAAAAGTTAATCGACATCAAATCCAAACTTTAGAAGATAACCAAGACTGAAACAGGAAATCAGAGCTCAATGTAAACTCAAATGCGCACAGAATTTATTCTAACCTCAAGCGGATGGCACCATATGCAGTAGAGCCCCCAACACGCTATGAAAAGGGAACATGAAACATAGCACGACAAGCATACGGAACAAGGATCTTAGTAGAGGACGTATTGCGAACCTACTTCGAGCATGCGTAAGACATGAGAGAAACAAAAAGGTCAAACGCTTGCCAAGAAATTGTTCAATTGGTCGAAATCTCACGATCAAGTTGGTCATGAGTTTTGCTAAAGGAAAAAATAAAATCTGAACTACTTCAAGTTGGAACCAACTAAAGCTTCTCGATGAGGTTTGAATGGTACGTTGAAAATGATATTTAAGCAACTCCTTCTAACGGAATGTACCATATTAGTCCTTTGTGAATAATTAAAAAACGAAGAAAGCTCGAGAGATAATTGAGGCATTTATGACACCAACAAGTAAGGGTTTTTCCGGTTATACATGCCGCTATTCGAGATCTTATAGCTTCAGAAATTCTAACAATTTGTTTGTTCAATACATACTATGACTGGATCTTGCGAATCTTTCGATTCTAGTAAACGATGACGCCATGATTTCGATCCGATCAATTATTAACAAATCAGTATATGCAATTTGTGAGGGTCATTTTAGCTAATGCGAGTCCTTGATAAATAAATAATCTTTTGAACTCCATAGATTTTGAATCGCATGAAACTGATCCGAATTGCTTTCCTAATGAGTCTTGATTTGTAAGAATCCCCGTCACATCAACCTAACGATGAAGAAAACGACGGAACAGCAATTTTGTGTCGATTCTCCACCCCTATTTAATTGAGGAACTTTGCATCAGATGATCACCAGAACAAAGCTTGCTTCGAATTAAGCTAAAAAGATTTGTACTGCAAGAGATGGACTCTTGGCTTCAAATCCTAGTTCTCGTTGCGTGCATCACTCCGGCCGTGGTTGAGGGCAGAGTCCGTAACTACACATTCAATGTAAGTAATAACATTATGGAATGAAGTATTCCTCTGTAAAACTTGCTTGTTTGGACGGTAGCCCGTGCAGCGATGTGTATTTATTCCTCTAATTGGCAGGTGGTAATGAAGAATACGACGAGACTGTGTTCGAGCAAGCCCATCGTGACCGTGAACGGGATGTTCCCGGGACCCACTCTCTATGCTAGGGAAGATGACACCGTGCTCGTGAGGGTCTCTAACCGTGTCAAATACAATGCCACCATCCATTGGTGAGCTCAACTGAGCGTTAAATTAAATTGTTATCTTCAAGAGATTGCATATTGCATATTAATTTTGGTGTATATGCGATCAGGCATGGTATCCGGCAGTTGAGGACGGGGTGGGCCGATGGGCCAGCATACATTACCCAATGCCCGATCCAGCCGGGCCAAAGCTACGTGTACAATTTCACCATCACGGGTCAACGGGGCACCCTCCTGTGGCATGCACACATACTCTGGCTCAGGGCAACCCTGCACGGAGCCATTGTCATCTTGCCCAAGCGTGGTGTTCCATACCCTTTCCCTAAACCCCACAAGGAAGTTGTTGTCGTATTGGGTATGCTCGATTTCGCTTCCAATCTACTTCACTTCCAAAATGAAAGATCAATCATTGCTTGGTTGACAGCATATACTAGTAGAAGCTCTGAACCATTTTGGGGTTTGTGAATCAGGCGAATGGTGGAAATCTGATACAGAAGCTGTGATCAATCAAGCCATCAAGTCCGGATTAGCACCGAATGTCTCCGATGCTCACACGATCAATGGCCATCCAGGGCCAAGTTCCAATTGCCCTTCCCAGGGTAACACTCCATCGACAAACATCGCCATGAAAACAACATCTGAATCTTGATGAAGCAGTTTAGTTTAATGTTCCACTGAGTTGATGTTGACCTTCATTTTCTCTGATGTTAGGTGGATTTACATTGCCTGTTGAGAGTGGCAAGAAGTACATGCTCCGAATCATCAATGCTGCGCTCAATGAGGAGCTCTTCTTCAAGATTGCCGGGCACCAGCTGACCGTCGTGGAGGTCGACGCCACCTACGTCAAGCCTTTCAAGACCAACACGATCGTAATTGCACCTGGCCAAACCACCAATGCCCTCATCTCCACCGACCAGAGCTCTGGCAAGTACATGGTCGCCGCCTCTCCTTTTATGGACTCCCCGATTGCCGTCGACAACATGACCGCGACCGCCACATTACACTACTCCGGCACGCTTGCTGCGACCTCCACGACCCTCACCAAGACTCCCCCACAAAACGCGACCGCTGTGGCCAACAATTTCGTTAACTCGCTCCGGAGCCTCAACTCGAAGAGGTACCCTGCCAAAGTCCCTCTTACCGTCGATCACAGCCTCCTTTTCACAGTTGGACTAGGAATCAACCCTTGCCCTTCGTGCAAAGCTGGCAACGGAAGCAGAGTCGTGGCAAGCATGAACAACGTGACATTCGTGATGCCGACGACAGCCATTCTCCAAGCACATTTCTTCAACATAAGCGGCGTCTTCACGAGCGATTTCCCCGGTAACCCGCCGACCATTTTCAACTACACGGGGTCACCGCCGTCAAATTTGCGGACCACAAGCGGGACAAAGGTGTACCGGTTGCGTTATAACTCGACGGTCCAGCTCGTGTTGCAAGACACCGGGATTATCGCCCCAGAGAACCACCCAATTCATCTTCACGGGTTTAATTTCTTCGCCATTGGGAAGGGATTAGGAAATTATAATCCGAAAGTGGATCAGAAGAACTTCAACCTTGTTGATCCTGTTGAGAGGAACACAATAGGAGTACCATCTGGGGGATGGGTTGCAATCAGATTCAGAGCAGATAATCCCGGTACAATTCTAGTTTATCGACTATTCTCGTTTACTCTATACCAAAAATTTAACCACTCTGCAAGTTTTTCATGACTCTGTTGTTGAAACTTTTTGCAGGCGTTTGGTTCATGCATTGTCATCTGGAAATTCACACAACCTGGGGACTCAAGATGGCCTTCTTGGTGGACAATGGGAAAGGCCCGAACGAGTCGCTTCTACCGCCTCCGAGCGATCTTCCGAAGTGTTGATCCATGGGGAAAAATTTGATAATCAAGTATGCGGCATCTGGAGATGAAGAGTGATGAGAAGACAAAAGAAGCTGACCACAGAGGGAAGGGCATATGTAGGTGGTTTTGACCTAGTACAGTGAAGATCAGAATTGTTTCTTGAGCAAAAGTAGGAAGAGTATTGCTCAAGCATGGTTAATTAAGAAAAAAAAATTCCATGTTTTGATTGCAAAGTTCGTATTTCGTAAGAATTTTTCATAATCAGCTAGGTGCTAAAAAAATTTTCTGGAAAAGAAAAAAGATTCTGCCGTTCGCCAAAATTGCAAATACTTGACAAGTTAATTGTGCACACAGAGACTAGACTATCGTGTTTTGGTTGATAATGGGCCTGATGCTCTAACAGTGACATATGATGGATAGGTCCAATAGATATTATCATATATAGCTAAGGTCTCCTCTCTACTCCTAACACACATTCGTTGGAATTTGGACTTCACTACTACTTTCCTGTAGTCCTTTACAGGCTCAACCATCACAAACATTTTCCAAGTCCAAGTATTGAATTTCACCACAATTGTAGACCTCATCTAAACACCAACAACATTGGCACTTTTAACTGCTCCCCACGACACAACTAGGGGTGATCGGGTCCATACCTGGATCCTATACCTGATCATGTTATAATTGGTTCTACTTTGTTTTACTTTGTACCTGACCCTGTTTGCACTAGACCCTATACTCAAACCACCCTGTTTTTCCGGTCCGGTTCGGGGATCAACCGTATTTCCACTAGATCTTGTTTTGCAATCGTCTGATATCCTATACGGCTTTGAATTATACATTAATACACGAGAACATTTTAGGGGGGGACTAAGGTTCACACCAAATTCTGAAGTGGATGAGCGAAAATTCACCAATTGACAAATAATCAATGGAAACAATCTGTGTAACGCACGCTAACAACACATTTACACAAAAGAGCCTAACCAATTCGAGATAAAAAAAGACCAGAGATTCCTAACCTCAATAAAATTGGTGAACTTGGAATCTCTGTTGACCACCAACTAATGAACCTAGAAATCCATCAAACCATGTGCACAAGAGAAGACAAAGATTACAATTAAGCAAAATGCCATTTTGGCCCCGAGAAACAGGGAACGAGCATAAAATCAAGCGAAAAGGGCTATCTCATACTCAAGCTTGTGCTTTTGGGAGTCCTCGAGGGGGACGTAGTACTTGGCGAGATAGGTATTGCCATGTTGGTTCTGCAACAGTATGTTTTGGATCACAAGAATTTGGCGACAACGAATGCCGTCTATTGAATGGTGTGCGAAAGAGCCGGCGATGGACGGTGTGATGGTGAGCTAGTGATGGATAGTGCAATGGTGAGCTGTCGAGTGAGGGAAACGAGTGAGGAAGGAATGATGAAGGACGAGTGCTAAGAGGAAAAAACGTCGTGTGATTGTGAACCGATTCCAAAATCGGTCTAGGAACTGGTTCTTGGGCAGGTAATCACCTGGAACCAATTCCCGAATGGGTTCAAATCGATTATGAATTTTGGGAACCAATTGTCGGACTGTTTTCAAGAGGAACCAGTTCCAAACCCTGTTTTCCGAATGGGTTGGTTAGGTTCCTACGTATATCCAGTCTGATTGCACACCCTTAGACACAACCACCTCTACCATAGATAAAGTGAAATCGTCTTTGCATCCATATCTATTAGGAAATCGAATATCTACCTTGCAAATATTAGCAATTTAACAATTGTTGGCTCTACAAGCTCAATCTTACTATAAGCACCATCTGTGTCATTACCTTGGCAGTATCTTCTACTTCCGGAGTTTCTAATTGCAACTCCATCTCAAGCTAAACACTATTGGGATTTGTATAAACACTACTTATAACATTCCTACCCAGAAGTACTGAAAACTCGTCAAATGTAATTTCTCTATTGATAATAAGTAAATTTGATTTCGGATACCACAATCGATGGCTTTGCTCACCTTGTGCATAGCCAAGGAACATGCGCTTTCTTGCCCTCTTATCAAGCTTACCATCATTAATTCAAACATAACATAAACGATCAAATATTTTGAGAACAATATAATCAGTAACTTTACTTTACCACACTTCTTTGGAAGTTCGACATCCAATCTCAATCATTGGGGATCTATTCACCTAGTTTCTCGTTGTACGAAGCACATTGGTTAGGAATTTCTTAGCCATAAAAGCATTAGAGAGTATTTTTTGGGCCGTCTCTAGTAATGTTCTACTTAGCAATTCTGCAACATGTCGTGATTTATTGGCACTAGTGTGATGTTTCACTATACCTTCCTTCATGCATAATTCATTTAACAACTGCAAGTAGAATTCTATACTACTTACTATCAATTTGCATATGCTCATTATTTTACCATGCTCCTTTTCGATCAAACCTCTCAACTCTCCAATCCTAACATCATAAACGTGTGCCTTAGTAAAACACCTAGATCATCTTTGCGTATTCATCCACAATTGTTAACATATATCTGGCAATCTTTCTTGAAGAAATTCGCTACAACTTGCAAACATCCAAATGAGTCGACTATGCAATCTCCATGGTTTTTCTAACACCCATACTAAATTGCACATTTTCCCGTTGATCTAAATCACAACACCTGCATACATTCAGTTTATTAGTAATATAACCATATAATAATTTTCTTTAACTTAAAATTTCCAGGCTTCTCTCGTTAATAATGTGCCCTAAACTAGGGGTGAGCATAGTTTTTGGGTAATACCACCGATCCTAAGTCCTAGAATATGTAGGGTAAGTTATAAGTTCCCAAAACTATTTCCATGAGTAGGTTTCAAGTTCTAGATGAAACTGGAAACCAAAACAAGTCTTTGTTGTTTTTCTTATTCTATGTCTTCACGTGAGCCTAGGACATTTCAAGTGTCCAATGATGAGTATAATCTAAAAATACTAGTTTGAATTTCCATTTGCGGTTATATTCATGATTGAGAATTTTATTTTGTTAATATTTCATAATCTCCGTGTCTTAAAATATGGGTTGTGATAAGCAAATTATTGCAAATGGTGGTCATTAAAAGTGATAGTTCACTACAGCCATTCAATTAAGAATACAAGTGGAACTGGGTAGGCCCTAAAACCTATTATAGGGTAGATTTTAGGTTCTTAGACATGCAAAGTAGGTTCTAAGTTCCAAAAATTAGGAATCTTGTTATGACAGGCAAGTTCCAAGTTTTAGGTTCCACTTAGAACCACCTATAATTGTTCACCTCTTCCCTAAAGCATATGTCATCATTTAAACTCTTGATCAAATGCATCTGACATTTCCACAACAAAACCTATCATCGTCTCATCTTAAAACTCATGTAAACCACTATGCTTCATGTCTTTCATTATCACTAATGCACCTCAAACAACTTTTAGAATTTCACATTTTGAAATATATTGACACGCAATTGAGTTTAAGGCACTCAAGGAAATCAGGTTCTTCTTCAACTCTAGAACACACCTCACTCCAGTCAATGTCTTTACAATATTGTTATTCATTTGGATTCTAACATTGCCAACATTTACAATATTACATTCAACGTCGTTATCCGATTATATTGCTACTATATGTGCATTGATAGGTTGTAAAACAATTCCTATTTGGTGTTGTGTGTAACAAGCAATCACAATCCATAATCCTTTCACCAAACGACGAATTAGTTGTAAGAGACAATACATGATCAATATTATATGAATTACTATCTGCCATTACAGTAACATCATTTGCAAACTCAACTCTAATTTCCTAACTCTTTGAATTCTTCAGCTTAAAGTAATCCCTTTTAAAATATCCCCCTCTTGTCACAACTTCAACACATCACCATCAGTCCTAGATTGGCTATGTCTATTTGAATTTACACCACTCATGCTAACATGTGTATTAGATCTTCCTTTATTCTACCAACTAAAGTAGTAAATGCATATAGATACTCCTCAATGGATGTTCTCACTCATAATCAAATCTCAAATTTCATCAAACGTCAAGCTTATTGATCCATATAAATTGCTATTAGTAGTAATAGTAGTATTCCAACTATAAGACAATAGGGATAATATAATCAAATCATGTACTTTATCATCAAAGTCAATCTCAACTTAACTTAATTGACTCACAATCACATTTTATTTATTGATATAATCAACAACTGACGCACATTCACTTATATTCAAGTTAAATTGGCGTCATATCAAGTAGACTTTATTGATCACCGAGGACTTCTCATATACTTTTGACAAGGCTTTTGTCAATTCCACGGTGATCTTATCGTTCACACTATTAAATGCGATGTTACAAGCCAATGTGAGCCGAATAACACACAATGCTTGTCTATCTAGCAATTCCCATTCATCTTACTTCATTGACTCATTTCTCTCCAAATAAGAGTAAGTACAAATTTCTTAAATACAAATAATCATCAATATGCATCTTTTAGAAACAAAAATCATTTTGATTAAATTTGTCAATTCTCACTCTTCCTTCTTTTGTCACCATCGATTCATTTCAACTCAACCAAACTTAGCTCTGATACTCATTATTATAGAAGCAAACGATCAAATAATATTATAGAGGGCTGGCCATTTGTGCATTCTCAGTATACTGGTCATCATCTTCTCTCAAGAGGGCGATTTTCACATTGTTCATCCCTCCTGGTCTTCCGCTTGTCCCGTGAGCTTTAGCCATTGGTTTGTCTCAATTTTTGGAGAGTTTCTTCTTCTAGCTTCCCTCCATCTTCCCACTAAACGATTTGTTCCGGTTTGCTCCCAAGGGGAGATTGAAGCAGCCCTATTTCTTCCTCGAGTCACTGCTGGCCCCTGCACTAGTTCTGCTCGAGCTGGTTTCAAAGCTAAACGAAGGGCCTTGCAGTGGTTGTGTTGGCCCCTTAGCACCCCTTCTCTCCCTATTGCAGCCTTTGCCCTGGTATGGATTCTCTTTTGAGTCGTCCATACTATAGAGGGTTTTGTTAGGTTGCTGGAGGGTTTCGACTGCTTGTATGGCGTCTTCTTCGGCCGAGAGGGGTGGCCTCTTAAATGAGGCCCACCTAGGTGCTGTTAGTGGTAAGGGACTTAACCCTCCTACTCGTAATGTTGTAAGCCAACCTATTGGGAAGCCGGTTCAACCCTCTCATCCCATCGTGGGGCTTTCTTCAATTGGGGACGAGATTAAGTGGGGACCGTAGTCTAGGCCTTCCCGCGAAGGATAGTCTAGGGGCCGTAGTCGTGCTCATGCCCCTTCTAAACGTCTCCAAGCCCCGAGCAAGCTGCCTAGCTCTTCGAGCCCCCCCCCCCCAAACCAGGTCTTGGGCCAATGTGGCGAGACTTGTAGCAAAGGGATACGAGCTGACCTATGTCCATCCTTCTTTTGTGGATGATAGGCCGGTTGTTAACTTATCCAGCGAAGTGCTGTAGGCTACGGACCCCAAGTGGAACGAGTACTTGGTTGGTTACTTTGTAGGGAAAAGGCTTATGTTTCAGCTCATCGAGCAAGCATTGAAGAATACTTGGGGCCCTAAGCTAATGGATGTGCTAGCCGATGACTAGGGGTTCTTCTTTTTTCATGTCCTAGATCCTTTGTTCCGTAGGAAGATATTGGAAAAGGGGCCTCTCACGGGAGCAAGGGTTCCCCTTATTTTGCAATAGTGGAAGCCTCTGTTGGAACTAAAAAAGGAAGGCAATCTTTTGTCCCGGTATGGATTAGGCTCAAGAATCTTCCTCTTAACCTTTGGTCCGCGCCAACAATTAAAACCATAGCTAGCTCCGTTGGCAAGCCCCTTCATGTGAGTCAACGTACGAAGGGTATGAGGATGATTTCTTTTTTATAGAGTTTGTATTGAGATCCAAGTAAAACAGCTAAGAGTTTCGGCGGTTGAAGTGAATGTGGATGAAGTTTCGCGTTCGATTGTCGTTGAATACGAATGGAGGCCTGTGGAATGCCTCAAGTGTGGCGTGTTTGGCCACAAGTGTGAGGTCTCCCCCTCGCCAGTACAGACTCACACTGCCCCTATTTCTTCGGATCCTGTCTAGCCCCCCACCCCTATTTCGATAGTCCCTACTATCGAAGCAAGCTTGGAAGCAGGTTAAAGGCAAAAAGAAGAAGCGTCCTCCCCCGGTGGTTGTTAGCTCGACCATCCAGGTTAGTTCGAGTGATGAGGGGCGGTCTTTTGAAGCTTAAGGCTAAGGTAGTGGAGAGGGGAACACCTTCTACTGCTTCTTGCATAACTCTTAGAGGTCCTAAATTTAATTCGAAGCAGGCTGAAGCCGCCCCCGTCTCTACGAACGAGATCGCCAGCCCTATGGAGCCATTTGCTCCTGAGCTGCCTAGCCCGAGAGAGGAGCTAAGGGGCTCGGACAATTTGGTCTCCTCTTTGGATGATGATTTGCTTTCCTCGTGCCCCTCTCCAAAGGCATCTACTGCTAATAGGAGGGTTGAGACTATACAGACAAGCTGCTCACTTTGGCTCCATACCCTCCCCCTTCGACAACCCATGTTGCTTTGCCTCCCACTTAGCGCAGCTCCTCCAAAAGGAGGTAACCCTCCTTCTTCCCTTCTTCTTTATTTGTATATATGTACATAGGATGCTGGAATATCAGGGGCCTTGTTGCCCCTCTTAGACAAGCAGAGGTTTGGAATCTTGTTCTAACAAATCGGTTGGCGTTGATCAATTTAGTTGAGATGAAAGTCCCCCACAATCTATTTAGTGCTATTTATGGGAGTTTGATGACGAATTAGTGCTAGTTGGCTAACTTTGAGCACTCCCATCGGGGAAGGATCTTGGTTGGTTAGGATCCTTCCACTGTTTCCTTTGAACCTTTCTCGTTTTCAAACCAAGTGATTCATGGGAATCACAGGTGTTTGGATTCGAGAGGTTTATGTTGTGTTTCAATTGTATATGCTGAGCACTCCTTCACTTCTCGGAGACCTCTTTGGGAGGACCTTGTGCTTAGGAGTTCTACTTTGCATAATATGCCTTGGCTTGTTATAGGAGATTTCAATGCTATCAAGGACCCCTTAGACAAGTTAGGGGGTTCGGATGTATGGTTGTCGTGCTTTGACGAGTTCAAGCAGTGTCTAGATCAGAGGAACTGGAGGACCTTAGATATGTGGGGTTTCGGTACACATGGTCTACTTCTTCTGGATCTTCTCGCAAGTTGAGGAAAATTGATAGGGGGTGCATTTGGATGTGGCATTTCCAAGCCACTTTAGGCCTCCAAAGCCCTTTGGGCTAAAAATGAGTGTTTGGCAATTTGCTTTGTAAACATCCTTGGCTGAAAGTCCAAGGTAGGGTCCCCCCCTGCCTTGGGCATTTCAGCATTCTCGGTAAGCTGGCTATCCCCCTTTAATGAATTTTGTTCGATTGCCATTGTTTCCCCTATAAGTTAATAAAATTCCAAGTTTAACCTTTTAGAAACCCTAGATCTGCACACACTTTCCTCTTCCCTTCCTGACCCACCTGCAAGTTATCGTCTTTCTCTTCTCTCTCAAATCCACGAGCCTAACCCACCCGCAAGTTCTCATCTTCTTGTTCTTCTCTCTCAAATCCACGAGCACACACCGAGAATTGTCATCAAACCGAGCTCCCCCATACAACCCGAAAGCCATCTTCTCAAAACGCTCATGTGGAATACACCTTTTGTTTCATTTCTTTGTGGAACACGCCTCTGATTTCGCTGCGCTGCGCTGCTCCTTTGGTGTCGCTGCTCTGTGGAATAGGCCTTTGGTTTCACTGCGCCTTTGGTGTCGTTGCTCAGTGGAATACGCCTCTGGTTTCGTTGCGCCTCTGGTTTTGCTGCGCCTTTGGTGTTGCTGCTCTGTGGAATACGCCCTGATTTCACTGCGCCGCGCCTCGCCTTTGGTGTCGCTACTCTATGGAATACGCCTCTGGTTTCGCTGCGCCTTTGGTGTCGCTGCTCGTTATTGCTCGGCTATTTGGTCACCGCTTGGTCATCTTCTGTCTTCGCTCATCAATTCCTAGTGCTCGCCTCTCTCTTGGTGTTTACTTTCTTCATTGAATCAAGTCTTTCAGCTCTCTCGTGTTCGCCTCCCTCTTCACTAAGAACGTACTTGCTCGTCTCACCCTAAATCTAGGTTCTTTTGATTCGATTCCTTCTTATTATGCTTTTTCTAGTTGTGATTGTTAAGTGTGTGATTGCATTTCTTGATGCGTTTGTTATCCTAGACAATGTCCGTTAAATTAATGAAACCAGAAAGTCATTTAACACACTTAGGAAACAATGCTCTCTCAAGACAGTGACTTTAAATCAACTTTGTTGTGAGTAGCTGTTATGAGTAGTTGTTTGTTGTTTGTTGTGAGTAGCTGTTATGCACAAGTCTATCTCAAAATCAAATTTAGTAATATAGTTATTTTAAATCTCATGATCATTTATCTTAAGGATTATTAAATCGCAATTTTAGTAATGAAGTACAAGGTAAAATTAGAATTAGACCTAAATTTGAGTATTTTTTTTTTTGAGGAATTAGTTCTCTCTTTATATTTAGAACCCACGCTTCGTAGTAGGTCCAAACAAAAAGAAAACCAAAAGAAAAAATAAGAACTTATAACACAAGAAAATAACCCTAGCCCACTTTTTGGATGATCCTAAAAAAGAAAAAAAAAACACGAAATCGGTTATCAGCATTATAAAAATAACCTCCATTTCAAACTACCCCAGAACATGTGTATACCATAGATATCATGTGTATGTGATAGATACATCAACTAAGCTAAAATAACAATGTTTTGCTTCAATTATAATGGATGTTTTGCTCCAGTTCCTTCCAAAATCCATGATTTGAAACTATAACAGACAAACTTGAAACATTAGTAGTAATAATTTGATCTTTGGACCAAAAACAAGTGATTCAATTTGCTTCCGAGTTGTGCCAAGTTTCTCGAAGGCCTCCTTCCTCACTCCTAGGATCTCCGACCACTCACCTATGGTGGTTAAGGTGGAGAACCCAGTGTTTCGGAGGCGGCCGTTCAAGTTCTTTGATTTCTGGATGAAGCACCCGGACTTCGAGACAATTGTGAAGCAAGTTTTGGTGGCGCCAGGAGAAGGGATTTCTATGTTTAGGCTTGTTTGCAAGCTAAAGGCCCTAAAAAGTCGGCTCAAACAATTAAGTAGAGATTCTTTTGCCAATATCTCCACAAGGACTTCAGAAGCAAGGGAGGCTTTCAATTAGACTCGGGTTGGCCTCCTTCAAGATCCTACTAGTATTGTGCTTGCGAATCTGGAGAAGATTCAACGCCACACCTTCTTAGACCTTCGCTCTTAGGAGGAGTCATTCTTTAGACAGAAAGCTAGAATCAAATGGCTTAAGGTGGGAGACCAGAATACGAAGTTCTTCCACCACTATATTAGCAAAAAACAGATGAGAAACATAATTTTTTCTGTGGAGGATACCCTGGGTAACCAAATCACTGATCCGCAACTAGTCCAGCAGCCTTTTGTGGAGTACTTCCAGGACCTCCTGAAGCCTCCGATGGAGCAGGATACACCTCTAGTTCTGGAGATTCGTGAGGTCATCCGCTCTCAGCTTAATGATGACTAGATCACCTCTCTTGCTCGGCCTGTCTGTGACCTAGAGATTCGGCACACTCTTTTTTCTCTAGCTCGGGGCAATGCCCCAAGTCCAAATGGTTTCATGGTTGAGTTCTTCCAGGAGAAATGAGGGATGGTTGGTCAACTGGTCACGGCAGCCGTTAGAGATTTCTTCACCTCGGGGAGACTCCTTAAGGAAATCAAAAACGCCATTTTGATTTTGGTGCCGAAGGTACCTAATGTGACTACCATCGATGACTATAGGCCTATTGCATGCCGCAATACTATCTACAAGATAATTACAAAAGTGTTGGCAAATAGGGTTGCTGCAGTGCTGAGGGATCCTGTGAGCCTGTCTCAAAATGCTTTTGTTAAGGGACGGCGGATCAAGGATAATATCCTCTTGACTCAAAAACTCTTTTCTAGTTTCCATTTGAAGCCTTATACACCTAAGTGTGTTGTTAAAGTGGACTTCATAAAGGTCTATGATACCATGGATTGGCGGTTCCTTGGGAGTGTTCTCCTTACTTTTTGTTTCCCTAGTCTATTGGTACACCTCATCATGACCTGTGTGCCGACACCTTGGTTTTCCATTGCTGTGAATGGGGAGCTTCACGGTTTCTCTCCTAGTGGGCAAGGCCTGTGCCAGTGCGATCCCATATCTCCCTATTTATTTACTTTGGTTATAGAGGTGCTCTCAGGGTTACTCGGGAGGTGCTCGCTACACCTGAATTTTAGATTCTTTTGGAGATGCAAGTCTACTACCTCTCGCATTTGTTCTTTGTAGATGACGTATTCCTCTTTTGTGAAGGCCATTTACTGTTTGTGACACTCCTCAAGGAAGGACTCCAAACTTTATCTTCTTGGAGTGGCTTGATTCCGAATCCGAGGAAATGTGAGGTGTTCCTATCAAGAAGCTCGCTGTCATTAAGGAATCAAATCTTGTTGTATCTTGGTTTCCTTGAAGGGAACTTACCAGTCCGCTACTTGGGAGTTCCAATTATTACGTTAAAGCTAGCGAAGGTGGATTGTGTTGCTCTTGTTAGACGCATCACATCGAGGGTGCAATCCTAGACTCATCGGTTTCTTTTCTTTGTTGGTTGTCTTCAACTGATCAGGTCAGTTCTTCATGCCATTCAAGCCTATTGGGCGAGTGTCTTTATTCTTCCTGCAGTAGAGTTAGACCAGATTGAGCACATTCTCATACAATTCCTTTGGAGAGGCTCGGAGTTGGGCAAACGGGGTGCCAAGGTCTCCTGGGATGATGTGTGCCTCCCTAAAGCTAAGGGAGGTCTTGGTATCCGGAGATTGCGCGAGTGCAATAAGGCAGCCATGCTCAAACATATCTAGAACTTGTTTTCAGATAAGGAGTTCTTATGGTACAAATGGGTCCACTCAACCTTCTTAAAGAGGAGGAATTTATGGGTCGTAAAGAAGCCGACTTATTATTCTTGAGCTTGGAAGAAGATTCTACAACTCAGGATGGGAATCTGGCTTAGCTTCTTCTGGAGGATAGGGGATGGCCTATCAGTGTCACTATTGTTTGACAATTGGCACCCTAAAGGTCCTTTGAACTTATATTTCTCAAATTCGCTCATCTACAGCTCCAGTCTCTCTAGGCAGGCTTCAGTGTCTGACCTCTTTTCTGATGATGGCCAAGCTATCAGGTCGGTAATTGAGTCTTGGGGTTTGCCACTTCCCTCGTTGGCTGGGAGCCATGATTGTTTTTGTTGGAGGGAGGACTCATCGAGCGTGTTCTCAATCGGCTCGGCTTGGGAGGCCATAAGGCGGAAGAAGGCCCGAGTCAATTAGCATCCTTTCATTTGGAACAATGCCATCCTACCTCGATACCAACTTAACATTTGGCGTATAACCAAGCGTAGGCTTCCTACCCAATCTCCCCTTATGTCTTATGGTAGGATTGATGATGCTTCCTGCCCCTTTTGCAATGAGGTGCCTGACTGTATAGATCATCTCTTTTTTGGGTGTCACATTACATCCAGTATTACTTTCTTTTGGGCAGCCAAATATAATCTTCCCTGGTAGAACAGGTCTTAGGGGAAGAATCTCCGTTGAGCCATTACGCTTTTTGGTAATGATTTTTATAAATGCATTTCCCACTTTTCTTTTGGTACGCTTTGCCATATCATTTGAAAGAACAAGAACAATATTCTCTTCAGGGGGGAGCCGCTTTCTGTTCCGGCCATAAAGAAGCATCTTCTCAACGTCGTCAAAGACAAGGCGGTCACCTTTAGAAATTTGGAGGACTCCATCAGAAATAGAAGGCTACAACATTCTTGGGATGTTGACCCCATTATATTCTCTTCTAGAGATCACCAATCGTCTGTCTAAGCTATTGATCACTGTTGGTTGCTTCTGACTGGCAGTTGTTCTTGCCATCTGGCGCTCTCTTCTTTTTTGTGTTCTTATTGTAGCCGCTTGGCTTTTTCTCTCGGCTTCCTTTCACTCATAATGAGTCTGTTCATCTTAAGTGCAAGTTTTTGAAGCAGTTTATTTGTACAGTTTGGCATTTCCCTAATATATTGCTTACTTTTACAAAAAAAAAAAATATATATATATATATATATATATATATATATTATAGACAAAACAAGAACATAAATTAAACACTAGATTTACGTGGTTTGATTGGTGACCTACATCCGCATGGAGAGTAGTATTGAGTTCCACCATAGACTAAGCAATATAATGAATAATACAACCACACTCGAATTACTCAAAGACTATCTATGTTTTCTAACCTTAATTACATCTAATAACTCGCATAGTGATGAGCCCCACAATTTCTTTAAAAAATGATCTCTCAATCTCACAAATGTTTACATAAATTCTTACGATGAGAATTTAATGAGCTTCAAAACCTAAATTCTTGATGTAATTAAATGAAGTAACCCCACTGCCAAGTGCCAAGTGCCTGTGGGATATTACTCCCAAATTGGGCACCCAAGGCACTCAAAAAGAAAATAGCCATATCCTTGACTTCTTGAGAAAAACATTCCTTGACTGATATTATAAATATATATAATAGTCAATAAAAGTCCTTTGTCAAATCTCTAGACTTCTGTTATTTTCTTTTTGAATTTTCCTTGACCATCCATATGGGAAACCTCCAACTTGGACCATACCAAATAGGATATATAATTTCCATGGTACACCACCCTAGGTGTCACGTATATTTCATTTATCTTGAGTCGAATTTCGTTCATTGGTCCAAACTCGAGACCTATTTTATCATCTAGTTCTTGAAGTGAATGGTTTTATTTTGGATCAATGATTTTCTTACATCATGCTCTTAATAGTTTCTTCATAAAAAGAGAAACCCTACCGATGTATAGTTAGGTGCATTAAATTGGGCAATGGCATATACTTTGATTACCTATACTACTAACTATAAAAAAATTTAATATCAAGGCCATGTGATTGCATTTGACTTGTCCCATCTTGTTATATAATTGATACCATCAAAGCTATAAGTAGTAGACCAATAACTAAAAATAAACTCAAACCAATTTATATCGTTTGTGATGAGCACATGAAATGTGGAGATCACACCTGAGATTGGGGAAATCATCCAATTAGTTTTAAACCAATTGTATAGATGCTGATCCAGTTCTTAATTTTTCAATTTTTCAAATTTAGACCTAAACCTTTTCGTGAAATTTTGGTGTAGTTCTTACAACAATTTTTCATTATGGTACACCTTAATGTCAACGATTTCACTCGATTATTGGTCACTAGATTTGTATTGCATAAAAATGGATTAATTTCTATTAGGCCATTTTTGCCCTAACCAAAATTCAATATGACCCATCCATTTAACAGCCCTATTTGACTTGACGTCCATATTGCACCAAAAAATATGAGTTGACTTTTCCAAGGCCCATAACATATATAATAAGTACCACTACCTCTTTTAATGAAAAATAATGGTGACACAGTGCATGCAATGTTGATTAGTGAGTACTTTAGACTATGTCATATACATGTTGTGCGTGGTCCATTTTGTTTCGAATTACCTTTTTCTTTTTTGGTCGAATGTGTCCAATTACTTGACAAAGAGTATTTTCTCATACTTAGTTTCAGATCTAGATAAAATGAAGCTTTGATTTGAGGCCATACCTTATCCAATTCTAAATGGGAAAAGTTGTATGAAAAATCTAAGTTTATTACACTTTTATCAATTTAGTCATAAACTCTTTAATTGTGCCAATTGAGTCGTAGATATGTTTACCTTTCACCACTTGAGTCCACCTGATCAATTTTGACTTGCTAACATGGACGTCAGCTATTCTACATGGCATAACCAGCACTAATGTGAACAATTTTTAATAATATTTTAATATTTTTAAAATGATTTTTTTATTTTATTTTTTTCATCTTTTTCCTTTTTTCTTCTCTTTTCCTTATCTCTGTTTTTTCAACTATGTTTAGCAAGGCTTGCCGAGCCCTTACTAAAGGTTGTGATGGCCTTGCCCAGATCTTGGTGAGGTTGTGCGACCCTTGCCAGCCTTAGGTGAGAAAAAAGAAGGAAAAAGGAAAAAATAAATATAAATAAATAAATAATTTGAAAAAAATTATGAAAAATTACCCACTTCATCACCGATTGTGCCACATAGGACAATTGCTTTCTACTTCAGCAAATAATAATAGATGAAAAAATATTTAAAATTCGTAAAATTTATCTATCTTAGTACCGATCATGCCATGTAAGACGATCAACATCTATGTCAGCGTATTACCAAAATTGGCTCGATGGACTACATTATCATAAATACAAAAGGTTTATGACTAAATTGACACCAACAATATATTTAAGACTTTTGTTATATTTTTCCCTTTTTTAAAGGGTCTTTGACTACCTGTTATTATTCGATGATTTTTTTTTTGTCCATCTTACTCTAATTTTCAACTCACTTTCAAACTTTTGCTATATCTCTTTACAGAGCATTGAAGTCAAATCTCACATTTGAAACTAAACGTCTTCACCCCCAGCTCCCCTTGAGAATGTGGGCAATTGAACTCCTCACTTCCCATTTTTCATGTAAGAAGGGTGCCACTAGGACAACCCTCCAGTGGTTTATTCAATGAGTTTATGCAATAACTTTCTATATGTTTTAATTTAATAAGTTTTTGCCTACAGCGCAACCGGAAGGACATGAATGCTACTAAATGAGACGTAAATCACCATAGAGTGTCTTTGTTGATCCAACCACTCGATGCACCTCTTGCTAGATCTCCATATCTCAATACCAACATCATCTCTTTGGTCTTAACCAAGCAACAACGGAGGGATCAGTGGACCAATTGATCAGATTAGACATAGCTCGGACATGGAGTCTATAACATCTCTATCATGCGCATATGATGAACTTGCCAATACCCCCTTGAACTTCTTCATGCTTAGGGCCAAAAAGGTCTCATACAATATAGCTTTTCAATGCTAGTAAAAGGGTGGTTTGTAAGCACAAAAGATGGAAGATCTTGTGTGCCTAGTGATGTTTGTTAGGATTCGCCACACAATCACAAAGAAAATAGAGAATAAAAGTAAGAAAAAGAATTTGAAACGCAAAATTTTATCCCAATTCACCTTGAAACTAGGGCTACATCCAATTGGGGATTTTTACTATAATTAGCATGTCGCGTCTCTCTATGACATCATTCAACAACAAGAGAAAGAGAATAATATATATATATATATATATATATATGTATGTATGTATGTATGTATGTATGTATGTATGTATGTATAATAGTTATTCATGAGCCCAAGCCGAAGCTACCAATAAAATTTGAGACCCCCATATTATCTTGTTGATAGGAATTATGAACCACATCCAAATTGAAGGCTTTTATTGTATTGGGCTTAAGGCCCGTCCGCCCAAGTTGGGCCCAAAAAGCTCGGCCCATGGGAATAGGGCCCGTGAAAAGAAGGGGGTATAAAAGGGAGGAGAGAGAGAGAAAAAGGCATCGGTTGGAAAACAACGTACGCTTTTTTCTCCTTACGCTCTCTCTCTCCCAAAACGAAGAACAGTAAGCATACGGCTTGATCTTCCTCTCTTCAAGGCTTCATCGGATTGGATTGCTCAGTTTCTCTTCCTCCATCAACGTCGGTGTTTAATCTGTGGCTAAAAGGTACGCTCGAATCCGTGGTGTGCTTTAGGATCGGTGATGCGTGTTGTTTTCCCGGGCTTCGTCTTCCGCTTGATTTAGGGGTTTGATTCGGTGTTGAATCCAGTTTGCCGAACGGTGACCCGACCCACCGGAGACAAAGGCACGTGGCAGGCACGTGCGGATGACGTCTGCGTGATGTCATCCCCGCACGCGCGCGGCACGTGCGTCGGTCCGCTCGAGCGGTCCGACCGGCCCGACCGGTCCGACGGCCGACGACCGTTGACCGTTGACCGACGACCATTGACCGTTGACTTTGTCCGTTGACCGTTGATCGTTGACTTTGACCGTTGACCCAAAAAAAAAAAAGGAGGAAAAGAATGTGTATCTTTTTCAATTAAGTCTATGTGGATTATAATGTGATCCCTTATTTGTTCTGCATTTGTTGCAGGAACTATGCCTCCCCTAAGGTTGCGCACACCTATTCGCGCAGTTACCGATGAACAAAAGGATAGGCTGTCTGAGTTGATAGCTGAGTTGACTGATCATCGATGGGAAAGGGGTGACTTAATTGATCATGTCCTTGAAGTCAACAGGAAAATTCAACAGGTCATATGGAATGGTCGTCCTATGTCACAATCAGAGATGGTGCGATTTTTCATAACCACTCTTCCACCGAATGGCAAGATGTGTTGAATCGCATATGGGATGTCAACGGAGCCGCTTCCTATAAGAAAATTGTGATGGATTTTGTAAACGAATATTACTTGTATTGTTTCAAGGGAAAAGATCAAGAAATTGAACAAAAGAGGATCTTTCCCGTTCGTGTCTTGACTTTGTGTTAGTTGTATTGGCTATTATATGTTAAGTGTGCTTTGTGGACATATTATGTATTGATTACTACCTAATTGTGTTAATTGAAAGCATTACTATTTTTTAATTGTATGTCAATTATCTCGCCGCTTTCGTTAAATTTAGTTCTTTGTGGGTAATTAGCTGTGGGTAGTTTTTAGAAGTTTTTTGTAGCTTCATAGAACTAATTTTGCATATGACAATCATATTAATGATAGTTTTAAGTTAGGATTTTTGGAGGATGATTGGAAACGAAGTGACCTTTTGATTCTAAAGCCTTACTTGAAATTATTCATTAATATGATGGGTCTATGTAAATAGGGATGCATAAATGATAGGCATTAATAATTCGTGCATATTTGTCTGATTTGTTCAGATCAATGGCTTTTGCCACAAAGAGCATAGTTGCCGAGCTGAACAAAGGTGAAAAGCTCAATGGAGACAACTATGAGATTTGGCAAATGAAAATCCAAGATATGTCTTTGGAAGAGCAAGAAGCACTTGAGGCTCTTGTCATGACCATGGAAGAAACCCGAAGAGGGAACCACCGCACAAAGACAAAAGAAACAAAGAAGCTTTTTCTGCGTGGAAAAGAATGAACTCTCTAGCTCGCATCACGTTGTTGAGCAGCATGGAAAATGACGTCATGCGAGAGTTTTGGCGTTTTGATAATGCCAAGGAATTGTGGGAGGCATTGGCAGCTAGATATGGTCATACTTCGGTGACTAGACTGAGGCAGCTCACTATCAGGTTTGACTCTTATAAGAAGCCTCATGGTCGACCATGAAGCAACATCTTAGAAAGATGTCAAACATGATAACCGAGCTGAAAGATCTGGCCATGTCCTCACGATGAGCGATAAGTGCAAGCGTGATTCGTTCCTTGCCTCGAGTTGGGAGTATATGAAGGTGCACCCGACTCATAATGAAAACATCAAAACCTTTGAGGATGTGATGCGTCATCTTGAGTTGGAAGAGGACCGCTGTTGGCGGCCAAGCCGGATCTTGAACTCTATTATCTTGGTTCTAGCTCAAATGGAGCTTGAGCTCCAAGCGCAAGCGCCCTAACTGGTTTGATAAGGGGAAAGGCAAGGAAGAAGCAGGTCCTTCAGGGAAGAAACCCAAATTCAACCAACATGGAAGAGGGAAGCGTCCTCACATGAAAAAGCTTGCAAGGGTGAAATGCTACAACTGTGACAAGAAGGGTCACTATGCTCGCGATTGTCGTGAGCCAAAGAAGGTATGCACCCCTTGCACTTTTCAGAACTTTGCTTATGTGTCGAGTTCTGTGTTCTTAACTGAGTCTAATCCTTTGTGGACTGTGGATTCAAGAGCGACAGACCATGTAGCGAAGGATAGAGGATCTTTCGTGGAATTCCGACGAGTACCAACTGGAACTAAGTGGATCTATGTGGGAAACAACTCCAGAGCTGAAGTGAAAGGAATTGGCACCTGCCAACTGAACATGCGTGGTGGATGCACTCTGTTCCTACATGATGTGTTGTATGCTCCGAGTTAGATTCGTCGGAATTTAGTGTCTCGTATTAATGTTGGTTAAATTAGGTTTCAATATGAACTTCTCGTAGTAGAGGTGTGAATTTGTTTTTGGAGACAAATTACTATGGTTGTGGTTATTTTCTGGATGGTTTTATTGTATTAGATATTGATTATGTTAATGTTAATGTTAGTTATTCCCTTCTCACATCTTCTAATAAATATGATAATGATATGAATGTGTGGCATGCTAGACTTGGTCACATTGGCCAACAGCGTATGAATAGACTAGCCAAAGAGGGCTTGTTGGGCAATATTGAAAAAGTCGATTTGTCCATATGTAAGCATTGCCTAGAAGGAAAAACGACAAGGAAACCATTTGGAAAAGGAAAAAGAGCTGAATTTCCTCTGCATTTAATCCATTCTCGATGTCGTGGTCCAATGAATGTAAAAGGAAGGCATGGGGCTGTTTATTTCATCACCTTTATTGATGATTATACTCGATACGGATATGTCTATTTGATTTCTCATAAATCTGAAGCGATAAGTTGTTTCAAAAGGTTTATGAACCTTGTAGAGAATCAATTAGATAAGAAAATAAAAGCATTGAGATCCGATCGGGGTCGAGAATATTTATCTGATGAGTTCAGAAAATTATGTAATGAAAAAGGAATAGAAAGACAGTTGTCTATTCCGTACACTCTTCAACAAAATGGTGTTGCGGAAAGAAGAAACAGAACCCTACGGAAATGGTTAGGTCCATGATGGCGCATGCTAACTTGCCTATCACCTTTTGGAGTGATGCATTGTTAACTCGCTGCGTACATACTTAATCAAGGTGCCTTCCAAATCGGTTGCTTCCACTCCATATGAGTTATGGACAGGTAGAAAACCAGACTTGAGTTTTCTTAAGCCATGGGGTTGTGCTGCCTATACACATGAGTCCTCTCACAAGTTTGGGAAATTGCGTCCCAGAGGAAAGAAGAGTATTTTCATAAGATACTCGGAACACTCGAAAGGGTATGTGTTCATTGGTGAGCAGGAAAGTGGGAGTATAACTGAATTTGAATCACGAGATGTTACATTCTTAGAGGATGAGTTTCCTAAGAAGGGCGAAATAGGGGAAGATCACTCCTATTTGAGACCTTGGATCAAGACAATGATATTAGTGGAGTTCATCCAAGTGGGAGCATAATGGAGAATGATGTGCATAGTGTACAATCTCCCATACGGCGAACAAGTCGCCAAAGTATTCCCCGTCGACATTTTGACATTGAAAGTGAAACTTTTATGGTTGCTCCACAAGATGAGGATGAGCCAAGAAATATCAATGAGGCTCTTAATTGCCCTAGTAAAGAAAAATGGATTCATGCAATGGAAGAGGAAATGGAGTCAATGAAATCAAACCAAGTCTGGGAACTGGTTGATCTTCCAAAGGGACGCTTGAGCTATTGAGAACAAGTGGGTTCTCAAAATAAAACGAAAGGCTGATGGCTCGATTGAAAGGCATAAGGCTCGCCTTGTGGCGAAGGGGTATAATCAACGGGAAGGAATTGATTATGAAGATACGTTTTCTCCGTAGTGAGATTTACCTCAATTCGCATTATTCGGCAATAGTAGCTAGTCCGGATCTTGAGTTACATCAAATGGATGTAAAGACTGCTTTCCTCAATGGAGAATTAGAGGAAGAAATATATATGGAACAACCTACTTGGTTTCATAGTGAAAGGCCAAGAAGAAAAAGTATGTCGACTTTTGAGGTCGATATATGGTCTTAAGCAGTCATCAAGACAATGATATATACGTTTTCATAATGCCATAGTGACATATGATTTTACAATGATTGATGAGGATCATTGTGTATATATCAAAAGATCCAAGGATCAATTTGTGATCATATCATTATATGTTGATGATATACTGATTGCCGGAAGCAATATGGAGTTGGTTAATACTATCAAGAGATGGTTGTCTTCTAACTTTGAGATGAAGGATATGGGTGAGGCTGCATACATTCTTGGAGTTAAGATTTCGAGAGATCGTTCGAAGAGATCGTTGTCTCTTTCGCAAGAAACCTATATAAATAAGGTTCTTGAACGATTTCGTATGCAAGACCTGTAAACCCATAGACACTCCTATTGCAAAAGGTGAAGGATTGAGCCATAGGCGTGTCCGGGACTCCACAAGAGAAGGAACAAATAAAACATGTTCCTTATGCTAGTGCTGTTGGAAGCTTGATGTATGCTATGATGTGTACAAGACCCGACATATGCTTTGCAGTTGGAATGGTGAGTAGATACCAATCCAATCCAGGTCCAAGACATTGGAAAGCCGTCAAGAGAATACTTGAGGTATCCGAAGGAAACCGCTGATTTCAAGTTGAATTACCAAGGAAAGGATGCGACTTGAAGGCTATTCGGATCTTTGATTGGGGAGGAGATTTAGATGAAAGAAAATCTACCTCTGGATTTGCTTTCTTATCGAACAATGGCGCCATATCATGGAGCAAGAAGAAGCAAACGTGCATAGCCTTGTCCACGATGGAAGCTGAGTTCGTGGCGTTATCGCAAGCGGTACAAGAAGGAGTTTGGCTTAAGAGATTTTTGGATCATTTAGGTGTTATTGAGAAAGCTACAAATCCATTGTTGGTTAATTGTGATAGCCAAGCAGCTATAGCGTACACCAAAGATCCAAAGTATCATGGCAAGACCAAACATATAGATACCAAGTATAACTTTGTAAAAGATATGGTTGCACGAAAGGATGTGAACTTGCAAGACATATCTACGCATAGAATGGTAGCAGATCCTATGACAAAGCCAATACCTAGAGATGTGTTTTGTGTTCATGTAAAATCTCTAGGATTGCGCAGAGTCGATGTACTTGAATTGTAATTTCGAGTTGTTCACATTTATGAAATTTTGTTTTTCATTGATTAATGCCTATGAACCTTAGTATAATCTTTATGCATCTTAATATTCAGTGCATTATTTTAAGTTGAGAAGTATGTCGAACAGATATAAGATTAGCCCACTCACACGGGTAATCGCCTCTGTTTACTATGTGATGAATAGAGATGAGACTGATTTTAAGCTTATTATCTAGGTGATAATCGAGAGCTCAAGCTTAAAACACGTATGTCGCCTTAACTAGGTGTTAAGATGATGACATAATACTAAAGATGTTCGAAAGTAAAATAACCCCACATGTTTTTACTTTATCTGTCTAAGATGCCAGATGTGAGTTCTGATGAATTTTGTGATTGAGTAGATACGTGAACTCAAGTTAGACATTGGGTATGTCTGAACTATCATTTGTACGGTATTGAAAGGTGTAGACATACGCTCCATGGGAAAGGGGTTAATACCGTAATACGTATTTCATACTACGTATGCAAGAGATGACCAATAAGAGTGGCAAAAAATTTGATCTCAACTTTTATGACGTGTGAGACTCTTGAGGAAAAGAGTTCCTTAATTTTTTGTCCCCTCAGGACTCTTACTTATTCTCAAGATTTCTATTTAGCGTTTGCTATCTTAGGATGTTGCCAATGGTCATGAGTTTGATTCGATCTAATGGGGCATTTCTAGAAAAGCAAGCTGGACTGAAATTGAGAGTTTGAAGGAAAGAGGAAGATCGATTTTGGAGAATCACATTGTAGTTTTGTATTCTTTGGTCGACCAATTATAACTGTCTTTGTGATAATTATAATTGTGAATACAATATATATATATATATATATATCATGTTTATAAGAGATCAAGGGAGATATAAATGTGATCGATCGATCTAGGGTCGCATACTAAATCTACTCGGAGTGTAATGCCCATTATGAGCTGCTATATATTCCTAACAGATGTATAGCAACGAGCTCTCAAAGTATGCTGGTCGCACGGATTATTCACCAGTATGAATGTTGAAGAGAGGTAAAGAGAATCATATTCGGCCCACCATGTGCAAGTGGGAGATGAAGGCTTTTATTGTATTGGGCTTAAGGCCCGTCCGCCCAAGTTGGGCCCAAAAAGCTCGGCCCATGGGAATAGGGCCCATGGAAAGAAGGGGGTATAAAAGGGAGGAGAGAGAGAGAAAAAGGCATCAGTTGGAAAACAACGTACGCTTTTTCTCCTTACGCTCTCTCTCTCCCAAAACGAAGAACAGTAAGCATACGACTTGATCTTCCTCCCTTCAAGGCTTCATCGGATTGGATTGCTCAGTTTCTCTTCCTCCATCAACGTCGGTGTTTAATCTGTGGCTAAAAGGTACGCTCGAATCTGTGGTGTGCTTTAGGATCGGTGATGCGTGTTGTTTTCCCGGGCTTCGTCTTCCGCTTGATTTAGGGGTTCGATTCGGTGTCAAATCCAGTTTTCGGGGATCCGTTATTCCCAACACAAATAATGGCAAACCTGGTATTTCCAAGTTCATTTCAGCGCAAGTCAAGTTTGGAAAGGGTTGAGCTTGTTATGAAAGCGGTAATATATGGCATAGAACATATAGGGTTTAATCGATAGTAAGGCAAATGAAACTTCATGCTCCGCTGCCATGTTGACGAACCATTGAACAAAAGGTTTCATGATGTTTCACAAAAGGTTGGCGCTTCCAGGTTCTCGTAATATTGTTTGATCAAATTCGAGAGAGTATTGGGCCCAAACTTGGCCAAGGACTCCATGTAACAGTCTAGGAGGGTCCTCCGGTTGAAGTCAAAGCTAGGCTGTCCAAAGTAGTGGACAAGCTCGATCCCAGAGGCGGAATACACAGCGGCAAAAGAGTATTTTAGCATGCGGTGGCGCGCTTGACGATGATGCCCTTGGAGAGTAGCTTCATCCCCGGCCTGAGCATGGGGTTCATGTGTTCTTGAGATGCGAATGCAACCATTAAAACATGGCGTTGCTTTTCTGTCTCGTCCATCAAAGTCATGAACACAAGCGCGGAAAGGACATAGGCAGACAAATAAGGGCAGAGAGAGAGAGAGAGAGAGAGAGAGATTGTGTTTATATTGAGTGAAACGAGCATGTGCGTGTAAGGTTAATAAGCATCAGCTTATGTGCGTCCTTTTATGTGAAGTAAAATTAATACTATAACTCATTACAGTGGTCCCTCACTTAATTCTTAGATATTTTAGTAGTTTGAAAATATTTGTTAGAAATTATGACTGCTATAAAAGTTCTCATTTTCGTTATGGTTTTAGAATGGCCATATAATGGTTTTGTAACGGCTTTTTAGCGGTTTTATAACGTTGGATTTATTTGATAATGCCTATACAACGATCATCTTCTTCAATAATTACTAATTTATTTATCACTATTTCTTAACGGCTCTCTCTTTTTTTTTTTACCTATAAATTATTATTCTAAACAAAATTGGAAAGTCATATTGATATATCGGAACAATAATATTCTTATTTCTCTTTGCGTGTCTTTCATTTTATTGTTGGGTTTTGAACATAACGCTATTTTTATTTTCTTAAAAAAAAGTCTGTTGTATCTTAGAATGATAGTTGCTAGAGCCTTATGCACTAACTTGCATACTCCAATGGGCGGAATTATTCCAAAGGACAGTGCTTGTACACTTTAAACAATTCATTTATTTTCTAATCTTTTTCAATGCGTTTTCAACAATTTTCCAACATAAATTGAGTCCCCTAAATTAGAAATCGTACACACAACCAGTGATTCTTGAACCTAAAGAACTAGACCGCCTCTACCATTGGATCAATCCCAGGTTGGTATGATGTTAAAAGTTAATCGACATCAAATCCAAACTTTAGAAGATAACCAAGACTGAAACAGGAAATCATAGCTCAATGTAAACTCAAATGCGCACAGAATTTATTCTAACCTCAAGCGGATGGCAGCATATGCAGTAGAGCCCCCAACACGCTATGAAAAGGATACATGAAACATAGCACGACAAGCATACGGAACAAGGATCTTAGTAGAGGACATATCATGAACCTACTTCGAGCATGCGTAAGACATGAGAGAAACAAAAGGACAAACGCTTGCCAAGAAATTGTTCAATTGGTCGAAATCTCACAATCAAGTTGGTCATGAGTTTTGCTAAAGGAAAAAATAAAATCTGAACTACTTCAAGTTGGAACCAACTAAAGCTTCTCGATGAGGTTTGAATGGTACGTTGAAAATGATATTTAAGCAACTCCTTCTAACGGAATGTACCATATTAGTCCTTTGTGCATAATTAAAAAACGAAGAAAACTCGAGAGATAATTGAGGCATTTATGACACCAACAAGTAAGGGTTTTTCTGGTTATACATGCCGCTATTCGAGATCTTATAGCTTCAGAAATTCCAATAATTTGTTTGTTCAATACATACTATGACTGGATCTTGCGAATCTTTCGATTCTAGTAAACGATGACGCCATGATTTCGATCCGATCAATTATTAACAAATCAGTATATGCAATTTGTGAGGGTCATTTTAGCTAATGCGAGTCCTTGATAAATAAATAATCTTTTGAACTCCATAGATTTTGAATCGCATGAAACTGATCCGAATTGCTTTCCTAATGAGTCTTGATTTGTAAGAATCCCCGTCACATCAACCTAACGATGAAGAAAACGACGGAACAGCAATTTTGTGTCGATTCTCCACCCCTATTTAATTGAGGAACTTTGTATCAGATGATCACCAGAACAAAGCTTGCTTCGAATTAAGCTAAAAAGATTTGTACTGCAAGAGATGGACTCTTGGCTTCAAATCCTAGTTCTCGTTGCGTGCATCACTCCGGCCGTGGTTGAGGGCAGAGTCCGTAACTACACATTCAATGTAAGTAATAACATTATGGAATGAAGTATTCCTCTGTAAAACTTGCTTGTTTGGACGGTAGCCCGTGCAGCGATGTGTATTTATTCCTCTAATTGGCAGGTGGTAATGAAGAATACGACGAGACTGTGTTCGAGCAAGCCCATCGTGACCGTGAACGGGATGTTCCCGGGACCCACTCTCTATGCTAGGGAAGATGACACCGTGCTCGTGAGGGTCTCTAACCGTGTCAAATACAATGCCACCATCCATTGGTGAGCTCAACTGAGCGTTAAATTAAATTGTTATCTTCAAGAGATTGCATATTGCATATTAATTTTGGTGTATATGCGATCAGGCATGGTATCCGGCAGTTGAGGACGGGGTGGGCCGATGGGCCAGCATACATTACCCAATGCCCGATCCAGCCGGGCCAAAGCTACGTGTACAATTTCACCATCACGGGTCAACGGGGCACCCTCCTGTGGCATGCACACATACTCTGGCTCAGGGCAACCCTGCACGGAGCCATTGTCATCTTGCCCAAGCGTGGTGTTCCATACCCTTTCCCTAAACCCCACAAGGAAGTTGTTGTCGTATTGGGTATGCTCGATTTCGCTTCCAATCTACTTCACTTCCAAAATGAAAGATCAATCATTGCTTGGTTGACAGCATATACTAGTAGAAGCTCTGAACCATTTTGGGGTTTGTGAATCAGGCGAATGGTGGAAATCTGATACAGAAGCTGTGATCAATCAAGCCATCAAGTCCGGATTAGCACCGAATGTCTCCGATGCTCACACGATCAATGGCCATCCAGGGCCAAGTTCCAATTGCCCTTCCCAGGGTAACACTCCATCGACAAACATTGCCATGAAAACAACATCTGAATCTTGATGAAGCAGTTTAGTTTAATGTTCTACTGAGTTGATGTTGACCTTCATTTTCTCTGATGTTAGGTGGATTTACATTGCCTGTTGAGAGTGGCAAGAAGTACATGCTCCGAATCATCAATGCTGCGCTCAATGAGGAGCTCTTCTTCAAGATTGCCGGGCACCAGCTGACCGTCGTGGAGGTCGACGCCACCTACGTCAAGCCTTTCAAGACCAACACGATCGTAATTGCACCTGGCCAAACCACCAATGCCCTCATCTCCACCGACCAGAGCTCTGGCAAGTACATGGTCGCCGCCTCCCCTTTTATGGACTCCCCGATCGCCGTCGACAACATGACCGCGACCGCCACATTACACTACTCCGGCACGCTTGCTGCGACCTCCACGACCCTCACCAAGACTCCCCCACAAAACGCGACCGCTGTGGCCAACAATTTCGTTAACTCGCTCCGGAGCCTCAACTCGAAGAGGTACCCTGCCAAAGTCCCTCTTACCGTCGATCACAGCCTCCTTTTCACAGTTGGACTAGGAATCAACCCTTGCCCTTCGTGCAAAGCTGGCAACGGAAGCAGAGTCGTGGCAAGCATGAACAACGTGACATTCGTGATGCCGACGACAGCCATTCTCCAAGCACATTTCTTCAACATAAGCGGCGTCTTCACGAGCGATTTCCCCGGTAACCCGCCGACCATTTTCAACTACACGGGGTCACCGCCATCAAATTTGCGGACCACAAGCGGGACAAAGGTGTACCGGTTGCGTTATAACTCGACGGTCCAGCTCGTGTTGCAAGACACCGGGATTATCGCCCCAGAGAACCACCCAATTCATCTTCACGGGTTTAATTTCTTCGCCATTGGGAAGGGATTAGGAAATTATAATCCGAAAGTGGATCAGAAGAACTTCAACCTTGTTGATCCTGTTGAGAGGAACACAATAGGAGTACCATCTGGGGGATGGGTTGCAATCAGATTCAGAGCAGATAATCCCGGTACAATTCTAGTTTATCGACTATTCTCGTTTACTCTATACCAAAAATTTAACCACTCTGCAAGTTTTTCATGACTGTTGTTGAAACTTTTTGCAGGCGTTTGGTTCATGCATTGTCATCTGGAAATTCACACAACCTGGGGACTCAAGATGGCCTTCTTGGTGGACAATGGGAAAGGCCCGAACGAGTCGCTTCTACCGCCTCCGAGCGATCTTCCAAAGTGTTGATCCATGGGGAAAAAATTGATAATCAAGTATCCGGCATCCGGAGATGAAGAGTGATGAGAAGAGAATGGAGAGCCTGACCACAAAGCAAAAGGCCTATATAGGTAGTTTTGGCTTAGCACGTTGAAGATAGGAATTGTTTGTTGATTGCAAAATTTCTGTCTGATTGCAAATTGTGTATTTGGTCAGAATTTTTCTTAATCAGAGAGGTGCTACAATTTTTTCTGGAATGGAAGAGAGTATCTGCCACTCGCCAAAGTTGCAAATTCTTGACAAGTTAATTGTGCACGCAGTGACTACACGATTCTGTTTTGGTTGATAGGCCTTAATGTTCTAATGGTGACTTTAAGATGGATAGGTCCAATAGACATTCTTATATATAGCTCAGGTCTCTCTGCTCCTAACACACATTCTAGGCTTTATGCATCGGGAGCTGTCGAAGGAGAAGGAGATAGGAGAGGAAACAGCTAACTAAAGGAGTTGATCAAAAGCAAATTGATAAATGTCACACTTTGAACTATCCAAGTGGCTGAGAGCCCCCACAGCCCCCGCAAAATAGCCCATCATGTAGGCCTCTGCTCAAGGCCCGCCAGGTTATAAGCGAGAGTAGTTGAACTTGGATGTATCTCACCTAGTTAATAGCCCATCATGCCCTCTTTTCCCATTTTTGTCCCTATATCACCATGTCCCGGGGGGGGGTTGAGGATGTCTAAAAGGGGATCTTATCACTTGTTCTGACCTGGAATACTAAAGTTGTGAGCTTGATCTCACTTTATCATCCAAAAAATAAAAGAAATCTTGCATCTCCTAGTTGAACTTGGATGTAGCTCACCTTCTTTTTGAATGTAAGGCAATGTCAAACCAAAACGCTTGACAAGAATTAGCTCTCCCTAAAGAGGAGGTAAGCCAACCACATGTTCTAGTATAGCTACCTTGTCATGACTTCATCTAGTTATTGGCTGTGCCTTTGACATCATCCTCCTTGTGGTTAAGATAGCAACATTGGGCATGATCAACTCCCATAGCGTGACAAGCTGTGTGTGATTTGAATTTATCATGTATATGTTTCTTGAATTGTTATTTATGTGTTCTAACTCTATATCAAGATCTTGGTGTTAACAAATTTCAATTACATTTAATCAATGATTTTCTTACATCATGCTCTTAGCAGCTTCTTAAAAAAGCTGACCAATTGTGGGTGAGTAAAAGGAATTGCCTAAATCTAGAATTACCCATACCAGACCAAATCGGTTAGTTCTAGGCAGTTTTCCAAGGGCGGTTTGGTTCCTAGTTTTGAAAAATCGGAATTGTGAGTTGCAGTCTTGTTCTCGGTTTCATGTGTGGAACCATCCTCCCAAGCTACTTAGACCGGACCAAATTTATTTATTTATTTATATATTCTTGAAAGATGCAAAAACTAAAAAAAAAAAAAACAAAAAAAACAAAAACCCCCCGAGACTCTCTCCAAGACCTTAGCGATATTTTCAAATGTCTTTTTAATATGCATATATGCATGAACTCCTCAAAATATTTATTTAATGAATATTATTTTAGCATCTTAGCATTGATCAGTCAATGGAGACAACGCTCCGTCCGACTCTATATTAAGAGGCTAAATTGAAAACTACAAGGTTTGCCTAATTGCAATGACCACCGAACCAAAACATTTATCTTTTTTCAGAGAAAGCCACTCAATTAAACAAGTAGCGGGTCGCATACGGTAAAAGAATGAAAAAATGAGACCAGATTCATTGGCCCACCCGTGAGCCGGACAAGTTCCAAGGGGCTTGGTCCAGTTCTTGATTTGTGGGTGGGAACTGGACTGCCTGAGAACTAATCACCCCTATTATTAATGTGCATTTTCATGCATTAGATTAGGCAATGGCACAAAGTTTTATTCCTTGCATTACCAACTATATAAAAAAAAAATTAATATCAATGCCACACACTCAAATTTGACTCATCCCATCATGTTATATAATTGATACCATAAAGCTAAGAGTAGCAGATCAATAACTAAAATTACTCGAGCCGATTTATACCGTTTGTGATGAGCACATGAAGTGTGGAGATTGCACCTAAGATTGGGAAAATCTTCCAATCAGTCTTTAACCTAATGTAAAGATGCTAATTTAGTTTTAAACTTTCCAATTATGCTAATTTAATTCTAAACCTTTGGGGAAAATTCTAATATAGTCCTTTCAATAAAATTTTACTATGGCATATTGCCATATTAGCGATTTTGCTTAGATATGAGTGATTAGATTTGTATTGTATATAAATATGTCAATTTTTGTCGGACCATTAACAACCCAACCCAAATCAAATCTGGCCCATCCATTTGACATCCCAATTTGACCTGACATCCAGAGTGCACTAAACAATCCGAGCTGACTTTTCCAAGGCCCATAACATATATTGTAAGTACCACAATCCTCCGTGATGCTTGCAATGTCGGTTAATGAGTGACTCTAGGCTATGTTATGTATACGTTGTGCGTAGTCCACTTTGAGTCCAATTACTTGACAACGAGTACTTTATCATACTTAGTTGAGATCTAGATCAAATGAAGCCTTGAGTTGAGGCCATACCTTTGTCCATTCTAATATCACGTGGAGAATATCTTTTTTCCATTCAATGGAAAAAAAATGCAAAAATTAAAAGAAATTTAAATTTTATGTAATTAAAAAAAAAATCGCCTATCTTAGATGTCAATATTTGAGCTTTTGGAAAAAAAACTAAGTGTTTCAAATTGAATAAAGTACAAGTGGAAGTACCGTAAATTTTACCAAAGGTTGAATGTGTCACGCCCCGAACCCCGAGCACGCGCACATCCCACTGCGGCCAATCAAATATGCGACATCCCAGGATATGTCGCCGACCCATTCATTTTTATTACGCATGCGGAAGCGAAACAAATCCCTGACAACATTTAACTTGGGATATAAGAACAGGCAATCAATCACAATATCAAACACTCATTTACAAACACATAGGTTTAAATACAACTCTGGTCTGTCTACAAAATAGACCAGCTCGACAAAAGGGGAACTATCCTAAAACCAACTAGCAAGACACGTTCACCGATACTTCATTCTCCACCTTTCCAAACTTAGGGCTTCGGGTCCTCCATGACCGCCATCTAGGGACCTGAAATTTTAATCCCCAAACCGGGATGAGACAATGTCTCAGCAAGTTCAACCCCTTAAACCCCTATTAGAAAGAAAATACACCCCGGGTGACCTAGCCACATCACACGGAAGACTTACCTCGCCTCAGTTCCTTCCTACAGGTTAGTGCAATTCAAATCACTCAATCACAGATAGTAATATGAACTTAAACAACCAGAACGCATTCTCTTTCATATAACCAACAACTGCGGGGGTCCTGATTATAAGACTAAATCGTTATGACACGTCCCATTCCATGCCACACAATTCCGTCCCATAATCCGACACATCAATAACACTCAACATGCATTCCAATTGTTATTCATTGCTACACAAGGGCATAGCATACTCGCTGTTCGGCTATCTCCGGCATATAGCCAGGCATCGCCTCCCACCTTGGAGCGGCCGTCAAGTACATCAATGGCGTTCCCGAAGGAGCATGGGCCGAGTAATCAATGCGACCCGCAACCATTGCGTGGGCATCCCATATAGGGGCAAGTCCGGCTCAACAACCCAGGACGATTCCTCTTAATTATCACACAGCCAAATCATACTTAGCCCCATGACACTTTATATTTCAATCAATGCTTCCACTTAAAATAGTAATCCCGGCCATTTTTCTTCATATTAAAAATATTCCGAAAATTACTCACGTGTGTGGGGACACGCTAATTTCGAATCAAAAAGCCAATATCTCACTTTTTCAAACCCCACTATTTAATATAATCATTAAAATCCAATTTTTGCATCAAAACCCGATACTTGGGTTTTTATGAATAAAATCATTATTTACCACAATCAACACTCAATTTGCCACAATCAATCATCAAATTTAAATTCTAAATACATAGCAGCGATTGGCACGAAATTCTGAGAGAATAAGGTCCCGAAATAATTTTCGAAATTTATTAAATAATTAAATTTATTCCGAAAATTAATTAAATAATAATATCCATATTTTTCGCAATCCACACTCAATTTATAATATCCAATCATCAATTTCAAAATTTGACTACACAGAAGCAACCGGCACGAAATTCTAAGAATTTAGGGTCCGACAAAATTTTCGGAATTTAATAAATAATTAAATTTATTCCGAAAATAATTAAATAATAATATTTTAATAATTTCGAATAATAAAATATTATTAAATCATTAAAGAATTTCGAAATATTTATTTAATCCTAAAAGTAATTCATTTATGTCAAATCACCATTATACTAATATAAACATCAATTTAACCTTAACTAAACATACTTTAAGTTAAACCAACCTCTTAATCTAATTCACAATTAAATAAATTAAATTAACCACCTAAGCTTAATTAACTTAAGCTAAGCACACCTAAAGCATAATTAACCCTCTAAGCGATGTTTAGTGAGCTAAACTCACCGGATTAACGAACCGAGCAAACTAAAACGACGAGGACGACGCGAGGATCGACTTTCCTCAAGACGGGCCGAGCATCCGGGCTCGGGAAGGCGGCCAAAACAAGCCAAAACCGGGCTGCCATACCCATTTTTTCCAGCTGCTGTCCATTGCGGTTTGAGGCCGAGGAAGGGTAGATCTGGCACTGGTTTGAGTCAGAAACGGGCGGTGGCCGGAGGTGGCTGAACCGCAACCTGGGTTGGCCTACGAAGCTGCTGGAGATGAGGGCGAGCAGGGACGACGGCATGAGGGAGGCGGAGGCACGCGGCAGCAACGGCGCGCAAGGACGGCGACGGGCGGTGGTAAAGGCTCCTCCAGCGGCGTGCGGCTTTGGACGAGGCTGCTCTAGCTTGCTGCTGGGTTTCGAAGCCTTCAAGGCACACCAAAGAAGGAGAATAGACGATCAAACGGCAGGGGAAAGGAGGAAGACTGAGGGGAAGTGGCGATGGTGGCGGCAAGCGGCTCCGACGATGAGCAACGGCGACGAACGACGTGTGAGCTGCTGGCCGAACTCCTCCCTGCATCGCACGCCCCTCCCCGTTGCACGGTTCAAACATGGAGGAAGAGATGAAGATGGAGAGAGAGAGAGAGAGAGAGAGAGAGAGAGAGATGGGACCATTCCCTTTTCTTTTCCTTTTTTCTTTAATCCCACAAAAATGGCCCACCATGACCTCATGGATGATGTCATACTCCACTCACTCAAAACTCCCAAAACCTTATTCCAATGGGTTCAATTCCATTTTCCGCCGTGGTCCAATTCTTGTGCATCCAATTTCTTCAATTCTCATCAATTCTCTTCCAATTGAATCAAATTGAAGTCCATAAAATAAATTCAATGTCACCACACTTCAATTCACATCTTCACTTGTCCATAGAACCAACTTAAGTCCCAAAAGCGCGACCAAAGATGAGCTTACTAATTTCTCGAGCCAAATTAGCCATTCTCTGATTATTTTGCTGAAAGACTTGGCTTGCATGAAAAATCTTCCGAAGATTAGTCAATGTTCCTAAAATGATTTGTGACATACCCAGACTTCCAATTTCTGAATTCGATCTCCATTCCACAGTTAATTTCACTTTGGCACGATACTAGCGCGGCCCAACCTACCGGGTAACCTTTAAAAATTTTCATACATTTGACTGTGGTTGATCATCTCAAGCCACCATGTACATCTTTGAAACATTGGCGACTTTCGGTTGTCAGCGTAATCTCAAGGTTTCAAATACGAACACAGGGTACCCAATCGATAGGAAAGTCGGTCCAGTGCCGATCGACAAGAATTGTGCGATCTAGTGGAATCACCCACACTCGATCACATGCCCCTGTCGAGTCAACCTATCTCCGGTCTCTAATCAATTTTTATTTATGCTGTAATGACCCCTTGCAGATTAGCCCGGTCGAAAGGTCGCTTCCTGGTCAAATTCTCGAGTCTGATGCATTTGAAACTCTTAACGGCTTCACCCGATAGACTAGTTTTCACATGAGTGGCCGACTCAAGGAAAATAACTATATGCGTGCCAACGAAATGCCCGTATCAAATTATTGAAAATAGAATTGGAAAATCGGGATGTCACCGAATGTATAGCAAAATACAACGTCCCTTATGTAAATAGTCCACTTTATGTCTAAATTCACGATTTTATGAATTTTTATATTGATTTGGGAGCTATGAATAGGATTACACCTTGTGCATGATGAAGGTAGACAACATGGATTGAGATTTGAAGACCCACACAGCGTTAGCTGTCTTTTCCATCTCTTCCTGTCTATTTTTTTTTTTTTTTGGTAAAAGGTAAGAAATCTCTTCCTGTCTATTACTCGTTGCTGATTTGATCAATCCTAAATCAAGAGTAAACTCATCAAATTGATGGATTGGATAATCCGACCCAAATTAACTCATTTAACTCGTTTCAATCCATTTTTATGCATTACAAGTCCAATGACGTAATCTGACCAATCCATTTTGCTAAAATACTTTCAATTATTAACATAATCTAGAAAAATCCATAGCCAAATTGAGGTGAAAACATGAAGTAAGCAATCTTGAGATCAAGTGAGGGCAAGAGTGAATCATATAGTTAGGTTAGGTCTAACTAAATTATAAATCCATTTAACACTTAAATTATTTTGGGTTTTACCATTTTAAATCCATTTATGACCCACTTACTGATTCTAACTCATATAATAATGGTTAAGAAATAAATCTATGACCCATTTTGATAGAACTAATCAAGAGTGAGCTGCATTCAACATGGCAATTAAGTAGGCACTGTTTTTCCATTAAAAGAGATTGTTTCTTCTACAACATCATTCTTTGAAAGTCTTAAGACAGGAATAAGAGCTTATGGAACTGTCTAGGAGTGCATTTCGCACCACACATATGCGGCGGTCCAAAGACTCGCAAATCGAAACAATTTCAGCAGGAGGTATGAAGTTAACGCATAGTCCGAAACAACTCTTTTTTGTTGACATGCTTTGGTCTAGTAATTGTGTTTCAGTTTTGCAGCATTAGTTTTTCCCATCTGTTAGAAAGCGAAATTCTTTTTCTCTTCTAAATCTACTTATTTTTTTCGCTTTTTACATCAAATGGCAATGATTATGTAGGGTAACTCCTTGTTATTACCAATTCCAGACAAAACTGCAAATAGTTATTTTCGTATTTTAAATGCAGCTAGAGATTTGAGCGAAGTGCGCCATCCACACTTGCTTCTCCTCATTGGTGCATGTCCATGTCACGTTTGCTTTAATCTATGAGTAAATGGAGAATAGTAGCCTAGAAGAGAGTTTTCTTCGCAGAAACGACACGCTACCAATTCCGTGGTTTGCCAGATTTCGAATTGCATGAGAATTGACATCTGCTTTGGTATTTCTTCACAAATCAAAGCCAAAGCCAATAATTCGTCGAGATCTGAAGCTAGCAAATATATTGCTTAACCATAACTATGTAAGCAAGATTGGAGATGTTGGTCTCTTGACCATGCTCAATGATGACCCCACTTTATCCACTAAATACGAGGATACAAGTCTTGTGTAGGGGTGAGCGGTTCCAAGTTCCTTACAGATTCCGCTTGAAACCTAGAACCTACCCTCGAGTACAGGTTCCTCATTTTTTGGAACTTGGAACCTACCCGTCAAAACCTGGAACCTAGACCTACCCTGTTACAGGTTCCGGGGTCAATTCCAGGGTCCAACAGGTTCTTTTATTTTTTTATTTTATTTTTAGTTAAAAAAATGAAAATGAATGCAATAATAATAAACAAGCTTGTCTTCATCAAAGCGAATACAAAACGAACAAAACTATCAATAGAGGAAAGGTATTCTTGGCAAGGAATTTGACTAAACAAAATAGAGGAAATCAGTTCACGGAACATCCTAAATAATAAAGCCGTCAGTCATAACCAACACAAAATAGATGAAGAAATACACTTTCAAATACACATTCAACATTGCAGAATGAATCAAGGGGTATGGTTACTTCACACCAGAGTGTCACCAACAATGTAAACAAATGCCAAACAGATAGATAAAGTAATTCCAATTCCAACGGAGTACTTACATGGATGAATGTTGATAGCATTCAAGAACTTTTCAAATGCCTAAATCCATTCACGATGGTTCCAAACAAGTGGAATATCAACAAAAATCACCCAATAACCCTGAAAGTTTTTTAAATAGGCCAATTATGGAAAACTCATGCTCTATATCCTTGGAACAACATTAACAACACCAAAGAAGTTTGTTGTGCAGTGACCAGTAAGTGGTCAAAGTGTAAGATGATAAAATTGAATAGCAAATAACTAGAAATTCCTAATCATTACTCATATTGCTGCTGCTGAAAAATCTCTATGATACTGAAGTAACTACCTTCATCACCAAACGCATGACCTACTTGTAATAGACATCTACCGTTCCTGTTGTGCCAAGAAGACAAACAAGTAGTGGCACCACTTTTTGACCAAAATCGTAATATCTCCATTGCTTTATGCTAATCTGGCAAAAAGAAAAAGACGTTAGTTCAGTAGCTATGAAACAACATAATGCATGGAATTTTGCTAGAGCGAGCTGAGAAGTTGGGCTCAAGGGTGGTCTAAACATGGGAACTTTAGCTTAGAGTACAAGGACAGCTAAGGTTCTTATGAGGACTACAATAGACAACATATAAGCTATATGAAAATTGACCAAAAGAGCAAAGTAGTACTCTTGACGATTTGAATTCGTGAATGTCACATGAAGCTACTTGAAGCATCAAGTTTCAACAAACTGTCAAAAGAAAAAGAACTCCAGAACTTCCAATATCATCGACAGATAAAGGATCTCCCATAGCATAAAGCTAGACGCGCGGACCCCTGGAGTGCCATAACTTTGGCCAAAGGGACACTTAAGTGCCATAACTTACGAAAGGTACACTTAAGTGCCACTTTCAAGAAAAATGGATCACTTAAGTGCCAATCCGGCGAGAATCCGGCCAAAATGTTGACGTGGCACTTTTCTGGCGAACCGAGCTCAAAACGATGCCATTTTGCACGCTGATGTGGCCAAAACGGCGTCATTTTGGCTAATGTGGCAAAAAAAAATAATTAATTAAATTAAACTTTTTTAAAATGTTTAAAAATAATAATTTTAAAATTAAATTTAGTTAAAATATTTTAAATTAATAATTTTGAAATTAGTTGAAATATTTATTAAAAAAAAAAAGAAAGGGGGAGGCGGGCGAGGGATTAGCCCTCGGCCGCCGCCGCCACCCGCCGGAAGGGCCGGCGACGGCGGGGGGAGGGTCGGCCGAGGTCGCCGGGCCCGGCCGGGGCTAGCGACCCCGGCCGACCGGGCGGCGAGGGCTAGCGGCCCTTGGCCCGGCCGGGCGAGGGCCGCGAGCCCTCGCCACGGATCCGGGAGGGTCGCGGCCCTTGGCCCGGCCGGGCGAGGGCCGCGAGCCCTCGCCACACGATCTGGGGAGGGTCGTGGCCCTTGGCCCGGATCCGGCGAGGGTTAGCGGCCCGTCGGGGCGAGGGTCGCCGACCCTCGCCGGATCTAGGCGAGGGCCGCAAGCCCTCGCCACAGATCTAGGGAGGGCCAGCCCTCGCCACAAATCTGGGGAGGGTTGGCGGCCCTCGCCCGGCCGGGCCAGGGCCCGCCCGCCGAGGGTCGCCGGATCTGGGCGAGGGCTCACAAGGGTCGCCGAATCTAGACGAGGGTCGCCGGATCTAATATAACGGTGTCGTTTTGAGCTCAGTTTGCCAGAAAAGTGCCACGTCGACATTTTGGCCGAATTCTCGCCGGATTGGCACTCAAGTGATCCGTTTTTCTTAAAAGTGGCACTTAAGTGTATTTTTCGTAAGTTATGGCACTTAAGTGTCCCTTTGGCCAAAGTTATGGCATTTGAAGCGTTCTTTTGCCCATAAAGCTACTATATATGACCCACAACCTTGACATTGAAAGGAAATGACACCATTATATCAAAACTATCAAATGTCCATTAATTTGTAAAATTGGAAATGTGTAAGATGTCAAATACTCTATGGAACTTTAGGAGGGGCATGACATGCTATCGCATATCATGGAAGCAAGCATATGTCGAAACCATTGTAAGCTATCGAACATTCAGCATTAGTCACTTGATATCTTTGCTGAACTTGAACCCAAATATGATGTTATATGGTATATATATCATTACCCTCATTTTTTCATTTGACAACTATGATTTAGTCCAAAGTCACATGGTAAGAATAACCAAACTCCACATCATATCATTATTGCAGAGAGGTCACTGCCAACACAAGAACGATTCACAACGATTCAGAACCTGACATAATCAAACAGAACACAAAAAAGGGGTTGATTTGAGCAACCAAGTGGTCAGCATCAAATGGTTGATCTGTGAACTTTCGAGAACAAAAAGAACATAATTTAGAGACAGAACAATTCTTGCCAGATATAACCATCTCACTGAATTCATTATTATGTGAACACGCTCGGTTCTTGGGCCTAATTTTTACTGCAAAGAAGAAACTTTGGAACTTAACCAGACTAATCGAGCAAGAAGCAATAATGAGCATAAGAATTTCCATGTCACAATTAGTAAACTAAACACAGCAAAACAAGAATTGACCAAACTGAAAGGAAAAAATGGAACCCAAATGCCAACATCCAGGCGCATGCACAAACAACACGAAACTAATCCCACAAACAAACACAGCAATTCCAAGTTCATGGGCTCACGGAACATCCTAAACATGACATTGTCCTGTTTTATAATCAAGAGATTGCCAATACTTTTGGCTAAGTGTAAATGAAAAGATGGCTAGCTTGTACACTCACATATAAAGAAAAATCAAGGAATCCTGAAGTGGCAACCCAAGACAGTCCACAGAAACAAGATATGACCTACCAAATCGATGCGGAGAGAATGGAAACAACATTCCAGAAAGCACACGCATCAAAAATGTTAGGCTGGAGGATCTACCCAATATTTTCGATCCTTCCAACTAAAGAGCTACTCAACGGCAACTGAAGCGCCTCCTTCACGCCATACTTCCTTTTAGCTTCGGTCTGTCATTGATGGTAAACATTACAAGGCTCGCCTACCACTCTATCACCATATCCTAGTAAAATAACAAAAAGGTCGTTGAAGAACCAGCAATTACAAGAAGTAATGTTCATTAAGGCAGGAATTTGGAATCGACTCACATTCGGCTAGCAATTACATGGATTAGATCTCGCAGCTGAGTTGAGTCGCGACCACTGCGGTGAGTCAGTGACAGCAAACAAAACCGACATTCGGTGGGCTTGGGGTTTAGTTCTGGGTTGAAGCAACGTTCGGCAACCTCAAGCAACGTTGGGCGCGACGCGGGCAATGCTGGATTCGGCAAGGATCGGCAACAAGGACATTGAGGCGGCAGCTACTTTTGTCCTACGTTGAGGCGGTAGTTGCTTCTGTCCTAGTTGCGGTGCAAATAGCAGCAGCTCGTCATCAGGAGGCCGAGATGCGGCGGCTCGTCGCTGAAGTCTGAACAGTAGTGGCGTCGTTGATGGCCAAACAGCGACGGTGGAACAACAGCAGCGTTGGGTGGCGGCTCGGCAACAGCTTGTCGTTGGGAGGCGGCAAGCGCAACGGCGAGAGCCGGCGGTGTTGTCAAACAGAGCAGCGATGGCGACGGTGACATCGTGGGTCGTGATGGTAGCATCGAGGGTGGCGAGCAGCGTCGGATCGCGTAAGGAACGTGGAGTGTTGCAAAGAGGAAATGGAAAGAAATGGGAAAGTGAAAAAAAGTTAGGATTTTGGAGAGAGGGAATCTCGGTTCCGATTCCCGGTTCCGGTTCCAACCGAGTTGGAACCGGAACCGCCGATTCTCAAGAAAAATGAACCGAGAACGGAACCTCTCTCCTTAGAACCGGGAATTGAATCGGACCCTGCGGTTTGGTTCTCCGATTCTCGGTTCTACCCGGGAACGGTGCTCACCTCTAGTCCTGTGGGGACACTTTGTTTTATGGATCCAGAGTTCCAGAGGACTGGGCAGTTGTTGACTGCAAAACCAGCAATAGCATTGACTCATACCGGGGAAAGAGAAATAGGGGAAGGATCTTTGGTACAGATTTTGGATGAAGAGATTGGCGACTGGCCGCTTGAAGGGAGAAGAGAATTGGCCATGCCGGGTCTGAGCTGTTCTGAACTTTGGAAAAGAGACAGACTTGACTTGAAAGATAAAGAGCTTCCTAAACTGGAGAAACTGAAAGAGACTGCTGACGAGGCCAGAGATAATGCTTCCAATGTCAAAATTCCGCCTCCAAGTCATTTCGTCTACCCATTCTTGAGCTTAGCTCTTATTTTCTTAGTCTCTTCGTTGAAGGCAATAGGTATGCGGAAGATAAAATGTCTTCTTCAAGCATTCCTTGTTGGTAGTTTATTTGTAAAACAAACTAAAAGATACCTTGTTTCACATCAAAAAGATGTGAGTGTGCACATGTATGAGATTTGGCACTAATCAACAATCATTACTTTTATTTATTAAAATTCGGATTTATTTTTATAAATAAAAAAAATTAACTATAGAATCCTATTGAAACAGTATGACTATTCATGAAAAAGTTATGGTATTATTTATTATATATTTAATTCTGAATTTTATTATTTCTTCCAACTGTTATCTTAGAGGTTGTATCTATTCACACATAACTTCTTAATCTTTGGAAGGTTGTGTCCATTCTAATATAACTTATTGTTTTTTGCTATTAAATGCCAAATGTGTCTATTCAATCATAATCTTATTCTTTCATTTTTCGTTTTTTTTTTTCGAAAGAATATATAGCCATTGTTTTCCAATTGTTTTCCGTGAGAGACCCAGGAGAAATATTACAGTAGCTATATAGTATTCTTATTTGAGATTTTATTACATCTTGAAGGAAATTTGCCGGTGACCATTAACAACATTGCGAGGCAAACAAATCTTTAAAGAAAGTAATATCATGCTCAAAGTCCAACTTGATTGTTTTATCTAGTTCAAAGATCCAACTTCATTACTTTACCTGATTCAAAGCTATATTTTTCTGATAATTTTAAGGATTTATTTATGCAACAATGGAGTCAGAGTCGATCGCCACGAGTAGACGTTCCTAGAGAGGCTTCAAGTCTTGGCATACGTGGCCCCGCTGTGCGTCTCAGTCACTTGCGGGGCATGCCCGGCAGACGATCTATTGTTGGTGATGTGAGCAATGCCGGACAATTGGGTTCCCCTTGAGTCGTCCTTGGTCTAGTTATTGGAAATTGTGGGCTTGTGTGAGGAGAGAAGGAAATGGTTGATGGCGAGGGTTAAGCTAAATATGTGCACAACCCAAATGGAATCCTCTCCTTCGTTCCATTAACAAATCTCTCTCTCTCTCTCTCTCTCTCTCTCTCTCTCTCTCTCTCTCTCTCTATGAGTATTTACTGGAGGAAAAATGACTGGAGAGTTTTTGGGGATCCGCTCCCATAGTTATGGCTCTTTGCAACAACAGTTGCTCCTCCAAGATGGTGGGTTGCCAATCCAAACGACGTCACCTCCTTTGTTGCTACCCGGGAAGCCGAGCAAAGATGCCAAAGTAGAAGGAGAGGCTGTTATTGTAAATTCGCCGGCAGGAAGAAAGTGGGCACGCTCTTCCTTTGCTTGATATCGACGGCAGTTTTTACTTGGATTATGTATGTGGGCAATGGCAAAGGTTAGATTTTTCTAAGACTCAGGTTGCTCTCTATTTTCATATGGTCACATCGTAATTGATCGCTTGTGAAGGTAGATATGATGTTTGATTGTCATATGAAGACGATCAGTTTGATTTGGTTTTCAAGATGTTAAAGTTAGCACACCCGTAGTGTGAGGAAGGGGATAACCAAATTAATGACTGAGTATTGTGGTATGGTATTCATATGTAATACCCAATTTGGATTAGTTTGGTGCATGATGCTCTTCTCGCCTATTGTCTTTCCGTAATTTCACTTGCACTACTTTTTTTTTTGGTTTCTGCATTCGAGAAATTGTGACTCTGCCATTTCTCGTATTCTAAGATTGATGATCTAGACATAAAGACTTGTGCAATGGACTCCATAACTGGGGATCCGTGATTTAGTTGCGTCCCTATCTGCTTTCCGTGCTCTAGCCATTTAAATAGAGCCAAAGGTGCCATTACCATTTATTTATGTATTTATTTATTTTTGTGGGTTATTGCCGGATGTGAATAGTCTTCTTTGAAAGATTCAGCGATGCCCTTTTATGTGAAGTTTGAATTGTCCACTCACAATTATGTTCGCAAGATATGATACTTTTAGCGAAGAAATATATGATGCTAAAGGGTGTGCTGAATTGCATTTGTAATCGTATTTCACCTTAGGGATCTAGTGAATTTTGCATAATTAAAGAATCATATATCTTATGTTTTGTGCTCCACATCTCCCAATCAAAGCGTAATGCTCTGTAGGAGTTGACAATTTTGAGTGAGTTCATGAGTCTCTTTAGCTACCCACCACTACGATAATATATTATGCACATTCATGTATAAGGAGAGGCATTGCTTACTACATTCTTTAATGGAGATTTAAATGAGGAAATTAACATGGAACAACTGAGGTTTTGTTATTTCTAATAATGAAAAGAAAGTATGTAAATTGATTAAATCTCTTTGTGGGCTCAAGCAAGCCCATAAGAAGTGGCATGAAAATTTGATGATTTATAATTTCAATTGGATGCCTCCTGAAATATTCTTGAAGTGGGGATATATCCGAAGGGGACTTTGGAACTAATTTGACTAGAATCATTGAGACTAAGAAGTATCTAACTTTCATTTTCAAAATGAAAGATTTGGGTGAAGTAGATACTATCTTAGTATAAAAATTAAAAAATATAATGAGGATTATTCTCTGGGCCAAAGTGATAACGTGGAAAATATGTGTTTTATATCTTGGTTTTAAAGAATTGAGCACTCTGTTTGATTTTGATATTAAAATAAATTTAATACTAGTAGAGTAATAGCACAACTTGAATATGCAAGTGCTACAAGGTCTTCAATGTATGTGATGCATTGTATTAGACCTAATATTATTTATTCTGTGTGCAAATTGAGTAGGTAAAAACTAGTAATTCAAGTATAGAACATTGGAGGACCATTACCAAAATTTTTGGTTATCTTGGGATTGTTCTATAATAATTATTTAGTTATATTAAAAAGATACACCGATACTAGTCAGATTATAAATGTGGGTGATAAACAATCTACTATTGGATGAATTTCTACATTTGATAGTTGTGCTGTTTCTTGGAAAAGCAAGAAACAAATGTGTATAACCCACTTAGTTATGGAATTTTAATTCATTAGTTAAGCAGTAATTGGGAAAGAGGTTGAATGGATTAGGAACTTGTCATTAGAAACCAACTTATGGTCTAGTCTTATGCCTCCTATTTCTATCCATTATGATAGCCAGGCCACCTTGGCAAGAGTTTATAATAGCACATATAATGGTAAGTTTAGACACATTAGTCTAAGACATGAATATGTGAGGCAATTGATTAAAGATGATACCATAGACATGAATATTTGAGGTAGTTGATTAAAGATGGTACCATAATAACTGTTTACATGAGGTCAAGTAAGAATCTAGCTTATCCCTTGATAAAGGCCTTATAAAGAGACATGGTAAAAATGATGTGATATCCCAATTTTCGGTATAGATTAAGAATAGACAATTAAGTGATCCTAATTGGCATTTTGTCAATTATAGTATTTTAGGGCAACAACGCTTGGCCTGTACATCAGCCAAGCAATATTTGTGTTGGAATATAATACGCGAAAATAACAGGATCTTGCAATTTATGTCAACGCAAAATCACTAAAGAAATAAACGATAAATAATAAGGACACCAGAAATTTACATAATTCGGTTCGAGTATTTGTATCTATGTCAATAGGGAGAACTAGCAGCAAATAATCCACTATAATCGAAGAATCAGAGTTTACAATCACTCACACGCTCGAGTGTTTCCCACACCTAAATTTAATGCAAACTCAAAGTGTTTATAAATAAATAACTCACTTTGACATAAACTCACGTCATAAAATCACCACAAGTTCAAGCTCAAAACAAAACGCTCTACGTACGCCGAAAACAAGAACTCCAGCATCTTTTTTTTCTCGTGTAAGTGCTACTTCACGTTCTCCTTTTCTTGATTGTGCGGGTGGCTCCTCTTCATCTTGGCATTGTGCGGCTCCTATTTTCTCTCGTAGGCTTCAGTAGCACGCCTCCTAAGACATTTTGCTTTATATTTATATGTGCCCAAGGTCAAAAGTTCGACCTGGGCCCATTAACTTTGATTATTCTTTTGCCTTGTTCTTCTGCACATACACAAAAGATAGAAAAACCTTCACCTATTTTTAATCTTTATTTTATTTCCTCTTTTGTTTCCTTGCTTATTTTGCATATTCGAAAGAAAGTCCAATAAGAAGAAAGACTTCTTCATCCAATTTGTAATTTGCTCGGGAAAATCTTCCTCACCAAAATTTGGTTTAACAAATTGTTATTCGAATTTAAACTTGAGACATAAATTTAACAATTCTCCACCTTGGCTCAATGTTTGAAGCCAAGCTATAGTGCTCATCATCCATGCTACTCTCTCAAAGCCCCGACGAGAGCTCACTCTCCACAAACACCAATAGAACTCAAGCGGAGCTTAAGCTTCGCCAAAGGAACATACTTAGTCATCATGTCTGCCGAGTTATCTACTGAAGCAATCTTTTTAACAATATCATTACCCTTAGCTAAAACATCTCGGATGAAGTAGTACCTGATGTTGATATGCTTATAAACTGGATTATACGTCAAATATATTGCACATTGGTTATCACAATGTATATCCACACTTTTCTATTCTAACCCAAAATCGGAGAACAAACTTCGTAACCATATCACCTCCTTCGCTACAAAGGTTAGTGCCATGTACTTTGCCTCAATTGAAGACAATGCTATGTGATCTTGTAAAGACGCTTTCCAACTAATTGCATCACCTACTAGCATAAACACGTACCCTGCTAAAGATATGCGATTATCCAAGTCACTGGCATGATCCAAATCCACAAAATCAGCAGTCTCACTACCATTGCTATCCCTCTGGTATACTATACCCACGTCTGTTGTCCCATTCAAATATCTGAGAACCCATTTCACAGCTTCCCAATAAGTTTTACCAGAACAATTCATATAGTGACTAACAATGCTCACAGCTTGTGAAATATCAAGCCTTATGACACTAAAATAAGGAATACTGGACTTATGCTCCTCCTCCTCCTCCTCCTCCTCCTCAATCTATGGTGATAATTTATTTGAGAGTTTAAAGTGTTTCGCTAAATGTGTACTTATAGATTTTCTAACTGCATATTAAAACGTGCCACAATCTTCTCAATATATTTCTTCTGAGATAAATGTAAAACTCCTCCAACCCTGTCACATAAAATCTCTATATCCAATATTTTCTTTACAGCACCTAAATTTTTCATCTCAAATTCAACATTTAAACTGCCTCTTCAGCACATCAATATCAGACATATTCTTAACTACTGTGACATCCTGAATTTCAGGTCTTGTTTTCAATTTAATAAGTTAGGCCTTTCATCGATGCATCTATAGTTCTTTTCTTTGAGTTGGCCACTCACGAGATAACTAGTCTATCAGGTCAAGCCACTAAGGAATCTATACGAAATAGACTTGAGAATTCGACCAGGAATCAACTGCTCGACCGTACTAATCTACAAGGGTCATTACGACACTGTCAAAACCGATCAGAGACCGGAGATAGATCGAGTCAATAGAGGTATGTGATTAGTGTGTGGGTGATTCTACCTAATTACAACATTTTTGTCAAACGATACTAAACTGATTTTTTTGTCATTTATGTACTCTATGTCCGTATTTGAAACCTCGATATTTTCACCACAACCGAGAGTCACCAATGTGTCGAAGATGTACAACGTGGCTCGAAAACAATCGACTATGGGTCAATGGCACTAAAAATTCCTAAAAGTTACCCAGTAGGTTTAGTCACGCTAAAATCGCGCCAGATTGAAATTTACCGCGCATTTGAACCCAATTTCATAAATTTAAAGTTATGTCATGTTACGATTCATTTTAGGACCGTCAACTCACCTTCCAAAGATTTTTCTACAAACCGAAATTTTTGGCAAAATTTCAAAGTAGGGCCGTTTTTTACCGAGAAAATCATATGACCGTTTTTTGTCACGTTTTTTGGATTCAAGTTGATTCAATTGACAAGGAAAAATCCTAAGAGAGACGATGGTATCTTGGTTGAATTTATGGGGATTGAATTGAGTTCAATTAGAGGAAAATTTGAAGGGGAATTGAATCCAATTTGAGTTGCCAATGTACAAAATCCGTAGGCCATGGGGGACTCAACATTTTGGACCATTTGGGAAGTGTGTTGAGGAAGATTGAGGGCTGCAAATGGTTGAGGAAGACAGTCAAGCTGGTGGGGCATGCACTTGAGAGTTTTGGATATTTTGGTGGCCCCCTTAAGCTTCAGCAACTTATTCTTCCTTCAGCAGCTTACTTTCTCCATTGTTGAAGCTCTAGGAAACTAAGAAAATTGCAGAAAAATCGGCACCCCTCCCCTTAGCCTGTCGCACGCTCGCTAAGGCCACTGAAGCCCTTTGCCACTGTCACGCCCCGTCCTCCGAGTACGTGTTTGTCCCTCTATGGTCAATTAAATAATGACATCCCAGGACGCACCGTTGACCCATTCATTTTTAAATGCACATGCGGAAGCAGATAAATAATCCATAGACAACAATTCAATGGGATAGAAAAGCAGGGCCACATTTCCTTGAAAACCACAACACGCCTTTTCACATATCAGAATAATTTATATACATTACTATATGTTATTTACAAGGTCTACCAAAAGGTTGATTTCCAAAACTAGTTGTCCAAGGACCAACTATTCAGACTCGATTACTGAACCTTCAAAGTCCACGGTATCTGGGCGAGACGGCGATTCCTTCAATACGCCATCAGGTGGGTCTGCTTGATCCTCATCCTGGACAGCATCAATCACCTCAGTGGTGATACCAAAACTTCTAAGGGGACCTATCCTAAGGAGTGGTGTGGAACCAGGCCCTGAATCGATTGGGTATCTCCTGGTGTGGGACCTCTTCAACCTAGATTATGGTCATAACCAACTCATAAGTCAAATCACTTCTAAGATCAGGGAAAACAAAGAATTGCTCAGTTATTCTCACGGGACGACCAAGACACCCAGGAAGAGTTGCCATCTGCGAACCTGAAAATGTTACCTCACAACGGGGTGAGATGACGTTTTAACAAGTTCAACCCCCTAAGACCCAATTAGGAAGAAAATACGCCCTAAGGGCTGCCTAAGCACAACCACGAGTTAGAGGACTTACTTTGGCCTTAGTTCAATCCTGCAAGTCAATTCAATTCATACAATCATTGAATCACATCATCACGTCAATTCAAAACTAAGATCGAATCATCGATCAATCGACCTAGTTGATTACATGTCATCAGACCATCCCATGGTCAATTCAATCAATATTATATATAAAGTTCGATCATATCAGGATTGCTCACTCTAAGCTAATAAATAGATACTATAGCTCGCACTAAGCTGATAGGGTTAAGGTATACTGCTCTTACTAAGCTGACATATCATCCGCAGGCTGAACCCCTGATACTCACTCTAAGCTAATAAAGTGTACTGCTCGCGCTAAACTAACATATCAGAGCCCGTAAATTGATATAGTACACTAGTATACTGCTCTTGCTAAACTGACATATCAAAGGCCGTAGGATGATATAATATACTATCATAACCATTCAATCAATTTACCAATTTTTATCATCTCCCATAAAAATAGATGTGTGTGGGTACACGGTTGGCCTAAGCCAAAGTACCATATTTTAACTTTAGAACATCCCACTAGTTTTAACAACCCATAAATATATTTTTGGCGCTATAAACTGATACCTAGTGATTTTCTAATTAATTACTGAAATTAATTAATTTTTGAATAAAATATCCCCAACCACAAATCACCTTCAATTTTAACCAACATCAGTCAATTAAATAAATGAAATGCACCACTGCAATTAGCACAAAATTCCGATCACCGACTATCTAAGTCTAATTTCCGGAAATTAATTAATTAATTATATAATTACGAAAATTATTAAATAAATGCAATAAATCCAACTTAGGCTCGTAATACCTAATTGGACGCCAAAACGAACCCAGAAAATTTCCAAGTAACTCTAGATAAATACCAAAGTCTATTTACTCGCTAATTACACTAATTATCCACCTAATATCTATCGGCAATTAATTAAATTTCATTAATCAAATCTAACTATCCACCTAACCATACTTAACTGTTGACACATAAATTTTGGCGACCCAGTCATTAATGTTTTTGCAGAAAAATTAGGCTTTAATTTTAACCCCTAAAAATAAGAAAAAGAAAAATTGCATCACAGCAAATAAAAGGAAAATAGGGAAATTTTGATTTGATTGATTATGTATGGAAATTTGAAGTTCTGATGAATATTCGGATTTTTTTAAATGCAAAATCAATTTAAAAATAAAGTGAATTTTGGGCAAGAATTTTACTTAATGAAAGAAATCTTCCTCCTGATGAAAGAATTTTACTTAATGAAAGAAATCAATTCTGATTACGAAATCACGCTCTGATTTACAACTTTAATTTAATGCAACAGAAGATAAAAACTAGGAAAATACCATACAAAGCGACCATCTGGAATTATTATAAAAGAGAGCTGCATTTTTCATGCTTGTAGGGGAAAAAAAATTCAAAAAAAAATTCGTGAAAAGAGCAAGAGTGAGAGAATTCGTGAAAGGGAAAAGAAAAGAGAGGAAAACCCCCCTTTGTCGTCCAAGAAGAGTTTTCTCTTTTGACAACCTGCAAGAAAAGAAAGGGAAAAGTCAGTAAAAATAGAGAAAAAGTGCAGGGAAGAAGTGACGTGAGTGAGCAGAGAGAGAAAAAAAAGAAAAAGAAAAAAAAGGTGGAAAAGAGGAAGAAGAAGAAAAGTGTTACCTCCACCATCCGCGTCGCTACTGACCGTCCGCCCCTGCACCGGCTGCCGCGTCCACATCACCGTGCCCAGCAACCTATGCCTCCGCATCAACCTGGCGCTCGACGACGTCGCAACAGCTGCCTCCACGATCCGTCCGTCACTCAGCCTCCACACCAGCTGCACCTCCACGCCTTTGCTCCTTCGATAACTTCGCCTGTAGCGCCCTCGACCCAGCACCAGCAACCTGCACCGCCCACCATCGTCCTCCTTCCGGCGACCCCTACAACCAGCAGCTAGCAGCCCGCGACCCAGCGCTCGAATGCCTGCAGCGCTCACATCCAGCTCAGCTCGTTGATCTCCCTGTTCTCGCCGTGCTCAACGCTGCAGCCCCCGAAGACAGCAGGTCACGATCGGTACGCGACCCACCTTTGTAGATCGCTCTCCGCCAGTCTCTGCCGGGCCTTCGCCTAAACCAGACTGCTACCCTTCCAACCCAACGCCCCTGTGGAGCCTCAGTCCGACGCCGCACCACTATTCCTGCTCCGCCCAACGCCAACGACGTGCCCACATCACCCTCCGCCAGACCGATCTACTACGCCACGCAGCAACCTACACCGGACGCCATACCTCCATCGGTCCCTTTGCCGGAGTTCGGACGCTAGCCACCGTCCGCCCAACGCCGACCAACCTATTGCCCCCCCCCCCTTTTCCTTAGGTTGCTCATATTTCTTTTATTTTTATCTTTCTTATTTTAAGTTATTTTACTTTGTTTATTTATTTATTTATTTATTTTTAATTTTTGGTATTATTGTACAAGTTTGAATATTGAGAGGTGATTTTCAGGTTATGAATATTGTAGGCATTAACCACAGCAATTTTGTCCAAAATTATTGTAATTATTAATTCAATCGCAAAACGTCAGATCATTTTTTAATTATATTAATTTTTGGGCATTTTTGTGATATTTTGATTGTTAAATCATTATAATTATTAATTTGATCCATAAGATTTTGGATCAAATTTTTAACTATTTTGAATTTTTTATATGTCGTGATGTTTAGGGTTAGAGTAATTGTTAATTTAACCTGTGAGACAACAAGTTATTTTTTCGATTACTTTAATCATTTATTTGTTGAATATCTTCATTGTTTAGATTTGATTTTTTTTTTATAATTACTTGTCTTAGAAAAACACTAAAAAATTAAAAATTAAAAATCAAAATCTTGCATCAAAGCATGTAGGTTTAGTAAATTAAAAAAAGAAGAAGAAAGGATTGCATTTTTAGATAATTTTTTGAAATAGGTTAGGGTTGCACCTAAATAACTTTTTTTTTTTTTATATATAAATAGGGCTTTAGATAATGTTTGCACATTTTAATTATCTCATTTTTCTAAAAAAATAGTTTTCTATGATAGGATAGGGTTTAAGTCAAACTAAACTCTACAATAAATTAGAAAATTATTTTTTTTAGATAGTTTAATTAGGGTTTTTATTAATTCCGAATTTCAATAAAAAAAAATACAAAAATACTAGGTGCATGCTAATTAGTTTGCATAATATGATCATTTAATTAGAATTTGTTTATTAGTAAAATTAGGTCATGTAGTTAAAATGCATGTTTTATGAAAAAAAATTATAATTTCAAGAAAACCCAAAAAATGATTACTTGCTTTGTGTGATGCAATTTATTTATTATTATTATTTTATTTGAATTTTTAGTAGTGGATGAGCATCTGTGTGGTCACCATATTTGCATGGTAATAATTTAGGTTAAAATAAATCCAAGCTGTCTGCAAAAAAAAAATATATTTTTGAAAATAAAAAGAATGGTATTGAAATTGCATTAGAAAAATCTAGTGTAATCAAGTCCCCGTACCCAAAATCTCTGGTTTGTAAGAGTAAAATAATCCTCACATTATTTTACTTAGGTGTCTAATCAACCTACCGCAAACTGATTAGTGGCGACTCCTAGATAAAATCATTTGCATGCTAAAAACTTGAACCTAAGTCACGAATTGATATGGGCTTGGGAGAGCCCGAGCTAAGTTTAAAACTTAGTAGTCCATTAGCCTAAACCCTAGGTGATGCACTCGAATTTTAGGTCGTGACATTAACTTAATCTAATCAACCATTAAGCGTAATTAAATTGCTAAGCGAGATTTAGTGAGTTAAACTCACTAGATTAATGATCCACTCGGATCAACCTGACGGGAACGTGATGAGGCTCGATCTTCTCCAAAGTGAATCCGCCAAGCGGGGTTAGGACGGGTCCGAAAATGGCCTCGCAAAGGCTTGCAGTGGCTGTTTGGTTTAGAGAAGAGAAGAATAACAACTCCTTGGGTGTGGCTTGGGTTGGTTTCGGAGGCTATGAGTAGAGACACGAGCTGGTGCGGGCTAGGTTTGAAGGCTGAGCTCAAGGGCCGATGGACTTGCTACTTCGATGCACTGGGATCGTGGGCCAATTTGGACACGAGGTTACGAAAATAATTCCAGAACTTCAACGGACTGTTTACTTGGTGGAACATACGGACTCGTTGCGAGCGGGGACGCGTGAGGGAAACAGAATGCTCGGTGGGGTTGTCGCAATCGAGATGCCCACAAATGAAGAGGCGGTGGCGTCAAACAAACCAAGGGAAAAAAAAAAGAACAGCTGCAGTTCGTCCCAAGGGAAAACGACGAACAGCTGAGGGAAAAAAGGAAGATCAAAGCAACAGACCGAAGGGAAATTAGGAGGGCAATTGGCGTCGTGGTCCAACAGAAGACCGACCAAGGGATAACTCTGTTTAAGGGATAGAAAAAAAAAAAAACAGAAGTTGTTGGCCAAAAGAGAAGGAGAAACGGAGGAAAACGTGTGGATGGGGGTGCTCATGCGAGGAGAGAGAGAGAGAGAGAACGTGCGTGAGATGGGGGGAAACGTTAGCTAAAGGGGGTGAGTGAGAGAGAGGTGGGACCAAGGGAAAAAGGGGAAAAATAGATTAAAACTAATATTAAAATCTTGATCAACTTCAAAACACTTTGTTAATTGATCATCCTATGGCCCATTTCTTCACCAATTACACAATTGAAGTCCAAAAAAAGACCAAAATAAGACGGTCCTTTAATCTCACGAATTTCCTTCAAATCCTAATTTTATTTATTTTTTCTTGGAGTCCGATTTTCTGAACAAAGTTCTCCAATTGAGGTTCGACTTGATACGGAAAAAGTCTATGAAATTCTCTGTCACTAATTCACTCACCCCAAATGCCAAAATTCCTTCAAATTGGCTAATTTGGATTTCCGTTTATTTTCTGAATCGTCCGATTCGATTTTCCGTAAAAATCTCGAACTCACCGGAAATTCTTCAAAAAGTGGGTCGACATTCCTAAAATGACTCATGACATGACAGAACTTTCAATTTTGAAATCGAATTCAAATTCGCAATTAATTTCAATCAGACGCAATTTTAGCATGACTAGCCTATCAGGTAGCTTTTAGGAATTTTTAGTGCAATTTGACCCGTGGTCGATTTTCTTCAAACCACCCGTACCTCTTCAACACATTGGTGACTTTCGGTAGTCGTGAAAATCTTGAGGTTTCAAATACGAACACAAGGTACCAAAATAACAAAAAAATCGATTTAGTGCCGATTGACGAAAATTTTGCAATCAGGTGGAATCACCCACACTTTGATCACACATCTCAGTCGAATCGATCTATCTTCGATCTTTAATCGATTTTTAATTGTGCCATAATGACGCTTGCAAATTAGTACGGTCGAACAGTTGATTACTAGTCGAATTCTCAAGTATATTGCATTAGAATCCCTTAACGGCTTCACATGGGAGGTCGGTTATCTCATGAGTGGTCATTTAAGGAAAAAAACACTATAGTCGTATTGACGAAATGCCCAACTTATCCAATCAAAATCAGAACTTGAAAATTAGAATGTCAGAGCCGCGTCCGTTGTTTACTGTCGCGCCGCTTGCCAACCCAGCCACTCATCCCGCCTATCTCACACCTCCTCGCAATTTCCCGTGCTACCCAATCAACCATTGAAGCCCCGGTCGCCGTCCGAGCCACCGAAAGTCCTGTCGTCACCCCTACCTGCCCGCATGGTCATGCCTTGGCCATTCCAACTAGCCGAGCCGCTCAATCTAGCTCCCTCAACTAGCAGATCAAAACCAGAAGCCAGGCCAGCCATGAGGCTTCGGGAAGCTTTTCCGAGCCCTTCCGAACCTCTATTAGTGTCGATGTGGGGTTGTTTATCGCCCGCCTTCACGTTGCCATTACCGTGAACTCATCGAAACACTAAATCGGTGAGTGTACTTGCTAAACTCTACTTATCGAGTTAATGATGCTTAAGAGATGATTAGTTTAGGCTAATTAAGGTTTATGTTGTTAGTTAGATTAGATTAGTGATTTAATTATTCAATTATGCATGTTAAGTGGTAGAACGGATATATTAAGAACTAAAGTAGTCGTACTATTTATCTAAATAGGTTCAGAAATTTTCCCGGCCCGTTCGGGTAGTTAATTAAGCAATTCCGGCCTAGGTTGGTATTTTTGGTATTTAAATTGCATTATTTAATTAATTTTGGTAATTATTTAATTATTTAATATTTTTCGAAAATTATACTAAGATAGCCAGTGACCGGAATTTCATGTTGATTGCAATGGTGTGTTTAGTTTCTACAATTGAGTGTTAAATTATACAAATTGAGTGGTGATTACAATTTTGAGTATTTAATTCAAAATTTGAAAATTTTGGTAATTATTTAGAAATTACCAGGTGTCGGGTTTTGACACCGAAAATGGTTTTAAATACTATATCCAACAATGGGATTTAAAAAAGAAGAGTATCAATTTTTCTAGTGTAAATTAACCGTGTACCCACACACGATTATTTTTATCGTGTATTTTTAATACAAAGAAAACATGCCAGATTCACCCACCACTACGGTGGCGTAGTTAGCTTGAGCTTTGTGCCTCCCACGAAAGGTGCCAAGTTCAAATCCCAGCGGCATTACTTGGTGACTTAACTGCTGGCGTGAGTGTGGTGGCTAGCTTGCGTCAGCCCCATGTTCTTCCCACTGGCTGTCAGCTTTCAGGGTTTCCTGGGTCATCAAAAAAAAAAAACGGGCCAGATTCACTATTTTAATTGAGGCATTTGAGTGCAATGCTCGGTGTCCTAAGCCAAGATTGAATGATCGTGTGTTGGTTAAGAGAATCCGTCCCAAGCTATTGAGCTGGACGTGCTCCTATATGGATGCCACACCAATGGATGCCGGTCGCAGTAGAGGCTAAATCGATACTCCTTTATGAAATGTCATCGATGTAGTGACGTTGCCATGCTTGGTGGGGTGAGACGATGCCTGGCTATGCCAGAAGACTGCCAAACTTCGAGTAGGTCGTGCCCATGTGTGGCCGTGATTAACAATTGGAACACATGCTGAGTGAAATTGACGCACTGAATTATGGGACAAAATTGTACAGCATGAAATGGGACATATCATAACGATTTGGCCTTATAATTAGGACCCATTGTGTTTGTGGAGGTGAAAGTGTTGGCATTCCAATTGTTTGAGCATACATACTATTTGTCTATGATATGAATTATGCTGACACGTAGGAAGAATCTGAGACGAGATAAGTCTCTGTGACTGTGTGGTTGTGTGGTTAGGACGCTCTTAGGCGTATTTCCTTATTAGTCAGAGTTTAGAGGGTAAACTTGCTGAGACATTGTCTCACCTCGTCGTAGGCTCAATATTTTCAGGTCCTTAAATGGCAATTCCTCCGGAACGTTTTGGACAACCGCAAGCTATTACTGAGTGGGGGATAGATGTTCAAATCCCTAGTAGTCATTGGGTCTATGAGTTAATCGTGACCACCATCTGGGTCAATGAGGGCCTACCTGAGAGGGTACTTCATCTATTTAAGGCGTGGTTTCACCATGGACTCAATGGGAACATAGTGGATTCCCTCTAGGGTTTTGAGATCCTTGTGGTGGTTGTCAACGCCGCTTTTGGTGAGGGTGCAGCTAATCCTCCTGATGGAGTTGTAGAGGGCCCTATGACATCCTGAATTTCATATTCTGTTTTCGATTTAATAAGTTGCGCTTTTCATCGACACATCTATAGTTCTTTTTCCTGATCTGATCACTCACAGGATAACTAACCTATTGGGTTAAGCTGTTAAGGAATCTAAATGTAATAGACTTGAGAATTCGACTAGGAATCGACTACTTGATCGTGCTAATCTGCAAGGGTCATTATGACACCGTCAAAATCGATCAGAGACTAGAGATAAGCCGATTCAATAGGAGTATGTGATTAATGTATGAGTGATTCTACTTAATTGCAAAATTTCTATCGAATGGCACTAGACCGATTTTTCTGTCATTTTCGTACATTGTGTTCTTATTTAAAATCTCGAGATTTTCACGACAACCGATAATTGTCAATGTGTCGAAGATGTACATTGTGGCTCAAAGATAATCGACGACGGATCAATTGCACCAACATTTCATAAAAGCTACCCAATATGTCACGTCACGCTAAAATCACATCAGATTGAAATTAAATGTGAATTTGAACTAGATTTCAGAAATTGAAAATTCTGTCAAGTCATGATTTATTTTAGGAATGTCGACTCATCATTTGAAGAATTTTCGACGAGTTCGGGATTTTTACGGAAAATCAATTCAAACGATTTGAAAACGAAAGGAAATTCGGATGGGCCAAATTGATCCCATTTTTGGCCTCCTTAGTGAGCTATTTGGCGAAGGCAAATGGTGGAAATTGTGTGGGCTTCCTCCACTGCAAAATTGGACATCAAATTAGGGAAATTGGAGAAGAAATTGAAGTCTAACGTGAGGAAATTCGGAGCCTTGGATGGGGGCTGCAACATTGGCACCAAAATTAAGCTATTTGGGAAATTATCTTTCAAGAAAGTATTAGGGGAACAAAGCATTTAATTGAGGGGATAATTTTGTTGACTTTTACCCCCTCTCTAAGCTTCTCTCGCATGTTTCTCTCACCCTCATCCGTTCTTTTCTCTCTCCCTTCTTCGAGCATCCCTCTCTCCTAATTTCCCTTATGTTTCTGCTTTCCTTCATTCGTTCCACCAAAGCCAACCTCTACAATTGCCCCATCTTAGCTTGTCTCCCCTACCACCGAATGCTCCATCTTCTCCACCAATTCCCTAGCCGTTGCCACATGTCCCCGAGTCAAACTTCCCCAGCAAACTTCAATTGTTGACTCCTTTTGTGCCCCTTCACCCACCGAAGCAGTTCACCGACATAAACTACAACACCTCCAGCGAAAGCCACGACGTCCGCAACCCCACTCAGCCCACTGCTTCCCCTCATGAACGCCATCAGCTCAACGATCCTTCGTGAGCCTAGCATCATCGTCGAAGCTGCTTCTTCGCACCTCAACCGAGCCCAAAGCCAGCAATCGATCGGGCAGCAAGCAATGGGCTTGTTGGGCTTTCCCAGCCCGTTCGAGCCTTTGTTAGTGTCACCGTAGGCCCGAGTTTTGGCCACCATCACGCCTCAGTCACAGTGAACCGATTTTCGCGTTAAATCGGTGAGTTTATGCACTAAACTCTAATTAGTAGGCTAATGACGTTTAAGGGGTGTTTAAATTATATTAAGACTACATTAGGACAAGTATTAGCTTGTTTAATTAATTTAAGTTAGTTAGATTAGTGAATTAGGTGGTTAGAACTTATAATTAGTTAGTTATTATGCGGCATTGTAGTCAGAATGGTTAGGATAATTTAATTAGGTCAATAGGTGGTTAGATTAGCAATTTCTAGCCTAAGTATGCATTTATTGAATTAATATGCATTATTTAATTAATTTCAGCAATTATTTAATTATTAATTATTTTCCAGAAATTAGACCAAGATAGCCGGTGACCGGAATTTTGTGTTGATTACAATGGTGTGTTCAGTTTATGCGATTGGATGTTAATTTGTGCAAATTGAGTGCTGATTAGAAATTTGATCAATTATTCCAAAATTTGTGAATTTCGATATTTATTCAGAAAATCTCGAGTGTCATGTTTTAACACCAAAAATGGTTTTATATACTATATAAAACAGTGGGATTTTAAAAAGAATGTTATGAATTTTCCGGGTTTGATCTTATCATGTACCCACACACGACTATTTTCACCGGGTATTTTTAATACGAAGAAAATAGGCCAGAATCACTATTTTAATTGAGACATTTGAGTGTAATGCATGGTGTCCTGAGCTGAGATTGAATGGTTGTGTGTTGATTAAGAGAAATAATCTTAAGCGTTTACGCCGGATGTTACCCTATATGGGATTTGGGTCTTAGTAAATTCTAGACCTATACTCCTTCGGGAAAGCCGTCTTTGAGAGATGTAGCCGTGCTCAACGGGGTGAGACAATGTCTGGCTACGCTAGTAGACCGCCGAACTTGGGAGTAGGCCGTGCCCTAGAGGGGCGTAATTATCAATTGGAACACATAATTGATTGAGTTAGATGCACCTGATTATGAGACAAAACTGTGTAGCATGGTATGAGATGTGTCATAACAGCTTGGCATTATAATTGGGACCCCTATGATTGATTAAGTAGATGAGGCGTTTCAATTGTTATGTGTTGTGATTATATGCATCGTGTATATGAACTATGCTGACCTGCAGGGTGGATCTAAGACGAGATAAGTCTCTGTGGTTGTATGATTATGTAGTTGGGACGCCTCTGGGCGTATTACCCTCCTAAACGGGGTTTAGAGCATGAACTCGCTGAGATTTATATCTCACCCCGTCATGGACTCAATTCTTTTCAAGACCGTAGGGTGGAGGACCTAGAGCCGAACTGAGGGGATCCAAAGTGTAGGTCAGTTATGACAGCTTCTTTTTTAGAGCCGATCTTTTATAGATTTTTTATTGTTGACTTTTGTACATAACTCAGTGTGTATATAAAGGCATGTTTTGTTTGTAAATATGTTGTTTGCTTTTTTATCCCAAGATGGTTACTGTCAGGGGATTTGTTATTCGCTTCCACATATGTAATAAAATGAAAGGGTTGGCGAATCGTCCTGGGAAGTCGCAAATTTTATCGACCACCGAGGGATGGGCACGTGCTCGAGGTTCGAGGCATGACAGGCCCGATGCCCTCAGAGCCGGTGGAGTCTAAAAGATCAGTGAACGCATCTAACTAGTAGGTCGTAGAACAGTTCCTTTTCGAAAACCGATCTTTTGTAGACCTTTTATGTAAACTCATTTTTTTTATGAAGGTGTTTGGTTTGAAGTGATTGTCATGTCTTCCTATCCCATGTTGTGTGTTTTCAAGGGTTTTTAATTAGCTTCCGCATGTGCAATAAAATGAATAGGCCGGTGACGCATCCTGGGACGTTGCAAATTTCATCGATCACCGAGGGATAGACACATGCTCGAAGATCAGGGCGTGACAGCTGCTATCAGCATATTATCAACATATAAGAATAGATAAATCAAAGAACCATTCTCCAATTTCCTAAAGTAAACGCAACTATCCATCTGACTTTTTGAATAGTCTTGTTAGCCATGAAAACATCAAAACATTTATACCATTGCATAGGAGACTGCAGCCCATACAAAGATTTTTTTCAACAAGCAAACATGATCTTCCTTACTTGGAATAGCAAATCCCTCTAGCTGCCTCATGTAAATCTGCTCCTCCAATCCATCTTGAAGAAATGCAGTTTTCACATTTAGCTGCTCTAATTCAAAATCATACGAAGCAATTAAGGCAAGTAAAACACGAAAAGAGATATGTCTTATCACAAAAGAAAACACATCATTGTAGTCAATGCCCTCACGCTATATATATCCCTTCACCACAAGTCTTGCCTTATACCTCGTTGCCTCGATACCGAAAATGCCCTCTTTCTGTTTAAAGACCCATTTACTTCTAACAATCTTTTAGCTTTTTGGTACTTTGACTAGCTCCCATGTCTGATTTCGATTGAGTGATTCCATCTCTTCACTTGTAGCCCTTAGCCACTACGATGACTCCGAACTAGCCATCGCCTCGAAGTAAGACGAAAGCTCATTTGACTCCACCTCATCACCTACAATCAATGCATAAGCAATATCTGTATAACCATAATGTACTGGTGATTTAATTTGCCTTCTCTATTTATTTGTAGCTATTGTGTGCTATGGCTTTGCTAGTTGTTCACTATCACCAACTTTAGAAACTGTGACCTCATCTGCAGTCTCAACTTCTGTTACCTTAGAGATCTCCGGAGTCTCCACTTAAAGCTCCACCTCACTAATGACATCATGATCTGTCTTCTCCACTAGTTGTGTCTTAAAACTTCTCTGTTGTCTTAAAACTTCTCTGTTGAAGCATTACAGTCTCGTCGAAGATCACATCTCTACTAATTAGAAAATTAGGTGATCTTGGATTATTGCACCATAGTTGGTAGCCTTTCACCCCATATGCATAATCCATAAATATGCATTTATTTGCCCTCGACTCAAGCTTATCATCACTCGCATGAGCATACATAGGACATTCGATTATACGTAATCTGGAGTAATCAACAAGTTTCCCCAAACATACTTCCTCATGAGTCTTCCACTCAATAGCAGATGATGGAAATCGATTAACCAGATAACATGTTATGTTCACTGCTTCAGCCTAAAATTCATTGCCAAGTCATGCATGCAAAAGCATGAATCGAGCTCACTCAGGTAAAGTTTTGTTCTTTTGTTTTGCCACATGGTGTCCCAAGTACTGTGCGGTGTCTCACAATACCTTCTTTCTCGCAGAACTCGGTAAAATCTTTACCACGGAACTCCATGCCATTATAAGTTCTCATGCACTTGATTTGTTTATCTAATTACTTCTCAATCAATACCTTAAATTTCTTAAACTAATCAAACACATTATGTTTGTGCTTCAAAAAGTATACCCATACCTTCCTTGAATAATCATTGATAAATGTTAACATATATAAGGTACCTCCTTTCAAAAGAATTGAAGACGAGCCCCAGACATTTGAATGAATGTATTCAACTAGTCGCTTGATTGAATGAATAGCTACAGTAAACTTAACTCAATGTTGTTTCCCAAAAGATACAGTATTCACATAAGTCCAGCTTTCCTATCTTTCGACCCTTCAACAACCCTCTTTCACTTAGCATCGTCATACTTGCCTCACTCATGTGCCCTAAACGCATGTGACATAACTAAGTCAAGTTAGAGCCTAACTCACTTGATGAAACTACGGCGATTTCGATCACGGTCTCCCTCAATAGATGATAGAGAGTATTCATTTTCTTCCCCTTCATCATTGTCATGGCACCTCGAGAGATCCTCAATACTCCACCTCAACAGTGTATCTACACCCGATGTTGTCAAGTGTCCCTAAAGAAATAAGATTATTCTTGAGCTCCGGTATATGCCTCACATCTGTCAATATGTGCACCACCCAAACCTTTTATAAACACACAAGTTTATATACAAGATCAGGTCGTTTACAAAATATAGGCTCAACAAAAAGGGGATTGTCCTATGACCCACTAGTTCAACACGTTCGTCGATTCTTCAGTCTCCTCTTCCACAAATTATGGAGCTTCGAGTCCACCACTAACATCTAAGGACCTCAAAATATTGAGCCCACGACGAGGTGAGACAATATCTCAGCAAGTTCACCCCCATAAACTCCGACTAGGAATGAAGTACGCCTAAAGGCAATCTATGCACATAAGGCAGAGGACTAATCTTGCCTCAGTCTCTTTCTGCACATCAGTACAATTCATATGTAATCGTTGCTTGCACAAGCATGAACTGCCGATACACATCAGTGCATTAATTCAATCAATCCAATCAATCGATCCCTACTCACACAAGCTAAGATACACTATTACTCACACAAGCTAACTTCTAACAAAGCCCACACAAGCTGACATAGCTCATTGAGATCATTGCTCACACAAGTTGACTAATCATTGCTCTCACAAGCTAACTTTTATATTTGCTCACACAAGCTGACTTATTCTCACTCCCACAAGCTGACCTATCCTCGCTTATACAAGCTGACATTCCATTAAGCTCACACGAACTATCATACAATAGGGCTCACACAAGCATGCAATTCAATATCTCTTACACAAGCTGTCAATTTAACAATACTCACAAAAGCTGCTATCATACTTAGGGCGTGCATGGTAAAATTTCTGAAACAGAAATTGATTTCTGACCAGAAATCAATTTCTCAATTTCTATTCCCCGGACAAGTTTCTGAGCAAAGAACAGAAATCCGTTTGATAACAGAAAAAAATTTCTATTTCTATGAATCATGTTGTCCCAATCCTTTTACCTCACTTTTCTTGGTGCTTGTTATGGTAATTTAATTTGATAAAAGTTGGTAAATCACTTTAATTTATATTGGTAATTCGATATAGTAGTTAAGAACTTCAAAACATTAGCAATTAATGTAAATAAAATCTAGTAATTAGTATAAAAAATGCTAATATGCAAACTATAAAAGATTTGGTAGTTTCAAATGCCAATATGCAAATAGTTAATGTATTTATTCTCCTCATTCAAGATGTATTACTTCAAAGTAGGACTGATTACTTCACATCCACATTTCTGGTCAATTTAAAGAGTGTTAGGATGTATTAGACAAAACTCAAAGCATGTAACTAGTGCTACTGTTTTCATTATAATTTTTTGGCAAAGTAGGATCATATCAAAAAGCAAATCATGACACTATAACTAAGTAATACACTTCCTTTGTTTTAGCCAAAAGCTCAATAGCACACCTTGTAAGTTAGGAATTAACTCCTTAATGATCCGTACCTATCAAGTAGCAGCACCACAACAAAATTGTATACAGTCTATAACACGAACCTAACATGTGAAACACCGAAATCACGATAAAATGAGTAAGTGCCAAACAAGATGGCTCTAAAGGTTATGATGTTTATATCTAACAAATAGATCACATCGGGAGGAAAAAAATTTCTGTATCGGTTGCGGTTTAGGCACACCCAATTCAAAAAAGGTCATAACACTCTTTCTCTTCCTTCTCTATTCAAAAGCAATCTAGTCCTTAGTCCTAGTCCAGATATCTTTATACATCAGCTACAAAAAGTGAAGTGTCGAAACTATTAAGATTTCTAGAACAACATCAGCATGAATATTTGGTGCTTTAGGAAAGGAATTCGAGCTAGTAGGGGTATCCTATATGTATACATGCTCCCCACTTAGCAAAGATGGCAGTTTCCGTCTGGACACCCTCTGATTTGCAGTGATTTCAAGAAATCCCAGACCTTGAGGGTCCTCTTCTTCATAGTCACTAGAGTCAGATTGCTCTGAGCTTAAATCACTCTCTTCTTCATCACCGATTTCCGCATACTCAGATAGTGCTATACAATCAACGCCAAGCTTTGCGAGCTTCCATCATCCCGGAAAACAACTTGTCCAAGACCACATTCATCATCCCATGATTCAAGCTCGGCTTCTCTCCATACACCAGCTTTACTATCTAACATTGCCCATATCTTGGACCCCACCAACGACTACTCCCAACTTGTTGGGACAAATTTCTTTAAGGATGACAATGGAACATCTACTCCCGAGACATACATGAATGTCGTAGGAGATGCTAACAAAAAAGATGCTATAAAATATCAGGATTTAGATCGGTATCATATTTGGGACAAGATACAGCTACAAGATGAAAAAATAAATAAAGGAACTATATAACTTGCCAAATAAGCAACGTGGAAAAACTGTCAGACAAATGCAGATGGCTAGGGTGACAAGAATCGTAGCAAAGACAAGGGAAATTTATAATTTTTCTGGACCCTTTGCGGAGTTGTGTTTGTTCTTTTAGTTGTAACATACCATGTGATAAGCTCTCTGTCTAATTTATCCATACTTGCTCATATGGAAGTTTGCTTCACTTTATTCTTCACAATCAGTTAGTTGGTTTCATTTGATCCAAGTAAGAAAAAAATTTCAGTGAACACTTGCTCAAGAACTTTCCACATAAGATAATCAGAGGCTAGGTTCAAAATCCCCATTGCTTTCATACGTGGCCAGCGATAGCAGTTAATCAGCTTGAATTATCTCGTAAAGGAAGATCCTACAATATCGTTCTAACTTCCTACCGGTGTACATTAGGGCAATGGCAGATTGGCCAAACTAAAATTACTATCAGGATCTCAATGAAGGACTTAAATAGTGACATGAACTACTTATCTTATTTTCTTCAGTTGTCCCGAAAGGAACATAATACATAAGCCTATGCTTATAGTAATGGGGGAGAAAAGAAAGAAAGCTGCACTGACCAGCATATTTTCAGTTGTCGGCGTGAGGAAAGAGATTTTGGCCAACCGTGAGCCCTCCAATCCAACTACCCGACCATTATACCAATGACCATCGCTGTGGCGAAATCGACATTTTGACCCGATGGATTACCTTTGCTCCTCCGGAGGCTCGGCTTCAACATCATTTGGATCCAAAGACTCCACCTTAACATCCTCAACAGCAGAATCTGACTTTTGTACCCTTTGAATCAACTTCCGTAACAAACGTGCATGCTTAAGGTGAAAAAGCCCTTCCTCCACATCTCTTATTGCAGAAACCAGCTCTTCATGAACCTGTGGAAGTAGAGTATATTGGAACCCAAAGGAAAAATAAATAAATAAATACCACCATCACCCTCCTTCCATGGATGAGGACCTTACACACATGTATTTACTTCATCATGCAAATAGAGTTCATCTTAAAGCATCAACTGCTAACGCACGATTCACTAATGCAACACAGAAACTAGAGCCACCGAGTATCTTTATCCAATATAGACATAACTCAAAATGCATACTCCCTCCGTAACCCGAGCTAGAGATAAGCCGATCATAATTATGCCCAACACGACAAAGTACCTCCGACGTAATGAAACCTCTCCGATTGCTCTTGGGTTTATCAAGCACTCATCGAAAAAATGATCGAATCGTAACTCGGGGGCTTCCACGACCTCAAAGCACCAATCAAACATCACAAGCAAAGCAATAGAGTACACAAAACAAACAGGCCCAGATAACAAGCAACTCCCCAAGACGCATATTCCCCAAAGAACAACCAAACCCAGATCAAGAATGCTCTCAAAAACCTAGAATACATCAATTTCCAAGGGCCAAAAGCGGTGCCCAGAAAGGAAAAAAAAAACCGAAACCAAGAAGACGAACGAGGGAGGAGAGAAGAAGCGCACGCACCGCAAGGATCTCGGTGTTGGCGTGGTCGGAGGCAAGGGCTTCCTTGAGCGAAGAAAGGAGTCCCTCCGCTCCCGCAATTGGAGCTCCAGTGAACCTCCGTAACTCTCTCTTCTTCTTCATCGCTCGCCATTTGCCTTTTCTCGCTTCCGCTATGGAGGATGGAAAATGGATTCAACGCTGGTACGGAGATTGCCAGGTGAAGGAGAAGGGAACGAAACGACGCGCCGTCTTAGCTTTGTGGAGTTGGGCGACTGGATCTGCGGACGAAGATGGGCGACGACTAGAGATGGGCGCAGCGATTGGAGTTGAGCGACGGCGACGGAGATGGGCGACAGCGACGGCTACTGGAGTTGGGCGACGGCGACGGCCATGCGGGCGATGGCGACTAGAGCGTGGACGGGGACACGGACGGACGAGGCGGGTCGGACGGGGACGACCGGAGCAAATTGGCCGGTGGAGATGAGCGGCGAGGGCGAGGCGACGGCAGATGAGCGGCGACGGTGAGGATGAACAGCTTCGGAGTCGTTAGGGTTTCTGGTTTGAGGTGAGGAGAAGGAATGGGAAAGCTACGGTAGTGAGGAGAGAAGAGTCGATATTTGTCAAGGAAGAAGGGGATGGATAGAAACAATTTCTATTTCTACTTCAAGAAATAGAGAAGCTAAAATTTTTAGCTTCTCATTTCTCACCAAAAACAATTTCTGAAACAAAAATCTGTTTCGAAATAGAGAAATCAATTTGCGTTACCAAACGAGTTTACGATTTCCAAACATGTTCCAGAACGAGAAATTGAGAAATTGAGAAACATAAATTTTACCATGCGCGCCCTTAAAAACCACATTTGGTATCACAACCCAACACTCAGTATTTTCGAGTTAAATACCAAAACTTCACCAACATCATTCAATTTCACCATTTAACAATCAATTTGTACAAACTAACCACACCACTACGATCAGTCTGAAATTATAACAACCGCCATCTCGGCATAATTTTTGGAAAATATTAATTAATTAATCAAATTTCGAAAAATTAATTAATTTAAATATAAAATAAATTTATTAAATAATATTTAATTTAAATGAATAAAATAATTAATAAAAAGTCTAATCATGCTTACACTAATATAATTGCATAATTAGACTAATTAATCCATCCACTAAACTAACTATTCATCTAATCTAATTAACAATTAACTAAGCTAATCTAACCACCTAAACCATCATTAGACTAATCTAATCACCCATTAAGCATAATTAACTCTATAAGTAGAGTTTAGTGAGTAAACTCACAGATTAGCGTTCCGATGAGTCCATGGCAACGACAACGTGGAGGCGGGCAACAATCCTCCTAGCAGCGATACCAAACAAGGCCCGGAAGGGACCTAAAACAAGCCTCGTAGACTAAAAGCCCTTGCTAGCTTCAGTTTCTACTCCAAGGACCGAAGAAGGAGAAACCAACGACTGAATGGCGAGGAAGGGCTAATTGAAGCTTCATCAAGTGAGTAGCCGGCAATCGGCAGCACTTTGGGGTCAAGGAGGACTTGTCGGTGGTTGGGATGGGTGGAGGAAGGGTCGAAATGGAATGAAACACATAGAAAACGCGAAACAGTGCACTCTAGGTGATTCAGCGAGTGGCGTCGACTGGTGGACGGGTCAACCAGCGGCTCTGTTCGGTGAACGGCAAGGTGCTCCCATATGGTTTGAACCTCCTAGACACAATGGTGGGTGGCACGGAGGCTGATTTTGTGGCACCCATCGACAGCCCCCTATTTGTTAGGGTCGCCACAGATCACTTGCTTTCTCTTGACCTTATAGTCTATTACTCTAATACCATAGAAATTTAATAAGTCCATGAATCCTGGGGGTTTATATCCTTTCCATTGGTCCTTGCGTAGAAATATGGCGAAAGCGTATCCAACAACTCCCTTCCCTATTTAAAAACAATGCACACCAACTAAACATTTTTATAGGTAAAAGCTAGACACTTTTATTTACATAAACCTGATGGACATCATTCAGTCGATACACCAAAATGCCGTAGTTTTCTATACTCGACTATACTTCAAAAGATGATCGACGTTTTTTTTTTTTCCAGCAGTCGTATACATAAAGTCCATCGATCAGTGTCGGCGTCCAAAAGTTCCTTCCTCTGCTGTCCTCCCCATCGTGGTCACTCCACACCACTTGGTTCCCTGTTGTCGTCTTTTGGTGGCGGTGGCAGCGGCCCTAGAGTACGTCCGTCCCTCCAGACATACAAGATGATGAACTATTGACGCACGAGACCCGAGGGTAGGCCAGTGTGGATAGTCAATATCACCCTCACCGGGATGAATGTCAATCCAAGCAATTCATAGTCGTGATACTCCGACTGTTCCCACCGTAAATCGATAGGGATCCCACAGAAAGTACAAGGAGCCGCGGGCAGCAGAGACATCTTGTCTAGTCTGAGATGTTAGTCCCCAAAAATGGGTAAGTACAACCACCCAGCAATAAAAGATGCACTAAACTATATCGTGCATAACCATCATAATCCAATTTCATGCAGGATAGACAAAGAAAACATATAACCAAAGGAATTGAGTATGCACCAAATCTATGAAGCTCTTTAATGCAATGGCAAGTGCAGTTTCGAAACCAAGATGCACCAATTCCGGTCACACGGGTCCCAATTATAGGGCCAAACTGTTATGATACGTCACATTCCATGCCATACAATTTAGTCCTATAACCAGACTACACACACTTAGTAGAGTCATTAGTTTTAATATTCAAAAGGTTTCACCTGCCTAGAGGACCAATGTTTGCGTCCCTCCGGGCATTCGCACCCAATCTGGCATCCTGAAGTCCTCCAGTTCCATATTTCAGTCACCGGGCATCCAGAGCGTGTTTAGTTACACCTCCAGGCATCTCGCATCCCACCTAGCATCACGAGGAATCTCCGGGGCACACCATGAAAATGGTTACCCCTACCTTCCGGAATTACATACCGACATGCCACCGGGCATCCCCCGGAATTACGTACCAATATACCATCAAGCATCTCAACACTCCCAAGGTAACTCTAAGGCTTTGCGGACCCCAAACATCCTAAGGCATTGACCCCTACGATCCTTATGGGCATCCCGACTCCCGGGGCATCATTGACCCGAGGGTCCAACGACAACAATATCATCTCATATTATTTCAATAAAAACATTTGCAATGCAATGACATCGGATGTCCCATGAGTTTTCATTAAATCTCAGTGTTGAATAATATGCTGAATGCCAACACCATCATATCAAATGATAAATCAAGATGCATTCACCCTTGAGATAAATTGAGCAAACTCGGAATAAAACAGCCCAAAAATCAGAATGCACAGTTTTAGAAAAAAATTTGAAATAACCTCTAAATGGACTCAGAAAATTCTAAAATTTTAGTATGTTATAAACAAGATATAAAGGAAATAATTTCATGAAGAACATTAAGCCAAATTCATCATGTATAAATCGCAACAAATCGCACAACTCAGCCCTAAACTCCTTCCATTGACAGAATCTATACTTTGGCAGAAAAGTACTTCCCATTAAAAGAAATTTGTGCCTTTGTAATGATTTCAAAAAATCTGACCAAAAATACATGTTATAGTTTAAACAATCCTTCATGACATTCTTGAAGAATTCGGAACCAAAATCGCCTAGGACTGTCTCTAGAAAATTTACAAAATTGCTGAATTACACTCAATCTAATTCGGACACTACATATTCAATAGGATCCCGCGCCTATACCATGGCTATTTCACTTCCAAAATTTCACCACAGATTGTTCTTTCAATCATAGTTCAACAAAATCAGGATGCATAAAGATATCCAAAGCATTTTCTCAATTCTTTAGTCCCAATCTACTACAGTCACTAAATAATCCAGCATTCAGCATCCAGATTCAGACATCCTCAAGTCTATTTGCACTACCTCAGACAATAACAGTCTTGCATTACATAGGTTAGTAGACTTTTACTTGCCTCAAGTCCTACGGCTCAACGGCAAGCAAAAATAGAAACTCACAGGCCTCGGGCACGGCTCAACGGCGGCAAAGATGGGCGGGGTCAACAGCGGCAGTGCACACACACGGCGAAGGGCAGCCTCCTTCCTTTCCTCGCCGTTCACTCCCTCACGAATCTCTCTCTCACTCATTCTCTCTTTCGCTCGCTCGCTGTGCTCTCTCTCTCGCTCGAACTTTTTTCTCTCTTGCTCACACTTACGAGCGTTTTGTTCCTTTGATTCATCGACTAATTCAGTCAATGCATGTGAGTTGCGGTGGCTGCACGAGAAGAAGACAGATGAGGGAGGCGTGTCTTCAGCTTGCCATTCCTTGAGTTTCGCTGGCAGCCCACATGGAAGCGACGTGGCCGTTGCTGGCCTTCTCTCAGTCAACAAAGTTGAAGGAAGTCTTGAGGATTGTTGACCTGATTTTTTGACAATTAAGAGGAGGTTTTGGGTTATTTGGGCCAGCAAATTTTGTGTCCATACGGTCCTGAATACATGGCCCAATTTCTCCAAAGATTGATCCTTAAATTTCTATATGTACATGGGCTATAATTGCATGGAAAAAGAACTTGACAAGGATGTATGGTGATCGATGAGGAAGAACAACATATAAGGTTGCTGTATAATCCTAGTCACATCTTCATTTGCTTGAGGGGTACACAATTGAACGGCTAAAATTAGCATAAAAGATATCTTGTCAACACATCTTATGGAATATATCTCGGTCTGACGGTGATGACAAAACGATGTCCGTAAATGATGTCAGTAACACAATTCGACGATACTTCCATCGATTAGTCACGGACCGTTGCATATTCAAGGGTCGTCAAAATTCTTAGATGCCATAGATTTTCACGAAAAGACAACTTTTAACTCAGGTTTTTGGAGAAAGGCAGAAACTGGAAGGAGAAAACATGGGGGGAAAAAGAGGTCAATGATGGCTCCGATGGCCTAGGCGGCGTGCGACAGGCAAGGGGAGGGGCTGAGCTCGGTTTCTCTATATTTTTGGGAGCTTCGAGGGTCTGAAAATGGAGAAAGCAGAGTTGAGGGAGGAAGAAAGGAGACAGCTCTAGCTTTGAGGGTCCCTCCAAGCTTTTTTTTTATCCATTTGTCCCCTTGGAGAGGTCCCACCTTGGCTTGGCTTGCTTTCACAGCCATTTGCAAACCACAAAGCTTCCTTAGAAACCAAGAAGGTGGTCCAAAAGGTTGAGGACCAAGGGGCTACGAATTTTGGACAATTGCACATCAAATTCATTTAATTCCCCTTCAATTCTTATCCAATTGGACTCAATTTGATGTCCATAAAGCCAACCAAAGTGCCATCATCCCAATCAACATTTTTCCCCACCAAATAGTTCAACTTGAATCCCAAAAACGAAATCAAAAGCGGTCCTCGAACTTTGGATTTTTCGCCGAAAATCTTGATTTGCAGAAAAATCTTCGAAGGATGAGTCAATGCTCCTAAAATAATTTGTGACATGACAGAACTTTCAATTTCTGAATTCGAGTTCCAATTCATAGTTAATTTCAATCTAGTGTAATTTTAGCACGTCTTAATCTACCAGGTAGTTTTTAGGAACTTTTAACAGTTTTAACCTGTAGTCGATTGTTTTCGAGCCACAAAGTATATCTTCAACACATTTGTGAGTCTTGGTTGTTGTGGAAATCTCGAGGTTTCAAATGCGTACACAGGGTACCGAAACGATAGAGAAATTGGCCTAGTGCCGATCAACAAGAGTTATGCAATTAGATGGAATCACTCACGCTTAATCACATGGTTTTGTCAAGTTGACATATCTCCGATCTCTAATCGGTCTGTGCTATAAAGACCCTTGCCGATTAGCATGGTCAAGTAATCGATTCCTTTTCGAATTCTCGAGTCTATTACGTTAAAATCCCTTAACGGCTTCACCTGATAGACTAGTTATCCCATGAGTGATCAGCTCAGGGAAAAAGACTATAGACGCGTCGATAAAAAGCCAATTCAATCAGTCGAAAGCAAAACCTGAAATTCAGGATGTCACACGACATATATACGTGTCACAAAATCACTTCACAAGTATGCACCTCACTCACAAATACTTTCTATGCATTGTCACCTCGAGAATCATATAATACCCCCATAATATTATACCATATCGAGTCAATTTAATTGACACACATAACCAGAACCCTCGGTTCTTCTAGAAACCTTTGGGATATCGTCTCACCCCATCAAGCACAGTATCTGAACACTTTCAAGTATCCTTTTGAGCATCATTCTGTAACCATCACCATAAAAGGCATTCGAAAACCTTCTAGTGTCACCCTCCAACGTCTCTCAATGGCGATATCTTCCCTTGAAACCTTCAATGACGGAATTTTTCATGTGATCATACGAATTAAGCACACAACCGGTTTTATATTCCACTTTAGGCCAAAAGCATGAATGCCCCAAGAGTTTGCCAAGTGATGTGTAACTCATGACCTATCGGAAATGTATAGATAAAATATGCCGAGCATGAAATGAGAATCATGACTTGACCCATTACGTTCGACCACCGGCCTAAGTCAAACCCAAATTGAACAATGCGCCTCAATATTGCCGAACCAAGAGAATGACTTGGCCCGGCATGCTTCCACACATGTCCAAGAACTAATGCAATTCTAACTTGAGTGGCTCGGCGTGGTTTCAAGCGTCAACCATGACTTATGGACAACAGTATGCGAAGACCACACCTAGAAATCAATAACAACCTCTACGACCAATCATAATAGCATCACATAATGAAGACACATACAACAATAGATACAACACAGTCTCTAAGCTTAGTTAACAATTAAAGTAGAATTACAAGAGACAATCACAAGATTACATCTAGAGAAATATAAACAAGTCTTGAAAACAATACTAATCTGCATCACATAAGATCACACATCCAATCCTAACAACCAAACTTAAGAACTAAACCTAGGTATTGATAATCAACAAACCATATACAACCATCATGGCAATTTCTTTGGGCCGAGCAATAACATACACATAAATGGTCCATTCCTACTAACAACGATGATCCGGACAATCTCGACAACCACATAAATCATTTCTTACCTATTTCCGAATCTTATAGTCCAAGCATATCATGAACAAACCATATAAAATCAATCACATGAGTTTATCTACCTAGGATAGCTCTAACAACACAAAAACCAAATCTAAATTCGAGTTATGTAACGCTATGACCTAGCCAACATTTAGGAAATTTACTTACGAATAACTAAGACAAAGATGAGGGGTAGTTGGTGGTGGCTCGAGGCTCACGACACAACGGCGGTGTGAGGACAGCAGACGATAGAATGGCTCAAGAACGACGACGACTGTAGTGGCGGTGAGGCGGCATGGTGGCAATCGAGTGAGTAGCGGTGCAACGGGCGAGCTTGCCGAGAGAGAGGGAGAGAAAGAGAGGGAGAGGGGCAAGTGAGGGGAAGAAAGGAGAGGGGATCGGCCAAGTGAGGGAGAGAATGAGAAAAAAAAAAAAAGAGAACTCAAGAAAGAAAGAGAATGAAATGAGAAGATGGGTGTCCATAAAGCATTTAATGAAAGCTCTATTATTGTCCTTAGTCCATGATGGCTTCTTGGCTTGAATGATAAGATTAAATCTCCACCACACATTTTGTCCGAGCTTACTTTTCAAATTTCATTGGCCAATAATGTATCTAGTTACCAGAGAACTAGATTTGTTGCTCAAACTAAGTGGTCTCCTCCAAATGGGCACCCTTTCCTCTTTCCTCTTGATTGGCCTCCAAGAATTTTGTCTCATCTCAATTAAATCTCAAGAAGCTAAATTGGTCTCATTTCTAGAGCCACTAAAGTCTTTATAATTAAATTAGCACATTTCTTCAATTAATGCACTGACGAACTCACCAATATCATTTCAATTGGATAAGAATGTTTTAATAGCTTCTACAATCGATACCTAAAATCAAACAGGGGTTTGTGACTAAGTTTCTATTAGAAACAGTCTTAACGCGACATACGCAAATTTGGGCGCCATTGGTGGAGCTCGCGCAGCCAGACTTACTCTAAGTTTGACGCTTTCAAGGTTTTACGCGTGACTCCCAGTCGGTTCATGAAAGACTCTTGGTTGTCATGTAATCGAGTAGAATCAATTGACTTGCCCTGAATTTACAGTGGTTCGAAATCAGATTAGGATTGTTCACAAGTGGTACATTGACCGTACAACGTCACCGGCGACTAGTATATCTTCAAGCCGAATCGATCTATACCCATCCATTGATCAACTTGTGATGGCATGTGATCATCCACATCAATCCTTATGGCCAAACGGCCATTTTTCATGATCGACTATTCTAGTATATCGCAACCCTGATCTTGAGTCATCTTGTCCCTAATCAGCTAATTAGCTCATGAGCAAATCCCTGAGATTGAGTCACAACTTATCCTTATTACTGCCATACCAATCCTTAGTCCAATCCTTGTGGTCTATATGAGGGTCCAAATTGAAGATGTCACAACTCTTCCCCTCTAAAAGAAATTCCATCCTCAAAATTTAAGACCTACCTGATTCCTCAAATAAATGTGGATATCGGAGCTTCATTGAATCCTCACTTTCTCATATTACTCCTTCCATACCATGATGTTGCCAAATAATCTTAACTAAGGAAATGGTTTTATTTTGTAGCACCTACTCCTTTAAATCCGTGATTAGCACAAGTTTTTCAACATACAACACTTTGCCACCCACTTCAATCTCTTTGAAGTTTAGCATGTGTGCCGAATCAAGTTCTTACTTTCTTAACATATATAAGTGAAATACATCATACACTTGAGCGAGTCTTTGTAAAAGTGTCAACCTGTAGGCCCAAATTCCCTAATCTTTCTAAAATCTTGAAGGGTCCTACATACCTTGGGCTTAGCTTATCTTTCTTATCGAAACGCAATGTATTTCTCATAGGTGGCATCTTAAGGAAGATGTGATCACCTACTTGAAATTCCAAGGGTCTTCGTCATCTATCCACATAGCTTTTCTAGAGGCTTTGAGCAATCCTAAGTCTTTCTCAAATCATTTTCACTGCATCCATTAATATCTGGACTAACTCTAGGCTAGTGATCCTTCTTTCCCTGATCTCATCCCAACAAATTGAAGTTCTGCAAGCTTGTCCATACAAAGCTTCAGATGGTGCCATTCAAATACTCTGATGATAGCTATTATTGTAGGCGAATTCGACGAGATCTAACTGCTCTTCCCAACTTCCTTTAAAATTAAATACACAAGCTCATAGCATGTCTTCAAGAGTTTGAATTGTCCTTTCTGATTGGCCATCTATTTATGGATGATAGGCTATGCTATACCGAAGTTTCATTCCTATGGCCTTCTAAAGGCTCTTCCAAAATGCGGCAATGAATTTGGGATCTCTATCTGAGGTAATCGTCACTGGTACTCTGTGAAGATGAATTATCTATGGGACATAAAGTCTTGCGTATTCTTCCAATGAGAAATTTTTTTGTACAGCCAAGAAATGGGTTGACTCGGTCTCCTGTCAACTATTACCTAAATAGAATCATGACCTCTTTGGCTCTTTGGAAGTCCCATGATGAAGTTCATTGTGATGTGCTCGCATTTCCATTCTAGGATTTCTAGTGGTTGAAGTAATCCAACAAGCTTGCAGTGTTATGCCTTTATTTGTTGACACATCAAACATTTGGCAATGTGCTAGGCGATATCAACTTCCATGCCATTCCACCAGTAATATTGTTGGAGATTCTGGTACATCTTCGATCTACCTGAATGTATGCTATAGTTGCTTTGGTGTGCTTCTAATAGGATTTCCTCCTTAAGTTCCACATTGTTGGGTATGCACAATTGCCCAAGGAATTTCAATACTCCATCTTCCATTACTTGGAAATTTAGCTTTTTCTTTTCCGAAACTCCTCCTCAAATTTTCTAGAATTCAGGATCATTTTGTTGCAATAATTTGATCTATGATTGCGTGTATGATTTCTAATTTAGGGAATTATAAATCATACACGCAATCATAGATTCTTGCGCTGAAAGAACTAGAACGCCTCTGCCACTGGGTCAATCCCAAGTTGGGTATGATGTTAAAAGTTGATCGACATCAAATCCAAACTTTAAAAGACTACAAAGACGGAAACATGAAACTAGAACTCAGTGTCATCTCAAATGCGCTGAATGTATTAACCTCGAGCGGGTGGCAGCATACGTATTTGAGCCCCAACACATTCTAAAAATGGGAACATGAAACATAGCACGACAAACATAAGGAACAAGAATCATAGTAGAGGACATTATCATGAACCTACTACGGGCATGCGTAAGATATGAGAGAAACAGAGAGGTCAAACGCTTGCCAAGAAGTTGTTCAATTGGTCGAAATCTCACAATCAAGTTGGTTATGAGTTTCGCAAAAAAAGCATCTGAACTTCAAGCTGGAACCAACTAAAGCTTCTCGATGAGGTTCGAATGGTACGTTGAAAACGAAATATAAGCAGCTTCTTCTAACGGAATGTCCTCTATTAGTCCTTTCTTAATAAATTTTACCAAAAAAAAAAAAATAGATAGATAATTAAGGGATCCATGACACCAACGAATAAGAATTTTTCTAGTTATACCCGCTCTTCAAGAACATATAACTCCAGAAATTTTAACAATTTGTTTGAATGATACATATTATGACCGGATCCTGCGAATATTTCGATTCCACCAAATGATGTCACCATGGTTTCGATCCGATTAATTATTAACAAAGCAATATATGCAATTTGTGAGGGTTGTTTTAGCTAATGCGAGTCCTTGATCAATAAATAATATTTTAAACTCCATAGGTTTTGAATCGCATGATCCGAATTCCTTTTTATATGAATCTTGATTTGTAAGAATCCCCTTCATGTCAACCTAACGATGAAGAAAACGACAGAGCAGCAATTTTGAGTCGATTGTCCGCCCCTATTTAAGTGAGCGAACTTTGCATCAGATGATCACCAGAACAAAGCTTGCTTCGAATTAAGCTAAAAAGATTTTGCACTGCAAGAGATGGACTCTTGGCTTCAAATCCTTGTTCTCGTTGCGTGCATCACTCCGGCTGTGGTCCAGGGCAGAGTTCGGAACTACACATTCAATGTAAGTAATGACACAATGGAATGAAGTATTCCTCTGTAAAACTTGCTTGCTCGGACGGTAGCCCGTGTAGTGATTTGTGTTTATTCCTCTAATTGGCAGGTGGTAATGAAGAACACGACGAGGCTGTGTTCGAGCAAGCCCATCGTGACCGTGAATGGGATGTTCCCGGGACCCACTCTCTACGCTAGGGAAGACGACACCGTGCTCGTGAGGGTCTCCAACCGTGTCAAATACAATGTCACCATCCATTGGTAAGCTCAACCGAGCTCTAAATTAAACTACTATCTTTAGGAAATCGCACATTAATTTTGGTGTATATGCGGTTAGGCATGGTATTCGGCAGCTGAGGTCGGGGTGGGCCGACGGGCCGGCATACATCACCCAATGCCCAATTCAGCCAGGCCAAAGCTATGTGTACAATTTCACCATCACGGGCCAACGGGGCACCCTCCTTTGGCATGCGCACATACTCTGGCTCAGGGCAACCCTGCACGGAGCCATTGTCATCTTGCCCAAGCGCGGTGTTCCATACCCTTTCCCTAAACCCCACAAGGAAGTTGTTGTCGTACTGGGTATGCTCGATTTCACTTCCAATCAACTTCGCTTGTTTGACAGCATATACTAGTAGAAGCTCTGAACCATTCTGGGTTTTGTGAATCAGGCGAATGGTGGAAATCTGATACAGAAGCTGTGATCAAGCAAGCCATCAAGTCCGGATTGGCACCAAATGTCTCCGATGCTCACACGATCAATGGCCATCCAGGGCCAAGTTCCAATTGCCCTTCCCAGGGTAACAATCCATCGACAAACATTGCCATGAAAAGATCATCTGAATCTTGATGAAGCAGTTTAGTCTAATGTTCCACTGAGTTGATGTTGACCTTCATATTCTCTGATGTTAGGTGGATTTACATTGCCTGTTGAGAGTGGCAAGAAGTACATGCTCCGAATCATCAATGCTGCGCTCAATGAGGAGCTCTTCTTCAAGATTGCCGGGCACCAGCTCACCGTCGTGGAGGTCGACGCCACCTACGTCAAGCCTTTCAAGACCAACACGATCGTGATTGCACCTGGCCAAACCACCAATGCCCTCATCTCCACCGACCAGAGCTCTGGCAAGTACATGGTCGCCGCCTCCCCTTTTATGGACTCCCCGATCCCCGTCGACAACATGACCGCAACCGCCACATTACACTACTCTGGCACGCTTGCTGCGACCTCCACGACCCTCACCAAGACTCCCCCACAAAACGCGACCGCTGTGGCCAACAATTTCGTTAACTCGCTCCGGAGCCTCAACTCGAAGAGGTACCCTGCCAAAGTCCCTCTTACCGTCGATCACAGCCTCCTTTTCACAGTTGGACTAGGAATCAACCCTTGCCCTTCGTGCAAAGCTGGCAACGGAAGCAGAGTCGTGGCAAGCATGAACAACGTGACATTCGTGATGCCGACGACAGCCATTCTCCAAGCACATTTCTTCAACATAAGCGGCGTCTTCACGAGCGATTTCCCCGGTAACCCGCCAACCATTTTCAACTACACGGGGTCACCGCCATCCAATTTGCGGACCACAAGCGGGACAAAGGTGTACCGGTTGCGTTATAACTCGACGGTCCAGCTCGTGCTGCAAGACACCGGGATTATCGCCCCAGAGAACCACCCAATTCATCTTCACGGGTTTAATTTCTTCGCCATTGGGAAGGGATTAGGAAATTATAATCCGAAAGTGGATCAGAAAAACTTCAACCTTGTTGATCCTGTTGAGAGGAACACAATAGGAGTACCATCTGGGGGATGGGTTGCAATCAGATTCAGAGCAGATAATCCCGGTACAATTCTAGTTTATCGACTATTCGTTTACTCTATACCAAAAATTTAACCACTCTGCAAGTTTTTCATGACTGTTGTTGAAACTTTTTGCAGGCGTTTGGTTCATGCATTGTCATCTGGAAATTCACACAACCTGGGGACTCAAGATGGCTTTCTTGGTGGACAATGGGAAAGGCCCGAACGAGTCGCTTCTACCGCCTCCGAGTGATCTTCCGAAGTGTTGATCAATGGGGAAAATTTTGATAATCAAGTATGCAGCATCTGGAGATGAAGAGTGATGAGAAGACAAAATATGTAGGTGGTTTTGACCTAGTACAATGAAGATCAGAAATGTTTCCTGAGCAAAAGTAGGAAGAGTATTGCTCAAGCACGTTAATTAAGAAAAAAAAAATTCCATGTTTTGATTGCAAAGTTCGTATTTCGTAAGAATTTTTCTTAATCAGCTAGGTGCTAAAAAAAATTCTGGAAAAGAAAAAAGATTATGCTGTTCGCCAAAATTGCAAATACTTGACAAGTTAATTGTGCACACAGAGACTACAATATCATGTTTTGGTTGATAATGGACCTAATGCTCTAACAGTGACATATGATGGATAGGTCCAATAGATGTTATCATATATAGCTAAGGTCTCCTCTCTGCTCCTAACACACATTCTAGGCTTTATCCTTCGTGTCTAGGGGGAAGGAGATAGAGGAGGAAATAGCTAATTAAAAGGAGTCAATCAAAAGCAAATTCATAGATTCCACACGCCGGACTTTCCGTGGCTGAGAGCCCTTACACCACAGGCACAAAGATGCAATCATTAGAAATGTGCTCAGCCACTAAGTTAGTAGCCCATCAGCCTAGAATAAATAACTAGATAGATGGTAGCTCACCGTCAAGGTAAGGATTACTCCACCGGCCAAGGATTAAGAACTATTTGAGTTACCACCGAGAAACTTGGATTAAAAATCAGATTAATAATACAACTCATGAAGAGGAATTCCATTTATTTAACTAGTTCGCATTACAATGAGAGCTTTCCTCTATTTATAGGAGAGATGGCAACATGAGAACTATTAAAACATTAGAGACATGGGAACTAGAAAGTAACTAAAGACATAGAAACTTAGAATTTTGACTCTTTAAACTTACATAATTATAAAAACACCTAGTGACTAAAAAATGCAAATAAAGACTTAGTAACTAGAACTTGCATGGAGACTTGAATTCTTGACTCTTCAACCTTGGGGTTTGTCTTCAAAATTTGTCCACCAACCTTGGCCAGAATATAACTATATTGGAATTCATCAAATATCAGTGGGAATTGCCCAAAATGGCCTCCCATCACTATGTAGCAGACTAACTTTGAAATCGGCAACTATTATAGTGAATCGATAACTCTTTAATCGGAAACCTGGTTGATAACATCATTCTTGACCCATCGAAGCAAGTAATTACCAAATTTTGCCTTGAATTGAATGAGCATCTATGGTGCTGAGTTTGTCAGTGGAGCTAAGTTGAATGCTCATGCCTCAGCCGCTGTGGCCCAACATGTTTCGAGCAACCTCTTTGAATGCTACAACATTCTTCCTAAACTCCTCAAACCTAAGACCCACAAGGATTTCTCTTATGCATTCTTCCGATCATTGAACTGATCCTAGCCTAACGCCTATCTTGAACACATCCTCTATAAGTTTCACATTTGTTGGCTGGCCAGTCAGCTGCTGATCTATCAATGGCACACCCAAACATATGGTCTCGAGGATCGGTTCTATTCACAATGAGCAACGAAGTAAACGGTGGCGGAATGAGATAAGACCTTTGGTTGTGGACACCATGGCACCTGAAGACCTTGCTCTTCTATTTCTTCTTGAAGCGCTTGCGGAAGTTGTCCGTCCCCATCTTCTGAAGACCAATCTGGCCGCTTCATGATCGTAGCAACATTTTTGTTTGTCTTTGAACCTGTTTAAAGGAATATTATTAAGTTACCGAGTTAATTTGTTTATAAGCATGCACGCATGATAATTAATTGGATTCATTTTGACAGGCCGAGTTTTCTTCATTTTCCACTAGTACCATGTTGACGATTTCATAAAATATGACAAGATTCGATTTTGTCGTCCGTGGTTTATTTATTCTAGATACACCATAATTAGCCAGCCACTTGGCGAGCTATGGAAAGGGTTCGAGATGTTGCGCAAGAGGTTGATGCTTCCGGTTCCCCGTAACATTGTTTGATCAAGTTCGAGAGAGCAGTGGGCGCAAAGTTGGCCAAGGACTCCATGTAACGGTCAAGGATGGTCCTCTGTTCGAAGTCAATGCTAGGCCGTCCAAGTAATAGAGAAGCTTGATCCCAGAGGTAGAATCTGAGGAAGGCTAGCAGTATCACCTAGAAGAGGTAAATAGGTGATCTCAAGGAACTTGACAAATAATGTAGAATTAAATTTGTCACGTCCCAAATCTTCTCTTGCGGAAACTCAACATCTGCTAGGGGATTAATTTGCGACATCTCAGGAAGCTTCGCTATCCCATTGGTTTTAATCTTTCAATTGAGCACATGCAGAAGTGGGCAACTTAGCACCCAAAAAACAATGACATTAGATCATAAGGAAAACGAACATACACTCTAGAACTTATATATGCTTAACTAATATATCGGAACGTTATAATTACAAGCTGACCTCTTTGGGGCCATTCTGATTTTCATCCCACAAAAGATAAAAGAGAGATGGGTTCACAAGCTTTAAGGGGAGTCTATCTTCTCTAGCGAAATACTAACCAAAAGCAACTCCCCTACAAGGACCAACTATCTAGTCATCACCTACTGGGCTATCAGGCGAACCATCATCCTCATTTAGTCTAGGCGGTCCACAGAACCCATGGAGGGGCCGAAGAGATCCCCATCAAACCATGCGTACCAAACTCAATAGCTATGAAGGATGAGATCGTTGTAGCCCTCATCCACCAAAACACTAATAGTGATCCTTCGAAATGCGGTATCCTCCCTAAACACGTCCATCACTGTAACCTCCATAGTCATGGGGACCCCAAAATCACATGAAACGAGCAAGCAGAGGATTCATACCTATTGGCCTGAAAAATTTTAAACAACGATGAATGAGTTGAAATCTCAATAAGTAAATAACCTAAATCTCGTATAGGTAGATGCCTTGCATCAGAACCTTACAAATGCTTGACCCCAACATGTCGATGGTAGATCAATAATAAAGCATTTGCTTTGCTTTAATTATATATATGAAAGGGAATCCTTAGCCATCTAGATTACTCTCTCTATCTAGAACCTATGGAACATCACATACTCATAACAATTCTATATGTGCCAATTAATGATATTAAAAATTTACACTATGTCATAACCTAAATTTCGAATGCACCACCTAAAATTAGGCTAATGGATGACTAAGCCTAAACTTAGATCGGGCTCTCCTAAACTCATACAAATTATTAGGTTCAAGTTCTTAACATGCAATTGATTTTTTAATTAAGAGTATTTTTGGTGAATCAATTAAAAACCCAAGTAAAGTAAGATTTACTTTACTTCTACCAATCAGAAATTGTGAGTTCGGCGACTTGATTACGTTAGATTTCTTTAACACTCTTTCGATACCTTTCCCTTTTTATTTTAAAAAACATTTTGCAGACAGTTTGAATTAATTTAATTTACCTCCATAACATGTGAGGTGATCATGCAGGCGCACAAATCACCAATTAAACACACAAATGAAGCAATGAATAAATTACATAACTTACCTCATAGCAACAAAAGCATCTGCAATGTTAGCTTAGAATTCACATCGACAATCCTAAATATGATTTCTAATTAACATGCAATAACTCAATTTTGGTTTTCACTTTATTTAATAAGAATCATGCAATGCATGCTACTAATTTAACATGAAATGATATGACATGGTAATATGACATAAACTATATAACATGAATAAGCATGCAATCTATCCTAAAGCATGAAATGAATTTATTCTAAATTTTTTTATTTTCCATGAAATTCGAAATTAAATAAATGCAACAATTAAACATGCAATCTAAATTAATCAAATCGCCTAATTCTAATGACGAGCAATTTCTAACTAAATGAACCTAGATACAATCACTAAATAACAAAAATTTCATAAACATAATCCTACATGTCTGATTTATTAAACCTAAATGCTTTGATGCAAGATTTTGATTTTTTTTTTTTTAGTATTTTTCAAAGACAAGTAATTATCAAATAAACATTAAATATAAACAATCAAGATATTTAACAAATAAAATAATTAAAATATTTGAAAAAAATAACATGTTGTCTCACATATTAAATTAACGATTACTCTAACCCTAAACATTACTAAAATCTAATCCAAAATATTAAAAATGGATCAAATTAATAATTATAATTATTTAATAATTAAAATACTATCAAAATACCCAAAAAAATTAATATAATTAAAAAAATGATCCGACATCTTACAGATCAAATTAATAATTACAATCATTTTGGACAAAACCCTAGGATAATGCCTACAAGATTCATGAGTATTGACATTCAATGTTTCAATTTTAACAAATAAACTTAAAAAAATATAAACAAAATAAAGTAAAATAAATGAAAAATAAAAATAAAAACTACCTAATTGATTTTCCTTTTTCCTTTTTTTTTTTCCTTTCCACGCAAGGCTTGTGCGTGGTGGTTGCTGGTCACCGTCGGGCACCGGTCACGGTTGTCGGAACTCCGGCGTGGGGACTCACGGGTGGCTGCCGGTCGCGAACAGGAGGTGCCGTGCAAGGGGTTCGGCTCCGGGCGGCATCGAGGCGGAAGAAGAAGCGCGGGTGTCAGCGCTCGGAAGCGCTCGGGCGGAGAGAGACGCACGGTCGTCAGCGCTCGGAGTTGCAGCGGTGACTAGTATTGTAGTGGCGTCGGGTCGAGCTCGCGGGTGCAGAGGCGGAGCCGCGGTGGCTGAGGCGCGATGGCGTCGGGCTCCAGCGAAGCAAAAAACCGGCGTTGCAGCGGGTTCGGGTTCTGGCTCCGGGCGGAGGCGAACGGTGGCCGGATCAGCGGTTAGCAGGGAGCGTCGGCGGGGGTGCTCGCGAGTTGCAGATCGCGGGCTTCAGATGGTCGGGCACGCAGAGGCAGCGCAGTGAGCTTCGCGGGCGAGATCGGTAGAGCAGCGTCGGGTCCTCGTGGGTCGGTACGGGAAGCAGACGATGCGGGGCGCGGCGGAGGTGGAGGCGCAGCGGTGCGAGCGCGGCGGCACGGGCACGGTCGTCGGAGGTAGTAGGCGGAGGCGTCGGCACAGGGGTGCGGTGGCACGGCTGGGTGAACGCGATGGCGCAGGTGCGGGCACGGTGGAGCGCCGGTGAGGAGGAGCTGTCGGTCTGCGGGCATCAAATTCCGGCCAGTGCAGGGGGAAGAGGATGAACAGTAAACGTCCAATCCGCCTGCCGATTAAACTTTGGCTTTTGCTTTTTCCCTTCTTTTTTTTTTAATTTTTGCTCTCTCTCCTCCTACCCATCTCTTCGTACGCTCTTTCTCTCTCTACCTTCTTTTGACTTTTTCCTCTTTTCCTCTCCCACAAACCGAAGCTCTTTTCTCTCTTTTTTTCTCTCTTCACTTTTCACTTTTTTTTTTTTGACGAGGAGAGCCCCCTTCTTCACCGTACACTGTTGCTTTTATAGGTAAAAATAGGTGATCTTCGTAGAATATTTCATCTTTTTTTAATATACACAAAGATAGCTTATAACCTCCCGATCACAAATTTTTTTTTATTTTCCTTATCTCCTGAATATTTTCTACTGATTTTATCGCTTAAAGATAAGATTGCAACCCGATTTTTTTAAATTTTAAAAATATCGTAATATCATTTCAAATCTCTATTTTTTTTGTTATTAAAATAAAACGGGCTCTGGCCAATTTACTCGCTTCGTGGGCTTAGTCCAGCCTGCCAAACCAGAGCTCAGAAATGTTAATCTGAACCCATCCGCCACCGGTCCAATAAATAAAATGCAAAACATGCAAATTAAAAATAAATGTACCTAAATCTATATGCAATTAATATTTTTTTAAGGGATAAAATTAACCCCTAATTTTCTATGTAATAAATAAATAACCATATCACCAAAATTTAAATGTCAACAACACACGTGCTTCACAAGTCACATTTAATAGCATCAAAAATTCACGTGTCATACAACAACCTCAAAGTTCTTACCATGGCTCCTTAAATATCGTCATCTAAAATGTTCACGTGTCTCTCACATCACAATTTATGACAATTAACTCGTACACAAGCCTTCTCATATTATAAAAATCACCAATAAATTATGCACACGTTTCATGCATCATAAACAATGGCATACGACATATATACGTGTCATAAAATCACTTCACAAGTATCCACCTCGCTCACAAATGCTTTCCATGCATTGTCACCTCGAGAATCATATAATACCCCCATAATATTATACCATATTGAGTCAATTTAATTAACACACATAACTAGAACTCTCGGTTCTTCTAGAAACCTCCCGGATATCGTCTCACCCCATCAAGTATGACATCTGAACACTTTCGAGTATCCTTTTGAGCATCGTTCCGTAATCATCACCATGAAAGGCATCCGAAAACCTTCAAGTGTCACCCTCCAACGTCTCTCGATGGCGATATCTTCCCTTGAAACCTTCGGTGACGGAATTTTTCATGTGATCATACGAATTAAGCACACAACCAGTTTTATATTCCACTTTAGACCAAAGCATGAATGCCCCAAGAGTGTGCCAAGTGATGTGTAACTCATGACCTATCAGAAATGTATAGATAAAACATGCCAAGTATGAAATGAGAATCATGACTTGACCATTACGTTCAAGCACCCGCCTAAGTCAAACTCGAATCAGACAATATGCCTCAATATTGCCGAACCAAGAGAGTGATCTGGCCCGGCATGCTTCCACACATGTCTTATGGACAACAATATGTGAAGATCACACCTAGAAATCAATAACAGCCTCTACGACCAATCATAATAGCATCACATAATGAAGACACATCCAACAATAGATACAACACATAGTGTCTAAGCTTAGTTAGAATTACAAGAGACAATCACAAGATTACATCTAGAGAACTATAAACGAGTCTTGAAAACAATACTAATCTGCATCACATAAGATCACGCATCCAATCTAACAACCAAACTTAAGAACTAAACCTAGGTACTGATAATCAACAAACCATATACAACCATCATGGCAATTTCTTTGGGCCGAGCAATAACATACACATAAATGGTTCATTCCTATTAATAACGATGATCCGGACAATCTCGACAACCACTTAATCATTTCTCACCTATTTTCGAATCTTATAGTCCAAGCACATCATGAACAACTCATATAAAATTAATCACATGAGTTTATCTACCTAGGATAGCTCTGACAACACAAAAACCAAATCTAAATTCGAGTTATGTAATGCTATCGCCTAGCCAACGTTTAGGAAATCTACTTACAAATAACTAAGACAAAGACGAGGGGTAGTTGGTGGTCGCTCGAGGCTCACGACATTGCGGTGGTGTGAGGACGGCAGGCAATAGAATGGCGCAAGAACGATGACGACTGCAGTGGCGGTGAGGCGGCATGGTTGCGATCGGGCGAGTGGCAGTGTAGTGGGCGAGCTGGCTGAGAGAGAGGGAGAGAAAGAGAAGGTGAGGGGCAAGTGAGGTGAAGAAAGGAGAGGGGATCGGCCAAGTGAGGGAGAGAATGAGAAAAAAAGAGAACTTAAGAAAGAAAGAGAATGAAATGAGAAGATGGGTGTCCATAAATCATTTAATGAAAGCTCTATTATTGTCCTTAGTCCATGATGGCTTCTTGACTTGAATGATAAGATTAAATCTCCACCGCACATTTTGTCTGAGCTTGCTTTTCAAATTTCATTGGCCAATAATGTATCTAGTTACAAGAGAACTAGATTTGTTGCTCAAACTAAGTGGTCTCCTCCTAATGGGCGCCCTTTCCTCTTGATTGGCCTCCAAGAATTTTTTCTTGTCTCAATTAAATCTCAAGAAGCTAAATTGGTCTCATTTCTAGAGTCACTAAAGTTTAGCACATTTCTCCAATTAATGCACTAACGGACTCACCAATATTATTTCAATTGGATAAGAAAGTTTTAATAACATCTACAATTGATACCTAAAATCGGACAGGAATTTGTGACTAAGTTTTGATTGGAAACAATCTTAACGCGACATACGCGAATTTCACCACCATTGGTGGAGCTCACACAGCCAGACTTACTCTAAGTTTGACACTTTCAAGGTTTTACGCGTGACTTTTATTTGAGCCTAGTCAGTTCATGAAAGACTCTTGGTTATCATGTAATCGAGTAGAATCAATTGACTTGCCTTGAATTTGCAATGGTTTGAAATCAGATTAGGATTGTTCACAAGTGGTACATTGACCGTACAGCATCACCAGCAACTAGTATATCTTCGAGCCGAATCGATCTATACCCGTCCATTGATTAACTTGTGATGGCATGTGATCATCTACAGCAATCCTTATGGCCAAACGGCCTTTTTCATGATCAACTATTCTGGTCTATCGCAACCCTGATCCCGAGTCATCTTGTCCCTAATTAGCTAATTAGCTCATGAAAAAATCCCTGAGATTGAGTCACAACTTATCCTTATTACTGGCATAGCAATCCTTAGTCCATTATTTGTGGTCTATATGAGGGTCCAAATTGAAAATATCACAACTCTTCCCCTCTAAAAGAAATTTCATCCTTGAAATTTACAAACATACCTGATTCCTCAAATAAATGTGGATATCAAAGCTTCATTGAATCCTCACTTTCTCATATTACTCCTTCCATACCATGATGTTGCCAAAATAATCTTAACTAAGGAAATGGTTTTATTCCGTAGCACTTGCTCCTTTAAATTTGTGATCAACAAAGGTTTTTCAACATACAACACTCTACCACCCACTTCAATCTCTTTGAAGTTTAGCATGTGTGCCAAATCGAGTTCTTACTTTCTTAACATATATACATGCAATGAGTCATACACTTAAGCAAGTCTTTGTAAAAGTGTCAACCTGTAGGCCAAATTCCCTACTCTTTCTAAAATCTTGAATGGTCCAACATGAAAGTGCTAATATGAACACCTAGAAGGGGATGAATAGGTGTAAAAACAGATTCTACAAAATGCAGTAAAAACCTTTACTTTTAACCTAAGTCTGAATAACAACAGACTTTTGAAACTGAGTCTAAAGAACAACAGACTTTGAGCGAGATCAGACTTTAACAATTAAATAGAATTACGAACAAAATAAAGAGATTGAAGGAAGAGAATAATAACACAAGGTTTATACTAGTTCGGCTTAGACCAAACTTACGTCCACTCTCCCACACTAACAGCCTTCTTGACTGGATTCCACTATGCAATCAACAAAAGATTACAACTTTGAGTGCAAACACTTAGTAGTAGATCACACTATCTCACTAAGTCACTCTTTTGGTATTTCTCTCACCATCACAAATGTTTAAGCTCAACAAAGATAAGTGTATGATTAAAGGTCGCTCAGACTTTGGAATTATAAATTCTACGCTCCGTCTCTTACTTGCTCATCGATCCTTCATCTTCTTAAATACTCCTCCACTTCCAAACTAGCCATTGGACAGTATCTTGAGGATCGTCTTCCAATCTACCCATTGGACAGATCTATATCTAGAATATTTGGTAGCCGTTGAGTGACAAAAGTAGAATTCCAAATTGATTCTGATTGCCCATACAAACAGAATCTTGGTTTCCATAAGTAGAGCTTCTTCGTATAGAAAGTTCATGTTTTCAAGATCCAATCGTCAATCAATCAGATTGAGTTAATCAAATCAATCTCGATGTAGAATAAAAACTAGATCACTAGCCGTTATATAATTGGGGCTTGTGTTATGTTCTATCGAATTTGGATGTAAAGTCTGAAAGCAATAGACTTACAATCTGAGTCCGAGTTGAATAGACTTTATATTCTGAGTCTAAACATGTTCTCCTTCTGAACAGATTTAGCTTTAAGATCTTAGCACATTTTGAATAAGTTCAACTTTAGCATAAAATCTGTCTTATGGTTCAGTTTTAGCATAGTCTATCTTCTGGTTCTTCATTCACGTTTAGTCTGGAATATGTAAGAGTTGGTAGACTTTTGATGTAAAACAAACTTTAACACTAAAGTCTAGCAGTTTTCATACTTTGACACAGAAGTTTGAAAATCTTCAGAATACACTTTGGACATGTATGACGTTCAGTCTCTTGGCCGTCTTTAGACTTTGACAATATCATTTACATGTTCTATCATCTGCATGGTCTATTACTTAACCATTAAACACATTAGTAGCCTTTGATTTATTTTGTCATCTTCAAAATATTATAAGGGATTTCCCTAACAATTTCCTCATTTTTGATGATGACAAAACAATCTCTAAATATACAGATGTGCAATCACACTTTCTAAAATAATGATAAATCATTCATTAAATTTTAGATTTCCAAAAAATGTGATTTGAATCAAAAGACAGCAAATAGATTGAGCATATAATGATATATGTAAAGATAATCGCAACTCAATAAATATCAACAAATATGCATATTTATATTCTCTCCCCCTTTTTGTTATAATCAAAAAAAGCGATAAAAAATATCACGTAGAGAATATAAAACGATAACAAATATCTTGCATTAAACATAATTTCTGAAAAAATCAGCTTTTATAAAGTAATTGAATATTAAAGATACGCAATATAGCTTACTTCGATCATATATATCAGCAAATATTCAATAAAAATCACGAATGCATCATAAAATTCACGTACCCTTTTTGTCATAATAAAATGTTAATATCAATAAAAGATTTATTAATGACAAAAGGTAATAAAAAATGCACTAACCAGATTTTTTAGAACTTAACAAATTCTGACACATTTACCTTTCCTTCCTTCCATAATAATCACGATCACGATCGATTCAAGAAAATCTTTCCATAATTGATCAATGCTCCCCCTCAATTTGTTGCCTGTTTGTGGTGATCTCGATTCTTTTCCTTTTATTTTTGAATTCGCTTTCTCCCCATGTTAGCATGACAATATTTGCAAATTGAAACAATTGTTGCTTGTGCACGTTGAACAGAATACTTTTCCATTATTCCCTTTGTAGCAACAACATCTGCAACAATCACTTGCATTTTTGAAATTCGAGGCAAAAATTTATTTTCTTCAATCAATCTCTTCTCGAATTCAACTTGCATAATCTTAATGAACTTTTTTGCACAAATAAACTATAATAAAATCCACATAATATATAATGCCCTTTCTTCAAATAAATAAATTGAATAGCATATATAAAATTATCAATTATTAAAATTCAAAACTACTCAACTTTTCTTACGACACATAAAAGATTTCCTTAACAATTTGCAAAAACTTTGCACAAAAAAGGGAATTTTTGAACCTCCAGAAAATAGTATAGAATCTCCATAATTTTTAGATCGAGCTTTCCAAAATTCATATGGAGGATTCTATTGTCACCTGCAAAATCTTGTATAATAGATAATAATCTTTGCAAAAAAAGTCACATAATATCTTCATTTGATTTGCGGATCAGACTTGCTAGATATATGATATCTTCTAAGAATATAGCATGAATATCCATGCATATGCAATAATATATTTCAAGATCAAAGGATTTCCTTGAGCATAAATCTCATATATATATTATTGATGTATTTTGCAAAAAGAAAATAGATATTTCTATCACGTGCCAAAATTGCAATGCCTTATATCGCAATATAATAAACAATCATCCAAAATGAGGATAAATGCACGTAGAGATTTGCAAGGCCAAATGATTAAAAAATATTCTCTTACCCAAGGTATATGTTTGAAATATACCATTAAAAACATATCATTACCAATCTTCATAGGAGATACTTTTCTGATTCTACCAGAATCTACATAGATTTGCAATCATTCTTCCCTTATAGGATTTTCTGCAATCAACTTATTTCCTTTTTAGTATCCATCAATTTGGATCATTCCATTTCGTTAGAGCAAAATATGAAATCTCCATAATCAAATATTCTTTCTTAATTCAACAAAACAAAGTATTCAAAAAAAGAATATTATGCACAATGATATTTTGAAAAATAAATTCTCACTTAGTCATAGTACAATAAAATCAGGGAGAATGAAATCCTTGAGTATTTGAGAAAGAATATCTTGCATAATAAATTAATATCACGTAAAACAGATTTCTATTTGGCAAAATATGATAAAATCTTAGAGTATAAAATCAAGCAAATTCATTTGTCTCAAAGCAAAATATAAAAAAAGACAAAAAAACCACACGTATCAAATCCCAACTCTTGAATAATAAATTACACGATTATTTCTTCAATAAAGCAAATAAAAAAAATATTATCATTATAAAATCTGAATCAACCACTGATATATCGAATTTCAAGCATAATGAGAATTATGTGCCCAAAAACATTCCTTACCAATTTCTTCTTTTCCTTTATTTCCTGCAAAAAAGAACTCATCTTTTCTTTGGTACCCTTTTTTTTTTATCCATGAGGGTTAGTAGAGTATGCTGTTTTTATCCAATCTTTCTTAACAGATCTCCAGATTTTATGACATTCTTTCTCAAAGTGTTACAAATCTCCACAATTTGAACACTTAAGGGCATTTCCACCAACAGGTTTTACAAACACTTTTTGAAAATGATTTTTGTAAAATGCATTTGGAGGTCTTTGTCTAAGTCTCTCCTTGACTTTAGGAAAATCAATTAGAGAATCATTTTCCTTATTGAAACTAAGTACCGACTTATTATAGTAAAGTACTTGTATAGAAAGGATATGCTCTAATGTTTTTGAACCATTTGAAAATCTTGTTGAAATATTTGAAAATTCTTTCTTCAATGAATCATTTTCTTTAACAATTAAATCTTGACTTTCTTTTGTTTGTAGAAAATCTTTTTACAAAATTTCAAAATTTTCTTTTTAAGAAAGATCATGTTGCCTAAGCCGAGAATTCTCCTTTTTAAGTTCGAAGATCCTTATAAGAGGAGATTTGATATTTAAACAAAGCTCATTTATATACTTTGAAACTTTGAGATGAATTTTTGAATGGCTTACCTGGATTTACTCATCCAATTCTGAGTCTGTGTCCAAGTCAGACTCTGATTCTAAGTCTGTGTTTAAGTCAGACTCAGATTCTAAATGGGCCATCAAACATATATTTCCTTGCTCATCATCTTCTTTCAGTGTTCTTTTCTGCCCTTTCTACTTGCATTGTCTTCTTCCATCAAATTTCCTTCCTTTTTTACTCAGCTTTTTGAATTTTTTGATCATAAAGCAAGTTCTTCACCATCCATGTCATTTTCTGAGTCTGTATCATCGGAATCAGCATTAGATATTAAAGTGATGGACTTCTTACCTTCGGGATCTTCGTCGTTGATTTGTTCCACTTCATAGGATTGAAGAGTGCCAATCGATTCATCAACGAATAGTGGCATAATCCTCTGAGTCTCCAGGATTGAGGTCTTAACATGATTCAAATCTTTTGAGAGACCTCACAAAAGTTTGTTGACCTTCATTGGGGCAGAAATTTGCTGACCTTGATATGCTAAACCATTTACAATTTCTGTAAAACAGTTGAACATATCTCCAATTGACTCTCCTTGTTTCATCTTGAATGATTCATATTTGCCGAGCAGGAAGTTTACTTTTATCTCTTTTACACGATTGGTTCCTTCATATGTAACATGAAGTCTTTCCCAAACTTCTTTTGCTACTTCACATGAAGAAATTATGTTATATTCAACAAGAGACAAAACACAATATAAAAAACAAATGGCTTTAGCATCAAGCGCTTCTCTTTTGGACAACTCCGTCCGAGACATAGGAGCGGGGGATTTGGTTTCTTTGTCTTTGCCAATCTTATTTGATGTAGATGAAGCAGTGGAATTGATTCCTTTTTCCACAACATCCCATTGCAAGGGATCTCTGGATCTTAGGAATGCTCTAATTTTGTTCTTCCACACGTTGTATTCATTTCCATAAAAATACGGGGGCCTGGTGTTGCTTTGCCCTTCCATTAGTCTTAGTGCCAAGATACTAGCCATAAAAGATCTTTAGCTCAAAAGTAAAAATACTTTTATAAATCGAGCACTTGACTCTGATGCCAATTGAAAGTGATAGTATGAACACCTAGAGGGGGTGAATAGGTGTAAAAACAAATTCTGCAAAATGCAGTGAAAACCTTTACTTTTAACCTAAGTCTGAATAACAATAGACTTTTAAAACTGAGTCTGAAGAGCAACAGACTTTGAGAGAGATCGGACTTTAATAGTTAAATAGAATTACGAACAAAATAAAAAGATTTAGGGAAGAGAATAAGAATACAAGGTTTATAATGGTTCGACTTATACTAAGCCTACGTCCACTCTCCCACGCTAACAGTCTTCTTGGCTGGATTCCACTATGCAATCAACAATATATTACAACTTTGAGTGCAAACACTTAATAGTACATCACACTATCTCACTAAGTCACTCTTTTGGTATTTCTCTCACGATCACAAACATTTAAGCTCAACAAAGACAAGTGTATGATTGAAGGTCACTCAGACTTTGGAATTATAAATTCTACGCTCCATCTCTTACATACTCATCGGTCATTCATCTCCTTAAATACTCCTCCACTTCCAAACTAGCCGTTAGTCAGTATCTTGAGGATCGTTTTCCAATCTACCCATTAGACAGATCTGTATCTAGAAGATTTGGTAGCCGTTGAGTAACAAAAGTAGAATCCCAAATTGATTCTGATCACCCATACAAAAAGAATCTTTATTTCCATACGTATAGCTTCTCCGTATAGAAATTTCTTGTCTTCAAGATCCAATCGTCAATCAATTAGATTGAGTCAATTAAATCAATCTCAATGTAGAATAAAAACCAAATCACTAGCCATTATATGATTGGGGCTTGTGTTACGTTCTGACGAATCTGGATGTAAAGTCTGAAAACAAAAGACTTTACAATCTAAATTTGAGTTGAATAGACTTTATAATCTGAGCCTGAACATGTTCTGCTTATGAACAGATTTAGCTTTAAGATCTGAATACAGTCTGAATAAGTTCAGCTTTAACATAGAGTTTGTCTTATGGTTCAATTTCAGCATAGAGTCTGTCTTCTGGTTCTTTATTCACGTGCAGGCTGGAATATGTCAAAGTTGGCAGATTTCTGATGTAAAACAAACTTTGACACTAAAGTCTGGCAGTCTTCATACTTTAACACAGAAGTCTGGAAATCTTTAGAGTATACTTTGGACATGTGTGATGTTTAGTCTTCTGACCGTCTTTAGACTTTGATAATATCCTTTACATATTATATCATCTGCATAATCTATTACTTAATCATTAAACACGTTAGTATCATTTGATTTATTTTGTCATCTTCAAAATATTATAATGGATTTCCCTAACACTACATACCTTGGGCTTGGCTTAGCTTATCTTTCTTACCAAAACGCAATGTACCTCTCATAAGTGGCACCTTAAGGAAAAAGTGATCACCTACTTGAAATTCCAAGGGTCTTCATCATCTATCCACATAGCTTTTCTTGAGGCTTTGAGCAATATTAAGTCTTTCTCAAATCATTTTCACTATGTCCATTAATATCTAGACTAACTCTAGGCTAGTGATCCTTTTTTCCCCGATCTCATCCCAACAAACTAAAGTTCTACAAGCTTGTCCATACAAAGCTTCGAATGGTGCCGTTCCGATACTCTGCTGATAGTTGTTACTGTAGATGAATTCAACGGGATCTAACTGCTCTTCCCAACTTCCTTTAAAATCAAGTACACAAGCTCATAGCATGTCTTCAAGAGTTTGAATCGTCCTTTCTGATTGGTCATCTATTTATGGATGATAGGCTATGCTATATTGACGTTTCGTTCTTATGGCCTTCTAAAGGCTCTTCCAAAATGCAGCAATGAACTTGGGATCTCTCTCCGAGGTAATCGTCACTGGTACTCTGTGAAGACGAATTATCTATGGGACATAAAGTCTTGCGTATTCTTCCAATGAGAAATTTTTTTCTATAGCCAAGAAATGGGTTGACTTGGTCCGCCTGTTGACTATTACCTAAATAGAATCATGACCTCTTTGGCTCATTGGAAGTACCATGACGAAGTCCATTGTGATGCGCTTGCATTTCCATTCTAGGATTTCTAGTGGTTGAAGTAATCCAACAAGCGTGCAGTATTATGCCTTTATTTGTTGACACATCAAACATTTGACAATGTGCTAGGCGATATAAACTTTCATGACATTCCACCAGTAATATTGTAGGAGATTCCGGTATATCTTTGATCTACCTGAATGTATGCTATAGTTACTTTGGTGTGCTTCTGATAGGATTTCCTCCTTAAGTTCCACATTGTTGGGTATGCACAATCACACACAGAATTTCAATACTCCATCTTTTATTACTTGGAAATTTAGCTTTTTCTTTTCCGAAACTCCTCCTCGAATTTTCTAGAATTCAGGATCATTTTGTTGCAATAATTTGATCTATGATTGTGTGAATGATTTTTAATTTGAGTTCCCTAAATTAGAAATCATACACGCAATCATAGATTCTTGCGCTGAAAGAACTAGAACGCCTCTGCCACTGGGTCAATCCCAAGTTGGGTATGATGTTAAAAGTTGATCGACATCAAATCCAAACTTTAAAAGACTACAAAGACGGAAACATGAAACTAGAACTCAGTGTCATCTCAAATGCGCTGAATGTATTAACCTCGAGCGGGTGGCAGCATACGTATTTGAGCCCCAACACATTCTAAAAAAGGAACATGAAACATAGCACGACAAACATAAGGAACAAGAATCATAGTAGAGGACATTATCATAAACCTACTACGGGCATGCGTAAGATATGAGAGAAACAGAGAGGTCAAACGCTTGCCAAGAAGTTGTTCAATTGGTCGAAATCTCACAATCAAGTTGGTTATGAGTTTCGCAAAAAAAAAAGCATATGAACTTCAAGCTGGAACCAACTAAAGCTTCTCGATGAGGTTCGAATGGTACGTTGAAAACGAAATATAAGCAGCTTCTTCTAACGGAATGTCCTCTATTAGTCTTTTCTTAATAAATTTTACCAAAAAAAAAAAAAAAATCGATAGATAATTAAGGGATCCATGACACCAACGAATAAGAATTTTTCTAGTTATTTGTTTGAATGATACATATTATGACCGGATCCTGCGAATATTTCGATTCCACCAAACGATGTCACCATGGTTTCGATCCGATTAATTATTAACAAAGCAATATATGCAATTTGTGAGGGTTGTTTTAGCTAATGCGAGTCCTTGGTAAATAAATAATATTTTAAACTCCATAGGTTTTGAATCGCATGATCCGAATTCCTTTTTATATGAATCTTGATTTGTAAGAATCCCCTTCATGTCAACCTAACGATGAAGAAAACGACAGAGCAGCAATTTTGAGTCGATTGTCCGCCCCTATTTAAGTGAGCGAACTTTGCATCAGATGATCACCAGAACAAAGCTTGCTTCGAATTAAGCTAAAAAGATTTTGTACTGCAAGAGATGGACTCTTGGCTTCAAATCCTTGTTCTCGTTGCGTGCATCACTCCGGCTGTGGTCCAGGGCAGAGTTCGGAACTACACATTCAATGTAAGTAATGACACAATGGAATGAAGTATTCCTCTGTAAAACTTGCTTGCTCGGACGGTAGCCCGTGTAGTGATATGCGTTTATTCCTCTAATTGGCAGGTGGTAATGAAGAATACGACGAGGCTGTGTTCAAGCAAGCCCATCGTGACCGTGAATGGGATGTTCCCGGGACCCACTCTCTACGCTAGGGAAGACGACACTGTGCTCGTGAGGGTCTCGAACCGTGTCAAATACAATGTCACCATCCATTGGTAAGCTCAACCGAGCTCTAAATTAAACTACTATCTTTAGGAAATTGCACATTAATTTTGGTGTATATGCGGTTAGGCATGGTATTCGGCAGCTGAGGTCGGGGTGGGCCGACGGGCCGGCATACATCACCCAATGCCCAATTCAGCCAGGCCAAAGCTATGTGTACAATTTCACCATCACGGGCCAACGGGGCACACTCCTTTGGCATGCGCACATACTCTGGCTCAGGGCAACCCTGCACGGAGCCATTGTCATCTTGCCCAAGCGCGGTGTTCCATACCCTTTCCCTAAACCCCACAAGGAAGTTGTTGTCGTACTGGGTATGCTCGATTTCACTTCCAATCTACTTCGCTTGTTTGACAGCATATACTAGTAGAAGCTCTGAACCATTCTGGGTTTTGTGAATCAGGCGAATGGTGGAAATCTGATACAGAAGCTGTGATCAAGCAAGCCATCAAGTCCGGATTGGCACCAAATGTCTCCGATGCTCACACGATCAATGGCCATCCAGGGCCAAGTTCCAATTGCCCTTCCCAGGGTAACAATCCATCGACAAACATTGCCATGAAAAGATCATCTGAATCTTGATGAAGCAGTTTAGTCTAATGTTCCACTGAGTTGATGTTGACCTTCATTTTCTCTGATGTTAGGTGGATTTACATTGCCTGTTGAGAGTGGCAAGAAGTACATGCTCCGAATCATCAATGCTGCGCTCAATGAGGAGCTCTTCTTCAAGATTGCCGGGCACCAGCTCACCGTCGTGGAGGTCGACGCCACCTACGTCAAGCCTTTCAAGACCAACACGATCGTCATTGCACCTGGCCAAACCACCAATGCCCTCATCTCCACCGACCAGAGCTCTGGCAAGTACATGGTCGCCGCCTCCCCTTTTATGGACTCCCCGATCGCCGTCGACAACATGACCGCGACCGCCACATTACACTACTCCGGCACGCTTGCTGCGACCTCCACGACCCTCACCAAGACTCCCCCACAAAACGCGACCGCTGTGGCCAACAATTTCGTTAACTCGCTCCGGAGCCTCAACTCGAAGAGGTACCCTGCCAAAGTCCCTCTTACCGTCGATCACAGCCTCCTTTTCACAGTTGGACTAGGAATCAACCCTTGCCCTTCGTGCAAAGCTGGCAACGGAAGCAGAGTCGTGGCAAGCATGAACAACGTGACATTCGTGATGCCGACGACAGCCATTCTCCAAGCACATTTCTTCAACATAAGCGGCGTCTTCACGAGCGATTTCCCCGGTAACCCGCCGACCATTTTCAACTACACGGGGTCACCGCCATCAAATTTGCGGACCACAAGCGGGACAAAGGTGTACCGGTTGCGTTATAACTCGACGGTCCAGCTCGTGTTGCAAGACACCGGGATTATCGCCCCAGAGAACCACCCAATTCATCTTCACGGGTTTAATTTCTTCGCCATTGGGAAGGGATTAGGAAATTATAATCCGAAAGTGGATCAGAAAAACTTCAACCTTGTTGATCCTGTTGAGAGGAACACAATAGGAGTACCATCTGGGGGATGGGTTGCAATCAGATTCAGAGCAGATAATCCCGGTACAATTCTAGTTTATCGACTATTCTCGTTTACTCTATACCAAAAATTTAACCACTCTGCAAGTTTTTCATGACTGTTGTTGAAACTTTTTGCAGGCGTTTGGTTCATGCATTGTCATCTGGAAATTCACACAACCTGGGGACTCAAGATGGCCTTCTTGGTGGACAATGGGAAAGGCCCGAACGAGTCGCTTCTACCGCCTCCGAGTGATCTTCCGAAGTGTTGATCCATGAGGAGGAATTCTATAGTCAAGTATGCAGTAGCTCGAGATGAAGAGTGATGAGAAAAGAAAATAGAGCCTGACCACAAAGGAAAAGGCTTATACAGGCGGTTTTAACCTAGTAAAATGAAGATCCGAATTGTTTTAAAAGAATTATTTGTTTTGATTGCAATATTCGTATTCCGTAGGAAATTTCTTTAATTATAGAGGTGCTGCAATTTTAAAGAACAAGATTCTGCCATTTGCTAAGTTGCAAATTTCTGATAAGTTTCTCGCATTAGTGGGGACACGGAGACTGACCATCTTGGAAAAAGACTTGATGGTAGTAATTGAGGATGATGTATCAGAAATTTTATAGCTGTCCACTTTGAAAAAATAGAAGGCCATTGCAAAGCAGATAACTTTAATATGAAACAAGACTTGTGATGTGAATCGTTGCGGAAGGATCGTTCTACGAAGGCTCAGATGATGCGAATTACAAACCTCGACCTCCAATCAAACCTGTGATTGGCAACCTCGGTATGAACGTGACTTGTTGACGAACACGTGTCAACCAACCAACGTTATAAACGCCACAAGCGAAAGAATTCGCTATCTCGCTCGATAAGTCGAATTGACCGCCACAAGAGAATCTTGATTAGGTCAAGTCCTCAAAAGAACAGTAAAAAGAGAACCTCTCATTCTCCTTTGAAGTTTTGGTTTTGGTGTTATTTCCTCTCCAATTTGGCTTCTCATCTCTCTTCCAATTGGATCTCCAATTCTGATTTGAACCTCCTCCACTCTTGTGATTTCGGTCCAACTTCAATTGTCGCTCAACTTTGATGGCTTTATCCACCAATTCTTCCAATTCAACGTAGTGTTGCAGCTCTACCACCCTTGCTATGTCTCGGCTCAAACCACTCAAAAATCTTGACATTGTGGCCTCACGATCCTCCATCACATTAGCACGGATCATGGCAATCTCCATCTCCTTGTGATACTCTTCCATGCTCTTATTGCCTTGTGGGAGGTTTTGTAACTTTTGAAACAAATCTCGATGGTAATGACTTGGCACAAAACGCCTCATCATCACCGCTTTCATCTCATCCCACATCTCTATCGGTCTTTCACCATTGCGCCTCCTACTAGTCACAAGTTGATCCCACCAAATTATAGCATAATCAGTAAATTCAACAGCTACAATTTTTACATTTTTGAGCTCAGAGTATCGTTGGCAATCAAATATCATCTCCATGCGTTTCTCCCACTTTAGATATGCATCGGGATCATTCTTCCCTTGGAAGGAAGGAATCTTCATCTTGATGTTGCCAAGTTTATCATCTCCTCGGTGTCTAAACCTTCGGCCTCCATTCCACCTTTCAAATCGAACATCTCGATCATCCTCCATGTCGGCCTCATCATCATCATATTGCTGTTGCCTTCTATGTTGTGTTCTAGAGGCATCTCGCTGATGTTGCGGCCTTCCTCGGGGTATCTCTCGGTCATCATCAACCCTGATGCCATTCCCCATCATTTGGCACTAAGCTCCTCCACTACGACCCTCAATTGCTGGATGCTTTCCACGAGCGCTTCATCCTTTCGTATGGAGTCAACCTCCCGTTGATTCACGCTTTCTTCGCGCGACATATTTTAGACCTGCAAGTAAACATTAATCTAAAAAAATCCTCACCAATCGCTCCCTCACATGTTTTTTTCGAGATGTTTATCACTCATCTCGTGTTTAACTCAAGTCTAGACTTTTTCCACCCTCAATTAAGCTTACACACTCTTGCATTTTTCCTCTCGTATTCTCTTTTCACAAGCTCTTTATTGGACTCAAAACCTATCTCTCAACCCCCTCACGACAATCAATTAAACTAATCAAAAAAGATTAGATCACTATTGATTTTGTTTCAGCAAATAACAATTTCAAACCAACAAGTATAACTTTCGAAATTCCAATTGAAACGCAAATTACTACTGATTTTGTTTCAATTTGGTCTACTAACAAACAAGTCGCCTTCTTGATTTTTTTTTGTTCGGTTAATTTTTTTTTTTTTTGCCGAATCTGTTTTTTTCTCTTGCACACTTTTTTTGTGCGTTTTCTTTCTCTTCTTTTTTTTTTACTTTTTTTTACGAACTCAAATACAATTTAAGATGTTAGAAAAGAAAAATTTAAAACTAACAGCAAACAATTACGTATGGAAGCACAAAAGCAATCGGATCCCTAAATTAACTAGAACCGAAACCCTAACTCAATAAATCTCAAATTGCTGAATATCAATAGAAAATTAAAGATAAATAGAACTTGTAGAATCTGGCTCGATACCAAAGCGATGTGAATCGTTGCGGAAGGATCGCTCTACGAAGGCCCGGATGGTGCGAATTGCAAACCTCGACCTCCAATCAAACTGTGATTGGCAACCTCGGTATGAACGTGACCTGTTGACAAACACGTGTCAACCAACCAACATTATAGACGCCACGAGCGAAAGAATTCGCTATCTCGCTCGATAAGTCGAATTGACCGCCACAAGAGAATCTTGATTAGGTCAAGTCCTCAAAAGAACAGTAAAAAGAGAACCTCTCAATTCCTTTCCTTAAAAATAAAATATATCTGTCCCCAAAGAAATTTGGCAAATCCTTTATATAGGCTGCCACACAAACCCCGAAAACCAACCCTAAAAATCTAATGCGTTATATTCTAAAATATTTCTATTTTAGAATATTCTTAAACAAGAATATATATAATAATTGACTTGGTCAATTATTTGGTAACAAGATAATTAAATTGCACCAAGATTTCCAAGATTCTTCAAGATTTAATCCAAGATCATCTTAACGCTAGGGGTGTGCAACCAGACCGGGTAAACCCGGTTCCCGGACCGGCCCACCCGGAAAATGGTCGGGAACCAGTTCCCATTGAAACCAGTCCGAGAATCTGGTTTGAACCGTCCGGGAACCGGTTTCAGTGATTACCCACCCGGGAACCAGATCGCCGGGACGGTTCGGGAACCAGTTTGAGAACCGGTAGTCCAAACCCTAATTTGATCCCCTGTTTGAGAACCGGGTTGTACGCCTTCTTGTCAACCTTGCAGCTCCACTGGTTGCTGGTGTCGCGAGGAGTCGAGCGATGGTGCTGGTGCAGTGGCGGCTTCACAGGGGCAAGAGCGACGGCGACGGAGCTTCGGGCATCAGAGGTGTCGGGTCGTTGCGGCCACAGCAGGGGCAACGAGTGGCGGTGCGAGCTCGCGGGTGAGGGGGCTCCGGCAGGTGGTGCGGTGGTGCGGCCGCGGCGACACAGGCGCAACAGCCGGCGGCTGTGGCGTGCAAAGGGAGCCCATGAAGAAGATGAACTGTGCACTGTTCTGTTTCTTCTTCTTTTTTTTTCCCCTGCTGGCTTGTCACGTCTCCCTCACGTCCCTCTTACGCTGCCCACATCTCCTCTGCCTCCTGACCTTGACCTTGACTCTCAAGCCTTTCATTCCCTTTTTTTTTTTTGTGTTTCTTTTTTCCAAGGAATAAAGAAGGCCTCCTACCGAGTGATCCCAAAAATAAAACCCGGTGGAATCATCAAGCTGTCGTGACCTAAAATCATCTAGGATTTAGCTAATGTATACGAAATTAAATAGAAATTAAAATCATCTAGGATTTGGCTAATGCATACGAAATGAAATAGAAATTTACTTATTAATTACGCTTAATATTTCTATATAAATTAGAAGAATTATATTGTTTTCTCATGTATTAAAATAAAATTCGAAATCATATAGATGTGCGGTTACAAAACAGGTTCCAATAAAAACAGGGTTAACCTTGTTCCCGAACCGGAAAAATAGGGTGGGCCGGGAACAGGGTCCAATGCAAACAAGGTAGGGAACAGGGTCCAAAAAAAGAGAACCAGGTTATAACGGTCGGGGAACAGGGTCCAAAAAAGAGAACCGGTTATAACGGGGGTCGGGAAAGGGGTCCGGCCTAGACCCTACCCACCCTGGACCCGATCACCCCTACTTAACGCCAAAGATCACAAACCATGATGCCAACAGCTTGCCTGAATTGTTTGGCCCGCGCTCGAGTAGTCGAACCAGTAGGAATAGATAATGGGTCCCTAGCACCTCCTCCTCGATATAACTCGATGTCCACATCAACTTGATAGTCGGAATACGTTCACACGATCAAATTATATTGGGCATTCCATAATTCCGTCCGGATGTGGCTCGACAATTTGGTGGAGTCCTTACGTTCTAACACTGACTTATGGTGGATACCTTTATAAATCTAAGGTCTCCTCTCCACTCCCAACACACTTGTCCTAGATTGAAAAGGAAGATCTAATAAAAAGGAATAGACCAAAACCAAATTAATAGAATCCATATATGAATTATTCATGTGGCTGAGAGACCTCGCAGCTCAGGCATGGCAACGCAATTATTTGGAGCGTTCTCAGCCATTGAGCTATAATAGCCCATCGTCCAAGCTCCAACTGGGTCCGCTATGTCAAAAGGGAGCAAAACCACATCCCTCTCTTTTCCTTTTTTGCTCCCATATCGCAATTCAGGAGGGGCATGGGGATATCTAAACGGGATCCTATCAACTTTTTCTATAAATTAAACAATATTTTCGTCTCCAAGTTGAACTCAATGTAACTCGCCTCTTTTTGGGTGTAAAGCAATATCAAATCTAAATGTCCAAAAAACATTAACTCTTCCGAAAAAGGAGGTGATCCAACCACACCTTCCAATACAATTACCTTGCTACGATTTCATCAAGTCACTACCCATGTCGCCAGCATCCCCTCCTTGCAGTTAATGCAGCGACTTTGGGCATAGCCAACTTTCATAATGTGACGGGTGGTGTGTGATTTAACTTCATCAAGTGTTTGTTTATCAAATTGTTATTTAGGTGTTCTAAATCTCTATAGGATCTTGGATCGAATGTTTTTAATTACATTGGATCGATGATTTTCTTACATCATGCTCTTAAGTTTTTCCTCATAAAGCCTACTGAGATGCATTTACGTACCTTCAATTAAGCAATGGCACAAAGTTTCGTTCCTTTTATTATGAACCAAAAATAAATAAATAATTAAATATCGAGACCGTCCATTCGGATTTTGACTCGTCCCACACTATTATGTCATTTGCACGAAGTTTCATTTCTTTTATTACGATCTATAGAGAAAAAAAAAATCAATATCAAGACCGCCCATTTGGATTTTGACTCGTCCCATACTATTACGTCATTTGTACCATTAGAGGTAAGAGTAGCATATCAATAACTAGAACACCACCAAAGCCAATTTATACAGTTCCTGATGAGCACAAGAAGTGTCAAGATTGAACCTAAGATTATAGCGACACCATGCCCCTCAAAGAATGAACTTATTACTTTATTAAGACGTGCATAATAACTATTCTGTTTCTCTATCTCTATTTTTATTTTTATTTTTTCTGTTTCTCAAGGACAATGATGTACTTACTGAAATGACTATGTGTCCGACTACTCCCCAGATGTCAACATGGACTTACCGAAAAGAGCATGTGTCCGACTATTCCCCACATGTTAAGAAGGCCCACGGACCCAAAGAGAGATTGCAGCTCATTAGCCCACTATTGAGGATTTCTAAACCAGTCTCAAATCTTTTGACTAAGTTTGATAGACAAGACAAAAGTCGAGGTAGGACAAAATTTATCATATCTCATATTGGGTTACTATCTAAGACAGAATAAAATTAGATCGGATATAAGAGGAAATAGTCCGAATAAAATCATCTCATGGGATGGAACAAAGATGAATAAGATTTATTATATATCCATGATGAAAAATTTATTTCTCATGAATAATAAATTTCTTTAGTTAGAAAAATTAAAATAATAATTAAATATAAAGTAATACTTGGATTCTAATAAATAAAAAAAGAGAATTTAAAAGAACTAAAGGAAAATTATCATTTTTTATCTATTTCTGTTTTTAATATATTTGAATTTCTTTCTGCTTTATCATATGTATTTGTACATGTATTTATAGTTATATAGTATATAAAATTTTACATATTATATATATACTATTATAATTTATTATTTAATAAAAAATTATTAAGGAATGATGGAAGGGAGTAAGAAAGAAATAGAAAAGATAGGAAAAATAATTTAAAAAATAAGTAAACAAAAATGAAGTAGAATAACCCCGATTTTAAATGAATAATTCAAACTTGAAATGAATCTTTCTAATTCACTCCATCTCCTTCTTCTTCATATCTTAATTTCATGTTGAGGCTTCATGACTTTGTTCATGTCAAAACTCCTTTGTGACTCTCTAGTTCACATCAAGAGTCCACGAAAGCAGTAAAAAGAGTTGAAACTCTTCTTTTCGTAACTTTGTTGTTGATGTTGAAATGTCATGAAAGTGGCGAGAGAATCAAAGAACTATACTTTTCAAAATCACGAAAGTGAATGATCATGTTTTCTCTTGTTTACTAGATTTTCCATTTGCTGGCTAATCTATCTTGTCAATATTGTTCTAGCCCATTAATATCTCTTGTCATTATCGAATATGTACAAAATGTAGATCATTCAATAATTATGAATTGATTGATGGTGATTACATCCATCCGTGCATTTGTGATTTCTTTAATAGTGAATCATAAGAAATTCTTACCATCTCTGCTCTACATTTTCAAGTTTATATATAAGAAGTAATTAAGTAACAGTCTTTAATCTATAAAAATAACAATATGGTTGGACCATAAAAAAGTGAATAACAAATAATTATAAATTGTTGTGGTGTTCATTCTTTCAAGAATTTGTGGCTCACAACATGCGACAACTTTCACAGTAATCAAGAGATTATTATACTGGCAAAACCCTTTTATATATTAATAGTTCATACCAAACAATGAAATGATATAAAAAAATTGGCGATTCACCATACAGTAAATAGGATATAACAAAATCTATGAATTTTATATCATATCATATCCAATCATATCCTAACTGGAAATCCTAACAACCAAAAATAGCTTATTAGGTTTTGTATCTGATGCTCCAAACCTATATGGCAACGCTTAACCATAAGCCCAAGAAAATTACTAGAAAAGTCTTAAGCATTTGCATTTATACTAATTTAGTCATAAACTTTATAATTTAATCAATTGACCTAAACCTTTAGATATTTTGCCAACATAACCCATCTAGCCAGTTTTGGATGGAAATCGCCAACATGGATGTCAACCTTCTAACGTGGTACAACTAATGCTGAGGTGAACAACTTTTGCAAACTTTTAATATTTTTTGCACTTTCATTATTTTTTATATTTTATTTTCTTTCTTTGTTTCTTCTCCTCTTCCTCCACTAGTCGTCAAGTCTTAGCAAGGCCAAGGACCGGTCAGAGGCAACAATCAGCAAATGTAGCCATTTTCAAGATGTAGTGAGGGTAAGCCTCACTCAAGGTCACCCATCACCAGCTTTGGCACTTACTAGATTCGATGAAGCTAGCCTTAGCCAAGGCTTAGTCGCCCCTCACTAGTTCCCAGCAAGGTTGAGCCTTGACTAAAGCTAGTAAGGCTGACCTTCATTGGCCTTTTGGCGAGGCTAGACCTCATTGATTGTCACCTTTGGCTAGTTGTTGGCCATCATCAAGGCTTAGTGACCCATGGAGAAAGAATGAGGAAAAAAAAAAACAAAAATGAAAATAGAAGAAAATATTTAAAAAAATTAAAAAATAATAAAATTGCAAAAACTACTTATGTCAGCACAAACCATGTTACATTAAACAACCGGTGTCCCCATCAATGATTTCTAAACAAAATTAGCCAAACATACTATATTGACAAATTATTAAAAGGTTTTTGACTTAATTAGTCAAATTAATAAAAGTATAATTGAATTGACACAAATGTAATAAGTTCTGATTTTTTTTAAATAATTTTTCCTTGGAAGCCCTATTAGGATTTGGGACAGTTCTGGTATCCAATTAGTGCTGACCTAGTGCCATCAAGATTCAAAGAGACGAGTCCTCGAAGTGGTGCAAACTATTTCTCATAATTGACTAGAATAGACTGAAGTTAAAAGGTACTTTGACTAATTCGCATCGCCAGAGTTTCGGAGCATACCCAAGAAAGAACTCCAGTGTCTCCAAGCTAGATGATTGGTGCTTATTGCACGCAAATATGGACGCCAAGTATAGATTTTATTCTTTATTATTTTCCATCCACTGTATTGATTGAGTTTCGAGATTACGACACATTTCCAAATGCGACTTTTCTAAACAATATTATCTGGCTTTGTCTACGCGAGGGCTATTATATGTATAATACCCTCCTATTTTTTAGGGTTTCTTTGATTCCCAAGTATAATAAAATTCGACCAATTTTTGCATTGAGAATTTCAAATCAAGACCTACATCTTGAAACAATGGCAGGACCCAGTTGTACATAATAAGTAATATAATATGGAGCATGTTGAAACGAGGCGGAATAGTGCCGAATGCATTAATATAATTATTTAATGCAATTTAGAATATTTTTCTTCCTTATCCTCTTTGAGAAGACTATCAAAAAAATAGAACCCAAAAAATTGTCTATTGCCTAGAGAGATCAGGAGTCCTTCCGAGCTGATGTATAAAAACAAATTGCGGATCCCACTTGACCAAATATGCACGAAAGACGGAACACGGCCGAGCACATTCGAGGAAACTCTCGAGCAATTTATATTTTTAGAAAAGAGGCAATACTGAGGGTGCGTTTGATAACGTATCTGTTCAAAAATTGTTCCTAGAACAGAAATAGTTTTTTCTATTTCTGTTCCCTGGAACGATTTTTTAACAGAATAACGCGTTTGGTAGACCTATTCATGGAATAGAAAAAGAACAGAAACACGTTTGGTAAATTTGTGTTCTTTTAATTTTTTAATATTTTTATTGTATTTTTCTTATTTTTCTTTCTTTTTTCTTTTTTCTTTTTTTCTTTCTTTTGGCCGGTTGTCGGCCTCGGTCATGGCCGACGATTGGCCGACGAGGGCCAGCGGCCTCGCCTTGGCTGGGCAAGCTTAGGCTTGCCCAGATCCGGCAAGGCCGAGCGTCGCCAGCCGGCACGAGGTCGGCCTCACCTTGGCGGGCAAGCTCGGCCTTCACCGGATCTAGGCAAAGCCGAGCCTCGCCAGGGGCCGGCAACGCTCCAGCGAGGTCGCCAACCCTCAACAGCATCGCCAGCCCTCGACGGCCAATCGCTGGTCATGGTCGAGGCCGGCGACCGACCAAAGAAAAAAGAAGAAGATAAAGAAAAAGAAAAGAAAGAAAATTTGTTTCTCCAAAGTGTTCTAGAAACAAGAAACGGGTTTTTCTTGTTTCTTGTTTATGTTCCAAATTTATTCCCGGGAACAAAAAAAATAGATTTGGAACAAACACATCCTAAGTGTCTGAGATAGGCAAAACCATATAAATACCTTTCACAGCCTAGGAAAACCTTGTTAACATGAAAATATGTCCTGAAAAACAGCTAAACCAGAAACATGGTAAAGATAGGAAATGGGCCAAAGGAGTACAAAGAAGCGGGCGCCAAATAGATAAAGGCTCGAGGATTTACTTGTGACATCTTCAGATGTCTCTTCCTTAATAGATAAATCAGTGCCCTTACAAGGAGCTCCTCAAAGTATGCAAACGATGATGGATTTTGAGATTGAAACACCGTCAGGTTCCTTATTTCTGCCAAAGTACGGCACATTAAATGAGCTTTGCGAATTGATATGATGGGCTTGTCGAAAGTTATGGCTTGTTCGCACAATAACGAGCCCAGACGACTTCCTACACTTGTCATTTCGAACCAGGCCTCCTAAACCATTCTAGAAGTTAGTCACGAAATCGTATTTGCCTCACATTTACATGCTTCAAAAGATTGTCATATTGGTCCCGCTTTTTCGACGAGGCACGCAATTAGATCTCAATACTATTAAGGAAGAAAAATGAATTGTTATAGGCCGTAGAAAAAGTGAATAAAAGTAATAGAAGAAAGATAAAAAAGAGGCCATTCTAAAGGCATGCCAGGCCCATATCAACTACCTGCGCCAGCTCAAAGGCACATATTACTTTTCTCGCGATTTGGAAAGTGATCTTTAACGTTGGTGTGCCAGTTATTTATTTAGCTATATCATTATCGCATGACAGTGATACTAGGTGCATCAAGCCAATCAAAATTGAATATTTCAAAATCAAGCACCAAATATAATGAGATACAGATCATTTGAATAATATGATTGGCGATTACATCACGTCAACTGCGTAATCGACATACGATATAGTTTGTCCTATCTTTGATGTCTTTTGCCTTAAATTCCACTTACCTTTACTTGGAAGAAAAGGTAATAATTGATAGGCAAGGACAACTTTCTGATAACTTCATTGGTAAGCACCCGTGCTTGGCCTTACCTAATTTAAGTTAAAGGCTATGTTTGTTTAACGGAAAATGAATAATTTGAAAATATTTTTCTATAATGATTACTTGTATCTTTGAATAATTAGTCGATAATTTTTTCATTATCAACAACAATTTATATCTAAATAGGGTTAATACCTTCTTCTTTTTTTGGTCAGTCTACTCTATTCCTACTCTACACTCACTCTCGAGACTTTTGCCATGCCTCTTGCGGGGCGTGATCAAAACCCACTCCCGAAACTTATGCATCCCCACCCCATCCCCCCGAGAAGGTGGGGATTTGAACCCTCTCACCTCCATCTTCCATGTTGGAAGGGTTAATACCTTGAAAAACCCCAAACTGGTACAACTGTGACAAATTTATCCAAAACTATTTTTTTTACCATAAAAAACCCCAAACTGGTACACCTGTGACAAATTTATCCCGACTAACTATAAAAAAAAAAAAAAAAAACCCTAAACTGGTACATTTATGAAAAATTTACCCCAAACTAATTTATTCAATCGCAAAAAACCAAAAACTAATAAATTTGTGACAAATATACCCCCCGCTAAATTGGATTAATACCACACAAAAATCACAAAAATTGTAAACTGTGATAAATGAGCATAAAATCTCAAATTGGTATACCAATTAATTGTCACGTGTCATTTAACTTAATAATTTAACAGTAAAATTTAACGAAAACTAACGGAGGGTAAATTTTTGTCTAGTTTGGGGTGATCCTTGGATTTTGAATATAATTCATCATAGGTACAAGTGGCACCTAAACATAATAAGGTCATTCGAAGCTGAATAAAATGATGTGAATTAGGTTCCCCACTCTTTTTGATCCGTCTTAGGGTCAAAAAAATAGTTTTCGGGATCGTAAATGGATTCGAGTACCAAGTTTGAGGTTTTTTGTGGTAAAAAAAATAGTTTTGGGTGAATTTGTCACAAGTGTACCAATTTGGGGTTTTCAGGGTATTAACCCAAAAAATCTTCGTGGACAATGAACATTATTTTTTTTATTCATATTGTAATCTACAAAAGCGGTTTTATGAAAAAAAAAAGTTTCTAATTCATTCATTTTTTTTTTTTGTGAAATAAACACATTTTAAAATTAGAATCTAATACATGTAGGTTCACGGGACCGATTAAATTTTACTCGTGATCTGTGTTAAACTTTGTTTCAAAAGAAGAAAAAAAAATTACTCGTAATAAATGAAAAACTAACAATAATAAAATTACAGAACATCATGAGTCATGCAAAATTACTATGTTGATAGCTCAAAAGTAATGTTACTGTTAAATTAAAAGTGAGAACAAAAAAATAAAGTGCGGATCTTACAAAAAGTAAACATTTTGTCAAAAACTCTACAGCACCTCGTAATATTTTTACTATTCAACTTTTTGTATTTTGTATTGATTCGAGTGCATTTCCAAAATAAGAATCCACAGGAATGTGAGTTCAGAGGAACATTGAAATTATTAGAAATCCTCAAGAGAACATCATCCTATCATTCCCATTTCATCCATTCATTAAAAACAACATATTTAAAATAAATAAATAAACACGGTAGTTTTAGAATTAGGTGAAAGAACGAATATAAATTTATATAGATAAAGAAAATTTGTCCGGAATATAATATGAAAGTCATCGAAAAACTCTCAAAGGGCCACATCATGTGATTACTATCCATCTTGCAATCACTTTAATATATACACAACTAATAAAAAACTTGTGTTTTGCAACGAGTATCCTTTTTTTCATTAAAATTCGTAATCACAGATGCTTAATGAAAAACTATTACACCGATCTTTCTCCTCATTCATTTTTTCCACATTGCTGATAAGAAAATTTTACTATATTTTGTTTGCATCACGCAAGAGAATTAAGTTGTACGCATGTCGGGAAAGATCATTTCTATGGAGAAACTCTCCTTCTTAAGAACACAGAGTATTTTTATATCCTTTTTCCTTATTAGAAGGTAATTTGATCTATCCCAAATTAACAAAATTATCTATAAAATCGAGTCGACAAATATGTCCTTGTTTTCAAATTATGTCTAGACCATACCATAATATATGATCAACATAATCGAATTTACGCATTTCTTTTTTTCAAAGTAGATATCAAAAGTAAGGATCATTTTCATAAAAATTTCAATTACACAATAAAATCAATTGAAAGGAAATTATTACTTAATTCATAAATTAAACTCTACTCAAAATTCCTGATTAAAAAATTTATCCGATTCATTCTTAATGAGATAATAGATGGCAAAAGAAAGGAAAATAGAGAAGAAAGAGTAAATCAAAAGGCTAACCTTGCCTCGTAATACATGCCGATCATGTTAAAACCCTCCTTTATATTATAATAAAAGATAGAGATATATGGTCAATAAGAGTTAGAACATGACTGCCCAAGTGCTGGTAATTAAGATTGGTATAAACAAATAAATCTTTCTCACATAAATAAAACTATTCTAATTGTTTAGGAAGTTTCGATCATTTCCAACAAATTGGGGTGCGATTGGTTATCTTTCTATTTCTAAAAATAATTTCTATTCAAAAATTGTTTTTTCTCCATTTTTTTCTTAGGAATAAAGTAGTAGATTTTATTTTTATTTTTACTTATGTTTTTTGTCTCAAATCTATTCATTGGCTATTTTTTTATTTTGGGAAATAGAAAAATTAGTTGACGTTACCAAATAAATTTGTATTCTATTTTTTTGCTCCAGAAAATAAAAGAATAGAAAAATAATAAATAAAAAGAGATAGTTACCAAATAAATCCTAAGCTACGGATAGTAGTAATTGGAGAGATTGTGTCGAGACAAGGGTAATTACAACAGGTTCACGCTCTGTGCTTGTCGGCCATGGAGCTTAACAATATAATACACAGTAATCTAATGTGCCCATTGGTTCTCCAGCTACTTGCGAAGGGCCTCGAATTCAAAACTAAATGTTTTCAAGAATGAGTACACAAAATATTTCTTGTACAAAGTGAGCCTTACTAATAGGGACTAGTACTCATGGGACAGCACAAAATTGTTCAAACCGTTAAATCAACAGTTCGGTTCAGTTCGGTTCAGTAGAGCTACTAATTTTCTAACTCAGTTTTAGCAGGCCCATTCGGTATGGCAACTCAATATATACAAAACGGATTAAAGTTACTTAAGAAAAAATGAAGTCCAAGAAAGCGGACCATGATTGATTGCTTTAATAACCAATATTTTAACCCGTTTAGCCTAACAACATTGCTTTTGAACTTCAAGAGTACTTTTTTAAAAAGTGATTCACGAATCATACCAAAGCTATTTTGCGGTTTTATCTGGTTTTGACTTTTTACAAAAGCATATTGTATGAGCCATGAACTTATTTTAAACACAGTTATGGTGAAATTATCAAAAAAGTTCTAAAAATATTACAATTATATCAATTCATAACCATTTCAATTTTGTCAATTTAGTTAAACCATTTGACAATTTGCTAATTCAATTCATCCGCTCAATTTTAACTAAAAATTGATGATGTAGACACCGGCCGTCATATGGCAACACCGACGCTAACAATAACAATTTTTATAAATTTATAAATTCTTTCTCTTTTTTTTTCTTTTTTATTTTTTGTTTTGTCGTTGTAGTTAATGACCATTGCTTCTGGCTGGGTTGGCAAGGGTCAAGCACCACAAACCATGGGTGAGGCCCAACCTTGCCAAATTCATCAAATTCGTACATCGCTCAGCCCCTAGGGGAGGCTCACCTCACCAATAGCTAGGCAAGACAAGACATTGCTAAATCTGTTGGCGAGGTCAACCTCATCGACCACAATGAAACAACAGAAAATAAAAAGGCAAAAAAGAGAAAATAATCAAATAATCAAAAATTAATTAAAAATTTTTAAAAATTATCTACCTTAGCACTAACAACACCATGTAGAACTATTACCATTCATATCAGCTATTTCTAGCCAAAATTGACCAGATTAACTAAATTGAAAAATTACAAAAAGTTTTAAGACGAAGTTAGCCAAATTAAAAGGTTAAGAATGAATTAACATAATCGTCATAAGTTTAGAACTTTTTTGTAATTTTCCCACACATTTACCATTTATCTATTCTTTTTTTAATTTGATGTAAGTTTGATTTAATTAAAAAAAATTAATAAAAAAATCCAAATATATATTTTTAAAAAAGTTATTAAAAATTGCCACGTCTACATCCGACCACCGAACGGCATTCACGTCAGTGTCCAACCACCGGCCGGTGTCCACGTTAGTGTCAACCGATCAAAATTAGTCGAGATGGATTGAATTGGTAAAAATGTGAAAAAGTTTATGACTAAATTGGTTCAATGAAAAAGTTTAGGACTGAATTGGTACCAATGCAATAGGTTTAAGACTTTTTTGATACTTTTCCTAGTGGAGAACGGCTATAATGAAATGGTTGATGTCGAAACTATCAATGCATTAAGAAAGGAGGAGAAAAAATATCTAGTGAAGTCCTAGAAGGAAGATCAAAAAACATTATTTGCGATCTTTTAAACCGTAAAGGAAATGATATTTAAAATATATATATCGAGTGCAAAGATCGTAAAAGTAGTGTGGGATATTTTACTGCTGGAGGTAATAGGTTTGAGAGAGAAGAAGTAGTTGCTTGAAGTATTACACCAAGAGACGTCAAGTTTGGAACGCTCAACAATGTTACCTCCAGCGTAATGAAACCCTAGAGTTTTTATATGCACGTTATTGGGCTTCGGCCCATATGGACCCAAATAACCATGCTTTTACCTATTGGGCTTGTATGTGAACATATTATTTTTGACTATATTAATAATATATCCAACAATCTCCTCATATGTTCACCATACAGCACAATCCAATAAGGTAGTCAGTGTAATGTTCATACAAACATGAATCATCCACATTCAGTCCAAGACAATCAACTCGGATCGGTCAAAGAGTATTCCAGCAGGAAAGTATTAAACTAAATCATCATGTGCAAACTAAATAAGTGAATCATTCTTATCATGAATCTGTTCTGAGATTAAAATCTAAATCCCAAAATAAATCTCAGATTCAGTTCACAACCAATATATGCATATTAATCAAGTATAAGTAGGCCAGTCAAAATAGTCTAAGGCCTTACAAATATAAGAAATAAGCATAATAATGTCCACAAAATAGAAATAGCAAAATGCAAGTCTCAAGTAAATGGACTTCATCAAAATAGGCAACAGCAAGTAAACTATCAAGTCCCTACACGCTTTAAATGATATATATTCATTCATCAACTAAGTAATCCTGGTCAGGATCCCACTCATTAAGCTCTCCTCCATCTCTACCATCCCCCGTAGAATGTCAAATATGAATTTCATATTATCATGAATTCAATCATTTGAATAAAAACTTAGCACAATACCTTATGAAGAACATATATTGATGTCATAAAGCATCATAATATCATGTCATAAGCATCAAGCCAGTTTCATAAATTATGAACAAGACCTAAACAATGTGATTTACAAAGAGCCATCAACTTAAGTTTATTTGTAGGAGAATAACTATTGTCTAGTTTCAAAGAACAAGACCAATAGTCAAGTCACTTACAACAACCTAGTCATGTAATATCAAGTTTCAATTAAGAACAAGACAAATAGGCTTCTTATGTAAACAATTGTTTTTATGTTTCAATTTGGAATGTCACAATTATTGATTCCTTAAAGTCAAATAATCTAGCATCAAGTTTGGAATGAGATTATTTAACCAAAAAGGATAGTCCAATCTAGTTGAATTGTATCATCAAGTTTGGAATGACACAATTTTTCCAGATAGAACATTTGAATTAGGTTAAAGTCATCTTCATCAAATTTGGAATGAGACAATTCACCATCTTCAATTAGTCAGCTACTACATAAACTGTGCTTATCATTGTAGCCAATAAAGAAAGATTTGATAATTCAAAACACAGGTAAGTAAATGGTAGTTAAGACTTACCTATATAGTCTTTAACCCCAGTTCCCCAACTGTTTTGAATAATCGATCTTTAGGCATACCTTTGGTGAGAGTATCGGCTATGTTATCCTTCAATCTCACATCGATCAAGGTGATAACCCCTTGTTCTCTCAGATAATTCAACAACGCATGTCTCAGTCTCACATGTCTTCTCTTTGAATTAAAGAGAGTATTCTTAACGACTTGGACAACTGCTCGATTATCACAAAATAGGCTTAAAAAATTAATCTTTAGCCGAGTCAAAGGAATATCCATAATCAGATTCTTTATCCACTCTGCCTCTTCACCGGCTAAGGCTAAAGCAAAAAGTTCCGATTCCATAGACGACAATACAATACAAGTCTGTCGTTTGGATTTCCAAGTAATAGCAGCTCCACCCCAAAGTGAATACATACCCACTAGTGGGCTTACTATTTCCAATATATGAGCACCATGAGGCATCAGAATATCCATCCACAGTTGGAAGATAACCAGAATAATAAAGAGCATAATCTTTAGTACCTTTAAGGTATCTCATTAGCCTATTTAGGGCATCCCAATGCTCTTTACTAGGATTACTAGTAAAACGACTCAGCATGCCAACTGTAAAGGCTATGTCGGGTCTAGTGCAACTCATAGCATACATGAGACTACCAATCAGTTTCGAGTACTTTAACTGATCCATGCTGGTCCCTTCATTAAGACTCAGTCTATTATTATAATCACATGGTGTCTCACTCGGTTTACACTTATCGTATCCCCAAGTAGAAAGTAGCTGCTCAATATAATGAGTCTGGCTAAGGGAGATGACTTGCCGTTCAAAACTTACTTTCATACCAAGAATGATATTAGCAATACCAAGATCTTTCATGTCAAATTCTTTAGCTAAAGTAGCTTTCACGTCACTCACTATAGAATGATCGGAACCAAGAATTAACATGTCATCAACCTACAAGCAAATGATGACTATCTTATTTTACATAGAACGATGGTAAAGGCATTTATCTGAATAACTAGACTGAAAGCCATAACTCTTTACCACTTCATCAAATTTAAGATGCCACATCTTAGGTGCTTGTTTAAGACCATATAGGGATTTATTTAATTTACAAACTTTGTCATCAAGACCTTTCATAATATATTCTTCCGGTTGTTCCATGTAAATTTCCTTATTTAAATCCCCATTTAAGAAAGCTGTTTTTACATCCATTTGATGCACTACAAAGTGTTCCATAGATGCCAAAACAAGAAGAATTCTTATAGTTGATAGATGACACACAGGTGAATAGATATCAAAATAGTCTATTCTACTCTGTTGTTTATAGTCTTTAGCTACTAAACGTGCTTTGTGCCTGGCTATTGATCCATCACTATTCAGTTTCTTCTTCAACACCCATTTACAGCCTATAGCTTTAGCCTCTTTTAGCAAATTTACTAGCTGCCAAGTGTGATTCTGCAGCAGAGAGCTCATTTCATCATCTATGGTTTCTGCCCATAGTAGAGATTCCCTAGATCTCATTGCTTCCTGATAGGAGAATGGATCATCCTCAAGATGGTAAGTAACAAAGTCCTCACCAAAACTTTTGGGAATTCTCTCTCTTGTAGATACTCTTACTGGAATTGGTTCAATAGCCAATTGTGTGGAATTAGTGTCAGAAGGGCCTATTTCAAATTCTACAGGAGATTCTGAAATCATATCTGTAGATCCAGAAACATTCAAGCCTTGATCTCTGATAAACTTGTTTTCAAAGAACACTGCATCTCTAGATTTTATCACTGTGTTAGTAGATAGATCTAAAAACCTATTTGCAGCGCTATCTTCTACACTACCTAGATATACACAAGTAATAGTTCTAGATCCCACCTTAGGTTTCTTAGGATCTGGTATACTTACATAAGCAATACAGCCCTAAGTCTTAAGAGTATCATATTTACAAAGGCGCTTATGCCATATCTCATAAGGTGTCATGGACAACTTAGAGTGCGGCAATCTGTTCAAGATGTGATTAGCAGTTAGAACTACTTCTCTCCAGTAGGAGGAAGGCATGCCAGCTGTAAGTAACATAGAGTTTAACATTTCAGTTAACGTTCTATTCTTACACTCTGCAACACCATTTGATTGGGGTGAATAAGGAGCAGTGGTTTCAAGTATTATACCTTCTGAAGCACAAAATTCCTTGAACATTGACATAGTATATTCTCCTCCTCTATCACTCCTAAACCTTTTAATTTTCAAGTTGAGTTGATTTTCTACTCTAGACTTGAAAATCTTAAATTTTTCAAAAGTCTCATCTTTCGATTTCAACAAATAGACATGACAATATCTAGAAAAATCGTCTATGAATGTTATTAGATACTTCTGACTACCTTTAGTAATGTAATTTCTAAAATCACTAATGTCATAATGTATTAGCTCAAGAAGTTGTGTGCTTTTAGAAACCAATTTAAAAGGTTTTCTAGTGATTTTAGCATGTGCACACACTTCACACTTATCAAATCGAATAGAAGTATCTAATGGAATGTTATGAGTTTTAGCTAAATGTTGCATTTTCCTGTAATTCACATATCCAAGTCTATTGTGTAGCAACTTTGGATCAATCAAAGTATAATTTACATGATTTATGCTATCAGCATTTAAACTCAACATATACATACCATTAACCATGAATGCACAACCAAAATAATATGAGTTAACAGATAAAGTTACTCTACCATTCATAGTTGAAAAAGACATACCAGCTTGATCAAGTAAACTCATAGATATCAAATTCTTCTTAAGTAAAGGTACTACTCTAACATGTTTCAGAGTTAGTAATTTACCCGAAGAAAGCATCAAATTTGCAGTTCCAGCATGAGTCACCTTTGCCTCACCACCATTGCAATTTTCCACAGTATCTTTCAGTTATGTGACATCATTGAGTAATTTCTTGTCATTTGTAACATGACAAGTAGTGCCACTATCTAACCACCACTCAGAAGAGACGCTGGCCTTTCCATTCTTCATCATTTCAATAAAGGCTCGAGGCTCAGATCCTCTAATTAGCATATTGGCCTCATTATGTGGTGTGTCATTATTTGGCTTCTTTAGCAACTTACACTCTGCTGCCCAGTGACCTCACTTTCCACAGTTATGGCACTTGCCCTTCTTCTTCTTTTTGAAGATAGTTTTTTTGGCCTCTAACTGTAAATGTTAAAATTATGTCTCAAGTTTTCGCTGGAAAAGAAGAAATATAAAATAAATAAATGGGCACACGGTATATGAATTCCTTTTGCCGATGAAGTTCCTGCACGAAGAGGTTTCTTTTCTTGGCGTGAAGTCCTTTGCTCTTGAAGATTGAATTCTCAGTGGGGCCCACGCCATGGGCTTTCTTCATTTAGCCAAGCCTACAAGACAAAGGAGTAATGCGAAGCTCTGCACGTGAAGTCCTCTGCATGCATCCGTAAGAATTCAAAATAGAAGGTGGTGGGCCCACTCTTTCTTCACCCAGAGAAGCCGCCCAAAGGAAGTCCAACGAGAGAGGAAGCGTGCACGTGGATGGTGGGCCCAGTCAACTCTTTGGGCGCACGATTTCGAAGTCCTCGGGACACGTATAAAAGCATCTTCGTATCTTCTCTTCCGAAATAGAAAAGACGCACGCCGAAGACCTACGAAGCAAGGAGCCGCACGTCCGCGCTGTTTGCCGAAGCCCTACGAAGAGGATACGTATGTGAAGACGCTGTTCTTGTTTGACGTACATAGAGCGTTTCGTTCGAGCTTTGAATGCGCGGTAATTTTGTGCCGTAATTTTATACCCAAGCAAGTTGTTATTTATACACTTAGGGTTTGGGGTTAAATCTAGGTGTAGGAAATACTTGAGCGATTGAGCGATTGTAAACTCTGATTCTCCGATTTTAGTGGATTATTTGCTACTGACTCTCCCCGTGGACGTAGGTACTGATACTCGGACCGAACCACGTAAATTTCTGGTGTCCTGATTTTTCTTGTTTATTTCTCTGGTGATTTCGCGTTGACGTAATTTGCAAGATCCTGTCGTTTCCGCGTATTATATCCCAATAATTGGTATCAGAGCGTGGGGTTGGATTTCTTGATTGTGATTTGGGGCTTTTTCTTGTCTGATTATTATCTGGAAATTCTATTATTGCAATTATGTCTGAGAGGAAATCTGAGATTGAGAAGTTTGATGGGAGAAACAACTTTGTGTTATGGAGCATCAAGATGCGGGCTTTATTGACAACACAAGGTTTGGCCAAGGCACTGGATGGTGAGGATGAGTTGCTGATTATAATGAAAGCCTCAGAGAGGGTAGAGTTTATGCAAAAAGTAAAGAGCATAATCCTGTTAAATTTGTCGGATGAGGTCTTACTAGAGGTTATTGAGAAGAAGGATGACGCAGCTTTATGGACAAAACTTCAAGCACTCTATGTGAAGAAAGGTTTGAACAATCGCTTGTATATGCTGAAGAAGATGTTTCAGTTTAGATATACTGAAGGTACGTCTATCAGAACCCACCTAGATGAATTTAATAAACTCATGTTGGATCTGAAGAATGTCGGTAAGATACTTGATGATGAAGAACAGGGCATGATGTTGTTAGCCACTTTACCAGAGTCATGGGAGCACTTTACTGATTCGTTGTTGCAGGGGCGTACTACTATTACCTCAGAGGAGGTAAAGTCCGCCTTATTCTCTAAGGAGTGGCGGAGAAAGTTGCGAGATGACAGTTTGGTGAAAGGAGCAGCGCAAGCACTGACGATTTGGGGTAGAAAACAACATCGAGAGCCTAGTAGCAGCAGAGGTAAAAGCATATCAAAATCACGCAATAGAAAGTCCAAAGGACGCGTGAAGTGCTTTGAGTGTCACGAGGAGGGGCACATCAGGAGAGATTGTCCAAAGCGGATAAATAAAGTTGATAAGCAAAATGCTACAAGTAGTGTGGCAAACGTTGTTGAGGGGAGCAATAGGGATACATATGCTATCTTATGTGTGACTGCTACTTCGTCAGGTGACGAATGGGTGCTAGATTTGGGGTGTTCTTATCACATGACGCCTCATAAGAACTAGTTTACTACTTACCAAGCTGCAGATGGTGGTAGGGTTCTTTTGGGAAATAATGCAGTCTATAAGGCTGTGGGGATAGGGACAATCCGAATCCGAATGCATGATGGGGTGGTTCGCACATTGACAGATGTGAGGCATGTACCGGAGCTCAAGAAAAACCTTATTTCTCTGGGGACACTCGATGACATCAGGTGTAGGTACACCGCTGAAGGTGGAGTGCGAAGGTCTCTCGAGGTGCTATGACGGTGATGAAAGGGAAGAAAGTGAATAGTCTCTATCATCTACCGGGAGAGACCGTGATTTGGAAGTGCTTCTTGTTTCATCAGGTGAGTCAGACTCTAACTTGACTCAATTATAGCATATGCGTTTGGGGCACATGAGTGAGGCAGGTATGACGATGTTGAGTGAAAAGGGGTTGTTGAGTGGTCAGAAAACAAGAAAGCTGGACTTATGTGAGCACTACATCTATGGGAAGCAATACCGAGTTAAGTTTACTACAGCTATTCATTCGACCAAACGACCTGTTGAATATATTCATTCAGACGTCTGGGGCCCATCTTCGGTTCCTTCAAAAGGAGGTGCCCGATATATGCTGACTTTTATCGACGATTATTCAAGGAATGTATGGGTATACTTTCTAAAGCACAAATTTGAAGTGTTTGATTGGTTCAAGAAATTTAAGGCATTGATTGAGAAGCAGTCAGATAAGCAAATCAAGTGCCTAAGAACTGATAATGGCATGGAGTTATGTGGTAAAGATTTTACCGAGTTCTGTGAGAAAGAAGATATTGTAAGACACCGCACAGTACCTGGGACACCACAGCAGAATGGCGTGGCAGAACGGAAGAACAGAATCTTGCTTGAGCAAGCTCGATGCATGCTTACGCATGCGGGACTTGGCAAGGAATTTTGGGTCAAGCGTGAACATGTCATGTTACTTGATAAATCGATCTCCATCGTCTGCTATCGAGTGGAAGACTCCTGAGGAAGTATGGTCGGGGAAACCTGTTGATTATTCCGGATTACGTATATTCGGATGTCCTGCGTATGCTCATGCGAGTGATGGTAAGCTTGAGCCGAGGGCGAACAAATGCATATTTCTGGGTTATGCACAAGGGGTGAAAGGCTACCGACTATGTGCACTGATCCCAGATCACCCGGTTTTCTAATCAGTAGAGATGTGATCTTCGACGAGACTGCAATGCTTTAACAGAGGAGTTTTGAGACACAACCAGCAGAGAAGACAGATCATGGTGTCATAAGTGAGGTGGAGCCTCAGGTGGAGACTCCGGAGACCTCGAAGGTAATAGAGGTTGAGGCCGAGATGAAGCCGCAATTCCCGAATTCAATGATAGTGAACAACCAAAGCAAAGCCGCACGCAGACTATAGCCGCAGATAGAGAGAGAAGGCAAATTAAACCACCGGTACGTTATGGTTATACAGATATTGCTTATGCATTGACTGTAGGTGATGAGGTGGAGACAGATGAGCCTTCGTCTTACCCTGAGGCGATGGCTAGTTTAGAGTCATCGTAGTGGCTAGGGGCTATGAGTGAAGAGATGGAATCACTCCATCGAAATCAGACATGGGAGCTAATCAAAGTACCAAAGAACCAAAAGATTGTCGGAAGTAAATGGGTCTTCAAACGGAAAGAGGGCATTCCTGGTGTCGAGGCAGCGAGGTATAAGGCAAGACTTGTGGCGAAAGGGTATACACAGCGTGAGGGCATTGACTATAATGAGGTGTACTCTCCTGTGGTAAGACACACTTCTATTCGTGTTTTACTTGCCTTAGTTGCTTCACAGGATCTCGAGTTAGAGTAGCTAGATGTGAAAACTGCATTTCTTCACGGTGAGTTGGAGGAGCAGATTTACATGAGGCAACCGAAGGGATTTGCTATTCCGGGTAAGGAAAATCATGTTTGCTTGTTAAAGAAATCTTTGTATGGGCTGAAACAATCTCCTAGACAGTGGTATAAACGTTTTGATACTTTCATGGCTAGTCAAGACTATTCAAAAAGTCAGATGGACAGCTGCGTTTACTTTAGGAGATTGGAGAATGGTTCTTTGATTTATCTACTTTTATATGTTGATGATATGCTGATAGCAGCTAAGGATATGTATGATATTGATGAGCTGAAGAGGCAGTTAAATGCTGAATTTGAGATGAAAGATTTTGGTGCAGCAAAGAAAATTTTGGGTATGGAAATTTTGCGTGACGGGATTGCAGGAGTTTTACGTCTGTCTCAAAAGAAATGCATTGAGAAGATTGTGGCACATTTTAACATGCAGTCGGCGAAATCTGTAAGTACACCTTTAGCGAAGCACTTTAAACTTTCAGATAAATTATCACTGCAGACTGAGGAGGAGGAGGAGCATATGTCCCGTATTCCTTATTCTAGTGTCGTGGGTAATATTATGTATGCCATGGTGTGCACTAGGCCTGATATTTCACAAGCTATGAGTGTGGTTAGTCTCTACATGAAGCATCCTAGTAAAGCTCATTGGGAAGCTGTGAAGTGGATCCTCAGATATTTGAAGGGGACAACAGACATGGGTATAGTATACCAAAGGGACAGCAATGGTAATGAGACCACTGGTTATGTGAATTCGGATCACGCCGGTGACTTGGATGATTGCAGGTCTTTAGCAGGGTACATGTTTACGCTAGCGGGTGGTGCAATTAGTTGGAAAGCATCCTTACAGGATCACATTGCCTTGTCTTCGACTGAGGCAGAGTACATAGCACTAACCTTTGTAGCGAAGGAGGCGATATGGTTACAAAGTTTGCTCTTGGACTTTGGGTTAGAACAAAAAAGTGTGGATATACACTGTGATAACCAAGGTGCGATATATTTGACGTATAATCCAGTTTATCACGAGCGAACAAAGCATATCAACATCAGGTACCACTTCATCCGAGATGTCTTAGCTAAGGGTATTGTTATTGTTAAAAAGATTGCTACAGCAGATAACCCAGCAGATATGATGACTAAGTCTGTTCCTGTAACGAAGCTCAAGTTCTGCTTGAGCTCTATTGGCGTCTGTGGAGAGTGAGCGCCCGTCGGGGCGTTGGGAGAGCAGTATGAGTGATGAGCACTATGACTTGGCTTTAAATATCGAGCCAAGGTGGAGAATTGTTAAAATTATGTCTCGAGTTTTCGCTGGAAAAGAAGAAATATAAAATAAATAAATGGGCACACGGTGTACGAATTCCTTTTGCCGATGAAGTTCCTGCACGAAGAGGTTTCTTTTCTTGGCGTGAAGTCCTTTGCTCTTGAAGATTGAATTCTCGGTGGGGCCCACGCCATGGGCTTTCTTCATTTAGCCAAGCCTACAAGAGAAAGGTGTAATGCGAAGCTCTGCACGTGAAGTCCTCTGCATGCATCCGTAAGAATTCAAAATAGAAGGTAGTGGGCCCATTCTTTCTTCACCTAGAGAAGCCGCCCAAAGGAAGTCCAACGAGAGAGGAAGCGTGCACGTGGATGGTGGGCCCAATCAACTCTTTGGGCGCACGATTTCGGAGTCCTCGGCCACACGTATAAAAAAGCGTCTTCGTATCTTCTCTTCCGAAATAGAAAAGATGCACGCCGAAGACCTACGAAGCAAGGAGCCGCACGTCCGCGTTGTTTGCTGAAGCCCTACGAAGAGGATACGTACGTGAAGATGCTATTCTTGTTTGACGTACGTAGAGCGTTTTGTTCAAGCTTTGAATGCGCGGTAATTTTGTGCCGTGAGTTTATACCCAAGCAAGTTGTTATTTATACACTTAGGGTTTGGGGTTAAATCTAGGTACGGGAAACACTTGAGCGATTGAGCGATTGTAAACTCTGATTCTTTGATTTTAGTGGATTATTTGCTGCTGACTCTCCTCGTGGACGTAGGAACCGATACTCGAACCGAACCACATAAATTTCTGGTGTCCTGATTTTTCTTGTTTATTTCTCTAGTGATTTCGCGTTGACGTAATTTGCAAGATCCTGTCGTTTCCGCGTATTATATCCCAACAGTAAAGAGAATTCACATTTTGATGACTTGGACTTTTTCTGAGATTTATTGGAGTATGAAACTAAGTTGGCAACTAACTTTTGTTGTCCCACTTATTCCAAACTCTTCCTAGTGATATTTTAATGAGTGGGATCCTCAATGTGAATATACATCTTTAATTCATCCAATCCCATCTGTACCTTTTAGTCTATGCATTTCAGTCTTGAAAGAACTCCATTCAGTTAGCAGTTTGCTCAACACAAGACCAACAAGGAGATTATCGAACATATCAGAATTATCATCTTTCAGCTTGTTCCTTATGTTCTCAAATTCAACTAACTGAGAGGTGATACTTGAATTCATAGTGAATTTAAAGTCAAAGAATTTCTCCGCTATGAGGGTTTTAGATAACCCCTCTTGTTTTTGGAACTGAGCGTTCAAGTGATCCCATATCTCTTTCGCCATCTTATACTTATTATAAGTCATAGCCAAATTAGGATTTAGAGAGTTCAACAAGTAATCTCTACAAAAATCCTCATCTTTGTTCCATTAATATTCATTCACATCTTCAGTGGTAGATGTAAAATCGCTCAATACAGTATAGAATATGTCACGTTCTTTCATGACAAATTGAACATGTAATTTCCAGCCATGAAATTCAATAACATCAAAAGATTGTAACTTTATAATATCATAGGAACTACGCTTTACCATTTTAATCAAAGTAAAGTGTTAGAAAGAGTGCACATTGAAGTCCTCATAGCAATAAAGTTGAATAACTCCCCTAACCTTGATCAAACCGCTCTGTAGAGATGGAATTTGCCAAAACAAACCCCAAAAACGGATATGGAGTGCCCAAAAACCTTAAGATGGACTGCTCTTGTCGCTGAAACTCGCTAAAAAATTTCGCCCCTCGAAATTCGCTAGAAATTTCGTCCCCAAAATTCGCTAGAAATTCAGATAGAAACTTCCGGATGCCATAACTTCTCCGTCCGACCTCCGATTGACACAAGTGACCACTCAAAACGTTTGCAGCAACGAGTAGATCAAAACCCAAGTGGTTTCACCCTCTTAAATTGGCTATAATTTTTGGATTTTTGAATCAAAGATTTCGGTCACCCGAATCTTCAAACTCAGATCCCGGCCAATATCACCGTCGAAATCGAGAGTAAATTACAGCCGCGAGTTCGTCTTAACGAAATCTTCAAGAACACACTTTACTCGCTCAAATCCGACACACGAACCTAATACTTCAAGATTGTTGGAGGTAATAGATTTGAGAGAGAAAAAGTAGTTGCTTGAAGTATTACACCAAGAGACGTCAAGTTTGGAACGCTCAACAGTGTTACCTCCAGCGTAGGGAAACCCTAGAGTTTTTATATGCACGTTATTGGGCTTCGGCCCATATGGACCCAAATAACCATGCTTTTACCTATTGGGTTTGTATGTGAACATATTATTTTTGACTATATTAATAATATATCCAACATTTACAACAATCCAACAAAGGCAATATTATTTCAAGTGAGTGCGGTTTCAAACACTTCAACTAGATTCAAGTCTTTAAGCACGAATAACTCTGAATCAATCTCAACATACTTTGATCATGCGTAGACCATCATTAACCAATTGAGGGTTAATAGTGAAGGACTCCAACATGTGCGAGTTGTAGAAAAAATCTTGAGATCTTAACAAAAAAAGTTGACTATGTTGTCACAACAATCAAAGAAGAACAAGATGTGTCAACCTAAACATTGGAGCGGTTGATGAGTTCATTATGCTTGCATGAGCAAAGAAAGAATCAAAAGTCCATCAATTCTAATCCCGAGCAAGCATTACAAAGTTGAGTCACTCAATCAAGCCAAAGAGGCTATCAAGATGGCCAAGGACATGGATGTGGTCGATGACACAAAATTGGGAATTTGAATTCCACCAGAAAATATAAAACGTGTGGCAAATTAAAGGTTTAGTGTTTCATGTGTAACATATTCAAACATTACTTATCCGAATGTCAAGCAGAGGTGGCATATGAGCAGGCAGAACAAGTGCATGCCATCAATGCTAACAAAAACATAGTGTGCAAGAAGAATGACTTGAGCACCATAAATACACACATCTTGCATCTTGATATTTGGTGCACTAATCATATGTCTAGCCGAAAGGAGTTGCCTTCATAGTTGGATGATATGGCTCGCGGTGAAGTCAACTTTGAAAATTAAAAAAAAAAAAAAATGAAAAAAATCTCGTAATGGGCAAAGGGAACATTAATATCAAGTAAAAATGTGGTACCAATGTTACCGTCGCAGATGTTTACTTTATGTGGGAGCTTTTTTGGAATTCATTAAGTGTTGGCCAACTTTCTAAAAATCCACAAAGTCCACATTGCAAATGGAGTTTGCACCTTGGGAAGTGTAAACAATAAGTTGATTACAACGATGCAGATGATGAAGAACCAGATATTCCCTTTTGACTCTTAAGACAGAAAATTTTGAATTTTTCAAGTGATAATGACTAATTGCAACTAGTTGTGGCATCTTCGATTTGGTCATCTAATTTTTCGTGCACTAAAATTAGTTGTCTTTAAAAAAATGGTCAATAACATGCCTTTCATTGACGGTCCAAATCGTCCATGTGAAGAATGTCTTATCAAAAAACAACATCAAAAATCAAATCCAGTTGGAAAAGCCAAAAGAGCAAAAAAAAACCTGCGGAGCTAATACATACAAACATTAGTGACCTTATTGAGGTGGGATCACTCAGACGAAAAAGGTACATGTTAAATTTGTGGATGATTTAACCATAAAAACATGGATATATTTCCTAAGATAAAATTTGAAACTTTTGACAAATTCAACGAATTTAAATTTTATGCTGAAAAGCTTAGAAGCTTTAATCTAAAGACGTTGAGATCAGATAGAGGGGGAGGATTCACCTTAAATGAATTTGACAAATACTAATACAATTCATGGAGTGAAACATCAATTGATTACCAAGTATACTCCTCAGCAAAATGAAATAGTGAAAAAAAGAACAGGAAAATTTTTTAAATGGTAAGAAGTATGCTAAAAGCAAAAAAACATTACCCAAGAAGTCTAGAGCAGAAACCATTGTGCTTGTTGTATTTGTGCCAAAGAAGTGTCCAACAAGGAGTGTTCTTAGAATAGCCCTAGAAGAGGCTTAGTGGTAATAAGCTAGATGTTTCATTCTTAAGAGTATTTAGGTGTGTGGCATAACCCCATTACTAGACAAACCAAGAAAAAAGTTGGATGACAAAGTCAAAAGTGCATCTTCATCAATTATAGTGACATGACTAAAGGTTATAAGTTGTATAATCCAATTATTAAAAAGTTGATTACCAGTCAAGATGTCCAAGTTTTTTAAGATAAAGCTTGGGACTATAACCAAAAGATTGACCAAAAAGTATCATCATCAAAGATGAACCATTGGTGGAAGAGACAAAAAAACCTTCAATTGAAGATCCACCATCTTTGCCTAGTAGTTCATTTTCTTCATGAAGGGCAACTTAAGAAATATTGATATGTCGTTCACAGCGATTGCAAGAGATGCTAGCAAAATTCAAGGATAATATGGTCACAAGAAACAATGATAGTGATAGTGATAGAATCATTAATGAAGCTATGCTAAATTTTTATTTATTTGCATAGTGTGACCCCATATGCTATGATGATGCAATAGCAACTCCAAGCATTGAATGAAGAATTCCATTATGTTGAAAAGAATGTCACATGGGAGCTAACTTCTCTACGACCCGATAAGAAGCCCATTGGCATCAAGTGGGTGTACAAGATGAAGTACAAGCATGATGCTTAGGTGCAATACAAAGCCAAACTGGCCTTAAAAGGCTATAAGCAAAAGCTAGGTATTGATTATTTTGAAGTACTTGCACCAATGGCTCAAATGGATGCCATTCGAATGATCATAATCTAGCAGCTCCGAACCTTTGGAAGATCCATCCATTGGATGTGAAATTCGTGTTTTTTCAATGGTTTCCTGAAAGGGCAAGTCTATGTGGAGCAACCACAAGATTATGTGAAGAAAAGACATGAAAATCAAGTTTATACACTAAAGAAGGCCTTCTATGGATTAAAACAAACACCTCGAACTTGGTGCATGAGAATCAACATGTACCTAATATAGCATGATTTTCAAAAGTGCTCTTATGAGCATACATTGTAAATTAATTCATGCACTTGCAATGATATAATAATTATATGCCTTTATGGTGGTGAATTGATATTTACAAGGAGCTATGAAAAAATGTTTATTCAATTCAAGAAGGCTACAACCAGCCGGCTCAACATGACAGATTTAGAATTGACGTCTTATTTTATAGGTCTTGAAGTGAAGTAGACAAATAATGGTTTATTTATTTCACATCAAGAATATACTAGTGATATTTGAAGTGATTAAAGATGGAATCACTTGGACTAATTCGCTCTCTCGTACTAGAATGGTTCGAGCTAAAGAAAGAAAGAACCAGTGAATTAGTAAATCCCACTTATTTCAAAAGTATTGTAGGCAGTTTAAGATATTTTAGCTTCTATTAGGCCAAATATTACTAATGGTGTGGGAATTATTAGTCAATTTTTTGGAGAAATCGTACCAATCGCATTTCCAAACATCACAAAGAATATGGTTGTATGTCAATGGAACTTGTGATCATGAAATTTAATGTTCTTACACAGCTATGTTATTTTAGTGGGGGTACAAGGACAGTGATTTGGCTAATGATACTCAAACTTAAAAGAGTACTTCCTGAAACACTTTCTTTCTCGGATAAAGAGTACTTTTTGGTCCTCAAAAAACGCGTTGTTGCTCTCTCGATAGCAGAATGGCGTTAGCTTTGGCAAGCAATTTGGCTTCAAAACATACTTTGTGAATTGATGCATAAATCGGCTATTACATTAATCAAGAATCTTATTTTTCATGATAGAAGCAAACATATTGACACCAAGTGTTATTATATTCATGAGAAAGTAAAAAATGATGAGATTAAACTAGATTTCTGTAGATCAAAGATCACAATGCATATTTTTTGACGAAACTATTGAAGGTGGATTCCTTCAAAAAAATTAAAGATCATGCTTGGTGTTGTGAATTTTGGGAAACTAATTTTAAGGGAGGGTATCGAAATAATGGTAAAATTGTTTTTGTTTTTGTGAAAATGCCCCGAATCAATATATAATAATAATTTATTTATTTTTTTGCAAAATAATATATTGTGTTTTCTTCAATATAAGGTATGCGGGCTGTTTTGTTTCTTCAAAAAAAAATGTTGGTAACGTTTGTGTGCATTCAGCTTCTATACAAAGCCGTAAAGTTGAGAGATTGCAAGTACCAAGCCGCAAAGAGAAGGCATTCTCAATAAGTTCTCCCTCCAATTTTTTTAACTATCATTCCAAATTTTCAAAATTGATCTTATTGTTTTGGTTCCGACATTGTCTCTAAAGCTTGAAAGATAAGACTCTTTACCTTCATGATGCTCAATCCTTCCTCCATGCTTGTACCGGAACCTCAAACAACTAGCTAGCCTCTGTCTATTCCTTATACCCGTACTTTTTTTAACAAAATTATCAAACTTGTCCTGCCAAAAAGAGGTATTGAGGATAAAACCCCAAAGTGGATATAACGTTTTAAAGGATACTGAGACGAAGTTGAATTCATCCCTTAGTTCAAATGTGATCATAATGTGATTAGATTTTTGTGTACTGCAAGGATCCACGAATTAATGGGAACTTAACTAGCCAGGATTATTAAATTGCTTGAAATATGAAATGTGAGGAAAATTTGTTGAGGTGCATTTATTAGAGTGTTTGGAGAATAAGCCCCACATCAGAAAATGAAAGTGGTGTGGAACTACTAATATATCTGAGTTGATCCCTAACTAATATGCTTAGACTATTGAGGGAAAGTGCGTCTAATTAGATACCTTGATAAACTTGGACTTGGACTTGTTCCCGGTGATCTCCCCAATTGAAGTTATTGGAAAAGTATATCCAACTATAGAAACTTTGATAGACTCAGATTTGGACTTGTTTCTTGTGACTTCTCAAGTGAAGATATTGGTATTTTGTTGCGTTATCCAAACAAGCGGCAAATTATGTTACGCTATTAACTTGGCTGGGCCAAGGTGACCAAGGAGGAGAGTCCGAAGGAGAGATGATGTTCCTGCCAAATTTGGCCAGTCTAAGAAAGAGATTTCCGTTGAGGTAATGTTGGTGCAAAAGATACTTGAATTAAGAGTAGCAGGTCTAAAGAAGCAAGCTCACAAGTAAGTGGTGATTTTTTCAGGTGCACATATGAGAGTGTTAAGTGAGGACTAGGGGTAATTGGTTCTTGTTCTGATATGGTCCTACCTCGGAACTGGGAACCGAATCAAGGGGATTGGTTCCTAGTTTCCGAAATTGAAGACCGAACCAAAGGTCCCTGGAATTGGACCGATTAGACCGCCCAATAATCATACTCGACTGGTTGAATTCAAATGAGAGAATACCTCAAACTCTGGTTCCACTTTAAGAAATCGGAAACCAAACAGGCACTCTTAGGAACCGGACTGAACCGGTTCAAGCAATTTCCAATTTGGTCAATCCATGTTGCTCATCTCTAATAAGTCCCATAAGAAAGAACATACAATGTTGAATAATTAATGTCTTAATTTGCTCATAACTTTTCGGTTTGAATGTTCTATGAAAGTGGGTGAGTTAACTATGTTAATGTTATCGAACTCATTGACTTATGACTATATAGGACACAGGCATCATAGTTCTTCTAGCAAGCCTGAGCATCGCATTGGCCGGAACGGAAGCAACTCATTATCATCATCGCGTTATTTAACACAAGAAGTCAAATTCAACGAAATTAACAAGAAAATAATAGATTTATAAAGAGAAGTCAACTCTGTCCCCGTTTTCCACTGCTAGCTGGCCAGGACAATGTCAATTGGAATACATTATTTAGTACTGTTTAACCAAGTTGTCCCCCTAATTAACAGAAAACCTCGTAGCCGTATTTAGTTTACGTAAGTTATTACAATTTTAGATGGCATCGCTGCATCAAGGGCCTTTGATTTGATTAAGATTGTCATTTTGCAACTTTTTAAGGTCATCATCATGGACTTCGTTTTGAGGCCCTTGTCTCCTTCATATTTTGATCTTTTACGACAAGAAGCAAAATAGAAATAAAAATAAAACCAAAAAAAAAAGGCAAAGAAAAACACGACAAGTAATGCATTCCAAAGGAGATGTGCTGTAGAAATTTTAGTTGTGCCAACCCCTGCTAAATTCAACTTTCGTGTCGGCAGACTAATGCCATATCATAAGTTTGTCTATGATCAAGAGGCTCCTTGGCTTTAGAAAGACTATAGCTTTCATGTGCCAAGAATGGTAAAACTAGATGTTTGTTGGTAAATGAAGTATCGGATCCGCAATACTAATTAAGAATGTAAATTTTTAAAATACAAACAAGAAATTAGTTTTGTTTCAAAAGTGCATAATCACTTTATGGAAAGGTTACTGGTTTACTCCACCGATAATTTAGCAAAAGCGCCCGATATAAAGATATAACCAAAGATTCATGGAAATTTTAAAAAGACCATCCTCATATTTTGCACCAAAACCACTTTGTATCCTCTTATTCTTGGGGACTACTATTTCATTTTGTTGTTCTTAGACTTTAGGGGTGTGAATGACAACATTTCTGTTTGAGAAAACAATTTTTTTTCAAAAATAATTTATTTATTTTTTAATTTCTACTTCCTGGAACAATTTCTGAGTAAAACAACAAGTTTGGTAATTATATAAAAAATTTATTCTCGAAATAGCAAAAGAAAAATAATATGTTTGATGCGACCCACGAAAAGAATAGGAACGCGTTTGACCACCGTTGCCCATCATCGTGGCCGCCAACCGCCAATCGCCGACCATGGTGAATGATGAACGATGGCAAGGGCAAGCGCGACAATCAACAATCAATGGCGTGTGACGGTCGGCAATCCAACGGTCGACGGTCAATGGTCAAGCAATCGGCCAAGTAATGATTGGCGGACGGTGGTTATAGCAAAGGGGGCGCAGTGGCGGCCCAACCGACCGACGACGGCCGCCCATGGGGAGAGACAAGGAAGAAGAAGAAAAGAAAAAGAGAAAATTTAAATAATAAAAAAAGACTTATTTTTAGAAATTATTCCTAAAAACAAAAAAGTTATTTTTTTATATTTATTATTTCTATTCCAAATTTATTCTTTAGCTACTTTTTTATTTCGGGAACACAAAAATTAATTAACATTACTAAACGAATTTTTATTCTTTTTTGTTTTGTTCGGAGAGTAAAAAGAACAAAATAATGGAGGAACAAAAACGTTTCCATGCGCCCCTAAAGTGCTCCTCACATCGGCCAATGTCGTGGCTTTATTTATGAAGTAGCCATATTTTCCACAGAGGGGGTGGCCAGGGTAGCGGGGGGATGGTCGGCGGTGACGCGTGGTAATGCATGAGAGATATGTCAGGAGCTGTGGTCGGCAGCAGGGTTTTGTGAATCTAGCATTTGGCGATGTGGAAGTAGGAGTTTGTGTTTGGTGATCTTGAATTAGGGTTTCTTCGGCTTTATCAAGAAGTGGGTCTTTGGAATTTTTTGTCGCAAGATTTTGCCTAGTAAGTAAAAGTGGTAACTCGACGAACAGGCTAGGGTCTACCAAGTTTTTCTAACATCATGAAGTACGTACGATATTTCTTGGAGTCTTGGGAACGACCATCCACAGAGAATAAATGACATGGGGTAACCTTGAAGTTACTCCTTGAAGTTACTCCTTGATGCGATTAGACTCTCTCACTGTTGGCAATCTCATTGACCAATCAATGTTTTATTTATCCTTTTTGTCGATATTAATAAAGAGTTGACCAAATGATCATCATAGCATCTGCGACAGTTGGCCCCAAACTTAGTGAAGGCTGAGGAGTTCGATGAATTGAATATGGTTGGTGTGGTTTAATGTGCACATGATTGTCGTTAGAAAGTGACATCTCTCATTTTTTTTTATACAGAATGTGATAATATAAATAAAAGAAGGGATAAAAAAATCCGCCAATTATTGATCAATTTTTCTTTTCAAAATATGTTATTGTTTCAAAAGAACATGACTTGATCAAAGTAATCGAGAAGAAAAAATTGAAATTGTATATTCTTCATTATGCTTTTAGAGTTTTCTTTTAATATGTTCCTTCAACCAAAAATTTGATGCATATACACAAATATATTGATCAACATACGACCAAAAAGCACCAAATTGATATATCCATGCCAAATTTATTCCGAAGAACCTTTCGTCACATAGAATCTCAAATTCTTACGCCTTTGTCAAATATGTTTTCCATTATCAATAATCCAATATTCCTTGTTAAATCGTTGGCATTGAATTACATGTGACAAAAAAAAACTTACATAATCTCGTGTGACTCGCATCTGACATGGAAATTTAACATAATTAGGCATTCTAATAACTTCATTTTGGAGAAGTTAGATTTGAAGAAAATAATTTGAGATTAGAAAATCTACTAGTTTTTCCCTAAAAGCCCCCTCACATTTCAAAAATCTGCTAAAATACCTAATTTTCCCTAATTTTGCCCTAAGATTTTGGTAGATTGTCACGCGCATGCAGTTTGGAAAATTTTATAATGCGAAAATTAGTTTGTGACAAAGCTTGTGACATGAAAATTATTTTTTTTTATAAATGCAACACAAATTTATCAGTTTAGTAATTTTTTGTCTTAAACATAACGAACTTATTTTTCTTTCTTTAAATGGCCAAACTGAAAAACGATTCCCCTACTTGAGGAAGAATATACCCTTTAACGAGGGCAGTTGCAAAGGATTGCGACAAGTTTATTTTTGTTTTCACATGGCCAAACCGAACTATTAATTAAGAATTTGTATGATTGACTAAAGGCATTAGGTTATTATACATCATATGAGTCAACATCAACAATTTTCTACAAGCTCTTTAATTAAGAGAAGTAAAAGATTTGATTTCTCGCACCTTTTAGCAAAAAGGGTTTGAATTGTCAAAGAGAGAAATATATATTTAATTCGTTGCTCTTTGTGTAAATGGCATCATGAGTTGGCGTAAGTTCAATAATCTCCGAGGTAATATTAGGAGAAAATCAAAGTAGATCACTTGAAAAGAACTCTTTAGATAGACTATACTAAATTCCACGGGTTGGAAAGAGTTTCGTCATCTAATGTATCTTACTTAGCATGAACACAATTAAATACGATTAGACTATAACGTGAAATAGGATTGTAAGCAATATCACCATTTGACCTAAATTATATTTGCTCCCCAGCGAAGGAGAGAGTACATGACCATGCTTCACATAATGTTTCTCAAAAAATGCTTTATTATATCTACTGAGTAAGGTTTCTAACATGGTGTTTCTAAGATGGGCTATTTCAGTTAAAGCCATGCTTGCCCATTTTGGAGCTTAATCTAATGTTTATTTTCTTTCATGTGGGTCGTCGCCACTTTAGGTTTTACTCGCATCAAAATGGCGACTCCATTTTGCACTTTGATGACTGGTTTCTTGCTTCACTTAAAATGAGGGTTTGTGGAGGGCATCATCTTCATAGTCAACTTTGTCAGAGTTAATTAGTGGATCAAACCAACCACTAATTGCATCTTTTGATCGAAAGCTCAAAAGTTGTCGTTTCCTATCTGAAGGCCTATAAGTTCTCAATTGAATTTAAGATGCGCTGGGCCCCTGATTGATGAGAAAGGATCATGACCGAGAAGCTCTCACGGATTCCTCAGGAAGAATAGGGCCAAGCAGTGGTGGGAATTCTACGTTTTGTTTTGTTTTGTTTTGTTTTGTTTTTTTTTTTAATTTTTTAATAAAAAATCTCAAAATAATATATCTATAAAAAATTTATCTCAAACTAATTTTTTTACCCCCAAAAATCCCAAACTGATATACATTTAACAAATTTACCCCAAACTGTTACACTTATGATAAATTTATCATTTATTAATTTATGTTGAAATTTACTATCAAATTACTGAATTGAATGATACATAACAGTTAATTAATATATTAGTACATTGTACCATTTTGTAGGTTTGATGTTATATGATATATTTTTCATAAATATACCAGTTTAAGATTTTTTATAGTTGAACAAATTTGTTTGATAAAATTGTCACAAGTATACTAGTTTGGGATTTTTTGTGATCATGGAGTAAATTTGTCACGGGTGTACCAATTTGAGATTTTTCATAATCAAAAAATTATTTTTAAATAAATTTAGTTATCATTAAATTTGCCATTCTTTTGTGAGGTGAGAGTTAAATCCCCACCTTACCGAGAGGGATGGGATAGGGACGCGTAATTTGAGATTTTTCGTGATCAAAAAATTATTTTTAAATAAGAAGAGAGACCAAAAAATAAATAAATAAATAAATAAAATTATCATAAATGTACCGATTTGATGTTTTTCAAGATATTAGCCTTTTTTTTTTCGATTTGGCTATCCATTGGGGTGTAGTTCAAGTGGCTAATTAGAGTTAAGGTTGACAATTCCTATTAACGTTTCATGATTATCTTGTTTCAAATGCATGTTAATTTCGATTAATGGAAAATAACATTATTTTTCGACAAAAAAAATACCATTATTACGATTTTAGATATTAAAATAAGTGAACTACGATGCAAACATCTTAATTCTTGTCAATAGAATGTAGTGTGTTATATTATAGTCGGATTTTCTCTCAATATTTGATGTTTTGTCTCGCTGTCTGCAACGGGTTGTGTCCAATATTTGCTAATCCTAATTATAGTGTGAGTCCTAAGCTCGATCTTGACACTCCTCTCATGTTTATTGTGTTCATTATTCTAACCCAAACAAATGAAAATATGAATTCTCCAATTTTTAGATGCTTCACACACTTCACCATTAATCAAAAGGGGTGGGCAGCCCTCATGAACCCCACTCTTTTCTCTTTAACGTTTCTCTCCCTCAGAACCTTTTTCGGGACCCTTGGGAATCAGTTCCCAATTTGTGAGGCATAGTAACGGTATATATCTTGTCAAATTCAAATTCAAATTCAAATGTCGTAACTCAAAAATTTTCGAAACTCATCACAACCCGTTGAGCTCTATTTTCTCACGATCCAACGAGCATCGATATCATGAAAACCGGTTCATCGAATAATTGTCGAAACCCTCATCCACCTCCATCTCCTCCTCCAGTTTCAGTGATTGGAATCATTTCTCTTCTCAACTTGTCTGTCTGTCTTTTTTCTTCTTCTTTTTTTTTTGGGGGGTGTTGCCATATCAGTTTGTCTCTGTCTTAATTCACCTAAACTTCAGCACTTTCCTTCACTACGGTCGAGATCAAATTGTTAATTGGTTCCTTCATCTTTTACCAACAGAGCCAACATGTACCTTCTTTGTCAATTGGCCCATCCCACGATGTCCTTTTCGATTGTCACAGTTTATTGGGCATCTCTTTCAATTATTATATGAATTAATTTGACATTAACTTATTATTTTCCTTTTTGTTTTCAGCATCTGCGCCCACACACCATCCCCCACCAATCACAATGCAACATGTTTGACCTCTCTCTTTCGCCTTCTCTCTCTTCCCTTCCCTCCCCCTCAATTCTGTTCTCTCCTTTAGGCACCCTCGCAGGAGCTTGCTCCATTGAGAGGTTGATAGCTAGATCCCTCTCTTGTGTTCACCTCTGGGGGGTTAGCTCTCTCAGTTCTTGGCTTTTGCTTTTGAGTCTCAATAAGGTTTCAAAAAGAAAGAAAAGAAAAAAAAAAAAAAAAAAAGTGAAGGAGCACAATACTTTTCTCACTTTACTTCAATCCCTGCATAATCACTCCCTTTTCCTCTCTGTTTCTTTCTCTCTGCTGGGTCCTCTCTGTTTTCTTGATTTTCTCTCCACTGGTTTTTTCCTCAGAACTTTTGGGTTTTCTGTCCGGAAGGACGTCGTCTGCTGAACTTTGCTTTGGAAGCTTCAAGTTTTGAAATTGGCATCACATTTTGAATCCACCTCGCGAAATCTGATATGGGTTTCGCTTTCTTGCATGATTCTCGTGCCTACTGCGCTCTTTGGATCTGATAGGGAAGTCTAGGGTTTATATCAATAGTCAAAACAGAGGCGTCGCTTTTTCTTTTTTTTCCTTTTGTTTCTGGAATTTCCCTTGGGTTTTGGAAAGTTGGCTCTTTTCTAGATTCTCAAATTTATGCTTAACAGCGAAAGGGGACCTTAGATTCCCTTTCAAAATGCTCCTTTGATTTCCCATCTTCCTTTTCCTCTTAAAAGCTTCCCCTGTGCTTCTCTCCTTGCATTAACCAATATCTGTTTCTCCCCCTTTGAACTTTCTAAATGAGGGAATCGGTATTGGTCTGCGACATTGAGTAGCCTTGTGCACCTCAATTTCCTGCTTTCCCGATGCTTTTAGCTTCACGCGAGATGAATCGGGGAATCGAAATACTATCACCGTACCTCCAGAATTCGAACTGGTTGTTCGAGGAGAGCAAGGGGACGAAATGGACCCCCGAGGAGAACAAGAAGTTCGAGAACTTGTTGGCGGTGTTCGATAAAGACACACCGGATAGGTGGGTGAAAGTGGCAGCTTTGATCCCCGGGAAGACGGTGAGCGACGTGATGAAGCAGTACAGGGAATTGGAGGAAGATGTGAGTGATATCGAAGCCGGGCTTATTCCGATTCCGGGATATGGAGGCAACTCCTTCACATTGGAGTGGATCAATAGTAACAATGGTTCTGATGGGTTGAAGCAATTGTACAGTACCGTTGGAAAGAGAGGCACTTCAACAAAACCCTCTGATCAGGAGAGAAAGAAAGGTGTTCCGTGGACTGAAGAAGAGCATAGGTAACTGTTGAGCCTTCACAATCATATTGCCCTTTCAATTGAAATATATGCTTTGTTAATCATTGAATCAAGGTCTGGAGATAGTCACAAAGTCTGAAATTTGGTGTTGTTGCTTCTTTTGGAGTATCTCACCTAAAATTCTAGCTGCTGAATCATGCTCTTTTCACTTAATTTGCGAGTTTGCATCTTTTTCCAACTTTGCAAGAACGTAAATGCACATGATTTGAATCCCCGGGGTTATTCCGAATGCATTTTAGCCTGTCAGGTTAAACCTCTTCAGATGGACGGATCCGAAATGCTGTGAAGCCCTTTCATATTTCTGCTGCAGCTGGATGTTAGCATGAAACCTGTAAAATATATCAAGATTGCACATTTGACATACACAGAGCTCTGGTTTACTGAAATTTTTAACATGTCCACATGTATATTTCAAGCATTAAATGTAAGTACGGCTTGTGATGTTGCATCTGGTGATGATCCCGCAGGCAATTTTTGATGGGTCTTAAGAAGTACGGGAAAGGGGATTGGAGAAATATCTCGCGCTACTTCGTGACTAGTAGGACTCCAACGCAGGTCGCCAGTCATGCCCAAAAATACTTCATCAGACAGGGTACAGGAGGCAAGGACAAGCGGAGATCCAGCATTCACGACATCACAACAGTTCATCTCCCAGATAGTGACCCGCCTTCGCCAGTCAAAAGGCAATCCGCCTCACCTGACAATTCTTCCACGATCACGAAGCTACCGGTGCAAGCACAGCCACATGACCATCATCCGAAGATTGAAGAGATGAGCACAGATATCTTGTGCTGGAACAACCGGTCGAACGGAGGGTTAGCGATGGCATATGACCAAGTAGGCGTTGATGCTGCCTTAGGACCATTTCGCGGGATTTCTTCCTACGGGAACAAGTTGCACGAGCAGAGATTCCTCATGAGTGGACATCACGGTGCCCAGTTCGATCCTTATTTCCAGATGCAGCCTATGCACTATCAGTGAAAGTGCCTCAGTGGGATTTTTGCAAAAATTTGTGGAGGTTAATGGATGTATGGGGATCATTCAGCAACACCTGGTCTCTAATCCAAGAGTGCTGTCTCTTTAAGGGGTTTATGTGTGAATACATTTGATGAGAAGGTCTTAAGTTCTAGGTCATAGTGAGGGGAGAATGTCCGAAAAAAGCATTTAGTTCCCATTGCCATCTGATGATGTCCAGATTCTGAACCCACTTGAATATAACTGGATGCTTATTTCCTCAAAACATTGCGATTTGTGGTTATCCGCTTGTCCACCGTGCCAGCTATCGAACCTTTTGTATGTGCTCAAAAGTCAAAACTAACAAAGTAAAAAGCTAAATCTTTGAAAGCTTTCTACTGAAAGTTTCACCAGTCCATGGAAGATTCTGTTACAGGCTGTAGGAATCGGATGATTTACACGAACTCAGTCCCCGTTTTCACCAAGTTAACTCTGGTTACTTTTGGCTAATGATGCTGCCTAAACTAGCACCCCTAATGCTTTATTTTCTGGCTAGAGGTCAAAAGAAGAATTCAATGTGTAAGTCCCATCGCATGTTCAGTTCGATATTCTGTGAAAAAATCGATAGCTTTAGCGACGAATCTTACAAACAGAACCTTAAAACTGCTCTTCCTCTTCTCCTTTCTCAGAGCGTGGTAATTTTCTTGGTCTTTCACCTGAGCTTAAGCCAGCCCGCCGTCCATCTGGCGTATGACGAATTTACCCTTTCACAGTAAGATCATCAAGTGCTAACTGAACTTAAATTCAAAAGCATTGACTTTGACTATTCCAATGACATAAAACTACACTTTCTTGTTCAAAAGTTTCAAATGAGTGTACTAGTTCATTTAATTCCATAAATCAAATATAGTGCGAATTGAAATGAATAATGCGATACTTCTATTTAAAAAGATAATATTCTAATCTTTAACATATTGATTATATAATACGACATAGGGGCTATACATTAAAAACTATAAATTCTCTCGATTAAGGTAAGAATAAATGCTCATCGTCCACAAAATTCAATAGATTAATTAATTCTTTGCTCGCAAACGTTGCTTAAACTCTACCCTTTTTCATGGGAGCACGAGCTGCTGTTATAATATTATGTGAAAAAGTCACAAGTTTCCACACTCCAATGTTTTACCGGCTTATCCTATTGATTTTTGTTGAGAACAGAGAAGAATAATTTACAATGTCAAAGGGGGCAGTGATTGTTGGGTGACCTGGATCTTTTGTGCAGGCTCTTTTGGGTTAGTCATCTGAGCAATAATCATTAGTAAAAAGTTTCAGAGGACCACATGACATGCTTATAATAATGTCGTGTCTCGGTTCTCAAAATCCTGTGCTGCTTTGTTGATTGCCTAATGGCCAATGGGGACTGCTCTGGCTCTGAACAGTCTTTGTGCAGAACACAGTGAGACTTGGCCCCCACTTGTTTTGGAAAAAAAATGGGGAAATGTGTATTACTGATTCCATCATCATGAATTGCGTGCATTATTCACCCGAAAGCATTTTCACATCACATAGTGAATTGATCACGCATGAATCGAAATTCAGTAGACGTCTACATTTCTTCCTCAATTTTTTTTTTAAAAAGAAATCATAAGCTGGCGAAGAAATCTCAAGTAGCAATTCTTGAGTAAATGCTTAAGATCGTTGCAAAAAGTCGGCCTATGAGATGATATTCTAGTTGGGATTTCATCCTTTTTCTCTCTCTCTCTCTCAACAAACATTCTCACCTTCCAAAAACTCTTCCCTCTTTTGAAGCTCTCCTATTCAGTTTTTGAAATTGAAAACCTACTTAGTCTTTAATTTTCCTTTTCTTTGATTTCATTGTCTTTTTGCTACTCTACTAATTTTATTTTACTTTTTGCTCTACTAATTTGTTTTGCAAGTTTGTATATGTGAATAAATTTCTATGGCTAATTTTGGGTGAATGTGATGATCAGTTCAGCCATTCATCCAATCAACAGCCACTAACGAGGATGTTCATAACATTAGAGGTGTGCAAAAGAATCGAGACCCGCCCAGACTATTCGGAACCGAACTGGAAACGTCCGGTATTGGTGGTTCCTAAGCAAATTGATCCAATTCCCGGTTCCAATTTATGGGAAATGGTAGGTATTAGTCCAGTTCCTAGTTCCATGGGCGGATCCGCCCACCCTGGACCAGATCGGTTATATTATAATAATATATTAATTTTTAATATTAAAAAAAAAAAAAATTAGCAAATATAAAATTTAGGGCTCTTATCACTATCTTGTCTCAATTCACTACTATCCTATTCTATCTTGTCTCTCTTAGTTCAAAATCTCCCCGAGCTCCCTCTTCCTCTCCAATTCACCTCCGAATCTACTCATCTACCTTCGAGTCCTAGTCCAAACTCGATGAAACAGTGAGTTGATTCTCTTTTCCCCCCTCGAATTTGAACTCTCTCTTCATAAGTCTCTACCTCCGCATTCACTATCACTATCATCCTCTTCATTGTTGGGCTCGTTCCGCTTCTACCTCCCCTCTTCCTCCTTCCCCTCCTCAGGCCTCCCCCCATCATCCTCATTTTCGGAGACAAGGGCAAACTCCAAGTCTAAGAATGGCTCATCGTCCCTATTGTCCTCTTCATTGTTAGTCTCAAGGGAGAAGCGAGAGACGGCGGAGGCGGAGGCGGTGGCAAAGATGGTGGTGGTGGTTGGGACGAAAGCGGCGCGAGGGTAACGATTGCCGTCGCCGCAGCACTAGTATTTAAGAAGAATAAAGTTATCATGGTCGAGAGAGCCAAAATAAGTAGATGTGGGGAGGGCGAAAAGAGGAAGGCGTGGAGATTGGATCGGTTCTATGGATCCACTCAAGAATCGGACCAGACCGACGATCCTAGTTCCCGGGTGGATCTATGCAACTAGTGGGCAATTCCTAGTTTCAATTTTTTGGAACCAATTTTTAGTGAACGATTCCCGGTTTTAGGTCAGAAACCGTTCACTCGGACCATGCATACCCCTACATAACATGACTCCACAACCTCTTCGAGATTAGAGCTAATATTTAGGTCTAGATCTAGGAATTCCTTATAAGTATTTAATCTGTATTTTTTTGTGTCTCTACATAGTGATGGTGATAAGGACGTTGAACCTAGATACGTATCGCAAGTGGTTGCAAATGGAGTGAGGATCTTGGCATACTAATCACTAATACTAGAAATCAACCGTTGAATATTTATGATAAGAGAGCTATTCTTAAAGGATGAGAGTTTGTTTTCAGTTGCATTGTGCTTTGTTATTGGCATGATGGCATTTGCTTTGTTCAGAAGTTATTTGAGATTTACTAGGGCTTAAAAGCTTTCTATGTACATCTTGAGTATTATTTTGAAAATTGAAGGGAATCTTTCGTTTGACAAAAACAAAAAATATGATATTCCGATTGATTCGCCATTCTCAAAGGAAATCAACTAAATTGAACTCCTCAAAGAAGCACTAATTTCACTTTCCAAATCTGGCTATTCCGACCCTTCCCCCATCTTCCTGGTAGCTATTGTTTGGCACTAGATCATTGCTAGCTTTTTGCAAACTTGGTTGAAAAGGATGATGACCCCCCATTTGTTTGCACAAAATTATTTCCGGTCCCACCCACTTACACAACCAACTCTCCATCAAACATGAGCAAATTTTTGGGGAAAAAGAAAAGTTTCATCAACTTTAAAATTTTTCTTTTCCGGTGAATGACAAAAACGCCCACTTTTCCCTTTTCTCAATGGAGCAGCTTTTTCCATGCAAGTTGCATAGGCAAAAGCACTTTTGTCTACTTTATACTTAAATTTTAATAATCTTTTCCTTGGTTTTTATTTAGGACCACAAACCTGTTTTCCATATCCTACGATTTATGATTAGAGGAATGAGCAAACACGCCGGTTCAATTACGGAACTTGCCTTACTTGATCGATACTGATTTATACAAGAACTAGATAAGTTTCTAGGTAAAAAAATGAAAATCGACCTACGCCAGTTCAATTCCTAAATTTATATTGGGAAACGTTGGTTCTCCTCAAAAACTAACATGCTCGAGTAGAGTCATCTTTTAGCTCTTTTTTTTTTTTTTTTCTAACTTCATTTAAGGAAAAGTTAGATATGTGTAAAAAAAAAGGGTTCTAAATCAAAAAAGTCTAGAAAATTCATCAATACTTTAACCTTATGCCTTTGACAGAGTAGGTTTTAGATTCTTTATATGAAATCTACCTACTCGAGAACCGATCATTCTCTGTATGATTTCATTTCCTCTTAAATTTCTCTTCAACATGTGGTTGATTTCATTATGCTCCTTTATTAAATAAGAGCACAAGGAAAAGACCGAAAAGAAAAGGTTGGTGATTAGGTGAAGCTCCGAGGTTGGACCCCAGAAATCTGACGGTAATCTCAGGCAAGGGCTTTAGAAACATGCCAAGACTAAAAAGTGAAAAAAAAAAAAAAAAAATTGAGAACTGGAGGAAGTGGCATGCTTCTTGCCAATAAGAAGCGCCAAACCCTTGGCATTTTCAGACAAAAGAAAATGAAAAACTCCCAGTGGGTTACATTCTTATAAAAGTTATTTGGTGAAAAGTGGCTGTTGGGAAATACCAAACAAGAGCACTAATTAATGCTGTCATGGGATTTGATGTGAGTGCTTAGTATGTTGGGTTGTGTACTGGAGGTGCTATTCCTTGTCATGGGATTTTGTTTCTCGGTGGCAAGGTTTTTTTTTCTTTTTATTTGAATGACTTTCATGGGAGAGTTCGTAGAATGCTGTTTGCTTCAAACACGGATCTTGAAGTGTTATAATTTTTTTTTAAATTAGTACTTTAGAGTTTACCTAGTCGCATCATGGCATCATGCATCATGCTCTTTACCGATGCTTTAGATAGCTATTTTTATCAAGCTAAATGAATAAGTAAATGACTTGAAAGCCCTCACTGATCAATCCCCAAGCTGCCTCTCAAATTAGTCACGTTATTATGATTTCCTTAAGACTCCCATAGAATTTGGTCCAGCCTAAGGACCTTAAACAAGGCCCCTGTTCTTGGAATCAACTCTCAGGGTTAGAAAAGAGTAATGATAAACAGCTAGGGATTGGAAATCAATTGGAAGTCCCCCCGGGCTCGGATTCCCGCGATGCCTTCCCCAGTGAAATACTTGGGCGTGGTGCAGGAAAATGAAGAGCAGCTGGTTTCCAATTGGAAACCAATTGGAAACCAAAATACAAATTAGTCACGTTATTATGATTCCCTTAAGACTCCCATAGAATTTATCAAGATACTAGTTTTTTTTTCCCCTTCATTCTCAAAGTAAGAAAAAGGGCAAAGAGACGTCAAGCATCAGTGATTTTCCGAATGATTTTTCTTTTCTAGCCTTCAACCCACAAATACTTTGAAGTTTAGGTAGCTCAAGTTACATCAATCACTAATCGGTCGATTTATCTATATAGGACCAACACGGATTTGGTTTATATTGAATTAGATTTATATTGATTAAGAAACGAAACTAGCAGAACACAAATTTGGTTTCCAATTTCATCAAGATTCAAGTGTAGACCACCCTATATAGGACCACTCAACTCAGATTTTGTTCGCATCTTCCCTCCTCTGGGAGGTTAGTAAGCTATCTCACAGACCTTGGCCTTAGGATTGAGCAAAACAGCCCGGAAGCCCGGAAGCCCCAAACGGAGCCGCTCGAATAGGCCCAAGTCGGGATTTCGGGCAGGTCCAGGCCTTCAAGACAGAGACGCTCATTCCTGAAATGGCCAGAGTTTTTCTAATATAAAATTTAAAAAATAAAAAAATTTGAAATTTACATTATTTATATTGGAAAGACTTTTTCTTTTTTGGTCGGTATATTGGAAACGCTTTATTAGACTCATAAGTCAGTTAATATATATATAGAAAAGCATTCTTTGAAATCTAAAATATACCTACAAATTTATATTATTTTTAAAAAAAAAAAAATTTAAAAAGACCATTCAGGTTAGGCCTGAGCATCCTAATCTACTTCAACGCGAGTCATTTAAATTTGGGCAGCGGCAACGCCCTGCTTGGCCTATGCTTACCTTTACTTGGGCTTAACTATCCAGGTAGCCTTCCTTGGCATAAGTGAACAATGAGAAAATTATCTAAAAAGATTCTAAACTTATTGTACAGTGGCCAATTAAATAATAAAAATTTTCAATCGTGTCCATTTAGTTTTAAACGGTTCAATTATATCAATTTAGTATTTGAACATTTTGACAATTTATCAATTTAATTCTAAATATTTTGACAATTTATTAATGAAGTCATTTCGATCAATTATCCATAGGAAAAATTTCGAATAAAAGCCCGAAGTCCTCTTATTTTCTTAAATAAGAAGCTAAAATGAACCTTGTTTCAAATAAGGGTCTGAAGTGATTAGATCATCTTAAATAAGTTTAAAATGGTATTTGTTTCAAATAAGAGTCTAAAGTTACTATATCAATGTAAAAAAAGGCCTAACTTCTCTAGTCGAAAGGCATTTTCATCTTCTAATTTTTTTTTTTTCTTTTCTTTTCTATTTTTCCCTCCACTGGCCATGGCGAAGGTCACCAGACTTAAGCAAAGGCTGCCCTTGCCAGCGTCGAGCGATGGTCATCCTCGCTAGGGCAAGCGAGCATTGTCCTTGTTGGATTTGGGGAGGGTTACCCCCATTGGCGTCAAGCAAGCGTGTTCCTTGCCAAATCAAGCAAGGACAACCCTCACCCTCACGTAACACCAGTGAAGGCAGCCCTTGCTTGAGGCTAGTGGAGGACAAGATGTGGTGATGGCCAAGGGAGGGAAGAGGACAAAAAAGATAAAAAGAAAAAGGAAAAGGAAAAATAGGAAAGAAATTTTTTAAAAAATAGTAGTTACATTTTTTTTACTAAAATACCCCTTATTCGATAGCTAGAATAGTCATCGGCTCAAAAGCCAAAGCTACTTCAAGGCGTTATTTAAGATGATTTAACTACTTCAAGCTCTTTTTTGAAATAATATCTACTTGAGATCTTTATCTAAAGCTCAAAAAGAAGAATACCAATACCTTTAAACTCCGATCATTTTCGAACAATCTTTTTTTTCTCTAAGAATATAATCTAATGCTTGTATTCATGTCAACATCCACCATGGGAATCAAACTTCATTAACACTAAAAGAAAACATCTCCAACTTGTGGACTCAAGATTTCAAAGTCTTCAAGTTGCAGAATCACGACAAGCATTGCAAAATAGAACTGTTCTTGTACTTGTGGACTCAAGATGCACAATTCAACTTTGTTTTAGAAAAACATAAGCTATCTCAATCATATGACAAAGCCTAGCCTTGTGAAATGTTTACAATATCAAGAAGATAGTGCCTTTTAGATCTTTTAGGAACAACCAAACCCAGAACCCACAAAATAAAAAAGCAAAAGAGAATTTCTCCAGAAATGTTAACATGTTATTACTTCCCACGATTGCAAGGTCGAGAACAAAGGAACAAACTCGTATGAGAACCTCTTTCTCGGGTGGCAAATATGCCAAAAAATCTGTCGACTATCAAAAACATTTACGATTTGGTAGAATACACATGAGATGATGTTTCTTCTGCACAAATTAGTAGCATATGTCTAATAAAAAACAAAGAAGATTATGGATAAAAATCACGATTTATTATTTCAAGAGACCTTTATTTAAAAATTTTCCTTATTCATATAATAATAAGGCCTCAAAAAGTTGAAGACTTGAAGGTTTAGACTAAATTGACGGGGAGGAGAAGATGCGGTGATGGCCAAGGGAGGAAGAGGAAAAAGAAAAAAGGAAAAGGAAAAGGAAAAATAGGAAAGAAATTTTTTTAAAAAAAATAGTTGCAATTTTTTTACTAAAATACCTCTTTTTCAATAGCCAGAATAGTGGCCAGCCAAAGCTACTTTAAGGAGTTATTTAAGATGATTTGACCGCTTCAAACCATTTTTTGAAATAATATCTACTTCAGATATTTCTTTAAAAAAATGAAAGCATTTCAGATATTTATTTAAAAATTTTCCTTATTCATATAATAAGTCTAGGTCAAAATTAGTAAAATTTCAAAAAGTTTAGACTAAATTGACACAATTAAAAGGTTTAAAACTATATTGATACGACTGAAATATTTATAACTAAGTTGACCATTGTATAATAAGTTTATAACTTTTTTTTACAATTATCATAGTAAACAATCAAGTTGGGCAAAAAACAAGGGCTTAAGCTATTGCTCAATCCACAACGATCCATGCTGACCAATATCGCAGGATTCGTCTGCGGGTCTATAGCATTCATATATTTTTTTCTAGTGTGAGATGTTTTTATTACTCATCCGATTTCTCCTTAGTCGTGCCAGAATCTTTATGCTTTTATTATTTTTTTAATTCTATTCAATAATCCATAGACACCAGTGCAGAGACCCGACTATCCTAAAATTTATGGAACACTTTGCAAATCTAATGAATCGACAAATCTAGACCTTTAATCTTTACGTATGACCCTACTTGGAACATTTTTTGCACGCTGTCGTGCGACCTTTTCCCCCACGCATCAAATTTCTACTTGAAAAACTAAAATGATCTAATCGATGTGGCGTTCCTTCTTATTCAAACGCAAGATCATTCTCATGACGGGGTCTGGAAACATATTCTAATATCTAATTCGGCTTCTTGCGTTGTTCTACTCTTCTTGAGGCCCAAAGAAGTTTAGCTCTCCCAAGTTGCAAGTACGACGGGCTCAGATATTATGGGCTCAAAAGGATTTGACGTCTTCAATTATTGAAAACCGTCGCCCTCATGAGGCAACAATGTGATTTATTGAATGTTCTTCACTTAATAGGACTCTGATTTTCATAACAATTATTATTTTTTCATCAATCATGTTTCTTCTCCAACACGATTGTAGGGACAAGATATGCTGTTCCCCCATTACAATACATGTCCACCCAATCGTAAATCTTCTCATACCTAATTAAAATCCCACAAAACCCATACATACAAATCCTCTTCCCCGTCCTCGTCTTACTAACTCGATCTCCTCATGCCTGGCCCCAACCCTCCTCAATCGTTCCTACTGGTGAAATCGCCACAACCTATCGCCATTGCCTCCTTAGCAACTCCCCTTCTTTTCCTTACACCCTGCTCATTCTTTGTTTTCTTATTTTTGGCTCTTGGCAACGCTTCCACGGCCGCCAGGATCTCAACGTCACCGTGGAGGCTGCTGACTAGGGCTGGCCAGGAACAATGGATGTTGACAGAGGTGCAAGGTGGCTGTAAGGTGGTTTGTGGGTGACGATGTGAATAGAGAGCTTGCTGTTCATGTGTGACAGGCCAACACCTGAGATTGTGACCGTGCGGCACTTAGACTCCAGAGGTTTCTTTCACTCTCACTGGAATCTCCTAAGCTCAACCTTCCCTTCCAACAATTCCTCGATCGCTCACTTGGCCCACCTGGAACATAGAGTGAAACTCTAAAGAGAAGAATATTTTGGGAGAGAATGTTCTATTATTTCTTATCATGGTCAATATGGGATGATATAAATGAGGGAAATAGGACCCCAATTTATATACATAAGTCACATAATACCGCTAGAAATATTTTAGAGTACTTACAAAAACGCTGGACCCTTAAAAACTTCAAGGTTTGCTCAATCATCTTAGCCACCTTCACAACCTACTGTGCCTTGAAAACCTCTCGTTTTTTACATTCTCCTCTGCCCAATTGAGCGATGCCCTTGAATCCTTTCCCTTAAATTATAGGCTCTTCTGCCGTATCCCATGTGGTTTAGCCTTTCTTTTCTTGACTTCACCATTCGCAGAGCTCTTGAACCCCAACTCACTTAACAAGCGATTCTTCCCTCGGCTTGGCCATCTCCGTGTTGCTCAACATGTCCCTTGCTTCCGGAAAAAATAGATCGGCATCCCTTCTTGATCTGGCATGGACGCCACCATCTCCACCTTTGCCCTCAACAGGCCTCAGGGGCTTCCCTCAGCCTTCGCTCACAAGTTCTATCCCGGAGATGGTCATGGTAACTTCTAATTTATTATGAGCCCAAACAATGGATTCAAGAAACCGAATAACAAAGAATTGATTTAGAAGAACATATTAAAAAAAAAAAAAAGAATTTTATCTCATATAACAAGTAGAAGTATAATGACATCAACCCATAAATCATCTACCTTCATTAATTACAACAATCCTCTATGGAGGCGTTAGAAGGAGAATTACCAAAAAAGTTTTAAACTATTGCAATTATGTCAATTCAATCATAATTTTATTTTTTTTTGCCAATTTATTCTGAAACATTTTATAATTGTGTCAGTTTAGTCCATCCGGCCAAAATTAGCCGGCCGGTCTTGCCGACATGGACGTTGGCCGTCTAGCGAAAGCGACATGGCAATTTTTAAATATATATATTTCGATTTTTTATATATTTTTTGAATTTTATTTCTTTTTTTCTTTTCTTTTTTATTTTTTTTTCACCTTCTTCTTCCTCTCACCAACCAATGGCGAGGCCCTACTAGATCTAGCGAGGAGCCTCACCGATGGCCATTGTCACCAGATCTAGCGAGGCTCAGCCTCGCCCATCCATGGCAAGGTCAACCCTTGCCTTGGATCTAGCGGGGCCTCGCCCAACAACGACGAGGCCGACCTCGCCAGATCTAGCGGGGCCTCGCCATTGGCCGGGAGCCTCGGCCTCGGCAACCCTTGCCGGAGGAAGGAGAAGGTGAAAGCCAAAGAACTCAAAAATTCAAAAAATATTTAAAATTCAAAAAATATTTAAAATTTCAATATATATATATATATTAAAAAATCGTCATGTTCGGTTTTTTCGCGGATAGCCAATTTTGGCCGGATAGACTAAAGCTGGCACAATTGTAAAATGTTAGAACTAAATTGGTCAAAAAATAAAATTTATGATTGAATTGGCAAAATTGTAATAAGGTTAGGACTTTTTTGGTAATTTTCCCGATATTAGAACCAAACCAAAAAACTAAACCAAAACCAAAACCGAAACCGAACTAAAATTTCATGCATTTGGTTCATAAAACCGATATGTAATCGTCCTTTTTTCTAGTTCGGTCCCATTTGCTTAACCAAGTCAAACCATAATTCTCAATAAAACTTAAATGCCCAACTTAAAATCTTTTTTTCTTTCTCACCATTTATTTATTTAGGTTCTAATAAGCAAGCCAAAAATCAAAAAATCAAAAAATAAAACCGAACCAAATTGAACCAAACGGAACCAAACCGAATTAAAGTTTTAGTTTGGTTCGTATTCAACTCAAGTCGGATTCGGTTCAATTCAAATTCGCATCCTATATGTTCGGTTCAAATTAGGTTTTCAAGAAAACCAAAGCAAACCAAACTGTTGACACCCCTTTCCTTTATAATACAAATCCATAATTCCTCAAGGAATATTTATAGTACAAGGAAGCCCTAAATCCTTAGAAGTTTCAAGGCTAGCTCGGTCATTTTGGCCACCTTCTTGGTATATTGTGACTTAGGCCATGTTTGGTAACCATCCAAACATGGCCAAATTTTGATTTTTTGTTCTCAGAATCAATTTGGACATAAAATTGTGTTTGATAAAAATTTTTGTTACCGGGAACAAATTAGGAGTGGAATCAAGGATAAAAAAAAAAGTTGATTATTGTTTCAAAAACAAATTTGAGAATCAAAACCAACAACTCTTCTTCTTCTCTTCGGCCATCTCGCGATTGCCATCTACCACTGCTCGCCACCATCCGCCGCCACCGGCCACTGTCCGCCGCCGCCGCCGCCGCCGCCGGTCACTGGCCGCCAGTTCGGCAAGCTCGCCGAATGCTCGCCATGCCAAGGCAAAGTCCAACGAGCTCGCCGGAGGCAAGCCCAACCACCGGCGAGGCTCGACCTCACCAAATCTGGCGAGGCCAAGCCTTGCCGAGACTAGGCAAGCCTCGCAACGCCCAGCCCCACCGGTGGGTGGCTCCACCTCACCAAATGCGGCGAGGCGAGGCTAAGACTAGGCAAGCCTCGCAACGCCCAGCCCCATCGGTGGCTGGCAAGGCCAAGCCTCAAGCCTCGGAGGGGCTAGGCGAGCCTTGCTCAGCTGCCTGCGAGGCTTGGTCGATGAGGGCCGGCCTCGCCAAGGGTTGGCAACGCTTCAGTGAGGTCGCCAACCCTCATCTGGCCGGTTGCCGGACCGACGACCGACCACAAGAAGAAGAAGAAGAAGAAGAAGAAGGAGAAAAGAAAAAGAAAAGAAAAAAGTAAAAAAGTAAAAAAAACTTATTTAAAAATTAAAAGAAATTGATTTGAAACCAGAATTAATGAGCATGGTAGTAAACGCAATTCTATTCCAGAATTAGAAATTTTGGACAGTTACCAAAAAGCTTAAAATGCTTAGAATCAATTTCGAAAACAAAATAAATAAAAAAATCATTTCTGATCAGAATCTACTCTCGGGAACAATATCGTTACCAAACGCGCCCTTAAAAACCTTTAGTCCTTAACACGTGACTTTGAGTGGAGAGAAATAATTTGGGTGTGAATGAGTTCGAATGAGGCAAATTTGGGCTTGTAGTGATTGAGAATGGATCTCGACCAACCAAACTTCTTTGGTCGCCGGAGACCCACTTCTGGCGACTGAAATAAAAGAACGAGTCCCCAAAGGATCTATAGAGAATAATAATGAGTTTGAGAGGGTAATCTATACTTTTTAAAGTCGAGGGCAACCGTACAACGATGCCAAAAGTTCATTTTGGTAAACTCTAGCTTTAAAAAAACAAAAAACACAAAATTGGGGGCTACTGGACAGCATCGCCCAAATTCAGGAGATTCTGAACAGTTATCCTCCATCCGCTAAGTTCGGTGAACTGAATTTAGCCTATTACTTTCCAACAAGCTCTCTGCCGCGACATATCATCATGCACGAGTCTTGACCAGCGAATCAATTGTTTTTTTATCATTGAACTTTGTAGTTGCTTGGCTAGGGATTTAGGCACGAGTGGTAATAAGTGGGATAATCAAAAGAAATGACACTTTCTTGCCTAATCGCTCTCTTAATGGGTTCGCCACTCACTCCTCCCATAACCGCACTAAGGTTGACTAACTACTGACGATGTTTCCACTATAAACGAGAGAGTGAGGGAGAGGGAGAGAGAGGGAGAGGGAGGGAGATGGGTCAACACGTACAATGAAGTAGAATAAAGAACTAGAAAAGGAAACGAATGAGAAGCAGCGAGCATGTGCTTGAGACCCACCTTGGCTCAGTGCAAGTGAAACATCGATCCAGAACCCCATGACTAGAGATCAAACTCTAGCTAAGGAGCGGGTCACCTTGCTCCTACATCAAACAACCGAAGGACCAGTTGGCTCCTTTTAGCCATGTTCTGTCTCTCTCTCTCTCTCTCTCTCTCTCATGGCTCAATTGTGTGAACGCGGATTGTTTTTTAGCACGAGAGAGACAGCACTATTCGAAAGCTATTTGGCTTCTTGGCCTGGAACGACCAGTTGAATGGTGAAAGGCGTGCTTTATTCAGTTGCATGATGAAGTTGGGAACTTTCCTGTGGTCGTTGAATCTAATCATAAACAGTTTGACGAAAGGAAAATGATTTCAAGCCAACCGGTACACTAGTATTCTTGTCGTTTACCCAAACGCCAATTTAGCTATGTCGGGTCGCGCCCCGAATTCTCATTGCTTTTTCATTCGCGATTGATCTCAATGCATGTGAACTCAATTTATGTGCACAGTTGAATGAAATAGGCTTTACATGAGACCAGCCTAAGTTTTTGGTGCGTGTGAATCAGGTCAACATGTATCAGCATCAATTGGACGAGAAAAAAATGAAAAGATAATGAATATACATCGTCCCAGGACCCTTTTTATACAAATTAGGCTATGTTTGTTTTGCAATGAATTAATGATTTAACAAACATTTTCTTGAAGAAAAAAATTACTCACATCACTTGAAATTATTAATCCATGAAAATATTTTCATACCGATAATAATTTATATCTAAACATTTTTATGGATAATAAAAAATTTGTAAGATTTTTCTCTGATGTGAGTTATATTTATTTAGATTGTAATTTATTATTTTACTAGATTAGTTTAATAAGATAAAATATAAAGATTTTCAATTAGCCTAATATAGGATTAGCTAGTGTGATCAAGTAAGCCTAGCTTGTGATGAGAAGGCTATGGTTTAAAAATTTATAAATAGTACTTGAGTCTTTTATCTAACTTTTATGTACAAATAACTTCACATAAGGAATAGTTACTGAATGTTATTCATGAGAGGCAATCTCATTGAGCTAGTAATACAGAAAACAATAGAGGAGAAGCACTTGAGCCAGTTTTTTTTTTTTTTTTTTTTTTTTTTATCGAAAGTACTTTTGCTTTAGATTGTTACTATTTGGCATTAAGAACAATGGATTTTGAATCAAGTATGCAAATCCTTTTTTTTTTATTACTATATTCTAGATTATAGTTATGGAAATCTTGGGGTGCCATTTTAGTGGCTAACATTTTTTTCCCATTTATTCATCTTTGTAAATAATACAAACAATCATTTTTAGGGAAATATTTTTCAAATAAATTATTTTCTACACTTAAAAAACATACTCATTTTATCAAGTTAGTCATATAGAGAAATATTTTTGGACTTTTCATAAGGTTTATAGGTAGTCTCAAACGTTGGTGGCAATCGGTGACAGAGCAAGATCAATGCCAAAATCTGCATAGATTCCTACGAGATTTACAACTATGATTGTCTTTGTCGAGGTATGATGAGCCTAAACAATACTTAGAGGGAAATGTTACATGCATTATTTTACTAAATGACATGACAAATTTTAACCATGTGCCGAAACAAGTTGTTGTGATAAGTTATTATTCTAATATTTATTTACGTTGAAACGGGAGATCTCAACTCATCATGCGCACTCGACACAACTAATGCGTAAGCTCTCATTGGGGAATGCAAATAATGGCACGAAGGACCAATTCCCGTCCATCCTATGTGCGAGGGGAGAGGAGGGACTGTCCCATCGAATCAGAACACGGCCACAAGAGCAAGATTTCATTAGCTCTTGAAAGTGACCTATCTCCAAAAACTTGGTACATGCATGATCCCATGTATGATAAGTGTGGAAAATAATGATTTAAGGTTGTTAGATGATGACTGAAAATCCATTAACACATCGTCACTAAAACGTCTAATAGTTATGGATGTGATTACCAACTCCCGCGAGGACACCAGTTCCACTTATTTTGCAAAAAATAATAATTAATTAATGATTTAAAAAATATCTTTTTGAAAATGATCGGTGTTGCTTGAAATAATCAGTCCATGGATAACGTATCAACAATTTACATGTAAACATTTTTGTGAGTGATGAAAGTATTTTTTGTTTATTCATTTTTATAAAGAATATAAATGATCATTTTCCAGAAAATACTTTCTAAGTTTTTCATTTTTCGCAAAATAAATGGATAACATTGGATTTCCATAGTTTTTTCTTTGATGTAGATAAGCTGAGTCTTCCTTATTTAGCATTTCATATCATTGACTTCATTACATATTTACCTCAAACTCAGTTGATCAAATACTCTAAATCACACCCACCGCATGCTATTTTAGTTTTCAGTTCTTACATCGATTTATAATTTCTCCAAAAAAAAAAAAAAAGTAAAAAAGAAAAGAAAAGTTTCATGAGCTACCTTATCCACTCTTAATTTAATGATTTGATTACTGGTGAATCGGATCGCTAGTGTAAACTTTTCTTTTAATCGGCGGTGTATGTTCTAATTTTCCATTTCAGTCGGAGATGTCACTCACCTTTAAATAACAGTTTGTGGATATACACAGTATTTCCACTCAGGACTGACAATATATAAATTAGAATTGGCCAAACCTAAAATCATTGCATTCATGCATCTGGACGATTAATGATTAGTATTCCAATTATTTAAGTGGTGTATTATGTATAAAGACCAAGGTCCACCATAGCCCAACCGAACGATTAATCAATTTTTTAATTAAGCAGGGTCAACAGATTGTAATACAGCTTTTTTTTGTTGGCATTTTCTTTTGTCTCCTAAAAGTCCTACTCTTATGGCCAAGCTGAGAAGGACAAATGATGCAAAATGGATCCCCATACCTAATATTTTATGTCAGGGGAGAAAAGGGAAAATAAATAAACAGTTTGTATCACCTCATAAATTATTTTAATATGATATAGGGGGGACAAAAGGCATTATTGCTGAAAAAGGCTTCAAATGTGTTGTTTGGTACTCATCTGGTTGTAAAGCTTTAGCTTTTGTATTGAGCTGAAATTTTTTAAACTTGGAATTGAACTTTCACTTTTATAATTGATTATTGCATCTCCTGCCAAATATAAAGGTATTCTTATTACAAATGCATAATATTGAACTCCATAAATATTAAAAGAACATATATACATTACAATTATTGCAACTATACTTAAATTTTTTCTCAAACTTTAGAATATAAGATTATCTATTTGTTTCGTAAAAAATGGATGAGTTGAAAAATAGTTTCTTAAAAATGTTTGCTTATATAACTTTCATAATTTAAGAAAAAATACACAAACTCCAATGGGGGACATAACATAACCGGTGTCCACATCGGAGATTTCCTATCAAAATAAATACATTGACAAATCGTCAAAAGATATATCATGAGTAAACAAGCAACCGCTTTAGAATAAAATATGTAAATGTAACTCTACAAGTTAGAAAAAATCAACAACAAGGCCGTATAACACCAACAACCCCCCCCAACGATGAACAATTAAAGGGAAACGCCTAACAGAAAATAAATATATCTCCTACTCTAGAATATTCAAGATATTTTGAACGGGCAACTAATTTATTATTCATGAAAAGCTAACACTCTGATTTATATATCCTTTGGCCAGGCTGAAGAGCCAAATGTACAAATACTTTGCTTAAAATTTCAGCAAGATGAATGCATGATTGCTGATTCCGTAAAACTGTGCAAAATACATGGGGAGAATTAACAAAAAAGTCCTAAACATATTATAATTGTGTCAATTCAGTCCTAAACTTTTTTTTGCCAATTTAGTCCTAAAATTTTTACAATTGTGCAAGTTCAGTTCATCCGGCCAAATTGGCTAGTCGGCACTAACGTGGACACCGGACGAGGACATTTGGCTAGTGAATGTTGATGTGGCAATTTTTCAATATTTTTTTTTACTTTTTTCGAATTTTTAATTTTTAATTTTTTTTGAATTTTGAATTTTTTTTTTTTTTTTCCCCACCTTCTTCTTCCTCTAGCCGGCCAGCGGGCGGAGAGGCAAGTGGCCGGCAAGGCTGACCTCGCTGGCCCTTGCCTTGGCCGGCCGACGCTAGCCAGCCAAAGGAAGAAGAAGGTGGGAAAAAATTCAAAAATTCAAAAAAAATTCAAAAAATAAATAAATAAATTGTCACATTAGCATTCACCGCCAGCTGTCCCCGGCCGGCCAATTTCACGTTGAATGAACTGCCAATTTTGGTTGAATGAACTGAATTTGCACAATTGTAAAAGATTTAAGACTAAATTGGCTCAAAAAAAGTTTATGACTAAATTGATACAATTATAATAAGTTTAGAACTTTTTTTATAACTCTCCCAAATACATGTGTCAATCATGTATCTCTTTAGATTTTCTTTCAAATGAATACTTCCTAATGTTAGTTTGCCATCTCCACAATGATAACGTTTAATCATATATTCTTGAATTTCACCCTTCAATGGCAGATGCTTTTCTATAAATATATATTTTTAAAATATAAAAATAAAGGAAAAATAATTACTTGAAAATGACGTTTCAGCACAAATTTGAGGTATCAATTATATATAAATAGGACCTTTTCTCTACTCATCCCGGTATTTTCTTAGATTTTTTATTCAGTAGATGTTTCTACTTATCAGCAGTATTATGCTTCCAAAAAGAGCTCTACTTGGCTCTCTTTACTCTCCTTCCAGCGAAGATCGAAAACGACGCCAAATCTAGATAATATATTGAAATTCAGAGCCGCCATCCTCCACTTTCTAGAAATCAAACATTATCCGACAAGTATTATTAGCTGTCTATCTTTTCCTCTGTTTATTTCATGAAAAAGAAAAACAAAGAAAAGTACCCATAAACAAAAGGAAAAGCAATCAAATGTCATTCGAAAATGATGAATGAATATTAGTCCTTAAACCCCTTCAACAAGGAAAAGAAAATATCTGCCAAGTGATGGTGGTTCAATGAAATATCTAGCGGTGAAAAAGCCAAAATTTTCTATTAGGTGAATGACTTCTTCTTTTTTCCTTTTAATCAAAGAAGAGAGAGTATTTAATTTCGATACAAGCGCAAAGGTGCATTTGATAACGATTCTGTTCTCGGGAACAGATTCTGATCATAAATGATTTTTTTTTCTGTTCCCGTAAATAAATTCTGAGCACTTTAAGCCATTTGGTAACTGTCCAAAATTTCTGATTCTGGAATAGATTGCGTTTGGTACCGTGCTTATTGATTCTATTTCAAATCAATTTCTTTTAATTTGTAAATAAATTTTCTATTTTTTTTTTCCTTTTTTCCTTTTCTTTTTTTCCTTTTTCTCCTATTTTTCTTTTTCTTCTTATGGCCGGTCGCCGGCGAGGCCAGCCCTCGTCGACTAAGCCTTGCCGGCAGCTAGGCGAGGCCTGCTTGGCCACCGGCGAGGCTAGGCGTTGCGAGGCTTGCCCAGCCCCGGCGAGGCTTGGCCTTACTAGATCTGGCAAGGCTCGGCCTCGCCAATGGCCAAGCGAGCCTCACCAAGACTAAGCGAGGCCCGCCTGGCCATCCGTAGGGTTGGGCGAGCCTCGCCGGTGTCTGGGCTTGCCTCTGGCAAGCTCACCGAACCTCGCCCTGGCCTGGCGAGCCTTCGGTGGATGGCGACCGACAGTGGCGGCGAACAGCAGCAATCACGGGATGGCGGAAGGGAAGAAGAAGAAGAAGAGTTGGTTTTGATTCTCAAATTTGTTCCCGGAACAAGAATCAATTTTTTATTTATTCTTAATTCTACTCCAAATCTATTTCCGGGAACAAAAATTTTACCAAACGTGATTTTGCTCCCAAACGATCCGGGACCAAAAAATCAGAATCCGGCACTGTTTGACATTTTGCCAAACAGCCCCTAAGTTGCTCTATAATTCTTCTTGGATAGCAAACAGGATATAAGTAAATCGAACCTTCTCTTAAAATGTACGGGATTCAAAAAATAATTCCTATTTCCCTTTATCTTGAACCTTCTCTTGAAATGTACTTTTCTGTATGTGGTAAGAAGATAATCCTACCTACTTAAGGGAAGTCTAATCATCGATGGATCGCCATTCCATCTCGTTGAACCTTTGAAAACAATGACTAGATGTTGCGTATGATTGAAATCACTAATACATCAGTTAAATAATCACATGAGTCTAATGCAAGTGGGGAACCCTTTTGGTAACGATGAGAGTAGTAGTCATGTCAATCGTCCCTACCCATTTCATATTACGTATTTTGTGTGTGTATCTAATTTATCCATGAGATGATATAATAATTAATTTCTTCATCTTGAATGCACATACGACAAATAATTAGCATAGTGCCGCAGCCACAATAGAATTTTCTGTGAAATAAAAAATATATATATATATATATATAAATAATTTAAAAGACTTTGAAATGCCTTTTTGAATTTTTTTCTCGCAAGAAATGTTGCTCCAAAAATGTTAAAATTTAAAGCAAAATAGCCAAACTTAGTCGACATGAGTGGCCCTATAAGCACCTAAGAGATATCCATGAGATGATATAATAATTAATTTCTTCATCTTGAATGCACATACGACAAATAATTAGCATAGTCCCGCAGCCACAATAGAATTTTCTGCGAAATAAAAAATTTAAAAAAATAAAATCTATTAAATAATTTAAAATACTTTGAAATGCTATTTTGAATGTTTTCTCACAAGAAACGTCGCTCCAAAAATGTTAAAATTTAAAATAAAATAGCCAAACTTAGTCAACATGAGTGACCCTATAAGCACCTAAGTGACGGAAACCCGTGTTTGTTGACAACATAAGTCCCAAGGAAGACACACAAGGAAAGCTATTTTCGACAAACCTATAAAGGTTGGTAAACGAACGAAAGACTTCAATTTGACTCTTTCATTTCATCCATCATTATATTCGAATATCATTATACATGAGAAGATCGTGGACAAGTTCCCTACTACCATCTTACTATAAATAGGTGAAAAGACAGTATGATAGTATCGCATAGACTGCATTTATACATAATGCGGACAAAACTAATGATTACGTAGAAAATTTTATGAAGAGACGTGCGATTTTTATTCTGTACAAATCCTATTAATGGTGTTTTGGTTTAAAAAAAAAAAATAAAGAAAATCTGTTAAATAATCAAATAAGGAAATATGACAATTTTCAATCTACTATTATTTCTGTGCTATGCATAATCAATACTATGAAAATCAAATGTTTACTAATTAATAATCTTGTTAACAAGTGATTGGAAAATGAGGCTTATTATGTGTCATCAACTTGATTCATAAAACGAAATTGAAATATTAACAATAAGACTTAACTAAAAAATGCTCTAACAAAAAAAATCAACCATTGTTTTTCGTGAGATTTATAATTATTAACGGGAAAAATCAAATGTTTCTGTAACAAAATATTTTATGAATAAATATCTCAAGTCACTTCTTAAGAAATTTTTTTACTATGCATTGCATATTAGTATTTTTCTCAGTAGTTCTAGAAAGGGGGGGATAAAGTACTGCTGAATTGCACTAATAAAAAATACCATGGCAAGCCTAGCCGTTTCCAATCACATAGCTTGGAAAACAACAAAGAGTCACTTGTCAGCAAATCACTATCCTAGGCCTTATCCATCAAAGTAGATATGTTCTGCCTAGATTTGATGTCCCAGTTGGAAGATGGAGAGCAGTCTAATTTTGCGACATCAATATTCATTGTACCTTTGTAAGGCTAGTCAAGGCACCTAGAATTCTTTTCCCCGGTAGCTTGTAATTACATATCGATACTGTTATTGTCTCCTACACCAGTTCCCTGCCCAGCTACAAATGTCTCCTAATTAGACTAGTTCTCCCCCTCTCTCTCTCTCTCTCTCTCTCCTCACTCTAGAAGCCCTCAAGAGAATTTCCTTTTTAGATGTCATTTTAGGTTCATTGAATCAAAAAAGTTTCTAACATAGGTATAAACGAATGCATCCAATCTATGGATGTACTTACTCGAGTGAAAAAATTCTTTGCCACGCACTTATTTTGTGGAAGATGATGAGCTAACAGAAAATCATTTACCTTAAAAAAATAAAATCATGCAAAAAATTAAAAGAAAATATGAATTTCCTAATCTGAAAACAAATGAACATTTTTTTTTTTTAAATGAAATCATTTTTTCAGCAGGAATAACTTTCTGAAATAAAAACACCTCATATTCAATAAGACATAAGAAAGGAAATATATACCATGAGATGAGGGCAATAATCATCCGTCTTACCCTAGGGCCCAAGATGCATATACATAGTCTCTGAAATATTTTTTGGTTTGTATTTCAAAAATCTTTCTTCTGCCCAAAAACGAGAGAATAATTCTGATAAATGAGGTCGAGAGCGACATGTGTGCTGTTGTCCATTGGTCAGTATTTGCTAAAAAGAGTTATCCAGGTCGCTTAGAATTTCCTTTAATAGCCGCCGTGAAAAACGACCGATTCCTTGTTGAGTTTCGATTTTTAGGCCGCAATTATCATACCAACCTGTTATGTCTCATTCGTGTCCTCATGTGCCATTTCATTCACTAAATCCAGACGTAGGGCTACTTCACCTTGGCCCACCTAAGATTCAATCAAACCTAGGGACCAGTAACCGGATCTAATTAACCCGAGAACTGAATCGAACCGGCCTTACCCACATGGTTCCATGTCGGTTCACATGGGGCGCTATTTTAGTTCCACGCAAAAATTTTGAGAACACTGATTGGTTTCCAGTTTCTATATCGTGAACGGTTAGTTCTAGCTAGGAGCCGACCTTATCCAATGACTGGTTTAAAATCAAACCTTAGATTATGTCTCTTTTGAACTTTGTCGGCCTCTCTCAGTCCTCACTCTCATTTATCATATTCTTACTATGCTCTGATTAGATTTTCCAAGATCTCCATGTGTGGAATGGAGGAACAAACAGTGAGAACGTAGCAGTAGGGTGAGGTGAAGTTTCCTGTGAAGCTGGTTCCTGTCTTTGTCGATTTTGTTCTGGGTGTGATTTGCTTTCGCATTCCTATATCTCGATGTCGATCAAGCAACTGTAAGTTTCTTGGCTTCTTCTTGTGCTACGTGGGTGCAGCATGACACGATTATCACGATTATCACGAGTCTCTGGAATCCTCTAGGGTCGAGGAGTTAGGGAAAAAGCACTTACATGTGCCAAAATAATCTGCCCTATGTTCTTCGTTCGTCATGAGTACTTTTCGGAGGTTCTCCACTAGTCTGTGCAACTTATTTTTGAGTCCTAAACTTTCATAATCACAAACTTCATTGGCGTGAGGCACCTCTATCAACACCTTGCTAGTAGAAAAAAGAAGTAAGATAACATAGATAGGTTTCAAGGGTTGATGAGTTCAGTTCCTGTTTCGGCTCCTAGTTTCAAAAGCCGAGAACAGGAACCGACTCTGACAAGATTGGATTCAAGTTTGTTACCTGGAGTCTACTTACCCTAAAACCGATTATTTCTACTCAAATCCACACCAAGATAGAGTTCCACATTGAATGTGTTGAGGTTGTCCCGTATCGATTGTGGAAGAGGTTGGTGGTCGATTTATAATTGTGAGGGAAATATTCACTTCTAAGCTAGCTTTTACAGTGAGAGAGTCTCAAAATCACTCAACACTGATATGAGAGCCCAACTTTTTGATAAGTTTGGACCCAACAGTCACACAGGAGATTCATGGGTTGTTGTGCCCCTGATCCAAACACGATGTGTTAAGGAGAAATTGTTGAGATTGTGCCCCACATCAATTGTGGAAGGGTCTAATAGTCACTTAATAAAGTGTGAGGGAAAATCTCACTCTTTGAGCCACTCTTATAGTGAGAAAGACCCAGAATTACCCAACAAAATACGCGTGAATGAGTTGAATGATTCATAACTTGGTTCAACAACTCCTAATGCTGACCGTTCTTTTGGAGTTGGCATGCTGGGCTCCATAAATCTTTTTTCATATTTCTGTTCGGGTGGCCGCAAGCCTTTAGACCTGCTCACACCTTTATCGTCTCCGATCCTCACTTTACTAAGAAATAAAGGTCGCACCGGGATCATGACTTGGCAGGAACCTAAGCAATGGAAAGTAGGCGTGAGAAAGGCAAAGGAACCCAAATAATTAGAGAAGAGCGGAACAAAAAAGTAGAAGCGGGCGCTAATTAGGTCTCCTCTTTCCCCGTCGCTAAAGCCATCTAATGATGATTAGGAGGTACAACAATTATATGATAAACGAGGACGGTGCATAAAGCAGACACCGTACGCATAAAACATTCTTGGAAAATCACTCTCTCTCTCTCTCTCTCTCTCTCTCTATCGGTTGCAAGAAAAGGGTTGTCGAAAGACTAAAACGAAATCTAATATTCTTCGATGCTGCGGCTCGTGGGATTTCTCTCATTCGGGTTGCCATCTTTTTCGCACTTTCCAAGAAGGAGAAAGCAAGAAGGAAAGGACTCACGTTTAACATGAAAGCGCGTTTTCGCAGACGGTCAAAAGGAGTCGTCCCGCTTTTGGCTTTCATCTTCGGAGAAGGAAGGAAGGAAGGAAGTCAACAGTCTCCACCCAAACGATTCCTTGTCCCAAGAAAAGATGTGAACAGGATGAGGAGGATGTCCTCTGGTCCGATCGGGTCGGCTGTGGTGTTCTGTCGAGCGCTAAAAAGCAAAAGGCTGGTCCGAATGGCGGGTGATGTGGAAAATCCGCCGGCGTGTTCCTCGACCCGTGAATCAAAAATCAGGAGCTTGAGGTCCTCGTGAAATCTCACGAGCTCGTCGACGTAGTTTCTTTGCTTCAGCTGATGATTGAGGAGAGGTTCATTGTCGTGCTGTAGTCCGCCCATGTCTCTCACGTGCTAATTGATCATTAGTATCCAAGATTCGCAAAATTCAAATTATGGAATGATGTGAGGTATGAGAAAATCACTTGATGAGCTGTAAACCTATTATAGAAATATCAATTTAGTCACAAACTTTCTAATTTAGTCAAAAGTTTAGAACTTAATTGATAAAATTGAAAAGTTTAAGATATAATTGGCATTGATACAATAAATTAAATACTAATTGGACAATTCCTCTCGAGGAATACTTTAATTGTTGAAAACCATTTATCATTTGTAGGGGTGTGCATAATCCGGGCGAGCGGTCCCCGACCTAGAACTGGGAACCGCCCGTTAAGGACCAATTCCAAAAAATTAGAACCAGGGATCCACCATTATTTGCATGGATCCACTCGAGAACTGGGCCATCGGTCCAGTCCAATTCCCAAGTGAATCCATGAAACCGGTCTCACAATAATAATAATATCATTTTCTCGAAAGCTCCAATTTTGACGGGAAACAACTTTGGTTTTTGACCAAAATTGTTAGTTTTTCGTCATCCGACCTATTCTTCTTCTTCTTCTCCTCTTGCAGCCCTACTTCTTCACGTGCTTGCTTTTTTCCCACTAATTGCTCGACGTTTTGTCAAGGTGCACTTTGGATTTTTTAGCTTCAGCGCCTCTCCATGTGGTTTGACTGGAGATCAGCACCTCTCCATGTGGTTTGACTAGAGATCGGCACCTCTCCATTTGGTGCGCTTTAGATTTTTTCCCACTTTAATTAATTTTTTAATTATTTGATTTGGGTTTGTTAATTTGTAATTTCATTTTTTTAATATTAAAAATTAATATATTATTTTAATATAATCGGTTCGGTCCGGGTGGGCAAGTGGATGAATCCACCCATGGAACTGGGAACCGGACCGGTTCTCTCAAGAACACCGGTTCCAGGCGGTTCCGATCCGGTTCCGAGCGATCCGAGCAGGTCTTGGTTCTTTTGCACACCTCTAATCATTGAACATCTAACTTCATTGGTTAGAGCAATCACCGTCAATAGATAGAAAACCTTTTGTAAAAGGTATTCATCATTTATTTGAGGGTTTTAAACTAGCAGTGGCCACCCTTCCATATGGAAGGGGGAGGTGAGGGGTTCAAATCCCCACCTTCTCGAAGGGATGGGATGGAGACGCGTAAGTTTCGGGGAGTGGGTTTCGACTCACGCCCGCAAAGAGACGGGGGCAAAAGTCGAGAGTGAGTGTAGAGTAAGAATAGAGTAGAACTGATCAAAAAAAAAAAAAAACTAGCAATGGCTGCTATAGTTACTTGAAGAAAAAAAAAAGTGTCGAAAAATGTTCACTTTCTTAATTGATGAGTTTTCAAATAGAGGTTTTATTAATGAGTTATCATTCTAAAAAATATAATAAATTATTTTGGTAATAACTCTGCCCATTTTATGTAATTCGAGCTCTCTAAAAAAAAGTGCTCAATGTGGTGACTCTATAGTCGAGAGTAAGCCGCCACCTATGATTCAAGCCGCAAGTCAATTTCAATCACTAATCGAAAATTGAGATTTTGATTTACTTTCTCACTTCTACTATCGACGTCCCTATCGGTGTTAGTCTAGCTTAGCAAATCCCGAGATCAATAGTTTTTCAGAGGTGACTGCTAACGTAACACTTTGTCTTGTGTCCACTCGACTCCCACACTTCCAGTCAATGCACTGCTCTAATACCATGCACCATCACGCCCCAACTACATAATTACCATCCTCCATGCCGAAATGGTCGCCCTCTTGAATACTCTTTCTTGAAAATTCGACCAGCATGAAACTATTCAGGTCATCATAATCATGCACGAGGACACATTTTCGGCCCCAGCACGTCTCATTTCATGGACAACCTTACTATGCAAGTGCCTAATCATACCCTTATCATGTCATTAGGTATAATTACAGTGACACATCCACAATTGAAAATGACGTCGTTCCATATCCGGATTGATTGGGAGTAGCTCGCTGTGTTTTTTTGTGCACTATTTGACCGCTAGCCTCGGTAGCTCTGTCGCTCTTTATCTTCAACATACAATGCACAATGTGTTAATCAAAAGCGAGCACAAACAAAAGTACAACAGTAGCCTAATAGGACAAAACAATAGGAGTCTAACGAATTCTTACAATCGCATGACAATGACCCTTGTTTTATCCTCGTGTACTAATTCTCCATGTGTCGCGCGGACTAGAAGATCTTTGTCCTCGCGACAACATGTGTCTCCGGAGCTTTATTTTACCAAGTCCATTGCCACTTATTTAAAGAACCTTTTTTGCTCATACTTGTGAGTGGGATAGAATATATAAATGTCATTTCAAAAAGGACAAAAAAGAAAAGAACATGCGCAATTTGGATCTAGATGGGTGTCCAAAATCAAAATGATTTCTTTGACTAGTAAAGATAAATAATTTAGAGGTCATGGCGCATTTATATTTAGGTTTAGTGTTTGTTACTTAACTAGAGATGTATTGTCTTTTGCCCTCACAAGGTAGTACAAACCCTGTGTCATTGATGAGACTATCGCAGCTCTCGTGAATGGTTTGTACCTAGGAGACAAAAATAAGGATTTTCCATTATACTGCTGGCCGGCCCAATTGATTAGATCATATTGTTGTCGGCTCAATCACGTCCTTTTGCTAAATCTTTTTTCGACGACGGCTTGTGTACATAAATTCAATTTTGTCACCGGAATGGAGCAAATGGCATCGTATTGTAATTGTACTAGTGAAAACCACGTGAATTTATGATCTAGGAGCTTTAAAAGTCACGTGAGATTCACGTGATCTGAAAAAACTTCAGCATGCACTAAACGCGCGTGCATCCCATCCCGTCCATGCAATAATAAAACTTTGGAAACGAAACTTCCTCTCCAAATGCATGAACCCGAAACCCCCCCAATCCTCTGCCTTCCTCCTATATAAAGACCCCCCACAATATCTCCTCCTCCATCCGACCATATCCCAACACACAACCACCAATAACTATAAACCAACTACCACACCCCCCAAAAATCACCAAAATGCCATCCTCTTCCCCCTCCCTCACCATCACCTCCAAATCCACCGTCTACCCCTCCACCCCCACCCCCACCCCCGCCGCCGCCGCCCCCTCCCTGAAGCTCTCGGTCTCCGACCTCCCGATGCTCTCCTGCCACTACATCCAGAAGGGCGTCCTCCTCTCCGACCCCCTCTCCTCGTCTTCTCCGACCTCGCCCTCCTCCTCAAGCGGGCCCTCTCCCTCGCCCTCTCCCACTTCCCCGCCCTCGCCGGCCGCCTCTCCACCGAACCCCTCGGCCACGTCCACATTCTCTGCAACGACGCCGGCGTCGACTTCATCGAGGCCAGGGCCAAGCACCTCACCGTCCGCGGCGTCCTCTCCCCCGACAGGGACGTCCCGGATTGCGTCAAGCAGTTCTTCGCCTTCGACCGCACCGTCAGCTACAACGGCCACTTCCTCCCGCTGCTCGCCGTCCAGGTCACCGAGCTGGCCGATGGCGTCTTCGTCGGCTGCACTGTCAACCACGCCGTCACAGACGGGACTTCATTCTGGCACTTCTTCAACTCCTTCGCCGAGGCCGCCCGAGGCTTGAAGCGGCCCTCGAATTCCCCGGATTTCTGCCGCGACAACGCGTTCGTCTCGCCTTCGGCGGTCCTCCGCCTCCCCGCCGGCGGCCCGGCCGCGACGTTCTCCCAGGACGAGCCGCTGCGCGAGCGGATCCTCCACTTCAGCCGAGCCGCGATCCTGAAGATGAAGTCAGTAGCCAACGGCGCCGGCGTCTCCCCGGCGATGGTCGAGATCATGGGGAAGCGGAGCAACGACGGCTTCCTGGCCGGGAACGGAAAGGTAGCGCCGACGGAGATATCGTCGTTCCAGTCGCTGTGCGGGCAGCTGTGGCGGAGCGTCACGCGCGCGAGGAAGCTGGCCCCGTCCAAGACGTCGACGTTCCGGATGGCGGTCAACTGCCGCCACCGGATCGAGCCGCGGCTCGAGCCGTACTACTTCGGCAACGCGATCCAGAGCATCCCGACCGCCGCGTCCGCCGGGGAGCTTCTGTCCCGCGACCTGGGCTGGGCCGCGGGGCTGCTGCACCGGAACGTCGTCGCGCACGGCGACGCCACGGTGCGGCGGGGCGTGGAGGCCTGGGAGAGGGAGCCGCGGCTCTTCCCGCTGGGCAACTTCGACGGCGCGTCGATCACGATGGGGAGCTCCCCGCGGTTCCCCATGTACGCGAACGACTTCGGGTGGGGGCGGCCGCTGGCGGTGAGGAGCGGCAGGGCGAACAAGTTCGACGGCAAGATCTCGGCGTTCCCCGGCCGGGAGGGCGGCGGGTCCGTCGACCTCGAGGTGGTGCTGGCGCCGGCGACGATGGCGGGGCTCGAGAACGACGCGGAGTTCATGCAGTACGTCTCGTCCGTCGAGTGAAAAGCAAAGAAGATAAGGGGGAAAAAAAAAAAAAGCTTGGAAAAATGAGTGACGTGGCTGCCACCGCAAAAGATCATATCTTCTTGTGATTGACCGTAGATATTTTTCCAGATTCGACAGTGACACGTGTCGAATACCCGATGGTCGTTTGCAATGGAATGGGCAGTGTTTGCTTGGACGTTGACTTGACCGGAAAATTCCAAGTGATTTGAGAAACTTATCTCCTCATTTATCAAATTTAGAGACTAAATCCCAAGTAATATATCGAGTGATTGATCTTTATCAACACGCTATCTTTCAATATAGTGAAAAATCTAGAGAGGAAACTCTCGACCCTTTCTCTTCTCTCCCTCTCACGGCAAATAAAAAAGAGTTAATCTGCAACATCCCATCGGCTTTTCCAAATATAAATTCGTCAAATTCCACGTCCGGCTCTCGACATATCGTTTGAAATACGCCCCCCTAGGCCAACGTCGAGATGGGCGTCCTTCAATAAAGTACGGGTATCATTCAATACATGCAGCAGACCGAACCGGACCGGATCAGGCCATGATGGAGACTAGTCAAATTCCTCACCCTTAAAAAAGAAAAGGAAATTGGATTTTTACGTTGTTTAGTTAAAACGTGATAAGGGTTTATTCCCTTGCTCCAGTCATCAAGGTAACCGTCTCTCAATTTCCCGAGGGACAGGATGGGACTCATTCGTACCGAAAAAGAGAAAGTTGACGGGGTCAAACGAGTCGGGAAAGTCCAGGTCGGACGACGGACAACTTGGGGGAGCTCCTTTGTACTGGTTCATCGATTGGAGGGAAAAATTGTCAAATCCTGAGGGGGATCATATCATCTTTTGGCCCCGCCCTCTCGTTTTTTCGCTTCCCATGAGTGTAGAAAGATCCTCTCGGATTATCCTCGGATATTACGACACTAACTAGAGACCATAGGAAACGGGGGTACCGATCCGACTTTATTTCAGCTCGCATCGGGTGGTCCAGTGATGGGTTCGTTCCAAATGAACATTCCAACACCCCTGATAATGATCCTCCCTTCCCACCTTTTCAATCATAGAAGAAAATACACTTGGCAGAAAACGAGGGAGATAGGAACTTCATCTTCCGGGTAGATCTCGACCAAGCAATGTCCGTCTAGTTCATGACTAGGGACGCAATATATAACTCTCGTCTAGAGCAGTGCAACACTTAGAATAATGAAGGTAGACAAGGTAACAGAGACTTCTTTTCTATTTCCCTTTCAGAAATCATGGGGATGCACTATAAGCTTTAACGTCTTACATTCATCTCATCAGTTTCTCAGCATTCGAAAGAGATGAAGTGTTTCTGGTTCGAACAAAAACAGCTGCACAATCAAAGTTTGAAAGCCCAAAAAGACCTTGTCGAGCGAAGAATGAAGACGGTGAATAACAAATTACAGTTACCAACAAGACTTGCCAACACTTTTTCCGACAGAATTCCCGCCATCCGGACATGGCACCAAACCTTTCCAGCATAATCTAACTTAAAAGAACCAAATGAAAGGGGTTTACACTGATCTCAACAGATGGTTGGGAGGGTTTACCACCGGTACACTTTATGACGATGTTAACAATTTCTTGATACCAGCCTTTTGCTCGGAAGTAAGCCGCGTAGGGAACTTAATGTTGAACTTTATCCTCAAGTTCCCCCTCCGGGAAGGTTCTTTGGGGATGGGCATGCCTTCCCCTTTAACGACTTCTTCATATGTAGGTCCTATGACGGAGTTGATCGGGACAGTAAGATCTCGGCCATCAAGCGTTGTTATCTGCGCGGTGTATCCAGTGAGTGCTTCCACCAAGGAAATCTTCTGGGTAACAACAAGATCATTCCCATCCCTCTTAAAGACACCATGAGGCTTCTCGTCGATAATAAAGACAAGATCCGAGGGTATAATGCCCCGCTGTTCATTTCCCTTCTCTGGGAATGTGATCTTTGTTCCTTTCTTCCAACCTGGCTTAATCTCGATAGTAAGAATTTCCTCTACTGTGGTAGGTCTCCTATATGAGAAACAATCAGAAAACAGCAGAAACTGGTAAGAACACAAATACTAATGTAGACTAATCAAGGACACTGAAATTCTTGGTCAATGACCGTATCTCAAACTTAGGTATCTGTAAGCATATAGTTTTACATATAAGCTCAAAATCTCCAAGAGGAAGTTACTGAATGACGCACCAATATCACCATGACCCAAGTCACTGAAGGATGTTTCTTGTACAAATCGTAAGTGCTTAAAATACAAAAAGAATTAAAGGAAAAAAAAAACAAAACAAAACAAAACATGACTAGATTTTTGAACCATATCAAGCAATGGAGACTCCCCAGCCAAGAAAGTCACTTTTAGTTCCCTTGACACATCAATTTTATGCAGTCAATGGGAGATTTTTTAGATTTCCAAGCACATAATTGTTAAATTCAGACCAAACGATGCTTATAACATGATACAATCCACATAGAGAACTCACAAAAAGATCAAAAAGAAAAAGGTCACTTGGCCCAACCAAAGTTCTTCACTTTCTGAACTCACTTCTAAGAGCAACTAAAATGGCCACCAGAGCCCCTCATAAGCATATATGCATAAGGGCTGACAAGCATGACCTCACAAGGAAGAGAAAAAAAAAACACCAGAGACCATCATTGACCAAAGTACAACTTGTGGATTAGATGCCACTTATAAGACAACTTGGTGCAGATGCATGATCACCACGTATAGAGGTTAAAAGTGGTTTTGGAGAATGATGTGGCATTAGACAAGATCCACTTGATCTCAAAGGTTACAAAAAAATGCCTTACCATATTCTCTCTCCAGAGAAGCCTATTTAAATCACTAGATCAGGCAAACTGGGAGAGGGAAACTTATTATGTTGGTTTTTCCCCCAGAAAAAAACAAATTTTTGATCTCTTGCAAAATTAAATGGAAACGGAGCAAACAAAAAGATTTACACAATTCAGTCAACACAAACCACTTCCACAAAGAGGGCAGCTCAAAATTCATCAAGGCAGAGTGAAAATGCGTCTAATAAGAATATCAGCATTTATTACAAAAGAGCAGAACACCTACAAATTTCTTCACTAAATAACTTCTACATCAGCCATATGAAGATATTTCCTTAGCAGCCTAGCTGTTGTTATCACATTAATTTTGCAGATGCCTGAAAAAGATAGCTCAATGCATATTGCAAAGTAAGTTATCTCTGCTAGGAGAGTGAACTCAATTTAGATCAGGACAATTTCCAGTAAATATTCTACCAAGGACTGCCAAAGAGGCACAATGACTGTCCATTGAGACAGTTACAAAGAAAAATAATGACGCGTTAACTTTGAAATGACATATTTAATGTATTATTACATGGAGATATGCTTACATGATACTCAAATGGATGAATCCTCCTCAGAATAGCAAAGTAACTTCTCGAGAAATTATATTAATTGGGAAAAAACAGAAAAAGGGAAACATCAGCCACGAGATTCGGAAAAAGTGCTAAAGCTGGTGAAGAAACGGAAACTTCATCAGTCATATAAAGGCAAAAATACAGTATTTGTCACTCGTTTTTTCATATTGCACTTCCTAAAGATACAACCCTACTTCCTAAAGATGCAACCCTTCTCAACAAAGCAGACTTGGAAAATTTATATATCCCTAAACCTAAATCACAAATTGATAGAAGTCCATGCTTATGCTTTTTAAGAAGGAAATCATAACAGATGCAAGTAATAATGACCATTTTATCTTCAAAGCACCAACCTGTCAGGCAAGCATCATTCAGGATCACACTGAGATTGTCAAGAGTCTCCTAACTTACACCACCCCTCTCCCCTTGCCTTTTCTCTCTCTCTCTCTCCACACAAGGAAATTTTCTTCTATAAAACATAAGGACCAAACAAAAAAAAGGTTGTCACTAACTGCTGACCAATAAAACTAAAAAAGCTTAGGAATCAGGGTATTTGCATCCCAAGATATAACAAGAAACAAATTCTCTGGAGCTCAAAACTGCTGATTCACAACATTTACAGACAGGTCTATACTACAAAGGAAATTATACCACTACAAAGGAAATTATACCATGGTCCAACCGTCTGATCAGCATACAAGAGGGCAAATACCAGCCTAGGTGAAAGTCTTTGAGTTAAGATTATACAGACTTCGTTCTTTTCTTTTGCTTTTAGTGATTCAGGAAATATTGCGCATGACCACACTTCAAAGGAGTGTTTTAGACCAGCTGAAACCAATCAGAAAACATTGAGTAGGGTGTTTGTGGTGTTTGTGGAAGTGTACTTAAATTATCTGGTGGACTTTTCCGTATCAGTTTCCTACTGGATATAGCATAAGACTGCAAAAAGCACTATAGATATTATCCACAATATCATAGTGCCCATTACACCACAAAAAGCACTATAGATATTATCCACAATATTATAGTACCCATTACACCATAAAAATAAAAATAAAAGAGAAAGATTTATAAATTAAATAGTTGGATCTATCAAGTGACCCTCCTTGACAAGCTAGATTTATAAATTAAAAAGTTGGATCTATTAAGTGACCCCCTTTGACAAGCTACAATGAACATCAACAATCTGGCAATTAGTGTAGCCATGACATATTTGTGTTTGTGATTCAAGTCAAATCATGTCAGCCTAAATCATCTCAATTTTGATTATGCATGCCAAACAATTAAATTATCACGAAAACGTATTAGTTAATGTCATGTCGTGTCGACATATAAAATTATGCAAGTCCTGTTAGTAATATTCGGGTTCTCTCTGTAATTCGTGTTTTATATCTTGTGGTGTAAACATGTCTTGTCCAGAACTGCGAGCCCAACAAATCACAATAACCAATCTCCATTGAAACCTTAACAATGAAATCTATGATGGTGAGAAATTAAAAATGGTAGGAAGATATGCAACTCTTGTTTTGGTCTGTCAATATGCAACTCTTACCGGTGGAAGAAAAAAAACTTGACTTTCCTGTCATACTATTTATTACTAATCACAAATAATCCATCGTATGTGGAAAATATCAAATTGCGCCAATGCATCCCAAGCATCAACCTTAGATGTACAGACCACAAGAATTGATGTAGTCCATCCAGTAACCTATCACCTTCAGACTTCACTCAGACATTTGCAGATCTATGCTAAAGTCTAAACATTGTCTAGGTATTTGACTAAAAAATGTGGACTATTGTACATCAATTTATCTCATAACTAGCAATATGGTTCCTAAGGATTGGCGTGTAACTATCTTTTCTTTAGTAGAAACTTCTCTCTTCATCCACCCTCCATTAGGGTGTTGCATAAATCATTTAAACGCACAAGCAAAACAAGAAGAAGAAAAGGAATCAAATTTCTCTAGCCATTGTCCGTCTTACGGTACTTCATGCTGATATATAGGCAACATACAGAGAATTCTGTAAGAACTGGTGAAATTGACAGGCTCAAGCATGGTACTAAGTGGGGGGGAGAGAGAGAGAAAGAGAGAGCAACAACACTCACGTAACGTCAGCAGTCAAGTCATTACATCTGTAGGAAAATCAAAAATATTTATAGACTTTCCATTACACGAATATCGGGACAAACGTTAATAGAGATGACGACAAGACTACGATATCGGGACACCACCTGGCTCGTGAAAGAGAATCTATTGCACATGAACTGCATTGATGACACAGTCACCGTCCCACCTTGAGTTCGTTAACACGGAAAATGACAGCGATAGAGATTTAAGTTGAGACGTCCAATGCAAAGCAGCAATACATAGCAAAAGCATCAAAGTAACGACTGAAACCAAAACTGGGAAAGTTAACAGTTTCCGAATTCATAAGAAGAGCTAAATTAAGCCATTCAGTAGCAAATCTAAAACACTCCAGTAAAATCATATTGCCTTGTGCCTGAACATCACCATATAAGTAAAAAAAATGCATCAAAACCGACGCAAGCTTACCCGGAACTATCCATGACATCTCTTGATATCTTCATCTTCTTGGTGGTCCCTTTGTACAGATCCTCCAAACTACAAGGCAACGTCCTCTCGATCGGCGGGGCCTTCCGCGGCATAGAGGGCATAGAGCCCTCTCCACCGCCGCTCCGCAGCGACGCGAAGATATCCTCCCCGAACATGCCTCTCGGGAAATTCGACCCACCCCCCGGTCGCGGCCCGCCCATGTCGCCGAACGGGCTCGTGAACCCGAAGAACTCCGAGAAGATGTCGTCGGCGCTCCTCGGGTTGAAGTGGAACGACGTCGGCCGGCCCCCGCCGCCAGCGGCCGCTTCGGAGTACCCGCCGGCCCCTGGCGGCGGGAACTGACCCTTCAGCCCCTCCTCACCGTACTGATCGTACACCGCTCTCTTCTGGGGATCGCTCAAAACCTAATCAACCCACAAACGCACGCACATCCAAGAGGCAAAGACGATCGAAACCCAATTCAAAACCATCGCTTCCGCGCAGAATCGGACACGCACTCGGCACGCAAACGCAACGAACGGACGGAGAATCGAAATCGGACATGCAACGCGAGAACGGATCCGAAAAGGAACAAGAACAGGAGGAGGTAAGGGAGGGGAGACAGGGAGAATGTACGTCGTAGGCTTCGGAGATTTGCTTGAATTTGGCCTCGGCGTCCTTCTTGTTGTTGGGGTTCTTGTCGGGGTGCCACTTCATGGCCAGCTTCCGGTACGCCTTCTTCAGGTCGTCGTCCTTGGCTTGGCGGTCCACCTGCAGAACCCTGTAGTAGTCGACGCCCATGCTGCCTCCTCCTCCTCCTCCTTCCTCCCTCTCCCTCTCCCTCTCCCTCTCTCTCTCTCTCTCTCTCTCCCTCTCCTCTGCTCTGCTCGGTTTTCTCTCTCTGTTTGCTTGCTTCTTCTTCTTTTCTTCTTCTTCTTCCTGGTTTCTGATTGAGTGATTCTCTGTGGGGAATTGGGGGAGAGCTGCGATTTGGATTTTGATGGATTTTTTGCTGGGTGTGATATCTGGGTCGGGTGGTCGGAGCCTTTGATGGGCCGGGCTTTCAGTGGGAAATGCAAATTGTAATGGGCCGAATACTATTTTTTTGGGCCGAATTACTTTATTATCTATCTAAGAAAATCATCAAAAAAGTTATAAATCGTTTGTATTGATGCCAATTTATAACCTAAACATTTTATTAGTATCAATTTACTCATAAATTTTTTGATTTGATATCGATTTAGTCCTCATCCAGCATGAGGGTGTTGGTGATGCTTGTCGGCTTGAGGGAGGAGAAGGAAAAAAGAAAAAAGAAATTGAAAAAATATAAAAATGTTATCAAAAGTTATCAACGTTATTGTTAGCTGTGCCATGTTAGCTAATTGGTATCCATGTTAACAAAATCCAATCAAAATTAGTTGGAATGATTGAATTAGTATCAAATTAAAAGGTTTAAAACTATATTGGCACCGATGCAAAAGGTTTAATTTTCTTTATACTTTTCCTTCTCTTTTTTATTAGATGACTTGGCATGGTTCATGTGAGACTAATATTGTGTCACTTATACGATTAGGTGTCATCATTTTTATAACTCTATAGGAGTTCATGCAAAATTTATAAAATTATGGTAAATTTCATGATGTACATTGCACATGATAGGGATGTAATGATATCACAGTGATAAGTCATGCGACACATATATGAGACAAGATATTTTCTTTCTTTGTTAATTGTGTATCGCTCTACTTCCGAAAATCATATAGTGATAAACAATGTATTGCATGTTGATTTCAGAAGGGGAAAGTTCGAACATCAAATCATGCGATTCACCTCTTGTCGATTAATCAGGGAATGAGACCTACTATTAGTTTTTGTAGACTATCCGTCAAGAAACAATCCGGAAAGAGAACAAAAACTGAAAACTCAAGAAACAACTTAATTAAGATCAATAAAAGAATTTAAGGGTCTTGTTATTATTTGGTACGGGGTTCTGACTAATCATGCTTCATTAAGAAATGTATACATTTTTAAGATGCTAATTGCACATAATAAGATAAAGACGGTGAATTAGAAGTGACGAACTTTCATTTATTGAAGTTTTTTCAGAAGTTGCGTGTTAACAAAACCCAAATGTTAAAAGCGGTCAATTGACATACATACTCTTAATTTAAAACAACGTTCAGGTACCCAGTTGAGGTAATAGAATGGAAATAAGTGAAAAATTCACAAGTCGCTTTATTGATTTACCATGTTCGTATGACTACTATGGATGGTCATGTAGCATCTAGGATTATTCCATCATAAGAGGGGAAAAAATGAACCTTATTAAGAATTATTCCATCATAAAAAAATTAAAATAAAAGATGAAGTTTTAAGTGTGTTTAAGTATACTTTTAGTCTCTAATTATTGTTAAATGGGCGATGAGATCCTTGAACTCTTTTTCATGTAATCGAATTCTCTGACTTATTTATTAAATTACATAGTCAAATTCCTTCAAATATTTGTTGGCAATTTTGCAGTACTGGTGTACATGAATATTAACATGGAATTGATGCGACACATCGCATTCTCAAAATAAATTATTAAATAAAAAATAGTGAAAGGGAAAGGGGGTAGGGGAGATCTGTCCCTTTTCACCACCACAACTCCTGATGAAGGTCAAGTTCAGGAGATTTTATAGGACGATTGTTAACTATTTGAACATATTAATCTATTTAAGAAAGACATAATTTAATATTTAAATATTTTATTACTTCCCTTCACACTTAATCCGATCTTTTTGTCTAATATTAAACATGAAAATATTTTTATTAGGGAGGCAAATTCGAGTCTGGTAAGTTTCAATCTTATGACCTCCTATTTTAGTACTATTTAAAATTTGATGAGACAACTATTAACTTTTATAATAGCTTGAGTTGTTAATAGTTAGACTGTTATAGAAAAGTATGACTTAATATTTATATATTCTATCAAAGTGAAAGGCAAGCTAGCTGTCACACTTGTCCAGGCGAGACCTCGTCTTGCCAAGACTTATAAAAGTAACCCCTCACCACCGAGTGAGGACCTCCTGATCCTTGTTGTGACCCTCTTGCAACTTTTTCTAATTTTCGTTCATATCATCGACATAGAGTCCCCCTTCAACTTCATTCTTAATTTATGTCATATAATTAGCTATGTCGGATCCATGAAATCAATGGAATCACCAAATGATCAAGGTCATTGCATAAATTAAAAGGAACAAAGTTACAAAAGAACCTCCAAATTATGTCCATCCAAACACATTTACCCTAAGCTTTTTGTATGACATTATAAAGCCCAAACTTGTATGTATTTAATGCATTTACCTCAAATTTTTTTCTTATAATATCAAAAGTTTCAAACTGTATGCATTTACCTTCTATTGAAATTCTATTAATGCACGGCGCTAAAAATCCTAGGTGGTTGCCTACATGGATGACGAAAAGCAAACGAGGCTAACATGATATTCATGTGACAAAAATATGTTAATTTATCATATGTTATTATTTTCTTGTTTTCTTTTTTCCTTTTTTAACTTCCTCTTTCATTTTCTTCCTTGATTTGGTGATGGTGAGGATTGTGACAATGGTGATAATAAGGATAGTGGTGGCAGTGAAGATGAAGGAGGAAGGGAAAAAGAAATAAAGGAAAAAAAAAATCTTGATGGAGCATAAATATGTGTAGAGATTGGGCAAACTTACTTGCATTGATGAAGTACTTTACAATATATACATAGGGTTTAGGGATAAAAACAATACAATGACAATTATGCCCTTTAGTATAAACCCAATTTGCCAGTACTTGAATGTAAACATGTCAACAACTTGTTCTTAAAATTACAAAATAAATCACGTGCGACTGGTTTTGTGAACAAGTCTGCGAGTTGGGAGTGACTGGGAACATAAAGAGTACGAAAAGTGCAATCTTGAATTTTTTCACGAACCAAGTGACAATCAATCTCAATTTGTTTGGTTCGTTCGTGGAAGACAAGATTAGTGGCGATGTGGATGGCCACTTTATTATCACAAAAAAGATTGACAGTGGTAGTGTTGACATGGAGATCCGAGAGAAGCATGTGAAGCCATGTGAGTTTGCATGCAGCAGACGCCATAGCACGATATTCGGCTTCTGCTGAGGAACGGGCAACAATGGTTTGTTTTTTGGAAAGCCATGAGATAGGACAAGAACCAAAAAATATGCAATAGCCAGAAATAGATCGTCGGGATGTAGAACCAAATGCCCAATCAGAAATTGTATAACCATTAAGTTGGAGAGTTGAATCAGTTGGGAAAAATAAACTAGTGCGATGATCATGCTTGAGATACCACACAATGCGAAGGGCAGCATTCCAATGGTCTTCATGAGGAGAGTGCATAAATTGACTAAGATGATGCACTGCAAAGAGTAAATCTAGATGAGTTACTGTAAGATATAATAATCTACCAATAAGTTGTCAATATGAACTTGGATCCTTAAGAGTTGGAGAGGAGTCCAAAAATTGTATATTAGGTTCCATCGGAGTATCAATAGGACGTCCACCAAGAAGACCAATGTTAGACAAAATATCAAGAGCGTATTACCTTTGTGACAAGAAAATCTCAGACTTGGAACGAGAAACTTCAATGCCCAAGAAAAATTTGAGAGTGCCCAAGTCCTTAATACAAACTTGTGTGTTGAGAAATCGCTTGAGAAGTTGAATCATAACTTCATCATTACCCGTTATAACCAAATCATCAACGTAAACAAGGACAATGGTTAAGAGAGAGCCACGGACTAATGTAAAAAACAAATAGTCTACCTTTGACTGTTGAAAACCAACATCAAGTAGTGCAGAAGAGAATTTAGCAAACCATTGCCTCGATGTCTATTTAAGGCCATAGAGTGATTTCTTAAGTTGACAAACTAAATTCTCCCCCTTAGTATGAAAACTTGGTGGAAACCTCATGTAGACCTCTTCGTCAAGATCACCATGCAAAAAAGTGTTATTCACATCTAATTGGTAGAGATGTCAATGACGAATTGAAGCAAGAGCTAATAAAGTGCAACCAGTTACCATTTTAGCAATAGGCGTAAATGTGTCATGGTAATCAATCCCTCTGTTTGAGTGTAACCCTTTGTAACGAGCCGAGCCTTGTAATGCTCAATGGTGCCATCATAATTATATTTGATTTGGTAAACCAATTTACATCCAATGGGATGTTTGTTAGGAGGAAGATGAACAATATCCCAAGTGCCATTTTGTTCAAGAGCTTGTATCTCAGAAGACATTGCCTCCCGCCACTTGGGAGATTGACAGGCAGCATCATAAGTTTTAGGTTCTTGTTAAGAGGAGATGGAGGCTTAAAAGGCACGATGAGTGGATGAAAAACGTGAGTATGATAAATAGTTGGATAAAGGGTTAAAAGTACCTGATTCAGCTACCTTAGAATCCGAAGAGGATTGATTGGAGGCCCCAATAGCGCAATAGTAGTCCTGAAGATATTCGGGTGGATGGCGTTGTCGAGATGGCCAAGGCATGGCTTCGGGTTCAGTTAGTGATGGTGCGATCATGGGTGCAGGAGGTTGAGGAGTTGAGGGTCGATGCAAGGACTGGGGTGGAGGGAGGTGGGTATGTTTCACCAAGGTTAGGTATGGGTAATGGAAGTACTAAGGTATGTTTGGTTGTGGTATGTTTGATGGTTTGACGGAAAGGAAAATCTTGTTCATAAAAAATGACGTCGTGACTGGTAAAAATTGTTTGGTCTTGAAAGTCATAGAGATGGTAACCTTTGTGGTTTGTGGGATAACCAATTAGAACACATTGGTGAGATCGTGGACCAAATTTATCGGAGTGAAGATGACCGGTGGAAGCATAGCATAAAGAGCCAAAGACACGAAGATGAGAATAGGAAGGTGGTTTGCCATAAAAAAGTTAATACGAGGTTTTATTGTGTAGGAGAGGGCTAGGTAGTCTATTAATGAGATGGGTAGCAGTTAAGACACAATCCCCCAAAAGTGAAAAGGTATGCTAGAATGAAAACGCAATGCACGAGCAACATTGAGCAAGTGATGATGCGTACGCTCAACAACTCCATTTTGTTGAGGAGTGTGAGGGCAACTACATTGGTGGTGAACACCATGTGTGAAAAAAAAATGTTGTGAGCGAGAGGAAAGGAATTTAGTCCCGTTATTAGATTGAACATTTTGGACTTTGGTTTGATATTAAGTCTCAACAAAAGTAAGGAAGTGAATCATAAAGTCAATTGCATTAGACTTAAAAGTAAGCAAAAAAATCCAAGTATAGCTCGAATAGTCAACAACAATAGATAAAAAATAACGACATGTCTTATGTGTAAAATGAGAATAAGGTCCCCAAATGTCAACATGAATAAGCTCAAAAGAATGTGAAGTAGTAATAGTGTTAAACGCAAAAGACAGACATGTTTGTTTGGATAAATGACAAGCATCACATGGACTAAATTGTTTTGTTGGACTAAAACATAAAGTTTGTTGCAAAGTAGATAAAACTAACTCAGATGGATGCCCTAAGCAGGCGTGCCAAAAATGAGATGAAGAGGTTGTCGTAGAAAGAACAGTAGGTTTGGTAGGAATCTCTAGATAATAGAGACTACCACGCTCATGGCCCCGACCAATGATCTTCTTTGTTAAGAGGTCTTGAAAAATATAGTAGTTAGGAAAAAAATGACTGAGCAATTTAAAGTTTGAGTGAGTTTGGAGATTGATAGTAAGTTGTATTTGAAAGAGGGAGCGCAAAGGACATTATCAAGGGAGATAGTTGAGGTAAGGGGGGCTAAACTGTGTGATGTCACGGGGACACCAACACCATTTAGAATTCTAACGGTGGGATGTGGAGAGGAATAGTATGTTAGGTTTGTAAGGTGATGGGGTTCAAATGTGATGTGATTGGTGGCGCTAGTGTTAATGACCAAAGTATTGGAATTAAATGAATTCAAAGTTAAGTCGAGAACATTACTTGAGAGGTTGGCTTTCGGGATGTTTGCCTCTTGCAACAAGTGCATTGATTGCTTATACTGATCATTTGTCAATGGTGGAGATGCCGCATCAGAAGTATGACTGGACTTGTTATCCGAGAGTCGAGAGGAAGTATATGGCTGTCCACGCGTTGCTTGTGGTTAGGAGGGAAGCCATGAAGTCAATAACACACATCATGCGTATATCTCGGGATGCCACGGTGGGCACATCTTTCTTGGTTGCGAGACGTGTTCGTCTATTTAGCTAGGTTAGCAGATGAAGCGGGGGCACCAAGAGAGCTGGGCTGTCCATGGTATGAGGAATTCATGTACGACCGTGGAGCATTATTTTCCATGAGTGCTAAGCAAAGTGTTGGTTTGGTTGGATAGTGGGTGGTTCAATTGGATATGGCGATGTGACTCATCTTGAAGAACTAGTGCCATATGCACATGCAACACTAGGTAACGGATTCATTAGTAAAATCTGACTAATAACATTAGTGTACCTTAGATTGAGAACCATGAGAAATTGAAACAAGCGCCAATTCTCTTGTTGTGTGGTGATGATAGAATGAGCGAATAAGAACATTGCGGTAACGGATCCAAATTATTCAATTCATCCCAACAACTTCGCAAATTGTTGTAGTGCTTAGTCATGGCATCGTCACATTGAGCAATGGTGCATATCTTTTGCTCGAGATGAAAAATCCTAGAACCATTCGATGGCGAAAAATGTTCATGAAGATCGGCCCAAACATCCACAACTAACTCAACTTGTGAAGAGAACTGTTGGCACCAAATCTTGATGGATGGAATTAAGGATCCAAGATGGAATCATATTGTTCACACGAATCCAAGATGCATAGGCAGGATCTATTGCAAACTGGCTTTTTTTATTTCTCCAATAACAAACACATCTTGTTCTTGGCGGAAAGGGTCAATCTCCATGGCACGAGACCAATTGTTGTAATTGTCACCCGTAAGGACCATGCCAATGAGATTAGATCCTTGGTTATCAGAATGATGCAAAAAATAAGGGCTGTCCACCTGCTCATGTGCGGGAATTGTGGCTGAAGAGTTTTGAGACTCGGTTGCCATGATTACTTGCAGTCAAAAGAGTAGCTGTTGGCTTTGAGTAAAGAAACAGAGAAAAACGTGGCATATCCTGTGGAATTCAATTGGAGGCTATAAATGCGAAAGAAACCTTGAAAGTGATCTGATGAATTTATTTGCTCGGGCAAAGATGCGAACTTTACTTGGCTTTGCTGACGTGGTTGGTCTATGAAGGACCAGAAGCTCTCGATGATGCTTTAAATTCGTGCTTTTACCGTTGTTCTTTGGATTGCTGCAAGTCTTTCCTCTCTGTGAAAACACAGTTGAAAGAAACCCTAGCACTCGATCGTAGCCATTTTGTCGGAGCACGGCATCAATGCTACGGCCTCTTCCGTGTAGCAACAACAGCAATGATCGCAAGCGAGAAGGCTAAAGAGAAACGTGAGAGAAGGGCTCCAAGAATCGATACTCTAATACCATGTAGAGATTGGGTGAACTTACTTGCATTGATGAAGTAATTTATAATATATACATAGGGTTTATGGCTAAAACAATACAATGACAACTATGCCCTTTAGTATAGACCCAATTTGCCAATAATATGTGATGCAAGTCTAGGTTTGGGATTTTTTTGTCATAAAAAAATATTTGAGATAAATGTGTCATATATATATAAGATTGGAATTTTTTGTGTCACAATAAAAAGTTTTGGATAAATATATCATGGATACTTAAGATAAAAATGCTACATGGATACAAGTTTGAAGTATTTAATATCACGAAAAAATGTTGAAGTAAATGTATCAAGAAAATTGTCTAAAAAGTTTTAAACATATTGTTAATTGAATCATAAACTTTTTAATTTTGTGAGTTGGGTTCTAAATCTTTCAATTTTATCAATTGAGTTGTAAACATTTTTCACATTTTGGAAATGCAATCCATCTAGCTAATTTTGGTCAAAAGTCGTTGACGTGGACAAATTTATTGTTATATATATATATTTATTTATTTATTTTTTTCTTTTCAATTTTTTCTCCATCGGTCGCTAGGCCTTAGCGATGGCCGACAACCAACCAAAGGCCACAACTAGCGATTGACAAAGAAAAAATGAAAAGGAAAATGACAATACAAATAATAAAAATTCGAAAAAAAATATTATAAAATTATACACATCGGTTGTATGATGTAAAACGGCTAATTCACGTAAGCAATTTCAGGTTGAAATTGACCGAATAGATTACATTGCCAAAATGTGAAAATATTTAAGACTTAATTAGCAAAGTTTAAAAGTTTGTGACTAAATTGGTAAAAGTGCAATAAATTTTGGACATCTTAGACAGTTTTTCCTAAATATATTTCAACATACATAGTTTAAGACTTTTAGTAACTTTTATCCCAAATTAACAAAGGTAGAGATCTTGATTGCACAAAACTACACGAGCAACGCCGACCCAACTGCAGGAAGGACGATCTGAGAATTTGGATCCCGCATTGGACAAAGAGACTGGTAAACGCGTTCCGCATGTGCGCGCGAGCGCGAGTCATTGCAATCCCTTCCAGTCGTCCCTCACGATGAGGTCAAATCCGGGCTAGGCTGTTACCGAGGAGGAGGAGGAGGAGAGAAATCATGGGATGGGCGGTGATCACTAGCGAAGTCAAGATTGTTCTGCACGATGGATGATGGGATTTTCACCTCCACCCACGTGGCAAAGTGTCCAAAAGTGGAGTTCTCAACGGGGAGTTGAGGTAGAAGATTCCTTGGACAATCGCTAGGTAGTGGCGGGTGGGACCCCGGACATGATTGCATTAAAAAAAGACACCATCAAAAGCAAGGAGGCGGAAAAGAAAAAAAATACAAATTTACATATATATATATATATATATATGTTTTTTTATTGAAAAGAAAGAGAGAGATGGGGGAGAGAGGGAGAGGGAAAAAAGGACCTAGGAACAAGCGGTCGTAAAAATTGGAAAAGTCGGATGGGAACGTTTGACGAGTCATTGTTTTTTTTTCACCAATCGGCAAAACTTGCACATTCCATTTTCCCCAGAGCTCTTGTGAAATCCCTTTCCCCTTTTGCCCCCCCAAGCCAAAGTAAACGCACCCCCTTAAATCGTGTTTTACGTGAAGTCGTTCACTTTGACTGCGCGTGGCTACATATTTATATTTGAGGTAATGTCCCATTTTTAATGTTTAGACATGCACCGACATTTTGACATGGTTGTGAGAATAGTCATGGATAATCGCGATTACTTTGGACGGAGATTAAAAAGCGCATGTTTAAAGTTGCCCCAATCTCGATGAACCTTAGTCTACATGAGGGGGGCACTAGCCCTCTAGCTAGGGATGGCCTTTGACTGTGGAAACTTTCGTACCGTGATGAGGTCGTTCTTACAAGCTTGTCATTTGGCGATGAGGTAATAAAGCCCAACCAACTCTGCTAGTGGATGTGATTTCACCTTAAATTTATATTTGAGGAATATCCCATTTCAATGTTTGTGATTGAATTTGTAATTTCGACATGCACCGACATTTTGACACGGTTGTGAGAGTAGTCATAAGTAATTGTAATGAATTCGGACAAAGATTAAAAACCACATGTTTATAGTTGCCCCAGTCTCGAAGAACCTTAGTCTACACGAGGAGGGCACTAGCCCTCGAGCTAGGGATGGCCTTAGGCTGTGGAAACTTTCGCACCATGATGAGGTCGTCATTAGAAGATTGCCCCTTTTGGGCGATCATTTAATTTAACATTGTCATGCCTTAAACACGATATTCTATAACGAGCATGGAAATTCTACCGGTGATAACCAAGAGAGGCCGCCAATACAAGGTGACCTCCCTTTTCATCCTTTTTCGGCTTGCAAACGAAACAAAAGCACGTACCAAAGAATTTTGGGCCATCATGTCGTAAATTCACAACAGTTTCTAAATGCACGATCCCCTAATTTACAAAAAAGACATTACTTTTTCTCTAGGTACAAAAATTCTATCTAGTTTCTTGAGGCAACGGGTAATTCGAATTCGATACGTGGAAGCATAAATTACCCCATCCTTGACCCAAAAACATGTACGTAGGATTCCCCCATTTTAAAGAAAGGACATGAAAGGAAAAGAAAAAGTTCTCCTCCCACCCAAACATATATTTAGCCAAAAAGAAAAATCATATCACAATCTCTACACACACACACACACACACACACACACACACACACAGATATAATAATAATAATAATAATAATAAACACACACACAGATATAATAATAATAATAATAATAATAAAATCACAGATTCATTAAAACAATAAAATAATCCAAATATTCTCTCTCTCTCTCTCTATCTCTTCACCCCTCACTGTCTGGACAACAAAAAAACTAAAAACAAAGCAGTAGAAAGCAAGACTTCTTGTCGAGGGAAGGAAGAAGGAAGGAGGAGGCACCACAATCGCCTCCGTCGCCGTCGCCGCCGCCGCCGTCGCCGCCCCCAATCGCCGGCCGACGCCCTGCCATGGCGCACGCGGAGAGCGGCCGCGGCCACCCGGCGTCGTCGGAGATGTACGTGCCGCGGTCGATGCAGGTGTGGCGGGGCCTCATGAACTGGCTCGCCTTCTTCCTCCAGGTCTTCCTCCAGATCCTGCGCGGCACCCCGTCCCTCGCCCAGTTCCTCTCCTACATCGGCCTCCGCCAATCCTTCCTCTCCTCCTCCTCCGCCGCCGCCGCCGCCTCCTCGCCGCCGCCGTCGGCGGTGGCGGCGGCGTTCAAGCCCTTGCCGGTCGTCGAGATCCCCCTCCAGGAATCCTGCCCCCGGGCACGCCGGCTCCGACAGCGACGTCAGCGTCACCGCCGCCGACGACGACGACGACGATCTCCTCGCCGTCGAGAAGCTCACGGTACTCCCGCTTCCTCTCGCGTCCGTGTTTCCCCTCCCGTTTTCTCTCTTTCTGGCCGATTCCGGCGGCGGGTGGATTCTGGGTTCAGTTGCTGTCGCTGACTCGGGCGTTTTTTCCTCTTTTTCCCTCCTTTTTCGAGCTGTTGCTGCTTCGATTTTGGTTAGTTAAGAAGATTTTTGGAGCCGTTTGGTGATGGGTTGAGTGAATTAATGCTCAAGTTAGGAGCTTTAAATGGTCAGCGGAAGATCTCAAATTCGAAGTCCTTCCTTAAACTCCGCTAACAGGTTTAGGAAGTTTCGAATGTTTGCTTGTCACTTGTTACGCATGGTGCAGGATGTGTTCGATTAGCTGTATATGCATACTGTGATAATTTGGTAATGGGTTGTTCATGAACCTCGCCGACATCGCAATTACTGCTCTGTTGCTTTTCATTTCGTTTCGACCTTCTATGTAAGTATTGATCATTCGGATTGAACTCTCCATAGTCGAAAGTTTTACTTTGGAAGAGATGATGGGGGAAGATGTCGGGAGAGATGTACTGCGTTTCTTGCTAATTTCCAGTTTGGTGTACGGTTTAAACACATATGCGCTTGAGTAAATGTAAATTGGTTATTTCATGAGGTTAATTGGTTAAATATGCCTTCATCCACGTGCAGATTGTTCTTGACTTAGATGAGACTCTAGTGTGTGCATATGAAACGTCTAGCTTGCCGGAGGTTATCCGTTCCCAAGCAATAGAAGCTGGATTGAAGTGGTTTGAGTTGGAATGCGTTTCTTCGGATAAGGTCTCTCTCTCTCTCTCTCATGGTCTAATTTTTTGAGCGTGTATTTAATGTGGTACATGCTTTTTAAAGGATCGTGATGGGAATCTTTTGAGTATGTCATTAATGTTGTGCTTGCTTATTAAAGGAATGTGATGGGAAACCAAAAGTGAACTACGTAACGGTGTTTGAACGCCCTGGTTTGCATGAGTTCTTGAAAAGGGTTGGTGAATTTGCGAACCTTATTTTATTTACCGCGGGTCTTGAAGGTATTGCCATTTTTTATTTTTTTTAATCAATTTCATATTGTTTGTCATCTTTCCATGAATTTGTCCATTAGCTTAACTACTTGGGCTTCCTACAGATTATGCAAGACCACTTGTGGACAGAATAGATAAAGACAACCTGATTGGAGAACGTCTTTATCGCCCTTCGACCGTCAGCACGTAAGCATAATTCTGTGTATCCTGTTATTTGCACTTAGGATAATGTGAGCACCATTTTAAGTGATTTGTGCTGATTGTTGATTTCATTCAAAGGAATTACTTGAAATTAGACATTCAAGGATAGGAGATCAGTTCCAGCTTAGGACTAACCTCATCCTCTCTTTTTCCTCCAATCTGATGTACAAGTTGTAAAACTATGGACAAGTGAAAGTTGCAAAAGGTAAAGGATTTGTGGATGAACTATGCCCAAATTGCAATGTCTCTCCGTCTTTGTATGTTTCAGTCTTAAATTGGATTTGAGGTCTTAATCATAAGATGCTGTCAAAGTTTTGATTTGTTGTTAGCTTAGAGCATATTACTTTCCAACTTGGAAAAGCAGTTCATCTAGCATGATAGTCTGGATTTTTCTCTTGAAATATATAAGATATTGGGTTTTTCAAGGCTATGTTGGGTTGTGGCTAGTAAACACTATAGTTGTTTGCTGTTGCATATTATGTTAGCCTGCAGATCATAGATCTCAATTGAAAGCTAGTGGAGTTGGTGCAAGTTACTTAAAATTAGTTAGTTCTATTGTCAGAAACCTAAACTAGTTTTGGTTCTGAGTGGGGTAAGTGATCAGGATCAGTTGGAAAACATACTCTCTTTCACTCGAAACTTTTTCTCTTTATCCAAGTTCTCTCCTCATCCACAGTGAGAGATTATTCACTTCAGTCTCTTACAGCAATGGTGTGCCTCCCAATTACTTGATCTTATGAATCAATTTGGGATGCATCAAGGAAATGATATAACGTTGCTACTCACAGAACTTTTGCTGTTGCTTCAACCCCAACAGTCCCATTAGGGTAGTGGATCTGGTCGGCTTATGTTACTGGGTAGATCTGCAAGCATGATGAATGAGGTTGGAGCAGTTTTAATTCACTGACTGATGGATAGATTTGGTAGCTTGAGGTTGTGTTGTGAGACGACCTTTCAACTGGAATAGTGGTGAATAACAAAAGTTGAGGTAAAGGTCTTAACATTGTTTTCGTGACATATGAACAGCTAATCTGGGACGAGAGAAGTACGTGGTTTCGTCATATATCTTCTCTATGACTACAACTATGTTTACTCCAAAAATAAGATTGCTTTGTATCTATAAAGGAGGAAGAGGTTGCATAGATGTTCTTCATTTGAAAAACCATTGGAATCTTGACTACATTCATGGAAAAGGATGGTCAATAAAGAATTATTTGAATGTGTAAGATCTTGTGCAAATACAATTAAAATGAGAAATCTTTAAATGTGTTAAGAGAGTTGGTGCCAGTCTTAAGCTTTGTAGTAACTGTGTTGCTCAAATTGACTTGAGATATCTATCAACTGGTAATGATATGATAATTGAGAAGTGACCACTTTTTCAGAGGATAACTTGCATAATAATGTATTGCCACTGATAATAGTAATCTGTATAGTCAATGTTTTTGAAGCAGACAGTGGCAGCTTTGCCTGGTTGGATTGGGTAATAACCTTAAGTCTGCTTCTGCTTCATCTTCGGCCTGTTCCTGTAAAAAAAAAGGATAAAAACTGGTTATGACCCAGAACAACAGTATAAAGGGGGATTGATCAACACATTTTGACCTGCATTTTGGTTTTTGTGGAATGGGAAAGGAAAGAGAATCAGACCCCTTCCCTCCTGTAGCAGTACATGAGACTCTTCCACTTTGGCTAAGGTTCTCTTTGCTCACTGTTGACACCATGTTAATTGTTACTGACCATTAGAAATTCTAACCCAAAAGGTTAAGCCATTAAGTCAATTGAGACTACATGTATATAAGGCTCATGGAAACCCTGTATTCATATGATGTGGGATAATTCTTTAATACCAGTGAAGGCTTTATAGTTTATACAGCTGCTTACACGATAGGAGGTGTGCAGGATTTGAACCTAATTTCCAAGATGCAAATGTGGGAATTTCGGCTCTTATGGCTGGGCATGCTTTTTCACTATTGCTTTACTATTTGTATAGATCGTATCACGCTAATTATGTTAACACGATACATTTAACTGGCAGTTCAATGCATCGAATCAGTTACATCACGAACTGCGAGTGTGACCAACCTTCATGTTGGTCCACTTTTGAAAAATTGGTACCTTTGTTGAAATACAAAATAACCATGTTCAAGGATGACATCTCTTTTGTAAGACATTTGGCAATACAAGACACTTTCATGTACTTCCATTTTTTCCTACTGATTAGAAATATATCAGTTAAGCATGTGGAGGATCTTACTACTGTAGTTCTTAAACCTAAAATGGTATGGTTTGATTTAAGAAAGAGACCTGGTTTTTTGGTAATGAATCTGCTTACTTCCTTGAAGTGGAAAATGGATTGTGATGTGCTGATTCCAATATAAGGTGACGTGAATGTTATTTTAGATGTTCCATTCTTTTCAGGGGAGGGATACATTTAGCAAATTAGCCCTGGACCTTTTGCTTCGATTTGTATATATTTCATGTTTCTAATTCGTGTGCTCATCAACCAGAAGTTCAGATTCTTACCTTTCCTGTGGGCCCCTGGTCTTGGCTACTAGCTTCGTGGACTTTGACCAGATTCATTAACAAGATTTGCACTATGCTTGAATCACAGGGAATATAGGGAACATGTGAAGGATCTATCTTCTTTATCAAAAGATTTGTGTCGGATAGTTATTGTGGACAACAACCCTTTTAGCTTTCTGCTGCAACCGTTGAATGGGATACCGTGTGTTCCGTTCTCGGCCGGACAGCCATATGATGATCAGGTACTTTAAATCCTTCCAGTATGGAAATTTTTTTACAATCTCCATAGTTTTATTACATCTTCCTGACATTAGTTTTATATAAAGCTTTTGGAGGTTCTCCTTCCTCTACTCAAGCACCTTTCTCTGCAAAGAGATGTACGGCCAGTCTTGTATGAGAGATTCCACATGCCCGAATGGTTTCAAATGCACGGTATTCCTGCCAGTGGTAATGGCTTTTGATTCAGACTACAAGAAATTATCTTAGGAGTGGAGACTCTGATTCATCTTTGTGCTACACGAGCTGGTGATTTGTAGTTCCCTCATCATCCGTCTTGTACATTAATAATAGTGTGAAAGGGGTCACTGCAATGTCAAGATTATTAGGAGTTGTGAAGGCAATTGATGCATCAGCAGAGGACTCAAGGGAGCAGGGTTGATGGACCGATGGAGGGCGGCATTCGTTTCTGTGTAATTAATCAGAAGTGTAGTTTCCAATCTGACCATCATTGAAAGAGGTGGTCTTAAGAATGGCCTTTGATTCAGAAGTAATTAGTTTGGTCAGTCTTGGAGCAATCAGAATGCTGGAATTATAGAAACTGTGCAGTTCAGGATTAGACCAGTCTGTTGAAGTTATGGAGTTTTCTTGCTTTGTGTTCTTGTAGCATGATGCCCAGTTGTTCAGATCCCCTTGTGACCGATCTTTGAATTTGGGGTTTCCTTAGCTGACAACGCAAAACATTAAAGGACTTCACCTTCAAGGCACGCGGTAACATTGCATCCTTTTTCTTGTTCAAACCGGCTTTGAGAGGAAACCTTCCTAGAACTCAATTGATTTGAAGATCCTCTCACTTAGGATCCTGCGGTTTGGGGTCGAGGATGCCACATCACCAAATGAGCGCCTAAGGATTGAGATTTAGATAATGAAAACGTCCGATTTGGAGTAATTGGAAGCTACCATCTTTTCCCGTATAGAAAATTGCTTACCCGCTTCAGCACCAACCGTAGGTCGATGGCCATCGCCCGCTCTCCATGGCTGTCGCCCGCTATCATCAACTCACCTCGGCGATGATCCACCAGAGACCGGTGAACTATCACTACATGACCCCTTTTGATGAAGAGAATAAGATGCTTGTACGGTAATGACAAGCTTCTTAAAAAACGCATTTAAGAGAAGTCCGTTGACTGGGAATCGTCGAAGTACTACGACTCAGCCACGGTGAGCAAACCTTGAGCAAGAGAGCCAACTGAAAAATTATTCAAAAAATCTTAAAATATATTGTACAAAAGCCAATTCAATCATAAACATTTTAATTCTGTCAATTTAATCCTTAACTTTAGAATGATTTTCATTAATTTAGTCCTCAATATTTCAATTGTGTCAATTTAATTCTGAACTATTTAAGGATTTGTCAATTTAGTCTTTCCAAATATTCAATAATAGGTTTAGGACTAAATTGGTACAATTAAAAAATTTAGAATTGAATTAGTTGTTTTTTATAAGTCTACGCACAATAAATTTGAGATCTTTTTTTTTCACATTTATCCCGGGAGACAACTATAACTCAACCAGCAGAGACAAGGAGGACACACACCACCCTTCCATTTCTATTCTTCTAAGCGTGCTCTCGTATGAAGTGCACCATCTGTAATTCTTTTAGGACTAGGCAGTTAGGTTATGATTGGTCGTTAGAATAAAATTCAAGTTAGGATTATATTTTATTCCGTGTTTAATTTTTGCATAAGATACGATAAAGTTGGATATAAAAGAGGGATATAACAAAATCCATAAATTTCATATCTAGTTCTATCATAGCTAGATATCCAAGTGACCAAACGCAGTGTTAAGGTAATATGGTTCTTAAGCTTATTGGCGAATAGTATTTTCTAAGGGTAATTATTTTGACATTCTAATGGTAAATTGATACTAATGCCCAATTTCACATGCAAATCAAACTGAGAGCACAATACAATGAAAGTTGTAAGCTGTGTTCCTCGAATGTTATCAGTTTTGGTACATAAATCTGGACAAAGAAAATAAGGGATGTCATCTCTATTAATTATGATGCATTAATGGTCATTACTTCCCCGAGAAAAGAAGTTCACGACCCCATAACTGCTTCTTCTAAGAACAGCATGTGAATGGAAGAATAGAGCGCTTCACATGGGGATAAAACCTTACTTTAATAACATATTTGAAAATCCAACTCAAAAGCTTAAGTTAATAAAAGGACAATCATTATATGTATATGAAGCCAATCAAAACTCTATTGATAAACTATATGGGATATATTAACAATCTCATTCAATTTTGTGCTAACTTTGAATTCAAGAAAGTCAATTATCGACGGACAAAAAAGAAAAGCTAAGAAAAATAAAGCATTAGATCTGACTCAATCAATTTCCCGAGGGAAAAGAAAAACCAAAAATTTTGTTCTCATTTGGAAAAATGCATCGGAATTGTAAGCATTCTATGCAAAATATAATTGAGAACTATCCCTTACGATTGACGCAATCAAATTTTAAAATTTTGCAATAAAGTCCTTTTGATTAATACTTCAGACTACGGTGCATGCCTACGTAGACTAAGCAAAGTGCACTTTTCAAAATAATTTTAGGAAAGAAGCCATAAAAGAAAAAATTTAAACTATACCAACTGTAATACATTTGTTTTAATTTTTTTTATAACACTATAAATCCCAAATTTGTACCTATGTAATACATTTATTCCAATAAAATTTTCTATAACACCAAAAAGCTCAAAACTTATTTTCATGTGATATATTTATTTTGAACTTGTACTCGTACGACACATTTACTATCCGTCAAAATTCCGTTAATAAATGCAACTATAAATTTAATGTGGCTGCCTATATGGACGACGGAAAGCAAAGATACTCAAGTGACAAAAATGTATCGACTCACTGTACTTTTTTTTTTCGTTTGCTTTTTGAACTTCCTCCTGCGTCTTCTTCTTCGGTTTGGCATGGTTGAGGACAGTGGCGATGGCAATGGCCATGACGACAGCTGCAGTGAAGACAAAGGAAGAAGGAACAAAAAAGAAAAAGAATAAAAAAATATTAATTAAGGGTAAATGTATAGTGCAAGTCTAAATTTGACATTTTTGTTGAAGAAAAAAATTGAGTTAAATGTGTTACATGGATGCAAGTCTAAGTTTTTGTATTACAAAAAAAAGTTTAGGATAAATATGTGATATAGATACAAATTTGAAATAAATATTTGTGTCAAAACAAGTTTGAAATAAATGTGTTATACTTGACATATTTTAGGACTTTTCGCAACTTTTACACCATAAGTTCGAGACTTGCCACCATAATTGACGAGTACACAAGATTTCACAAGTATGAGTTCAAATTTGCTTCTTTTTTTTTGGCAAAGATCTTATATTTAATTATGCCAACTATAAATTTCATAGACTTCATTGCATCTATAAGATATTGGACTTTCGAAGCAACTTTTAGCTGCTTGTGAAATATCTTTAGCGAAGAGACGCGGAGCGAACCACAATGAGTTGAACTCCAAAGTTGCCTCTATGTGCTATCTGTTACTCGGAAAATGACCCCCTACCCATTTTCAACGAAAATTTAGGCTTTATTTGCTTCGCAAAAAATGTTTCTCAATTTTAGAAAATATTTTTAACAAGTCATATTTCAAGGTAATGATAACATTTTCCAATATTTGATTGAATATTGAAAATGAACTGAAATAATATTTTTTGTCTTTTTATAAATAAAATCTAATTTGATTTTTTAAAAATAAATATACATTATTCGGACACTATTAACTTGTGCATGAGAAACCAAAAAACCAAGCATTAGTCCTTGGCTCGGATACTCGACACCTAGGCACAAGTAGGGTCGACACCTAAGCACAAGCAGGGGCACCGATCTCGAGTACACAAAAGTCAAGCCCAAGAAGTTGGTGCTCATGGCAAGGACCCTAGCGTCTAGGGACTATGTGCCCAAGCCCAAGTTCATCAAGGTTGGGCCTAAAACCTAGTGGCCGAGCCCAAGCCATCTATATTGGGCTTGGAACTCAACACCCACACCTGAACTTGGGTCCCAACACTTGTGCCTAAGGGTAGGCTCAAGATCCTGATTTTGGTGTCCCCAACCCTGGGGCCAAGGTCCATCAAGGCTGGCCAAGGGCCTCAATGTTGATGCCTGCACTTAGGACCAAGTCTCGATCCCCTAGCCTAGGTCCCTCAAGGCTTAATTGAAGACCTTGGCGCATAGGACTCAACCCTTGACACCTAGGCTGAGGTCCATTGAGGTAGTGGGGTAGGTCTCTAATGCCCCGAATTGGGTTCCTTGACCTTGCAAGTCCCCAATGCTTGGCCCATGTCCACCGAGTATGGGCCTAGTTCCCTAGAGAGCAAGTTTGGGCACAAATAGTGGGATTCCAAGTTCAGCCTCCTCTATGCATCCAGCCTCAAATGCCAAGGACCTATAGCCACGGGCATCGAGGTTCAAAGCCTAGCCTCCATGGACCCAGGTTTGGATGCTAAGGTCTCAATCCTAGCCTCCACAAATGCAAGCGCCATGATCCCGAGCCTAACCTCATTAGAGATGGGTGCAGGAGTTGGACTCAATACCCCCGAGTCTAGCCTTGATGAACCCGTTCGTGAGTGACGGGGTCCTTGATCTGTATAGACCCAAGCTTGAGTGTAGAGGACTTGGTCTCAAGTGCCAAGACCTTGGGCTTGGCCTGGAAGGACCGAGCCCAACCATGATAGAATTGATGCAAATGCCAAGGACACGATCCTAGGTGCCAAGGGTCTCAAGACCCTAGAGCATGGCTGCCATATCCCCAAGCACAAGCACTGTGCCCCGAGCCCAACCTCAATGGACCTTGGCTTGGGCACCAGGGTGAGGGCATGGGCATAGGCATGTGATCCTAAGCCCAACATCAATGGGCCGGAGCATGGGCACCAAGATTCTGAGAGTGGTCTTGATGAACTTGGGTCAATGCGCCTAGGACCCAATCCCGGGCATTGGGGACTCGCGCATGAGCACGGAGGTCTCATGCCTAATTTCTGTGGACTTGAGCCGGGGCGCCAACAAGACAAACGAAGGTATCAAGTTCCTAGACTCGACTATTACTGACTCGAGCCTGAGCATTAGGGACCCAACCATGTACCTTATTCTCTTGAGCACAACCTCATGGACCGGGGGTAGGTCTCACCTGAGCATTAGGGACCAACCATGTGCTTTGTTCTCTCGAGCACAACCTCATGGACGAGTGGGCAGGTATCTTTAGGTACCAGCTTGGCCTCAATGGAGCCTAGTGGTCTCAGCCTCGACCTCTAAACCCCGGCTTGCTGCCAAGGGCTTGAGAATGAGTGTTGCAGTTCCTATGCCCAGCACAGAATTTTTAGTCCAAGCACCGATATTTAGTCATATTTAAAAAAATGATTTCCGATTTTTTAAAAATAATCATTTTTCTGAATTTTAACTAGATTTTCCATCAATTAGGAAATTAAATTTCGTGAAATCATTCCCCTGCATTTTTCTAAGCAACCCAAAACACCAAAAGATGAAAAAAAATATTTTCTCTAAAGATATTTTTCCACTTAACACACGGAACCTAATTCAAACAAAACCCAATTCAAAAGACAATAATAGGAAATGTCCGTTTCATTCAGATGGGGCTTTTAGTTCTATATATTAAAACTGCCTATAAAATTTTTGGCACGCCCACGATATGACTTTTACTCGATACGTAACACTTGACATCCATCAAAATATTCAATATTGAAATGTAGAATTGCCTATGATTTTCTTCAAGATCGCACGAAACTAGCATGGTTTTTCAAAGTCGTACAGCAATAAGCCGATGAATAGCATCAAATATTCCCCAACACATTCACATCAAAAACCACCTTAAACATCCTCCGGAATCTACGAAATATCTCCCGTTCTGTGAGAACGATAAAATACGAAGTTGACATCATAACAAGAAGCCAATGGAATAAACATAAGTCTCCCTCGAGAGTAAAGAGATACATTTCCAACCGTCTCCCAAGTCATAGGCCAATGAAAGAAAAATGGGGAAAGCTTTTAAGACGAATACCTTCCTTGTCTTGACCACGTAAGGCCTTCCCTTTCTGCTCAATGAATTTCCATGCAGAATAAAAGTATACTCCCAGATGAACGATGCCCCGGTCCCATGAACTGCTCACCCTCCATCAAGATGACTCCGCTATGTGCACTGACCAGAACAATTATTCCGCACCAATTTCCTGCTATACGCTGGCAATGTGTATTGCCAAAAGAAGACGATGATATCTGGCTAACCAAAATGTGCATTGCACGAACACAAACTGCCCTTTCTAGGTCAAGCAGTGAGCTGGGCATTCTAGTTCCATCAAGACTTGGCCCAAATGTTGAGACTTTCTCGTTATTGCACCAAATGTAAAATGTACGAAATTCTTAGGATACAGAATGCATACTCATATGAATGATAGTACCTTACTGTTCAACCTGATTTTTGATACAATGATGCAAAATGTAAGTGTCAAGAGTATGACACAAAAAAATTCTCGGGAGCCTCCCTTGACTTCTGTTATGGAGTATGAAAAGGTACTGGCAATCGAGTTTAGCCAATTGCAATCTCATAGCTGACAAAGATCACAGTTAGTTAGAACCTAAGAAAGGAGAAAAAAAGAAAAGAAAAGAAATTATCCTACAATCTATTGAAATTGTGTGAGAACGACTATGTTATCAGGCTAACAAGCAAACAGAAATGTACACAGAAGCAATCAAAGTTAGCTAGCATTTGATGAATCCTTCTCATTTACAACTTCCTTATCTGAAGTACCAGCATCCCCTGTCTGAGCTTGACTTGTCTGCGCATGACCTGGAGTTTGCAAATCTGGAGCAATTCCCAAAACAACTAGAAGAGACCTGAAGATAAACACCAGACGAATTCAGGATTTAAAAACATAACAATCTTGAAATATAAGGAAGCTTCAGTCCCTCTTTTTCTCTTCTTATCTCTGGAGAAAAGTGAAGGGAGAGAGAGTGAAGGGGTTCAGGAGGAACCTAGGAAGAGAGGAGCGTATGTTGGGCTGGGAGGCATGAGCTACCAAGGGTTCCTTGAGTGCAGGCATCCTATTCAAGGCATTCTCTAACTGTGCAGGAGGCAGCTATATAACAGAGTCGGAGAGCAAACCAGATAAGAAATGAGTTCGTAGTGAAGTCACCATCAGCTATCAAGTAGAGGAGAAAAGATTGAACAAAAGTTAGCAGACAGACCTGTAGTAGCACAGTAAATGACTGGGGCTTCGTTGAGGCAGCGCACTTCAAAAATCCCACCCACAGTTTAGGATATTTCCATATCTGCAAGAGCACATAAATCAGCTAAAAGAATAAACCCTCACTAGTTGCAAACAGCAAAAGTACCAATGCATAAATGCACGTATCCCCAGACCACCTGCTTGTTCACGAGGCGGGAAAGAATCTCCATTACAAAATCCACCTGAGACATTTCATACGTAAAACAGAGTCAGCCAAGTCAACAGATAGCATATAAAGGTGCATAACATCAATAAACAGAATGAGTAGAACTGCTGCTGTGCTGGCAAGTGACGAGTGCTGTAAAACAACAAACAGCCTAACCATTTTCTGTGGGAGTTAAAACAGTTTCTTATTTGAAAAGCACAAGCATCCCTTACAGAAAATGCAATAAGATGGCATACTACAATACACAGGTATTTGTCTCTCAAGATAAGATCTAATATGTGTGCATCTACATTCTTATGCAGTTAAAATAAGACAACATCTTCTGAAGAAAAGAATCTGTCTTCTTATTTTTTATAGAGTGATTACAATGTGTATAAATACATGAACAGAGAACCTAAATTAGGTAAGAAACCTATTTAGGTAAAGATCCTAATTAGCCTCTAATCTCTATCAATAGCTAATTTACAGCTAACAAAATCAAATCAAATCACATAATATCACGTAATATAATCACGTAATATAATATCACGTAATATAATCAAGGAGAAATTATAGAAGATTTTCCAATACATTCCAACATTTCTAACCATGTCTAAACCTTGAAATCAGTGTGCAATCACCATCTAAAATATGAATTTGTTAAGAGCATGACAAGGTTTACATAGTATCTCTTCACACTGCCCCTTGTGAAAGCTAGCGAAATGAGAGAGTCTAAAACCTATAGGCTCGATTCGTGTGACATAAGTAACTGTCAAAGCCAGTCAGGTAACAAAAAGAAATAGGCAATCCCTCAAAAAGAGGAAGTGTGAGTATTTGAACTCCATACTTGCTGCTCTGGTTCCATATCGAAGTTAGTGCATAACTATTTCCTATAAAAGTTTAAGTAATAGGAGAACAGTGCGACTTGACGCACAAGAATGAACAGTATCACATAAAGCTGGACAATGAACATGTCAGAGACAGCAAAGAAATCTATTGTTACCACACAACGTCCACCATATCCTTAGCGCAATACAGAAGAAAATTAGGATAGAACAGATCTTGGTAAGTCTATTAACAATATATACATATGCAATTGCAGACTTAAGGCATGTCAAAAGGATTTTATTTCTTATCCATGAATTCCAAATTGAACCCATAATTTATGCTGCTTACTGCAAAGAAGACCCCACTAAAATTATCAGCCAGGAAAAGATATGCACTGGAGTGGCTGAGTATAATTTATGAGTCTATATGAACTAATTTACTGAAGATCCACAACGATCCTATAGCAATGCATAAGGAAAAAAGAAGAAGAGAAATAGTGACTTCATCATAGTTAACTTAGTGAAACTCCGCATCAGTCACAGAGAAAACAATTCCCAACTTGCCTCAATATCATAAAATAGAAAGAACAGCAGTCTATATGCAAAACACCAGTCCAGCATTGGTCAGCCACAAAGAAGAGCAGCCAAACTATAAAAGAAGGGTTGCCTATTCAACCACTCATTGGACAGAGATGGAACTAATTTTTCTAACCTAAGTGGGCAGTTGGATTCTTAATGTTCTTACCAATGCAGGAAAGGCACCTATTGCTTGTAACACTGTACGCATGAACAACAAAGGAAGAGGAATCTGTTCAACCTGTAGGCTCAAGAAATGTTATTTCCATTAGTTCATTATTAATTTATTGGGATGTACAGATTTGTAATCGATCCACATGGTACATACCAGTTGATTCAAGACCTTTGCGATCACTTGTTGCGTGAATATCTGCCGTTGCTCAAAGCAAGCATTGCATGCATCGATGATCTGCTCACAAGATAAAACTCTTTAGTAGGCAGACAGAAATATCAAGAGTATGCTTGACAAATAAAAGAAAAGAAAAGAAGAGAGTGATAACCTTCTTCAAGGGAATCCCATCCCTGTCAGGGTCAATCCCATGGATAGCAATCAAGATTTCCGGAGGACTTATTAGAGGACCTGTATGAGATGATCCCTGCAAAATAATATCCCAATGAACTCTACCAGAGGCAACTTCCACCATGAAAATGGTATATCAATTCTTGATACAACACAGGCTTTGTTTGACATTAAATACCAATGATATACTTCCCAGGCTTCTGTCATTTTTTGACAACCATTGAACCAGCTGACTTGAAAAGGGAAATCCAGTAGATCATAGAACAAAGAGAAATACAATTATTGACCTTGACAGTACTCTAAAGTCAGGTAGAATTTATAAATTATAGTTCAAAGAGATTATTTTTCCCTGTTTTGGCTGGAAAGGCAGAACGTAGTTTTTGATTCCTGTAAAGCTGAAACAAGCACACCCTAAAATGAGGGGCACTTACTTCCTAGACCAAACATCAGCAAGTGACATTAAGCCAATGTCAAATTACTATTGCAACGTGTTTATGATAGCTGCCAGTTCAATAGATTTTGAAATATTGAATAGTGGTCCATATAGACTTGAGATTTTCCATGCCATGGGCTGGGAACTGGCCGGAACTGGCCTGATTCGGTTCTCAGTAATTTCACTCCGGTGTCAAGTCTCATGCCTCCCTCTCTCTCCTCTGCAATTCATCACTTATATTTTTATATGTTTTTGCAATGTATAGAACAGATTGTTAACTAGAAATTTGAAAAGGAGAAAAATAACAAAAAAAAAGGCCTAGCTCCAGACTCTGAACCAAACTGGAACTTCTGGCTGGCTCAATTCTAGGCTGGTTTTAGGGGTCTGACAACCTATAAGCAGCTGACTTGGTACAGAGACCACTTACGTACTGATCACCCCTAAGTTGCCAGGCATGATGTATCACAAATCAATAGAGTAATAATGCCCTTCTCATCTGTTTGGCTAAGGAATTCTGAACCTTCCTGAATTGTTATCATATCATTCTGAGCACATATCATGCCAGTTGGTTCATAAACTCAAAACCACATAATCGTTATTAACTCAGCACTGAAATAAAGTCATGGAAAAGAACCATAACTCAAAACATGTGGAAGATTCTTTAAATATCTGCAGGAAAAAATAGTACAAAAAAATAAGTTGCTCAATACAGTTTGCTGAAGAATATAAAATAATCAGATCACTCCTTACAACATGATGGCAAAATCAAAATAGCGTCAAAAGTCCAGCTCATATCAACCAAGGAAATACCAACAATCTTGGACGGACACCTTAATATTCACCTTCTTCAACAATTATCATGAAGAGCACTACCAAAAGATAGTTTAATGAAAAATGAAATAGATAAGTCACCATACACTCTAAGAAGCATGTGTGATAAGGCTATCGACACTCTGGGAGTAAGAGTGCAACTGTAACAACTTCATTCCTTGGTGAGTGCAGGTAGTATCTACATGAACATTCTTGGGTTCCACAAACTGTCATCACACGGGCCCACTGCCTCTACTTGATTGAAATTGATTCAATCAAGTTAAGCAATCATTTTACTTTGAAGTTCTCACCTAGTTATTTTGGGTACAAGTCTTGAAATTTGAGAAAAGTGAACAAACAACATTCATAAGGGAAACAGGTGCAAGAGGAGGAAGTCCATTTTCCTTTTGAGGTTGTGAAACTTACAATCTTCTACTAAGCTTATTCTCAACAGGGGAGACATAGTCTGTTCACACATTGGGGATTAGCATTAGTGAAATTTTCTATCACTGCGCCAAAAGATAATGTTAACTGCCATTGCATATGCAGGGTCCATTCACGGTGAATATAGTATTGGTCCACAAGAATACAGCTTCACAGAGGCCACTTGCTGCTACATTCTGCTATTCAACTAGTCATGCTTGAATACAGACAGATATCACTGCCCACAAAAACAGAAAAAATAAATAGATGCAGAGCGAGACATCACTAGAATGATACCGTTAATATACGAAGAAGTGCAGCTTGCAATTTATCAGTTGGAAGATTGACAAGCTGTGGAAAGATTAGCAAGACCTGAAAAATATCCAGAAAGAGAGCTGACTCGGTAATTGGCCTCAAGACATGATATGAAATGCGAAGAGCAAGAAAATGATTCCACAAGTAAATTGTGCAAGAACAATGACAAATCATATGGTGAGCAGCTTGAGTTCACAATTACTTGCACAACATCATAGAAAGACATCTCGAGTGCTATTATAGTTTTTATAAGCCCACCAGAATGATTTTCATATAATACTGGAACTGAATTCATAGGCACAAGAATGGGCCCCCACGGGGAATAAATAGGAGCAACTAAACTGCAGGTTGTTGGGCTTCCACTTTAGACAGCAGCAGCAGCAGCAGCAGCAATCAAGCTTTATCCCACTAAGGTGTGTTTAGATATATGCATACTCAAGACATCAAGCACAAGTCAGGAAAATCATCGAGTAAGGAAGAGCCCTTAATCAGGTCAACAAGCAGACAAGTAAGGGGATGGCCTTCATCATCATCTGCTGACCATTCATTGCAGTTTATGCATGCTTGGACATCAAGGGAGATCAACAAAAAGATAAGATATATAACTACATCAAAGGAGACTAATGCATAGAATTCAAATGCATAGAATGATCAAGGCTCCCCTCCATAGCCTCTATATTATGAAGTATCACAAATTAGCTGAACCATATTTACCAAAATTTTCCTGCTTCTTCTCCAATCTTAGTTTGAAAGAATTTCTAGTGGTTGACTAGCCCATTCAAATCCTTCCTTGTTGATGGTAGCATGGAAGAATTTGAAATGTTGTATATGTTCACGTTGTTGAATTAATGCCTCAAATTATCAAGATCAGTATGGGGTAGTAAAGGACATCTGTATTTAGAAATTGAGGTATGAAGGTGGAGGCTCGTGAATGTCAGTTTTGGCAGCAAAGCGAGCTTCAGAACCCTATCAATTGAGAAGTGTTGTGCTCAAGTTTCCGTTGATATGGAACACATAAAGAGAAGAACTTTGAATGTTTGATACTATTCAACAGATAAATTCAAGTCATTAAAAGGGCCAGGTAATTTATATAAGCTCTTTAATGATTAATCCTTGATGATAAGAAAACATTAGCTTCTGCAATTTATGTGGTCACAAAAGTATAAGCAAGTGGATCCTTATTGATTTGGATAATCTAAAGGCTGATAATTGCTTTGTGACTGCCAGAGAAGAAAACAGGGTTCCTCCAGATGCCAATTGATTGACACTTCCCATGTTGTCCCAAACTCTAGTAAATAAATTGGTAGGCTAACATAATCCCATAACTTTTATTATCCTGTGGATGATAAGAATTCAGTGTTTTTCAGTTTTCAACTATATTGTTTAACAAATGGTATGATTAAATTCAGTGATCAAAGTGCAGATTGCATCGAACAGACCAGATCTATGCTTTAGTGTTGGTACAAGTGCACTGCACTTATAAAGCACCAGAACCCCCTAATGTCTCCTAGGTAAAGGGAGGTGCTAATAAAATTGTAAGACTAATCCATTGACAAACAAGTATTAAGTTCTTTAAATGACTCGGAATATTCTTTAGTGTTGTTCTCTCTGCTTTCTATTTGTAATGTGATGCTTTAAGACTAAATGAACAAAAATATATTATTATGATAGCACAATCATGTTGCTTGTGGTTCAGAACAAAGGCCAGACACATCATGCAAACATGCTTGCACTGCAACAATGACTTTCAATTAGTTAACACAGAGAGAGAGAGAGAGAGAGTTGGGATGAAACAGTAGAAGTTAAACTGGATCAATGGTTGGTACATGCCTGTTTGACTTAAAGAGACTGCTTTAAGATTTAACAGTTGCTATTTAAAGCTCAGCCCATATGAACAACGCATGTATGCCCTCTGAGGTTGCAATTTTGAGCTTTACCAGCACAAGACATGACTTTTCTCTATCAAAAGGTATCAGAAGGATTTCTTAAAAATTTGGTTTGCCACATCAACACAACATCAGGTATAGCTCGGTTGAGGCTGCATCCACATTCCAATTGGTCCTTGATTCAGGTCCCTTACCCATAAACTCCCCTCTTTAATTTTTTAAAGGCCAAGATCATTTGACACAAATCGACCAATAGAATGGCTACCTGGTCTTGACTGGCTTTTGGTCCAAGAGAAGGGAAGGTCCATACACTAGCGGGTTGAACCAGTCTGGTTCTGAACAGCTGGTTTTCAAAACATTTGTTTAAATAAGGTGGTTTCACTGGTTTTGTCATTTGTGCACTGAGTTTTGCCACCGTAACTGTGATGGGATAGAAGAAACTGCTGTAGCTGGCTGGCAACACATGATGCTGTCAGCCACTTCTTGAAAGCTTATCTTAACCTAGGCAGAACTTCACTCAGGTAATGCTTTAGCAAACTAGTACCTCACATAAGGCTTGCCTAAGACCGAGAGAAGCTAGAGAAACATGACTCACCTCAGCTGGCACCTAGGACACCACTGGCTTCATCTTCGACAAAACTGTTACATAAGTCAGTGCTATAGTATTCCCAATTAAACTCAGTTCTCAAATCTCTATTTTATGTACCTAATTCTACTTACTGGCCAACAAAAGATTACCTAGAGTAAATCTATTGATAATAAAAATGTGAACTGATACAGAAACACTTAAATGGCAACCAAGAAAGAGCAACCCATCAATGGACAAATTTTATAGTCTGACATATTTGATTAAGAGTTAGATAGTCTTACTCATTCTGCAACAACTTCAGGAAAAATAAGAAACTAATAAAGCAATTAATATTCATCAAATGAGAATGCCATCACCTAGCATTATGCAAAAAGAAAATTGCTTATATTGTGAACTTGTCTGGTCACAAGCAATCCTTAAAAACCAACCAGACTGCACCAAACAGGACCAGCCATTTGACTGGTTAAACTGGACATTGGCCTAAGATCCGCTAAGGATATGGCTCTCAAAATGCCTACAGTCAATACTAGGACCAAACCAGCATTGACCCGGTTCAACCGGAAAACCTGGGCAGTTCGCCCATGTGATGAACCTGATTGAACTGTTTCAGTTAGAGACACATTAAAAAAACTGCACTCTGATATGCAGGAGCTGATCAAATATGTATCATCACTTTGAAAAACCCATGCTGAAGCTGTTACAGTGTGAGGGTTATTATGGTCATTAAGTATTATTTAATAATAAAAGTGTGAGATGTGGAAAACCCTAATTAGTTTACACGTTCTCCTCGTTCCTTCTTTATCAATTTCTACATTGCTCTATTTTCTTCTTCTATATTAATTTCTACATGGTATCAGAGCCACATCAACAAGCATCACTCAACCCAAGCTGGTGTTGGCCAGCCCTCTCGAGTCTAGATTTGATGCCGACAAGTGTAGCTGGCTTAGATCTGGCCTCGTTGGCTTAGATCCAATGTTGTCCGGCATCACGCGGTCTTGTCCATCCATTCAAGATCTGACGCTGGTTGACCTCGCGCCCCTTTGCGCAAGCTGATTTGATTGGTGTGGTCCTCTAAGGTTCGCTCGTGTGTTTGTTCTCAATTTAAAATAAATAAAAAATAAAAAATTGCAACAACTTGCTTGATAGAGATGCTGATTTTGTTCGCCACAAAATTGATGTTGGATAAGGTGGTTTTGGTTGGGCATAATCTATGATTTGGGCGTTTGTCTTGATGAAACAGGATGAGTTGATTGAAGTATTATGGAGATTTGGACTGTTTGAAACAAATCATGATAGTTTGTTGAATTAAATTAGTTGGAAGGATTTGAATTTGATTATTGTGCTGAAATTTCTTGCATTATATTAGTACAAATCGAATTATGGTGGGGAATAGAGGTGTAGTAGCTGAGGTTGTGTCTACATCCTCTAGTTGTTTGACAAAGAAGTAGTTAGAAGGTATCACCAATTTCCAACAATTGAGGAAAATCGTGTTGTTAGTGTTGACTAGAAGAGGGCAACAAAATCATCTAACAGGTAAAAGATTTGATTCCGATATAAATTGGGATACTGTGGATGCTAGAATTCTTGGTCAAATGTAAACTCTATGGAATCTCAAACTGCGAATTTGGTTACATGTATTAATACTACGGAGGAGTTGTGTGACTACTTGAATGTCCATTATTCTTGACAAAATAATCTTTCAAGGTTATATGAAGTGTCCTAGAGATTTTCTAAGGCTAATAGAAAGGGTCGGTTACTTACTTGATATTTTGCTGATTTCAAACGGATGTACGAGGAGTTTAATTCTCTACTACCCATTACTTCTAATGTCAAGGAAATGCAGGAGCAACAGAAGCAATTGGCTGTTATGAGTGTTTTGGGAGGATTAGGACAAGAATATGATGCCGTTCGTTCCCAAATACTTGGAGAAGATAGGGTGAACTCACTTACTGAGAAATTTGCTCGTGTTCTAAGGGTCTCACGTGAACCACCTAAAGATGCATTTTCTATAGGTGAGAATTCAGCCTTGGCAGCTCAAGGAAATTGTGGTGGTAGTTGAGGTTGTAGTGGTGGTCGAAGTGCGGCGCTAGCCGTAGTTTTGTTAAAGGCCAACCATCCTCTGCTAGCAACACTTATAGTGACATAGGGGTAATACCGATTTGGTTCGAACTTATCATTATTGTGGTTTACTTGGACATATTCAAAGATTATGTTATAAACTTCATGGAAGACCCTCTCAATAGGCTACAGTTAATGTAACTAATGTAGCTAATGCGGTAGAATCTAATGCCTCTTCATAATTCGTTGCGGGAGGAAAATTGATCAAAATGTCAAAGGAGGAATTTGCTAGGTATATCAACTCTAGATTTCCCAGCCGGTTTCATAGTCCTCATCCATAGCTACTTTTGTTAGGTAATGTAAAAGCGTGTTTTTCTTCTGTCTCTCGCCCCTGGGTTATTAATTCAGGTGCTACCGATCATATGACTGGAGTCTCAGGTATCTTTTCCGACTTTCATGAGTTTATATTTAATGTTACATTAGCTGATGGTTCTCTATCCACAATTAAGGGGATAGGCATAGTTCCCCTAACATCCTCCATAGCTTTATCTTCAATCATGTATCTCCCTAGTTTTCCGTTCAACCTTATGTCTGTTAGTTAGCTTACCAAAGCATATGATTGTTCCGTGACTTTCTATCCCGATTTCTGTGTTTTTCGGGACTTGAAGACAAGGAAGGCAATTGATAAAGGATGTGTTAAGGGTGTTATACTTGATTAATGATACTACAAGTGTTGTTTGTTCTGCAGCTTCCCCACATCAAATCCATTGTCGTTTGAGCCACCCATCCTCGGAAAGTTTAAAGTAAGATCCCCAGTTTCGGTCTTTATCTAGTCTTGAGTGTGAGTCATGTCAGTTTGGGAAATTGCACTATATTAGTTATCGTCCAAGAGTCAATAAACAAGCCTCTCAGTCGTTTGTGTTAGTTCATTATGATATATGGGGTCCTTGTCCTACTCTTTCTAAGTTGGGTTTCTTGTATTTCGTTACTTTTGTAGATGATTATTCAAGAGCCACTTGGCTATATCTAATGAAGTCGTTCTGAGTTATTTTCTATATTTTGTGCATTTGTTGATGAAGTACACACTCAATTTTCAGCTCTTGTTGTATTCTTCAAAGTGATAATGCTAAAGAATATTTTTCTAATCATTTTTCTAATTTCATGACCCAATGGGGCATCCTTCATCAATTTTCTTGTTCGGATACATCACGGCAAAATGGTGTTGCTGAATGGAAGAACCATCACTTACTAGAAGTTGCTCGATCATTGATGTTTGAAATGAAGGTAAACAAATCTTTTTGGGCTGATACTATCATGACTGCATGCTATCTTATCAATCGCATGTCATCCTTTGTTCTTAAGGGTGCGACACCACACTCTTCTTTTTCCTTTGGAATCATTGTTTCATTGATCATCTCATATATTTGGTTGTCTGCTATATTCGTGACCATCGTCTAGGACTTTCCAAACTAGATCTTCGGTCTCTTAAATGTATTTTTGTGGGGTATTCTCGTACACAAAAGGGATATCATTGTTACTATCCTTCTTTGCATAAGTATTTCACCACTACAGATGTTTTCTTTTTTGAGTTGACTATTTATTCTAATGAACCAATGGAGTCTCCTACAGTAGATGATAATTCCTTTACATATGTCATTATGAAACTCACTTCGGATTCTCCTCCAATCTCTCCACCAATTCAGCATGTATACAGTAGACGTCATCATCAGCATGTGGAGCCCCTTGCAAATGTACCTCCGCCTATTTTGTCTTCTCCATCTTCTAAGTTTGAGGTAAGCCTATCACATACTATTCTTGATATCCTATTGCTCATTGCAAAGGGGTTCGCAATTGTACCCAACACTCTATTGCACAATTTGTCACTTATTCTGGTTTGTCTGCTTCTTTTCGAGCTAGTCTAAACACTATTGATAAACATCCTACTGCCAAAACTATTGTTGAAGCATTATCTAGTCAGGACTAGAGGACAGCAATGGAGGAGGAACTAATGGCACTTAACCAAAACAAGACTTGGGATCTTGTTCCTCTACTTGAAGGAAAAACTACTATTGGATGTAAATGGGGGTTCACTACTAAAGTTAATCCTCGATGGTTCTCTTGCTCTCCTAAAGGCCAGATTGGTTGCTAAAGGTTATGCACAGATTTATGGGATTGATTATGGTGATACTTTCTCTCCAATGGCTAAGATAACCTCTGTTCGTCTTTTACTTTCGTTGGTTGCTTCTGCTTGTTGGCCTCTTTTTCAGCTTAATGTTAAAAATGCCTTTCTTCATTGTGATTTAAATGAAGAAGTGTACATGGAGCAACCACCTAGGTTTGTTGCTTAGGGGGAGTCTCGTCATGTTTGTCGTCTGAAGAAATCTTTATATGGTTTGAAGCAATCTCCTAGAGCCTGGTTTGGGAGGTTTACAGAAGTGGTGCTCCAACTTGGATTGTTTAGATGTAGTGGAGATCATTCTATGTTTACCATGTTTCAGGAGTTGGTCAGATATTTCTCGTAGTTTATGTGGATGATATTGTCATAACTGGAGATGATTCTACAGGGATTAATGAATTGAAATTGCATTTGCAACAACAATTTCAAACAAATGATTTGGGACGACTTAGATATTTTTTGGGTATTGAAGTAGCATAGACAAAAAAAGATATCCATATCTCACAACACAAGTATGCTTTGGATTTGCTTAGAGAGACAGGTTTTGCTAGGAGCAAAACACCTAGATACACCCATGCAAGCTAGCTCAAAATTAATGGCAAGGGAAAACGAACTATTGAATGAGCCAAAACGGTATCGAAGGCTTGTTGGAAAATTGAATTATCTGTCACTCGACCCAATATTTCCTTTTCTGTGAGTGTTGTGAATCAATTTATGTCTTCTCGTACCTCTCGTTGGGATGTTATAGTCAGAATTTTGAGATAGTTGAAGAAAACTCCAAGTTGTGGTCTTTTCTTCGATGATCATGGTCACAGAGGAGTGGAAGCATTTTTGGATGCTGATTGGGCTGGATCTCCTACGGATAGAAGGTCTACATTGGGTTACTGCACTTTTGTGGGAGGAAACCTAGTATCTTGGAAGAGTAAGAAGCAGAGTGTTGTGGCTAAATCCAGTGTAGAATCAGAATACATAACTATGGCTCAAGCTACTTGTGAATTAATTTGGATACGTCAGCTATTAATTGAATTTGGATTTGAAGATCCTGTGCCAATGAAGCTGTGGTGTGATAATCAAGCAGCAATCCATATTGCTTCAAATCCAGTATTCCATGAGCGTACCAAGCATATTGAAGTTGATTGTCAATTTATCCGTGAGAAGCTTCAAGCTGGAGTTATTTCTATTAGTCATGTTAGAACTAGTGAGCAACTAGCTGATATTTTCACTAAGTCTTTAGGGAGTAGTAGTAGGATTGAGTATATTTGTAACAAGCTGAGGATGCTTGATATCTATGCTCCAGCTTGAGGGGGAGTGTTACACTGTGAGGGTTATTATGGTCAGTAACACTGATATGGTTATTATGGTCAAGTATTATTTAATAATAAAAGTGTGAGTCGTGGAAAACCCTAATTAGTTTACACGTTCTCCTTGTTCCTTCTTTATTAATTTCTACATTGCTATCTTTTCTTCTCCTATATTAATTTCTACAGAAGCCATCCAACCACTTAGTAAAAAATTATTATATTGTGCAATTAATTAATAATACAATGGGTTGTCTCCTATTTTACCTAAAACAATCATCCATGGTGCTGATGGATTTTAACAGAAGTATGCCTCGAACTGTGGACGGTATGCCTCTTCTATGCTCAGGAGGTACAAAGAGATCACTAAACCAGGTACTGAAGTTATTTACCAGCTTTCACATAAATTTATAAACAAAACATCTAAAAAGTAAAATCGGCGGTTGAAGTGGTCGAACCGCAGATCAGTGGCTTGACCAGTTTGCTCACCGGTCGGAGTTATAAGAGAAAATTAACTGATAGATGCACAAAGACCAACACAGAATATAAGATCATTGAGATTAAAAAAACAAAAATCCCAGAAAGTACCTCGTCTTTTGGTAAGAATGGCAAAACAGGCATTAGAATCTCTATATCCTGTAATCAAACCAGCCATACATCAGCCTATGCCTATGCTTTTCACCACATATGAGTAATGATTGCTTTACCTTCAATTTGGAATCATATAACTTCCTCACGGTAAGTACTAATTCAGGAGAAGGAACTATCCCATCTGTCAGGGAATGTAAAACCTGATGAAATTGGAAAAGTTATGAAAACTTCATGTATATCTAGAGCAGTGTCGACATTCTTAGATGGATGAGGATCAGGACCTGTGACAAGAGGTTTTCACTTCCTCCAGGAGCATCTGATATTATTTCAAGAAGTTCAGATGATGGTCCCATCGTTCGGACTAAAATAGGAGTATGACGGTGAATTGCCTGCACCACACAACTCATAAGAAGGAAAGCTCATAACTGGAGTTTTAACAGGGCCTCCCCTCAAAATGATATTAATGAAACCTGCTTAGCTGCTGCAGATGCACCTCCGTAGATGACAAATATTTCGCGAAAAAGAGAGTGTCTCTGTAAATCAGATTGTAGAAGTTCAATTTTAATTAACACTTCAAAATAATGTTATAAAATATAAAAGTACTGCAACAAGCTGAAAATATATACCTTTGTGCAAAGAGCAAAATACAAGGACATGCAGCGCTGGGCCTCAGAGATTGCTATGCTTTCTACAGCATGCAATTGGCTAGTATCAGATGATCTATCCTCATTGCTTGCTTCCCCTGTTGCACTTTCTTGTAAAGGTCTTTCTACATCAGAATCCTATAATATTCCGAATACATTCAACATTCAGACCAAATTCAATTTCCACATGCACCAGCTAACACATACTTGAAATCTTGAAAAAACAAATATTAGGATAATACTCATTTGTGTATGTACTAAGCCAAAATATGGGGTCAATAAATACGTCATAGTCTAATCCTCAATGCAACTGTCACTTTTCATGAGCACAAATAAAATCTGAAGATTATGCCCTCCATGGAGTTGTGGACTAGGATACCATCTCATATGTTTATATGCATGCATCTACCAAACATAGTCCACAATCAAATTGGCACAAACCAATAAATCTTTCTGTTCTTTGGCTAAAAAATTATAAGCCACAAATTGTTGCTAAACATCTTTTTTGTCAGGCTTTCCCCTTTCCCTTCAACCAGAAGTTCCATCTTCTCATTGAAGCTTCTAAGAGCCTCTACTTCACTTGCCTTAACAATCTTTATATGAGTTTCCATTCTTACTAGAAGAAACAGGAACTATTTCTTGGTCAAAATCATTTATAATATCTTTGTGTATACCCATTAGTCTTTTCTGCATATGCTTATATTTCGCATGTTGTAACAACCCAACCCAGTTCACATGGCCATCCCCCCCCCCCCCCCAAAAAAAAAAAAAAAAAAAAAAAAAGAAGCTCTGCTAGGGCAGTAGGACAAAGCTCATGTCAGCTGTGATCAAAGACAACAAATGATCAGATTCACTCAGTGACAAACAATGATCTGTAACAAGTCTTCAATAAGACTCGCAACAGAAATAAGCTGCGCTTGACAGAACTTTGCGGCTAAAGGGAACTGGACAGATAGAGGAGCTCAACAGGTTGTTGTGGCACAGAAACTTTAAGGATGACCTCAAGTGACAGAGAACAGCAACCAACACTAAGTGGCAAGAAGGAGCAACACTACATGGTGCAAAGACTCTAACATGGAATGACTCATGGATGGGATGACAAAGCCACTTTATATTGACAATGCAAAGAGAGGATCGCATGGAAAAGTGGCCCACACCTTGATGGAGACAAACCAGAACAACATGCTTGGTGGCAATTGGGACAGGCAGCGACAGAGATGATGAAAAGATAGGGTCAACTGGGTCCCTAAGTCCCAAAATGGAGACTCTAGATTGGTGTTGCTGTTTGCCTTAGAAGGTTCTTTTTGTGGTGTTTGAAACGAAAATCCTAATGTTACAATTGCTCACTCTAACTTGGCTCCAATACCGTGACTAGTTATTAGGATCGCAAGAGAAATAGAGGGAGAAACCATATAGGGACTCCATTATTCCTCAATTGACTCAATGCAAGAGTACATGGCATGCTCTATATTAATAGCATAAAGAGACGAGCTAACTAATAATGGAATCCCACCTACCTTATCCAACTAACTGAATATTCTACAGAGAGTTAGATATCTCTATGACCCGTAAAGTTCCTTCCAGCATACATAGGCATCACAACTTTTCTTGAATGACTAGAATCTCAGTGAAAATGGCTCATTCGAAAGAACAATAGTTGGTAATTTATTTTTTTGAAGATTACAAAGCTTAACTTCTTTGCTATCAATCCCACATCAATTTTTTTGTTTAGAACTGAATAGCATATCAACGCTTTGTTCTTGCCCAGAAAATGACGATATCTGTCAATAAATGTACCTGAAGAATACTCTCGGCAAATCAAACAAAAGCAAGTGAAGAACAATGGCCTAATGCTAATTTTTTCACATCACAGCTGAAAATTATGATACCTTCCCTTGAAGTGCCACTTTTTCCAGAGGCCCAGTGCTAATCACTGAAAGCAACATTTCCTTTGCAAAGTCTTCTATTTTTTTAGCAATGGATGATACAGGATACAGTTTGTTTGCTACCTGCCAAAGAAGACAACGTTTGTAAGGATCTATTAATTAATGAAGAAGCAGAACAATTTTGCAACAGCTAGTTGCCCCTATGTTACCAGACGGATTGCCTTCATGCGCACATCCTCCAAATGATGAACTGCACTCTGATAATAAAAAAGAAGGAATAAAGTCAAACAACTAAGAAGAATGAAAGGAAAGTCTATTCTTATTGAGACCAATAATATTCAGCTTTTTCTCATTCAATGCCCTGCCCCCATATGCAAAGAGGACCTTCAATTTAAACAGAAAGGGACAACTGTGCAATCAGAAAATAAAAAGAAATCATACTATATAATAACAGCCAAAATAGCAATAAAAAACATAATTAGTAAGTTTCAAAAAACGAAGTAAAATTTTTTGAAGAAAGCAGAACACAGGCGATTTACAGTGAGTCTCATCACAATCTAGCAGAAGCAACAAATAAAAGCACAACATTTCTGTTCATAAATAAAACCTGCAAAGAGATTTTCAAGCAAGAATCTCGAATTGGAGGGCGGAGCAAGATAAGACTCCAAACAGCACTCAGACCCTGAGTAACCCGATCTCCAGCTTGTAGCTCCTTCTCAGACTTTTCCAGATTACCAGGAGAACACAAGCTACCTAATAATTTCAAAACTGACTGCGGAAGATAAGGAACTTCACCAAGCAATCTGCCTAGAGATTTGTCAGAAGGTGGAAAAGCATCTTTTAGTGTTTCTGCCTGCATAAGAGACAAATAAATTCATAAAGATTGCATTGGAGGAGGCAGGAGTTCAATATAGTTGAATGAACACCCACCACATTTAAAAGCAGTGATTCATATGAAGAGGAAGCAGTTGTGGAAGAGAAAAAGTCACGTTCCACTTCTGCCTCTCCAAATAATCTGTAGAGGAGACGCAATGTCAACTCATGTCCCTGAACAAATTGAAAATCAGAATCAGCATCAGCATCACGAAACTAAAACTTTCAGAAGAAGCACATCTAGTTATATACGAGAAAGGCAAGCATATGCAATAATCCTCTTAGTACCATAGGGGAAACCAACAATCCCTTTTTATACTACAAACACTGGTCCCAAAGTTGATGAGAATGAAGAAGCTGAGGGAAAGAGAAGGGGTCAACAAGGGATATCCTCACAACCAACATCTGCCAGATAGTTCTTTTACACAAAATAAGAAAAGGGAAGAGATAGACATGGTAATGAGATTTGAAGGATGAGGCCAATGTAACTCTTAAACAAAGACCTTCCAAGCCAAACAGAATTAAATATAGAAGACGTGCTTAAAAAGAGATGTCAGTTTAGACAACCTTCAATAACAAAATAAAGTGCTAACTAACTAATGCCTTCTTTCTTCAAAGAAAACCTAGCTCATTTTCTGCTACATCTATATGGTGACATAATCAATACTTAACTTCTATCTCTATTTTGAGGATCAATGGGGTGTCGGCAAAGAAGGTTGAGGAGATATTTAAGTCCAGAGATAAAATTAGGGCTAAATAGTAGTAGATAAAATCCACTCCCAAACACATGCCAAGTGACCAGGGAGAGCATAAATCGCTACATCAGAGGCTTCGCAGCCCACTATCCCCACCAAGGCCTTATACATTGACCCCATGGTCAATCAGCCCAGGCAATTTGCCTGTCTAATTCAAAATTCCATGACTGAATAAAGCCCTGCAAAGCCTGAGTCCTGAAACTCTCTCAAGTTGCCCCCAAATTCTCATCTTTCCTTTCTCTGCACATTGACAAAGGGGCAGCAGCAGCCAAGAACCAATCCTCCTGCTGCATAGATGGGTAGATACCCAGATGATATAGTAAGATGTTTCCTCTTCAGATAAGATGAGAATTCACTAACAGTGCACAAGGATGTTTTGCAAAGTTTGGAGAACTTTGATCTCAATTAGAGTCTATTCTTAGGAAAGAAGACCTTAATAGCTTTTAGAGACAGATTCAGCGGCTACCAACAAGCAACTGTTAAGGTTCAATATGTGCAGGCTGTGTCTACAACCAGCTTAAATCACTCTTGCCAATACAGCAATACAACAATAATTTCCATTTCATTAAATTCTGTTATAATTAGTACTCAACCACTCTAATATTTCAAACTGTATTCAAGTGGTATAGAAGTTCAAGAACTCATATGGGTATCATTAACATGCTCAGTTGACCCCACTCTGCATCTCTTCAAGGGCCCACTTGTTTCACTGATGTCGTTTGCCACTATGGATTAGTTTTCAATTTAAATGGACAGACCCCTAGTGATTGCAGTGGCAACAATAACTCTTCAAGGATAGTGAGGTGATTATGATGTGGAGGTCGAGGTGATGGTTAGCTAATGGCTGTTATAGTGGTGGCAAAAGCAGATGGGGCCAATCATTTGGAGATGATAGCATGTACTGGCGGATCAATAATGATTAGCAGTTGGCACCAATGATGAAACATGTTCATATTGGAGATTCTCCATTACATTAACAAGAGGAAGAAAATGCAATTTTCCCATGGCTATTATTGCGCGATGAATACAAGCAAGCAAAACAGATACCAAATAGCTAGGTCACTGTATGGTGAGGGATGCAACTCCCTTAAGTCCAATCTCGATAAAAACCTCTTGGTGACTGGATGCTTTTCATGAGAAGATGCAACTCCCTTAACCACCTTCCTAGTCATCATTTTCAGGCCTCAGGATGATTATGCCTCTCCAAAAAGAAAGAAATAGGCAGGCTGTAAAAATGAGGAAACTTCTATAGGTGCTATGAAGGAATTATTTTATAGGTAAATGAAAATTAAGGGCACAAAGGGGGTGCAATCCCTTAGACAAAAAGAGCCCAGAACCTAAAGAGCTAAGCTGAAAGACAAATCATCAACAATGTCAATTAAAGCATTTACATCCACACATAACTTTCCACTATACCAAAAGAGTGGAATTTTCAACCGACTTTTAGTAATTACAAAAAAGGGTATTTGCTCTCCAATGAAAGCTCTCTTATTCCGCTCTTCCAAATCAATTAAAACACATCAAGAGGGTTGATGAAATTCTTCTATTTTTAAGAACAAGGCAAAAGATGACCTTGCAATGCCCACAATTCTTGTTCAATAGATCCTCCTATAACCCACGATAGACCAATGCACACATTAAGAGACCGCCCAGACCATTTTTATCCACGGACATTGAATGAGGAGATGTCTCCCCATCTCTGCCTCTCTCTTGCAAAAAAGAAGCACCTATTGACCAGCACAATCCCTCTTTTCTGCAAATAGTCGAATGTAAAATGCTTCCAAAAATCTCACTTTCCAAATAGAACTCCCAACACCCCCCAGCAACCCCCCCCGGCGGCTCTTCCATTTAAGTAAGCTATAATAAGAGTTCACAGGAAACGATCCATCTCTACCACTACTTCAAGACAAAGTATCCACACCAGTAAGGGAAATCTTAGAGAAATAGCAAATCAAAATAGCTGACAAAAGATTCAAGTTCCCAATCTTGGCCTTGTTTCGTAAGGTCAATAACAATCCGACACAAGAGCCTTTTTGGTCCTAGCAATGTGAAAGAAGTCAGGGAAACAATCATTGAAAGACATTCCCACACCAGGTGTCAAGCCAAAAGCATACCCTCTTACCATTTCCAAGAATAGGATCCATATGAGCAACAAACTCACTCCACTCAGCTCCAATCCACCTCTAAACACATCACTGATGAGATATTCTTCTACTTTTAGAAATCCGACCAGTTCTTTTAAGGCCAAATTTAGCAACCACTTTTCTCCAAAAATGGATATATTCAGCATTGAACTGCCAGAACCATTTTCCTAGAAGAGCCTTGTTGAGCAATAAAAGAGAGACGATGCCAAGACTGCAGTTACAAAAAGGTTGCTTAACTGTTTTCTATTAACCGAATGAAATTTATGAGACTCATTGTAAACCCCACCGCCCCATCCCCCCCCCAAACCAAAAAAAAATATATATATATTCTGAGTGGCCTCCAGCCTTTTGGCAACCAAAGATTGAAGAGAGTTTTTAAGATGAGGGTCAATCTTTCCCCTTTCAAAAAGATCTTTTCCAACCAGTGCACCACTTCTCCAATATTTCAAATAATAGTCTCCCAAATTTGCTTATCCTTGAAATTAGCACCGAAAGCAAAGCCTAGATAGGTTAAGGGAAAAGAGCCAATCTGACATCCCAAAACAGAAGAAAGCAAACATCATCTCTGCAGAAAATGATAGTATCATCAGCAAAGAGAAGATACATAGTCAACCCCTCACCAACGCTAGCCCCAATGAAGCCAGAAAGCCAACTGAACTCGGATGCCTTGCTTAACAACTCACAAAAGACCTAATTACTAGGATAAACGGAATATGATAGAGTGGATCACCCTGCCTAGGTGCCAATGACAATTGGAAAGTACCCCGTGAAGAGCCATTAACCAAAAAAGAAAAACTCAAAGGGGTGCTATGTCTCTTTATCCAATTACACCATTGTATGCCATAACCTTTGCATCACAAATAAAAGACAGTCCCAAGGCACATGATCGTAAGCCTTCTCCATATCGAGCTTCCAACACCTTTCTATTTTGCTTTTAAATGGGAGTCCACCATCTCATTTGCGATCAGAGCTGCATCCAAAATCTGCCTTGCTCCAGCAAAACAATTTTAATGAGGTCCCACCACAATGCCAATAGCCTGTTTTAATCTAGCTGGAAGAGAAGTCTTTGAGGTTCTTAGCATCACCTTTCTTAAGGATTAAGGAGAAAAGGTAGCATTAATATTTCAGACAAATCAGCATCCAAGTGAAAATCGCAGAAAACCTTCAACAATTCATCTTTTGCTTCTTCTTCCTTACAGCCTTTTTATTTTGGCATAGCGGCAGCAGCTCTTCAGATACAAATCTCTTTTCGATTTCTTAGATATTTCCCAACACCTCGGTTGTAAATGGGAGGCACCCCATTGGTGCACTTTAAGATAATATACTTGCCGATAGACAAATGTTATGTCCTGTCTGCAGTAGACCCCCATTCCAAATGAGTCCTCTTAGGAAATTAGTCCTCACTCGTGCCTCCTGTCTTTCTATTTCCTCCCCAGCTCCCACAAATTAAAAAGAACGTGGAAAGAAAGGGAAAAAAAAAAACACACACACACACACACACAGAAGAAAGTGATGAAAGAAAAGAGAGCAGGTCATATGAATTGAAGCATAATATTAAAACTGACTAAAAAAAGTATAAATGGAGCAAGAAAGGATAGGCAAGTATATGTTGAAATACTCTACCCAAAAGCTTTAGTTATAAGTTGGAGGGAAACTACATACATATGCCTATTAAAGCCACATATTCAAGTAATGTGGGTTTCTCTATCGGTGTCTCTCACTTGCAAATAGGACTGGGAACGGCACATGGAATTGATGAACAGAAAGCCACACGCGAGAAATAAACCTAGGGTGAAACTTGGTTCTAATACTATGTTAGAATGCCCATCCAAAAGCTTAAATCAAAAACCCGCATATAACCCGCGACATGGGATATCTTAACAATTTCAAACTTACACCAGAAGGGATAGGTGTAAGTCGATTCTATGAATGAGAACAGGCCCAACAGGTGTGAGAATTCAACTAGATACAAGCAAATAATGGCTGTAAACATACAATATTACAAGAGACAGACCAGAAATATAACTTCTGCTACAAATTCCTGTAAACTCAGGGCTGACTGGAGCACGTGTTTTACCCAAAATTCAAGTTCTTTCGTGTTAGAATTGATAAAATCCTTCAAAATTGGAGTACATGGTTGGTACTTTCCCAGTCGCACCAGCAAAATAATTACTTAAGTAGATGTTTATATTATAACATAAGCATGAAATTTTCCAACTCTAAAGGACAACGATAACATGGATTACACAGGACCAGACCAGGGAATACAGAAAGAAGATTCAATGTGGAGATACAAGAACACAGGGATCTTACCCAACAAAGTTATGTGTTGCCTATGAAACAAGTAAATGAGGGAACAATCACTTACCTCATGATTCACATAATCTGATGAAATATGCTGATGTAGCAGTAGCCATGGGTCTAATTCCAAGGGAAACTGTGATTTAAAAGAGAATTAAACCTATTCAGTACTTAAGAAGTTTAGTGGAGCATTTCAAAATGTCATATAAAACTCAGTAGCACGCAAATAGTAAATGTATCTTCGCTATCACTATAAGGTATTTCTCAGAGTTTTCATCTCATTCCAGTAATAAGAGAATCATTTTTCAAGTGATGTTTGTGCAGGGGATTCACTCCAATGGACTAATCAAAAAGACCATATCTTCTGGTAGATAAGGGAAGAAGAATTTTTACCTCAACTCCAAGATAAGAAAGCAAAGAAGAGCGAACTTCTGAACCTCCAGCCAATGCAACTTCCTTATACGCATCAATAATGCGGGTGAATGCCGATTTCTGCAACTGATCTTTCTGTTCATCAGTCAAACCAACAACAGGGGCCGTCATCTTGGGTAACATAACATGAGAAGATAATCCCACAGAAGTTACAGATGAGGAGACTGGAATGTTGTCATCGACAGCCGGTGGTCTGGGGCTAAGCTCCTCACATCTATCGTTTGAAATTGATGGAATGACTCTCCTAATGATTTCCCCGACTGACTTGTATCTTGCTCTTGACCATTATCTTCAATACCCATGGATGCTAATGAGGAATCAGGCCGGTTTTCTGAGTGCCCAGCACTATGGCTGGATGAAGCAAGACCAGGTATTTCACTCTCTAAGTTTCTATCTTCATGGATATCAATCGACATCATTACGGAGCCCATTTCTGCTCCAGCTGAAGCATCAGCAGAAGTTGGTAAAGCAGTTGGCAAAATAGAACTCTCAACCTCATTAGTTTTATCCGTTTGAAGAGCAACATCATTTGTTGCTGCCACCGCAGGAAGATCATCTGGCTTCTCAGGCTTCTGCAGCCAAAGTAAATACAAACTCCTTACAGAAACTATAAACAAAAGAAAAGTTTTAAAAGTTCACTCTGAATGAAAAGAGGAAATGTCATCAAGATCAGGAAACTATGTAGAAAAAATGGGATGAGAAGTTACCGCAATACCTGTTCAGCATTCAGTAAAGAAGATATCTGTGGAAAAGCACTGGAAAGTGAAAAAACATCTTGCATCCCCTCTTCATCTTCATCGGCTTTAGGACGTTCAGGCGGGAGATGACACATATTTGCCATGACCACCTCAGCCAGCAAGTCCGCAGATATAGTGGAAATAATGATCTCCAGAGACTGAACAGCTTTTTCACCCTGAGCAACCAAGGCACCAAACATGGCAACCAGTTGATGCACAGCTCCAGAATCACTCTCTGCTTTGGAAGAGAGTGCTCCACTTGAAGCATTTTCTTCCTGATTAACTGTGCCTTTTCTGTTCAATTCATTACTGGATTCCTCAGACATGCTAGGACTTGGTTTGATTCGTTTTCCAGAGACATCCACCTCAATAGTGTGATCCTCTGTTTCCCCTCTTTTCCGCCCTCTATTACTTTGGGTAGATTCATGGGGTGATATTGATGGTTTCTCTTCCTGCCAAAATTCTTTTCATCAATATCCAGAAGTTTCAAACCAATTAAATGTTTTCTATTTTCTCAGCCCGTTTAGATCTAGCATCCAAACATAACTAAACACCATTAAGTATAAACGAATCCACACAACAAACCAGTACATTAGAAACTGAAGGCTCCTCTTTTACTTCTAAACTTCCATTTATCTTGTAGTCCTGGTCAAGGGCTTGCTCAACTACTGGTCCATCGTTCATCTCCCTCACGGCATCAAGTAACTGATCATGCCACTGCAGAGACCAGAAACTCACAATTATCTGGACTAACACCAATGCATAGAACAGTACTGACAACCAAAATTATAAATAAATAACAAGTTCAGCAGCAACAAACTAGGGATATCCATTGAGTAAAGTGCTTTCACAATTGGCTCAAGTTGCTGTGTCAAATGATAGATCCAACGTTTGAGCTCCGTAGACTCCAACATCAAGCACTGAGTTTCAAGTTGATACTAGAACGATGGCCATGATATGTCCAGGGGTCAACTGGATAAAATGTCCATTTTAATCATATTACACTAATTAAATTTCTTCCCAGTGTGCGATCAACATTGCCCAATTGTAGTAGAAAAAAATACATTAGAACCATTTTAATGCATTCAACCTCAAGTAAAATAGTACAAAAAAGTTTTGTTCTAAGAATTCATTCACCCAATAGATTAAACAACTGAACAATAAAATCAACTTAAGTTGCAGGAAAGGATCTAGTTATAAATGCCTTCAATTCATCATCCCTGATACCGAACCTCCTAGAGAGAACCAAAATATAAAAGGAAAGGAAAAACTCATATAACTTCAATTAAACTGTATTGTATCTGGCCCCCTATTAATATATTGCTTACTCTTACCAAAAAAAAACTGTATTGTATCTGGAAATTCTCGCTCCCATTGGACCATTTGTATCTATATGCATTAGGATCATGTCAGTGCTTGATCTTGCTCTGCTATGAGAGTAAAAATGCCGCTACACTTTCCTGTAGTCTTAGAGTCTTCCCTAAGCATTTGTCTCAGGCGAATCTTACTTAACAATTGAAAATCTAGGAATCTTCATGAAAAGAGTAAATCAGCAAAGCAACAAGTAATATATTTTTTATTCCATTTAGCATTAAGTTTGTTCTTAAAGCTTTTGAAAAATGGAATAATATGAGTCTTAGACACTCAACATCACATTCTTTGGCCATGTGTAACATGTAGAAAGGTTGATGTCTACACTCCTCATTAAAGTGTAAAAAATAGCAGCCTTGCATTTTCCTTGATAGCTTCTTTTTTGTTAAATCATTGTTATCTAGTTTGAATCAACTTTTTACTGATTTTTGCTCGTTAGGTTTCTCTTGTAAATTTTATGACAAAAGAAACTATGACATTTCATCATTTGCTAAATTATAACATTTTAAAGTTCACTTTAAGAAAAATTAAAAATATAAATCTGCAAATCTTAAGGTAGAAATGTTTTGATTTCGGGAAATAGGACAAAGTACTAAAAATGAAGAATAAAAATAATAGAAGAAAAGTTGAAAGTTGGATAAAGAGGGAAAAAATCTGAGGTGTATGCATCGCCCAATGTAGTGAGCCATATGTTGCTATTTTATAAGCCCTTTGTGTGCTCTACAATACTCAAGATTCGTTTCATGATTTCTCATGTAAAATTACGTATTTTTTTGTGTAAGTTTTTGGTCTTGTGTGGACCTAAGGAATCTACTTAGATTCTCTGTACATCTGGACCATGTGTAATGCAGGTTTTCATGGGATATTCATTCCCCTTATACGAAGGACAAGTGTGTTCTAGAGCTACCTGTGAGAGCTGATTAGGGAGTGGGACATTTAAGAATGCTGTTGTGTTTGTACTTCTTTTATGATAGAGGTTAAGCAACACGGTGGTTGATATGTGCCACAGTAAGAACAAGGCCAACAACATAGGAAAATGATCTCTTAAAATTGTGGTGATTCTTTCGGGACTAGTGGAACTTGATGAATGGGGACAAAGGAAAATCTAGACTGTGTTATGGGTTGACACTAGAAAAGTGGGGTTTGCTTGTGATTTGCTTGAATCTTGGACAAGGAAAAAATGTAGGAAACTGCAGAGGACAGTGCAAAACGGAATTTCTGATGTGGATTTGAAGGTGATTATGCCGGGTCTAGGGGGAACATGAATGACTGGTGACCACAGACCACCTTTTGCACTGATAAAAGGATGAGAACAAAAACAGGTGGAAAGGAATGCGGCCTCCAAAATGAGTATGTCCTGGACTATTAGATTGTCTCTGCCTTCCCTTGAAACTTTGCTATCTGTCTCTTTCATGAGTAAAAAAATAAAATAAATAAAATGGTGAGAGGGACCAAAGGAATTTATTTTCTCCTTCCATTGTAGATTGTTCTAACTAAAAGTGTCATATGTACTGAATTAGGCATAACCTAACCCTACCAGTCTTGATGAGAAAGTTCTCTAAATCTGATATTTGCATTTTCTATGAGCATAAAAATGGTAAATAGTGCAGAGATTTAGCATCCTTTGTGCATAGGGAATGATTATTAGGGTTAAATAGGCTAACTTTTATGAGACATACCACTAATTTCACAGCATTGCACTTTGGCATATCCATGCTTTAATGGGTTAGTGATAGGTAGTTTTTCAGTTCTATGACGATAACTAGATCTTTACGAGGGGTTTAATTAAGCTGAGTCGAGCTGCTTGAACAAGTTATGTGATAGAAAACTACATTAATTACAGCTTCAACATCTTCTGAATTGCAGTGCCAAAAAATTATCTAACAATCAAGATTTTTTCACACTATAGTGTTTTCATTGCCTCCACTTTCTATACTCCCAAAGAGTAAAGTATTATTATAACCTGCCTCCTCCATACCCCCTCCTTCCCTCTTTCTTTTCCTTTGATTCCATCCTATTTTTTACTCTGAAACAGACCCTCATGTTAAGCTTTTTGACATTCTCAGATGTGTAGTAAAATTCAAAGTGACGCATACAATTCTTACAAGTAATTATCCAGCAAATAATTTGAGAAACTACATTTTGAGATGATGAGAAGTTGAGAGAAGTAGAAAATGAGGAAATAAAAATGGCGATCAAATATTAAGAAAGTCATGAGCAGTTATATATATGCATGGGAAATTTAAAATTAAACAATCAGAAAAGTATGACTTCAAAAACTTGAGGACACAAAGAAATGCACTGTAGCAAAGATATACCACTGCAACCCCCGGATAGGTGCTCCCTAAGCAGGAATGAAAAGCATTTTTAAGTGCAAGGCGTACTCCAGATACATGTGCACCCTTTGTAACAGAACTTGTTGGATCCAAACCAAGAAGAACCGGCAAAATGCGTCCATAGTATGAAGGCCTTTCCTTGGCTATTGCGGAAACACTGATAAATAGATCAAAAGCATGGACAAAATGGTCGACAGAACATTAGAAAACTGAATGCAAATTCAGAAAATAACAGAGATCATCAGTCATAAAGTAATATAGATTAACCACGCAGCACCACCAATGGACACTATTACATACAGTTAAGCTGCATATTGTTGGTGAGATACAATGCATGGATATGATATAATTAATCCTTATCAGGAATTTGGAGCAATCCCCAGATGAGACTAAGTCCAGATAAACCTGGCTATGAACTAGATAAAATTACCCCAAAAAAACATCCTAAAATAATTGTAATTAAAAAAGATAAGAGGGTGGACTGTGAAGGGGAGCTCAATGGGCCACAAAGCATGGAAGAGAGAGTCGACCATTGATAGGCAAAATATGAGCAGTGACAACCACATGGTGGTCCCACTCCTAAGGAAGCAACCACCATGACTGACTTGTCTCCTTTCTCTTTCTCGCTCGCTCTCTCTCTCTTAAAGGTTCTGTCTTTTCTCACATTAGTCTCTGGCGGTTGATATCAGTAAAGGCAACCGCCATCAGCCAGGCGGTTGCGCACCTATTCAAAATATGCCCAGTGGCCCTAAAGCCCAAAGCAGCCCAACTTTTGGGTTAGGTCTCGGTCAGCTTGGGCTTATGAGCCTGCCCCTGAAATTTTTCCAGACCATTTCGTTTTTTGAGCATCTAGCTACAAAGCCCCACAAAAAAAATCCACCCGATACAGTATATATATGTGACTTTGGTCTAAAAACCCCAATTTTGTTGTCCAACAATTCAATGCCAAACAACACTAACCACTGATGAAAACAGTTCAACCAACAAAGACCATCTATCACTTTCAACCAAAGACAACCAGCAGGCGACAACAATAATTATCCACATCACCCCAGAAAACCAGTTAGCTCAAGAGAAACCACCCCAAAATCCAGTGATAACAGCGTTCACCACGACCACTTCTCAACCACCACCAATTTCTTCATCAACATAAGGCCACTAGAGATCAAACAGCCAAACCACCAAGAAATAGAGTTTTCACGTTTTACTGTGCAACTCTGCACAAAAATTTGGGAAGATTTTGCCATTGCTTTATGGCATATGTTGTACATCTACTCGGGAGCTCTCATTTCTGATCTTTTAGACATGTTGCATTCCAAGGTCAATACCATTTTCCTCAGATTAAAAAAACAGGCATTTCAAGAGATATATCATGTAAATAGACCTGGCTAAGACTGAACCAAACTGGGATTGATGCGGTTCGGGCAGGCACCCTTCAATCAGATCAGACTAGTCTTTTGGGCATAGAACACCCTGACCTGATAAGTTCGGTCCAAGCCTTTTTATTCATGTACGCCTGGCCCTCCCGACTTGAATCTAGTGTTAATCATTTTATTTAATGATAGATTTATTCCCAAGTCCAATCATAGGTTCAACAAACACTTTTAAGACCAGGATACATCCAGTATTTCCCAAACAAAAGATGGCATATAAGAAATCCAAGAGACTTTTTCCAATACTACCCTATGAAACAAAATTATCCCATCGACTAAAGGAAGCCTTAAAGAAGCAGATTTTCATAGCATTCTTCACCTGTCTAAAATTCTCAACTTGCCTCATCCCAAAACCTTTTCAACAGTATCTGCAGTCACTTTACTGGGGATTCTAAAGTTATGCTAACATTAAGAAAATAGCGCAAATTAAACTTCTGAACGAACCATAACTTCCTCCAGAACAGGGAAAAACAAATGACAGCAGGTCAGTCAAACAAGAGGATTTGCTTGAGTCCCCCTTGTTTCGGTCTGTGAGATTTATCCAATCACTACCATATTAGATTTTGATGTCTTTTGATAAGATCTTTCTAAGTTATAGCACATTTGCACACAAAAGTCTCTGAATAGATTGCATATGCAATAAACATAAATAATATGTTACCTATTAATAAGCACAACGATTGTTAGATTGCAGAGAGATTTCACTGTTGGAGACCTCAGCTGATCAAGCAATAAAACAAGACTTTTACTAGCTTCTGTAGCCAAATCCCCTACATTTAATATAGGATGACCACCACGAAGCCATGATGCATTGAAGCCCAACAAATTTCCTGCAAAAAAGGTCAAGTTAAGTAAGATAGAAACAAGCAGAATCTGCACTTGGTAAAAATCACAAGTTGCTGCAATTACAGTAAACCTGACATGGTACAAATCACACAAGTTGCTGCAATTACAGTGAACCTGACATTCATCTTACCTTCTAAGCGCTGATCCGAAGGGGGCTCCGAAGATCCATTAGGATCAGGCGTGTAGAGTAGAATGATTGCTTGAACAAATTTCAGTGCCGATAACTTTATCCCGTCACTTCCCGACTTGCAAACAGGTTGTCAACGTGAGTCACACATTGCAAAGAGTTTAATTTCAGCTTTTACAAGTTGTTGCTTACCTGGAAAGCTATTGAGTATACTTTATCCTTGAATTTCAACATCCATTCCCAAGCTGACTCCAGTGAATCATCTAGATCACTTGTATATAGTCCCTGAAACATCTCGGAAACAACAAAGCCATTTAGGAACGAAAGTCTCCTAACTATCCATATGAGGTGTTTGCATGGAGGTATTAGGAAGCCAAGGCAGAGCAGTGAGCAAGAAGAGACACCATCATAACGCAGCAAAAGGATATAAAAAAAAAATCAGAAAAAAAAAAAGTATTAACTCCAGCAAATTCACGAGGGAAATAGATAGAAACAACCCATTAAGCTAACAACAAATTAGAGAAAATTACTTTAGATGTTTGACTTGAATCACCTGAGTTAAAAAAAGAAGAAAGGTTGAGGTGGCCATGGGTATCATCTAGTGCCCTCTACATCCATGAGGATGCCACCTCATGTTAATGAGCATGATTTGCACTTACAGACCTAGCAAAGATCTACATCCATATCATGTCTATGGTTCTATAATCAAGACCAAGGATTGACTGACACAATCACTCTTCATATGCATACCACAACCATGTAAGCTGACCCAAGAGATTCTCTAGGAGGTCCTCTGGTAATATTGATTGCATTTTACGACAATTACCCAGTGGAAAATGACAGCACATAGCATGAAAAAGCAATCACCAACAAATGGGCCAAGATAGTATCTGCAGTGTCAATGCAACCGATTCCCAGTGACCTCTTTCAGAAAAGCATAGTTTTCGACCACATAATAAAATCACGGAATTAGCTTCAATTCACCACACAAGTCACAAGTCGCAATCGCAACATCCACCGCACAACTATTCAGGGAAAAAAAAAAACAGTACCTGGATCGCAATTGTCTCAAAGGTGTGACGAAATAAGTCAATGCCGCAGCTTATAGCTTGGCGAGCAACCGGCGGCGACTCATCGGTCAAGAGCGAAATCAAAACAGGCACCATTTCAGGCAGAAATTCCAGCTGCTTAATCCCAATTTCGCCAATTATCCTACGCGCAGCACCAAAAGCGCACAGTCAAGAGGAGGACACTTCAACTTCAGAAGAGCCATTACAACACAGTAAGCGAGAGAGAGAGAGAGTAAGTTAGGGTTTTGGAAGGAAGCTCACTGAGCGATGAACTTGCGGACGGGGCTGAAGCGGTCGGAGAGGAGCTCGAGGAGCTGGGGGAGGAACTCGGCGAGAAGGACGGGGTCGTCCTGGAGGAGGTCCTCCTTCAGGTCGCGGAGGCGGCCGAGCTTCGAGGGGATGTCGGGGGACGCCTTGGCGGAGCCGACGAGGCCGCGAGCCGCTCCCGGGGAGTCGCGGAGGCCACGATCGCCACCATCGGCGCAGCAGCAGCGTCGGCCCGTTACCGGCACGGGGGGATCCGCCGAGCCCCGACCGGAGCTCCGATTCCGGCGAGGTTTTCGCCCGCCCGAGTCGGAGAGGGGACTGTGAGCCGGCGAGGGTTGCGCGGGATCCTCGAACGGAGGAAGAAGGCGGAGGAAGACAGTGAAGGAGCGACGAGCGTTAGGACTCCGCTCTCGCTGGGCTCTGTTTCTTTCTTCTCAATCGCGCGCTCTCAATTGGGTTCGCAGGCCCTTGATAATTTTATTTTTCGTGGAGTTTTAAATTTATTGTACAATTATAAATTCAGTACTTCAACTTTTCGATTTTGTTGATGCAGCGTGCGTTTGGGAACCAATTTTTGAGAAAGTTTTTCCTATATCTTTGAATTTTAAGTTAAAAAGTGTTTTTCAAAATGCGTAAATTGAACTTTGAAAGTTTTTTGTAAAGTAAAATGGTATTTGGGGAATTACATTTACAAATGAGTTTTGTGATAAAAAAAATTTATTAAAAAGAAAAATTAAAATAAAATTGGCCGGAAGGCAGCGATCGTCGGCGACCTCTGGCAACCTCCAACAACCCCGATTCTTGGGCAGCGAGGTCGTGCGACGCCGTCGCGACCTCCGATGACCCCAAATCGGGCAACGAGGTCGCGCGACGCCGCCTCAACCTCGGCGACCGGATCTAGGGCGGCGAGGTCGCGCGACGCCGCCTCGACCTCCGACGACCTAGATCCGGCGGCGAGGTCCTCCGCGACCTAGATTCGAGCCTCCGACACCAAATTTGGTCGCGCCCACCGGACCGGCAACTAGATGGGTCGCACGGCCCCGGCGAGCTTTGTGCGGAGGTCACAGTGCAGCAGGTGACGATCAATGGCAACACCGCGACTCACAAAGGTTGCCCGACTCTCCGACGAAGATCACCTAGGTCGTGGCGTCCCTGTAGTGGTCGTTGGCCTGGAGAAGATGAACAGTGTTTCATCCAAAGGCACGCACCGAAAAAACAAAAAATTCTTGAGGACAATTTTGAAGAAAAAAAGGTGAACAATGTCGCATGGGCATGCTGAGAAAGCTAAAAGCCCAAGGCAGGTCCTCACCTGCCTTAAGCTTTCAACCTTAAAAATGCTTGCTTTGTCATTAAGTCCCTTCCAAAGTGTTTTGCCAAATACCATTTTTTTTGCCAAAGGGGCTTTGGACCCCCAAGGGGCTTTGGGAAGTGGTTCCCAAACATACCCATAATCTTAATCTTTTAATTGAATGTCATAAATTTGAAAAGTCAATCACTTTTAATTCCACTTTCAATTTGTCCTGCTAGAAAAATAGATGTGATTGCTACAAATTATTTTAATTTTTTATTATTTTGATTTTATTTAGCTTTTTTTTTTTTTTTTTTTTTTAGGGTCAATGAAGGTCACCGACGACCCTTACAAGCTACGGCCACCTCCTTGGCCATGAAGGCCTTGGGTGAGGCCCTTAGGGGCTCATCAACCATTGGCGAGGCTACAATGACCCTCACTTGTTCTAGGTGGAGTTGCCCATAGTTGCCTAACGGCCGGCGAGGGCCCTCGTGGCCTCACCTAGGGCTTTTGTGGTGGAGGTTGAGGCAGCCCTCCGCAATTTAGGTGAGGCAATCATGATCGGCGAGTGACCCTCGTTAGCAACCTTCATCAACTCTAAAAAAAATACAAAAAGAAAAGCAAAAAATATATGTAATAAAAAATTAAAAAAAGTTTAAAAAGTATAAAAAATTCCACGTAGGATATTTGGTCAAAATTAACACTTAAGTGATTAATTTTTCTTTGATTTGACACTCAAGTGAGGGAGAAAAAAATTTAGTACTTAAATAAATATCATACAAAAGTTTTATTATGCCCAATTTTCTCACATGTGAGGATCAGTACTACATTGCCACTTAGGCATTGGTGCTGGAGGCCTAGACACTGGTGATGGTGACTAAGTAGCGATTTCACTCGAAAAGAAAATTCTACGTGATTTCGATTTGACTAAAAAATATAGGCATTTGTGGGTTCATGAATTTTCGAAAATATATAATTTGATACATTAACACGTATTATATATTAAATAAATATTTTTATTTTTCATTAATTTGATTCAAATTCACAAATAAATAAATAATAATAAAAAAGCATACAATGAATTTTTACTAATAATATTAATAAATCTATTCTAGAAAATTCAAAAAGGTATATTCATAATTAATGCGTATCCATATTTGGAAACATGTTTTTAATTTAATGAAAGTTATTGATAAAATTAATGACTAGTAAGAAATTATAATCAACTTATTTAAATAAATATATGATCATATACTATAACTACAATTTATCATTATTTAATATTCAATATTTTTATTTTTCAAAATCACTTTTTAGCCTCACTTATTTATTTTTCTAATGAAAAAAAGCCCCCTTAGGGTTACACTCCCCAAATTTATTTCACTGTACTTTTCACGTTTCTTTTCCCCCACCTCCCAAATTTACTTCACTTTCCTTTCCCTCGTTTCTTTCCCCCCACCACCTGTCACTTCTCCCTCCCTCCAAGAAAAATTCAGGCCAAGTCCATAAAAATCCCCACTTTTATTTCTTTTTGACTTTCCTCCCTCGAAAACGCTAGCAGCCACACCTTCCTTATCCTCCTCCTCACACGACCCTCTTCCGCTCGATCTCTGCTCTCTCTCGGTCCTCATCACAATCGCTTGTCGCCTCGCCTCCGACCCTTCCTCCTTCACAGCTACAGCCTTGCCGTCAACCTTCCATTGCGGCATCATAGTCGCCGCTCTCTGCGTCGCTCGGTCTCTACTCTTCCTTTGACCCTCCCTTGCCATTGCGAGCTCGCCGTTGCTCACGGCCTTGCCTTTGCTCCCTTGCCCTCGCCTCCACCCTCCATCGTCTTCCGGCCACGCGTGTCGGAACGTATCGAGAAGAATTGATCAAGTGTTGACCGCATGTCCGAGAACGTCGGAGGCTATTGACGCTCACACGGAAGCTGCTGCAACATATCCGTGCTTCATCTGATGGTGAGCGGTCAACTAAAGGAATATTAACGTGCAGAAAATCAAACTTTCCTGAAACTCGATTTTTTATAATTCCAGCATCTTATTGCTGTCTTGGTTGAGGCGACCAAGAGCTGTCTTTTTTTATTTTTATTTTTGACCAGTTTCTACTAGGAACACGCTGCTTACAAGTTCTCAGCTGCCCAATATTTTGATTAATTTTAGTTAAGGCATTAACTAAGGTTAGATTACCAAGCAATTTCATACTTAGATTGACTGCTCTTCGACGCCCCTCTTCCTTCATCCCCTTTTGCACTCAAATCTCTTTCCCTCATTCGCCTTTCGTTGTTCTTGCTCTGTTTCGCTCTTTCTTCTCCTCGGCCCCATCATTCTTCCTCCTCTTCTTCTTCTTCACTGTCTGCTGCTCTTTTTCATCTTTCTCTCTCTCCTGTCTCCCCGTTTTATCGCTCTTTCTTTCTAAAACAAAAAACAAAAAACAAAAAAAAAAAAAAAAAAAAAAAAAAAAAAAAGAAAAGGAAAAATGTCAAACGATTCCGTTGTTTCTATTGCGTGGGATGTCTTGAAGTGGGCAGTTCTTCCCATCAAGCATCAATTCGGATACGTGATCTCCTCCAAGAGCTACGCCCGGGATCTTCAGAAGGAAGTTGGGAAGCTGGCGTATGAGGCTGAGAGGATCCAAAATGCAGTGGAAGAGGCTAGAAAAAATCTCCGGAATGTCTACAGTCCCATCACAGAGTGGCAGGCAAGTGCTGAGAAGGCCTTGAATGAGGCGCGAAACTTGTTGGACGACTTCGAAAAGGCGAACAAGAATTGCTGCCACGGGCGTCTTCCCGATCCCAATTGTCGCTATCAGTTCAGCACGAAGGCCAAGGACAAGATCGAGGACATCAAGCAACTCACTCAAGACTGCAGTCAATTCAAGGACATCTCCTTCAACGGTCCTGCTCCAGGGAATGTTGCTGCTTCGACTCCGACCAGGAGAGAGGACAAAGATTTCGTCCAGTCAGCCACCACCACAACCTTTGCTTCTTCAGCCTCGACGTCGATTAAGCTTAAGGACGATGGCATCATCAAATCCAGAGAATCGATCATGCAGGAGATCATGGCCACTCTTGCTGATAACAACAATAGAGTTGTCGGGATTTATGGAATGGGCGGGCTCGGCAAGTCCACCCTATTGGTGGAAGCCGAAAGGAGAATAAAGAAAGAGAAGTTGTTTGATTGGGTCGCTAAGGCCGACGTGTCGGAAAATCAAGACATCAAGAGGATTCAAGGAGAGATTGCACACGCGTTGGACCTGGACATAAAGGATGTGGAGTATGTCAATTCGCGAGCTGAGCGTCTAAGCACAAGGTTGGAAAAAGAGGAGAGGGAGAAAAAGAAGGTCCTCATAATACTGGACAACCTATGGAAGGGGCTTGACTTGAAATTAGTGGGCATTCCTTGCGGACATGACAACAAAGTCATAGGATGCAAGTTGTTGCTGACGTCAAGATTTCAAGATGTTTTGCGAAGGGAAATGGGCTGCGACAGGGACTTCCGCCTTGAAGAGCTAAAGGAGGAAGAGGCAAGAAGATTGTTTGAGAGGACGGTGGGAGACAAGGTTCATGATGACCCGTTCAAATCCCTGGTGGATGAAGCACTCCACAAATGTGCAGGTTTGCCTTTCCTAATTATTGCAATGGCGAATATTTTCAAAGATGCTAATTTTTATGAATGGAAGGATGTTTTGAGACAAATTGAGAAGTCTACAAATGAAGGAATAAGTGAGAGTATAAATAAGATGTTGCAGTTGAGTTATGATCGTTTCAAAGGGGAGTATGGCAAGGAGGTGAAGTCATTGTTACGACTCTGTGCTGTTTATGGTGTCTCCAAGCCATCTCTTGAAAACTTGGTGAGGTACGGCGTGGGTTCAAGGTTATTTCGAGAAGATAGCAACATGGAAGAAGTTAGAAATAGGCTGCACTCATTGATCCAAACCTTGAAAGCCTCCTCTCTTTTGTTAGTAGATGATGAAGATGTTGATGGTTTCAAGATACATGATTTGGTTCGTAAATTTGTTGCCTCAGTCGCTTCAAGAGATGATCCTTTTCTTGTGTTGAAAGATAATGATAAGTCAGTGATAGAGTTGCCGAAGGATAAGCTCAAAAGTTGTACAGCGGCATGCTTTCCCTTTGTTGACATGAAGGAGCTTCCCAAAGAGTTAGATTGCCCTGAAATGCGGATCTTTTTGCTATTCACAAACAATAAATCTCTTAAGGTCCCAGATTCATATTTCAACTCTATGAGAAAGCTCATGGTCTTACATCTTTCTCAAGTGCGTCTCACTCGTTCACCTTCGCCATTTCAGTCCTTGGAGAACTTACACACTTTGTGTCTTGATGGTTGTTCATTAGAGGATGTAACCAAGATTGGCGAGCTAAAAGGGCTATATGTTCTCAGCTTTGTGAACTCCAAAATTCAACGATTGCCAAAAGAAATTGGACAATTGGGGGAGCTAAGGTTGTTAGACTTAAACCGTTGCTCACGACTTGAGATAATTGAACCAGGTGTGCTTGGAAGCTTGATGAAATTGGAGGAGTTGTATATGGAGAATAGCTTTGATCAATGGAATGCTATGGAGCAAACTCCATCAACTAATGCTAAGCTTATTGAGTTGAATAACATGAAGAATCTATGCACTTTGCATGTGTCCATTCTCAATCCAAGTATGCTCCCAGAGGATCTTAATGTTAAAAAATTAACAAAGTTCAAAATCCATATAGGTGATATGAGGCTTCGGCAAAGTCACAAAGGATCGAGGACATTGGAGCTTAAGTTGGATCCAACAAGCAATATTCTTCAGAAAGGATGCATACAAACTTTATTAGGCAAAACTGATGATCTATTTTTAGATGGATCAAATGGAATTGAGCAAAGTATTTGCACATTATCCCAAGAAGGCTTTCCAAAATTAAAGCATTTGCACGTGAAGAATAGTCCCTCCATCCATTACATCCTCCAATTGCCATCCCATACAAATTTTAAGACATTAGAGTCGTTAATTCTCGATAATCTTATCAACTTGGAGCAATTATGCAGCAACCATATCTCCTCTAACTCCTTCATTGCATTAAAAAAAATACGAGTCGAAAGTTGCAATAAGATGGAAATTTTGTTTCCTCTTTTATTATTGAAAGAACTTCCACAGCTTGAAGAGATCCAAGTTATCAAGTGCAACTTAATGCAGGAGATTGTACAAGTCGATAATTGTGGCGAAGTTGAATTACGTAATTTGCATGTATTAGAATTGCGTAACTTGCCAAATATCAAGAACTTTTTCACCCAAGGGACAGCTCCTTCAAGTAGTACATCAAAAGACCAAGTTGGCAATCAAGTTACTTTCTTCAATGGGCAACAGGTAACTTTCTATCAAAAGAATATACATTATTTATTAATCTTTTGTTGATTTGCTAATTAGATGTAACGTAGATTATAATCCTTACTCTTTTTTTTTTTTTTCAGTTCATTTTCTTCCTAATTACCTTGTCCAATCATGCCTTCCCTGTAATTAGTTAAAGCAATCTTCTGTTTCTCTTCATTGTGTAGAAGTCCAACTAATATAATGGAATCCATGTAAATTTAGTTCGGGATAGGATCTGAGTTATTTTCAACTTACGTGTTGCAAGTATACCTATATTAAAAGGGTTTTACAGCGCAACATTGAAGGGAATTTTGGCATTAGAATAATTCCACAGTAACGTCATGTCTCTTGTAAAATGGATTCCCTGAATTTAGTCATTATCTTTGTTATTATCCATAAAATAATATCTAGGTGACTTAGGTAGAATTCAATATGAAGAATGAGTAAGGGGACTGGGTTTTCAAATAGTAGCAATGATGCTAACCTAATTGATGCACGTCATTTGCATATTATCTATTTCATTAAGCATTTAGTCATTACATAGATCCTATTTGTATAAAAGTATACAATTTCATGCGTGTTCATATATTTGTAAGCACTTTGAGGCATAACAAACATAAATATTCAACTTGTGCTAATATCTCGTTGTCGTAGGCTTTAGTGAACGACCTTTAGGAAAACTACATGAAATCCTTCATGAAGATTTTAAGCGGTACACATTTACTTCCAGAATTTGGTTATATAAATTATGACATGTTGAGCATAGCTATGTGATGTTATCATCCAATGGTCCATTTAAATAGCTGATTGGGGATGCTATATGCATAATGAAATATAAAATTTAGCCGTTCCAATGATTGTTTTATATGTTTGGGATATATTTGAAAACCTACTAGATGTTTAGCTCTTTTCATGAAGTCAACCATATTATTAGTAATTTTTGTCTAAATCTGTTAAGATCATTGCATTTTTTGTTTATTTTTGTTTATTTATTTTGAAAATTTCAATTCATTTTAGTGCATTCGGAGGCCAGAGGATGATTCAACTAAAACAAACACACAAGAATTGCAACTTTCTTGTAAAAAAATTACATGTAATATGCAATTGAGTCCTAAATATGTTTGGGATAAAGTGTCATAGGGTTCCTAACATTTTAGTCATGAGTCAATTTAGTCCTAAATACTTTATTTGGACTAGTCCTCAACATTTTGAAAATAATTAAAATCAAGTTCTAATGGTAGTGTTGTTGACAAATTTCATCAACAGAAATGATAGCATTTTATTTTTCATGAAGTTAAGTATGATTTTGACCTAAATAATAAAGGGAATGTACATAGATTCAGTTCATAATGGAGTTGAACTTTGATTATCATAATTTACCAAAAAATACCAATTCTATGTTAAGTGTTGAAAATCATTGTCATTTTCCCGCATTGTTTACTCAAAATTTGGGCTTAATTTTATTAATTAATTCATGTAACTGAGTTTTTTTGCTCATTTCTAAACTAGCTCATGTGCTTTGTTCCTTCTTTATGGTCAAAATCATGTTCTTAATTGTTGAAAGATTAAACGACACCATTTTCAAGCAAATACTTGGTTTGAAGCATAATTCCAAGGTGTAGTCGAGGATCGAGTTTATGAAATGGCAATTGAGATATGGGATTCATAATAAAAATAATTAAATGATTTTGTATAATAAACCTTTATCACCGAGACATCCAACTTAGAAAATTGTCTCAAGCACTATGAATTGGGAAATTATGAATATGAAATTGATAATTTAGATCATCACAAAAACAATTAATGGTATTTAATTGAAATTGAGGCCAGTTATATATAGTTGATTAAATTGGTTATTGTTAGTAAGAGAAGTACAACATGGATAAGCAGCGGTCCAATTCAGGAAAACGCACGGCTGTTTTGTACAAAATTGCTTAGAGACTTTTAGTTGACCAGACATGATTGCCCTATTATAATTATGTAATAAAGATTTGTGGAAATTTAAGTCGTCAGGGTAGATTTATGAAGTACAAAGGATGTTTGGGTACGGATCCTTGCGGCCCACCATGCACCCGTTGTCTACGACACGCATGGATGGACGACATGCGTCATCTTGCTTTTCTTCTTCCCCCCCCTCATTCTCTCTCTCTCTCCATCCGAAAGTTGTTCAGCATCGCGAGAGGGCGGAGAACCAGATCTGCTTGCCCCCACCATCGCCACGCTCATCTGCCAACACCATGACCGGCCACAACTCATTCTAACCTTGCGCTCGGTCATCTTCCATGCGGACCAAGGGCAAATTCTATCTCTATCTATTTCTCTCCTAAACTCAGCATAACCACAGGCTCGACGCTAGCACGAGCCTTGGTCGTACTTTCCTGAGGTTGATTCTTTGGTGATGTGAAGAGATTGAACAAGAATTTTATAAAATGAAAAAAAAATAAAACCGAAGAGAGTAGGTGTAAGAATTGCAATAGACTATCCACGTCCAGGTAGTTAATATTAAGGATAAAGGTATTACCATTTATAGAATAACTATTAAAGACAAATTTGTCATGTCATTGATAAAAATACATTACTTTATTGGATCTTATTATATAAATTATAATATTTCACACATTAATTGATTGGTTCTGGATAAGCCTAAGCGGCCTAGGCACGTGGCCTAGGCATGGAAAGGAAGTTGCTTGTCACAAAACTTTCATGACAGAGATCCTCCTTGTGAAGTAGCAAATTACTTTTTGAAATTGCTAAGTTTCATTATTATTATTTTTTTGCTAGAGCTAAGTTTCCTTAGGAAGGTAATAATTAAGGTCTTATGGCATAATAATTTACTTCTCATGATTGCAATCTTACCTTGTTGATCAATTATTGCAATGAGATTTTTCCTTCATAAGTAAATTGCCATTATCTTTCATAATTCATCTATAGTTTCTTTATTTTTTTTTCATTGTAGTAATCTCCATTGTGTAATAATACAATACTTTTTAGCAATCATCTGATAAAATGAGTTATATAGATCATCACGATAGTAACATAACCTAAGAGCGAATAGTTTATCTTATAGGAAAGTAATTTACCTTGAATGCAATTTCTTTTGCTGTATGGATCGCAAATTTTTGTAGTCATTAGCAAAATGAACGACTACTATTTCTTCATGACCGTAATTTCCCTTCTTGTTAGTAAATTGCAAACAAAATCTAATCATAATAACATCCATGAGTATATTGTAAATAAAAAATGAAGTTTATTAGTTGTCTTTTGATACCTTTCCGGATTGCAAATCAGATTCCCTATCATAGATGTATCTAAATGCAAAAATTATCCTAAAGTTTGTAAATTTTCTTCCGCAACCATTTGTAATGACCTACTATAGCCCGCAAATTTCTTGGTTGCTCTTCGCAATTGTAAATGCTATTGCTGATGGCTTTATCCGTCAGGTTTCAATCCCATCCTTGGAATCCTTGACAATGGCTGGACTTCCCAATCTAGAAGATTTATGGACTGATGAATCTCCCTTGGGGCTCAGCAATCTCCAACTTCTCACGGTGTCTTCATGCAAATCTCTCTCAAAAGTTATCAACTCTAGGTCACTAACAAAACTACACAAGTTACACACGTTAACAATAGAAGCTTGCATTTTGGTGCAAGAAATTTTTGACCTTAACGGACTAGGCGCTGATGCAAATATTGAGACTCTCTCTGAGCTAAACACCATATATATAGTTGGTTTAGTAAGTTTGAGGTGCATATGGAACAAGAATCCTTGTGGAATTGTGAAATTCCATAATTTAAAGATATTAAAGGTGTATAATTGTAACAACCTCCGGTTTCTATTTTTCCCATCCATGGTTCAGTCTCTTGCACAATTGAGACAACTACATGTATGGAATTGCAAGAACATGGAGGCGATCATTATGGAGGAAGAAGGGTTGAGAGTAGAAACATCAGAAACTCTAGTATTCATGATGTTAACCGATTTGCAATTTGTAGATTTGGAAAGTTTGACGTGCTTCTCCTGCAAAAAGTGTAAGATTGATTTTTTTTTTTTTTTGATTTCATCATTGAAGACCTTAGATTTATTCATCCCTGCGATGCAAAGGATGACATTGTTTTCATCTAATGAAAGATTGATCACAGGTACACCAAAAGCTTGGGATGAGGATCGCGTCAAGTCGTACTATACTGTCCTCTTCAATCAAGAGGTAAGTGATTAACGTTGCGTCAAAATCTTAAATATAATAAAAATCTGATGGAGTGAAATGCTTGGCGTCAATTTTTTGTGTCATAGCACTTCAGAAGTTTACATGCCGTGCATTTCTAGTTGCCACATGCCGCTACAAATATTTGGCAAGTTTCAATTCACACTAACAAGAGTTTGATCAATCACATCAAATTGTTAAGAAATTAGAATAAAGATACGTGCATATAAATTATTATTATGCCAGCCAGCTAATTAATTAAAATTAACAAATATATAGTTATACCGGAGACTAAGCATAATCGCCAAAGTCCCCTTTGGTTAAAATTGATTGTGTACCGCATAATCACTGCACCATTAAATCTGGATAGGTCAAAGTAGAGTTACTGTTCTAATTGTGATTTTAAATTGAAATGAAGAATTTAAAAGTAGAGAAAGTTGGATAATTAATTTTCAATGAGCTCAACTGTTAACTCTCAAAATTATGGAGTAACTGTATAGAAAAAGATTTTGTAATATAGTCATTGAACTTTTATTTAATTATGTAAGGCAATAAATTTTCATTTGTTTATAATTTATGTACTTTGACAAAAAATCTGAAATTTTCCAGCGGATTATTGATGTGCAAGACATGTGGCTAATTTTTTAAATGTGCTGTTGTTTCCCCTTCATCACCGAATCAGCATTTCACTGGAAAATCTATATAAATATTAAATATAGTCACCGAATCTTTTAATTTGCAGTCTGATCGTTCTCCTTCTCTTGTACTTTTCACTCATCTTGCTTGTTGCCTTGTTCAATGCCATCGGTTTTAATGAGTTTTAGCGTTGCAAATTAGCAATGTAACTCTTCCTATAATCTATCAATATTACAATAATGTTATATTTTATGTATAAAATCACTCTATGTCATATAATAATGACAATTAGGAATTTTTAAATATGATCAAATCCTATGTTTTACATAATACAAGTTAAGAATTTAGCCTTTTTTCTTCAAAAAGGGAGATTCGTATGGAATGCGATATAATTAATTAGTTATTTGTATTAAAAACATATTCCGCTTTTACATAAATGAAAGATTCCACGCCAGTACAAATGCACAAGAATGCTGCTAATTACGTAGTAATTGAAGAAAGAGGAATCATGCAAATGAGTCTCTCAGCTTTTGCCTGTTGGGTAGGCATATAGGTTATTGAGAGAAGTATTTTCAACATTTTGAAGCTTCCACGTTAGCATCTTTCTTCCAAACATAACTAAATATAAGTGTTTTCTATCAAAATAAAAATAAAAAGTCGACCAGCTGGCAATTTATATTCAATGGACAACACTTTTTTTGTTAATTTTACTACAAATTTACGTATATTACGTTCATATCAATTCGTATCATTTACGATTGTGATAATTCATAGCACAACTTGTTAGGCCTTTCAATTCGTATACTTTTTATATATGAAATTCTAATGGTATCCTCTTTTGTAATCAACACTTTTGGAGTCGTTTCAAAAATCAAGATTTCATCAAAATGAGCTAAAAAGGAATTGTACATATTGGACAGATGTAAGAAGTAGACAATAAGGAGGTAAGCAAAATCGCATTTAAGAGAATATATGAAAAGAACGAAAAAAAAGGGAGAAATTCCAATCATAACTGCACGCGCGTGGAAGGGAAAGTAATAAAAGAAGAAAGCGAGAAAGGAAAACATGAGGAGAGAGAAGATCACATAAGTTTGACATATGTGAATTTAAAGTGACCCTGGGGTACTGTTCTGCTGCTCCGTGAGCCTACGTGATCGCGCCCGTCCGGGTCCACTACGTGCGTGCGCTGCGGTGGTAACTCGTGAGCCATAGATGCAATCTCAACCGTTGCGTCGCACAGGCCCTAGCGCGCTTCAACGGCGCTAATGGACTGGTCTTGAGTGTACCGGTACATGGGATTGTCGCTCACGTAGGGCCAGGGAAGGGCAGTTGGGGGGATTCTTTGAGGTACTGTTTTGGAAGTGGGGGGCTTTCAATGACGTGGCGGGAAGCCATCGGTAGAAAGGTAGAATGGGCGATGGGCCCCTTGTAAGGCTTTGTGTTGAATTTGTTTTTCGTGCCAAGTTGGGGTTAGGTCTATCTTCTTGTATGAGGTGGTCCACATAGGGGAAAGAGGGGTGCTAGGTGGCTCGAAACAATGGTATGAAACTTGGGTTAAATTGTTCATAGGCCACCACATAGAACTAGCGGTGGTGGTAGAGTGTTGTGTGAGTTCCAGATGATGATTTGTCAAATTTGATCAATTTAAAAATTTGGATTCGTGCAAAGCGCCCCTCGTTTGAGGTAACGCTTTCGCTTGTATCATCGAGTCAATTGAGTCATCAATAATGAAATTGAGTGATCTGTTGATAATCCGAAAACTATAATAATGATTTTCAATTTCGTCAGATGTTCGTTAAGTTTTCAAGGTGTAACTATTTTAGTCAATTTATCTGATGTCTTGAATGGACGGTGGAAGGTTGTTTCAATGGAAAATGAAATAGAGAAGTTTACAAGTGGATCCACCTTGACTTAACTAAATGGGCCCTTCAATAGGATTGATATGATGACTTTATTAGATATTTTTAATCTTCTTTAATGAGATATTTAGGACTATTTTCGACTATTGGATTTAATTATTTGTATGAACTACAATATTGAGTTATTTCAATTGTAAAATGATACGAGGAAGATTTGTTCATTTTGACCCAAGCAATCTCCTTTTTCATTGTCCTGTTGCAATCTGACTTTTAATTGCTTTAGAGTGATATAAATTGAATAAAAATAATTGATATTGACTTTAACCGGAAGTAATGATGTCCTTGACATATTTCACGTATATTTTAGAGATATTAAAGATTATAACTTAATAAATCGTAGTATTATTTGTATTGCACATGTTTAATTTTAGCAAATTAGTAAAATCAATAGAAACCTAACAGGCTAACAAAGACAGTATGGAGATCAATACACTAATTTTGAAGCTAAACTTGTCCAAAATGAAACTGGAAACTACTTTTAGTAAAATGAAAAAAGGAAAATTGCTAATATGGACAAATCAACTGTGATTACTTTATTGAAGTAGCATAGTTATCATGGAGAAACAACACAATCCAGTGTGGTACAATTAAGGTCCGCCGAGATTAAGGAATATCATCCTTTTCTGTTTTCAATATATTTCACATTGTTTTGTGTGGTTTGTCCAATCTTTGATACGACCTTTGCAAGATGAGGATGCATTCATCTAAGAAGACGACCACAAATAATAGACCATGATTGTTAGGACTATCGCTTCTTCTATGCGTTTCCTTGCATCTCGTAATTTTTCTTTATGACAATTAAGGAACTCGTGATTTGATTTCAAGGTTAGTGGGAATAGCTACTTTTGTACTGCACCTTTTGATGAATGATTAGTTGCCTTTTTAATCTCAATCTCTACATTGTTTGCTTTCTAATGCTGACTTCCTCAAGCAAGCTCATCTATATGTAATGGAACTTCATGAACTTTTTCTTCAAACAAAATCACCAATTTTGTGAGTGAACACTGTAGGTTGCATTTCCTAGCTTGGAGACATTATACATCGAGGGCATGAATAATATTGAGACAATATGGGACAATCAAGTTGCTACAGATTCTTTCCACAAACTAAAATCACTTCAGGTGTGGGGATGCCATAAGCTATTGAACATTATTCCTTCTTGCATTCTTGGATGGCTCAAGAGCCTCGAAAGTTTGGAGGTAAGTTATTGTGGTTCACTTGAAGTTGTTTTCAAACTTAAGCCAGTGAATCCTCTAGATGGACATCTTGTTGCTCCCTTGCCATTAAAAAAGTTGGAATTAGATGGATTACCAGAGCTAAAGTGTGTATGGGATAAGGAACTCCACGGTCAAGTCAAATTCCAGTGTCTCCATTTTGTTACTGTTTCCAAATGCAAGAGCCTCGCCTCTTTATTTCCAGCCTCAATAGCAATACAGCTAACCCAACTTGAGAAATTGGAGATTTGTACATGTGGCATTGTGGAACTCATCGAGAAGGAAGGACTAGTTCCCAAGGTTGTGTTCCCCAGTTTAACCTCCCTTAAACTTGAGCATCTAACAGAGTTGAAGTGCATCCACACCAGAATACAAGCTTTACGTTGGCCAGCATTGAAGATGTTGGAGGTGTATGGCTGTAACAAAGTGGAGATACTTGTTGCGCAACTTGAGAATGAGATGTCACTTCATAAACAGCCTTTGTTCTTAATAGAAAAGGTACGGCTCAAGATTATTTGTTTTGCTTCAATGGTGAATATTGGAAGTGATGATTAACGTCATAATCAAGCATCTCATACAAGTAGCTATACATATGAAGATGTAAGCTGTATGACTATCCTTGAATCCATACAACTATTAGAACATGGAAGCATCATATGTTCTTCAAATATTGAATGAATATTTTTGTCAATGTCTAACGTAATGCATGACCGTTGATTTGAAAAAAAAAAAGGTTTAGGCTAATTTTGATGGTTTGGCTCTCTCTTAAGTACCATGAAGATTTAAAATACATGGCATGTGGTGTGATCTTACCAAGGCACGAGTGTCATCTAATTTGGACTTTGTAAGGATGATTGCTTTTATGCTAAAAATAGAAAGATGTGATATTTTTGTTGATACAATCTCCGAAATTTGCGCAATTGAGATTATAATTGATGGAGAAGTTATTTGCACAAGGTATGTATGCGTAAAAATGGAAATGTAGGGTTTCACTCGAGTTCAAATATGGGTACAAGTCAAATATAAAAGATTGGTAATAATGTCTATTGCGCTTCCGTTGAATCACATAAGACTCAACATCTTAAAATGCAGTTGTTGCACACAATACGCAAGACTTAAACCATAATACATGAATACTCTTTCAACTAATTTGGTTTTAGTTTCTGATTTGACTATTTTCTTCAGGGCGCATTCCCAAATTTGCAAGAGTTAAAATTGGATTTATCTGAATGGATGGAGGTATGGCATATGCATTTTCATTATGGAGAAGTCTTCTACAAACTTAGAGTTCTCGAGCTTCATCATTTCTCAAAGGAATCTGCAGTATCCACGTGTCTTTTTGTTTGGAGTTTGACTAGCTTAGAAAAGCTGGTTGTATGCAAATCTTATCTAGAAGAGTTGAGCATCATTATGGAAGCCATAGAAGGCCCAAGTCATGAGCAAAAAGTAACATTACCCTTTCCAAGATTTTTTCAACACCTCAAGACTCTAGACGTGTCATGTTGTGATGAATTATCTAGTATGTTTACACCGACCATAGCTAGAAATTTGGTGGAACTCACAAAATTGAGGATAAGTAATTGTAAAATGTTGACGGAAGTCATTTATGGCGAAGGAGGTGAGGAGGGGCTTGTGGCTTTCAATCAATTGAAGCATATGGAGCTTAATGGGTTGACAGAGTTGAGATGTTTTAGCTCAATCAAATACACTTTGAAGTTCCCTCTCTTGGAAGATGTCATTGTGAGTGGATGTCCCCGCATGAAATTCTTCTCAGAGGGACCAATAGAGGCACCAAAGCTAGGGGGAGTACAAGTATCAACAGAAGCTTGGTTTTGGAAGGGAAACCTCAACATTACCATCCAAGATATGTTTGAAGAAATGGTATGCATCCGTTACCAAATTTTGTGTACTTGGATTCTTCATCACCGATGGAGTAATTTCTTTTTGTTAACTAGACGTTTATATTTAATGATGCTTTTTCTAACAGGCTACGGTTGTTGGAGTAAAGTCTTTGCGGCTGTCTGAGTTTCCTGAGTTGATTGGAAAATGGCATAGTGAACTTAATCCCATCAATTTATCTTGGCAATTAGATTCATTGATGGTGGATAAATGTCCATCATTTATTAGTGCTATTCCATCTAGATTGATGTTTCTTTTGCGCAATTTGAAAAAATTGCAAGTGTATGATTGCGAGTCACTAGAAGAAATATTTGATCTTAAAGGGCTTTTGGGTGTAGGAAGCACTCTGCTGTTCCGTAGATTATGGTCTCTGGACTTGGTCAATCTACCAAAGTTGAGGCGACTATGGCACAACAATCTTCAAGGGACACTACGCTTTGATGTTATATATAGTCTCACCCTTTATAATTGCAGCAACTTGAAACATGCTTTTACTTCATTGATGGCTCGGTGCCTTGCCAATCTAAGTAGGATAGAAATAAAGGAGTGTGGTCAGATGGAAGGAGTGATTGTAGAGGAAGAAGGGCAGGGAAGCACAGTGGAGAAGATTACATTCCCGCATCTTTGGTTTATGAAGCTGGAATGCTTGCCCAATTTGACTAGTTTCCTCTCAGGAAGGAAACATCCACTAGAATGCCCCACATTACAATATCTTACCATTGCCTATTGCTCCAAGATGAAAAGTTTGACTTGGCAATCTTTGATGGAGATTGACCACTACACTCCTTCACTTTTTACTCCACAGGTTAGTCTTCTTTTTGTTAAGCCGATGCTTTTGATTTTTAGATTAATCATCTTCTTAAATGGAAGTACCCGTGGACTGCTAGTGATTGGAATTTGCAAGTAGAATGGTGTTTTGCATGGGTCACGAGAAACAACTTCAGTTCTAGTACAATGCAATATTTGTCTCTTTTTCCTTTCATTTGTTTTTGCCTCCGAAATCCTCAACATATGGTATCAATCAAGGAAAAGAAATTGGTTGTATATTACAGGCAATAAAATATTGTAGTTAGGTGTCAACACAACTAAACTTCATAATTTTAAACCCATTCACAAAATGGTTAAACTCAAATCTTCCTAGTCAATGAAATCACAAATCAACAATTAGTTTTCTCAAAGAAGGTAAACTGTAAACCAATTACATGTTCAATTTGAAGCAAATAAATCAAAGAATTGTTACCTTACGACCCAATTGCAAGCAACTTTTTGTTTTTTAATATTCAAATTAAGAAAACTTTCCGCGAAGTCATCATGACAACTTTCCAAAAATTAGAGGGAGAAGGCATTGCCATTATTAAATGTCAATTAAGCCAATTAGAAGTCAATGCTCAATGAACTATTGATGATAAATTGCATTTAAGAGAGGTTATCGTTGAAGTAGAATAATAAGAAAATATATTTACCCACCACCATCTAATTTTTCAAAGAATAAAAGTCAATTTTCTAATTAATTTTCATTGAATTCAGTGAACACAAGCTAGTATTTTTACCAAATTTATTATAATTTCCATCATTTCTTAAAATGGCAATAAACACATACCAACTATTTAAGTTAGTTTTTTTTGGTCACTCTCTTTTTAACAGATATTTTACAAGTTTTAACTAAGACCACGCTTTTCTCACTCCTCATTTGCCATAGACACTCTCCATCATAATATTTTGACCATGTTGTCCTTTATATAGCCTTCCTTTTAGCATTATTTCCTTCTCTCTCTTTTTTCCCTACTTCTCTTTCCTCATGGGTCCCACTTTCCTCCTCCTTATCTTTCCATGCCTTTAGTGTCCCGTCGACAATACTGTTTCTCTCTATTCCCTTTCCTCCGTTTTTTTTGTTTCAGACACGCCTTTGGTGTTTCGTTCTCTCCCATTTTTTTTCCTCAAAAAACATTCAAATGCTTCATGTGAGTCCAAGACAAAAGCTCATAAGGAAGAGTAAATTGTGATGGAAAATATCAACTGAACTTGTTGGCGTTATTGTCTGCTTTTCACCATTCGCAACTTCATTATCAGCTACATTTAAGCAATTTGGAAATAGAGAGGGACACTCTCTCTGCACAACCCCGCAGTGTCTTCCTAACTCCGTCACCTCTTCCGCATCTAAGAACATGTGCTCATCAACATGATGTCCAACTCTCCCCGATTCCCCTTGCTAACTCCCCCGATCCCCACACCGACCCCCTCACCTCCACTCATTCCCCCTGCCGTTCGCTTCCACGTTCCTCCTCAACCCGGGAGGATTAGCACGACATCGGCGAGGATGACATGGCTAGCCCAAGCTGAGCTGTCATGAGCCCAGGAGCCCAGTCGAGCTCGATGACGCTCAATGACGTTCTTGCAGGTGAGAGGGAATGGGTGGAAGTGAGCTTCGGTAGAAAGCCACTTGGAGAGGATGAGGGTGGAGTCCCAGTGCTAGGATCTAGTAAGGGGACGACTGGTGATCGAATTGTAGACATCCTCATCAGTTCAATGACGTGTATCAATGTCCCGTGACTTCGATCTCCCTCGTGGTCGTTAAACCTAGTGTTTGCAAGTTGCTTCAACAGGATACGTCAATTATCTGTTTATAGGAGCTAGCAAATGATAAATGCCATGTGGTGGTCCTTTTCCTTTTGGTTCTATGAATGTGATTGTCAGCTTGAGTTCTACACATTCACTACTCAGTGCTTCGTCTTTTAATCAAAGTTCTGGTACTTTTGGCTTAATCTCTCTTCCATCAGTCCTCCTTCTAGAGTCTACACATGCTCAAAAGACTTGTTTGAAGCGAAAAATGGAAAAAGAGGGAATAGCAAGGGAAAGATAAGAAGAAGATAAAAATGAGACCTATGAGGAAAGAAAAGAAAAGGAAAAGGAAAAAAAAATTAAAGAGAAGGAGAATAATGCCAAAACATGGGCCACATAAGGGACAATATAATCAAAACACTATAAGCCAAAATAGAGTGTCTAAGCCAAACGAGAAGTGAAAAATTTACGGCCTTTTAACTATTGCTTCCTTTTTTTATGGAGGAAATGCTTGAATTTTTTATTTATTTATTATTATATGTGAGTAAAACGTTTCACCATAATTGGCATCCATGCTTTTTTTTTTTAATACTATTTAACGATAAGAGTTACTACTAGTTGTCCATTTACTTCTAATGCCATTAATATATCATATAATTTTAGATACCCCACACTGTTAGAATACTTCAAAAAGCCATCATAGTACTGATTTTAGAATACTAATAAATAGAGAAGTATGAAACTAGTCTGATTTTTTTGTTAGTGACAGGTTGCAATAATGTCATTTCATTTGCTTGTCAAATATAAGGTATCCCCCATATTTTTAAAATAACTCAAAAACTCATCATAATCCTCAATTTAGAATATTAATAAATTTAGGGAAGTATAGAAATAGTCATTCTGTTTTTTGGTAGTGATAAGCCATAATTGTGTTCATTTTATTGAAACCAAATAAAAAAAAATGTGAATACCCATTTCTTAGTGAATAAGTTATAAGAGCTCATAACATTGTTGATTTCTTGTATGTAAAAAGTTATAAGGCATATATCCTGGTGGACTATTCGATACTTGTACCACAAACTTATCTTTTTCCGTGGTTTGTGGAGTTAGGGAATTGTGCAAATGTACATTTGGTAATTGAGATTGTAGCATGTCGTAATTTAATTGAGCTTATCATAATGAAATGAAAATTCCATACGGGTTATTAAATGAACAATTCACAGCAGCTCAAACAATGGCTTCATTTTTTCGTATCACAATCTATTTTGGCATAATATGTTTCATTTGTTCATGAAGACTAATTGCATTTGCCTAGGGATCCTTGTTCGTGTAAGAAACTTGCCTTAAATTTCATGTCATGTGAAATTTTTAGGTAATTGCAAAAGTATTCATGTGGTATTTGAGGCCGTAATTGCATTCTTTGGGTCGTCACTCAATGGAAAAAGTTCTATTTTTTTATGCATAAAAATAACAAGTGGTACAGACCGTAAGGTAATTTAATTTGTTGTAACACATTTCATGCTTATTCCAATGCAATATACTCAGCCTCAGTCATCAATCAATTCAAATGGCATCAAGCAACCCTCCTTAATTGTGTCACTAACAAGTTCTAGATTGTTATGATTTGTGAAAGGAAAGGAAGTTTGGAGATTCCTACTTTGAGGTCATCAATCAATGTAACCAAATTTATAATGTCATTTTTCAATATGGTAGGTACAATTTCCTCAGCTTTGGTCAATGGTTCTCTCCCACATGGACAACCTAAGCAAAATATGGACCGACAATCCTCAAGAAACTCTCACTTTTGAACATTTACAAAAAGTGAAGGTTGATAATTGTAAGAGCCTTGAAAATTTATTTCCGCATTGGGTGGCTACAAGTCTAACCCAACTTGAGGAACTTCGAGTGGAGTCATGCGGGCTTGAGGAAATAATCGGAAGTGGAGATGACACTTCACACTCTACTAGTGCTCAATTTCTTTTCCCACAACTGACTTCTCTGGTGTTCCATGACATGTCACAACTCAAGAGCTTCTGCCCTAACTTGCTCACTTTGAATTGGCCATTCTTGAAGGAATTGCGAGTGACTCACTGTGACAAACTGAACATGCTGTCTTTTGTGGCATCCATTAACAAGTGGGCTCAAAGAGACAATCAACATGACCTTTCAGACCATGAAGCAGACTTCTTGCTTGAGAGGGTATGATTGCAACAGCTCCTTCTCACCCACTATAACTCATGTGTACCGCATAGTCATGTCACATTATGATAATATAGTAAACATGAACCCCTTACATAACAGTTCCTTGACAACATAACATATTTCTAACATCTTTAGGCACAGTTTTCATATGTGGACACCTAAAATATTTTCAGTAACACTATGGGCACACCTTGTCACCTGAAATTTCAAGGAACTACATATTTTTATTGACAAGATAAGATATTCTTAATAGAAGATGAATTTGGTCAGGATGATTACCGTACCAACACCTCTACTTAAAAATTCTCTTAAAATTTTTTGATGTCAATGAAAAGTGTGAATATCCTATGGACTAAATGGAGAATGAGACACTGACATTTAGCAATTTCTTTCCAAATTGCAGCGAGACGACCGTCTTTCTTTTGATGTTTTATGGGTAAAATGAGTTTTCATTTATTTGTTTGTTCATTCCTATGCCAATACAGTTCTTTCCCTTTCTATCTAATCATTATAATATGAGCGCACAGCCAACCCTGGTTGGCCGGCTATAGTGGAGCATTTGTTTACAATTTGCATTTTGTGGCATGACTTTAGAAGCTTGAGACTTGTATGCAGGGCTCTAGAAATTAATGAAATGTAAGAATAGGGCCCCTTTCACAGGAGTTAATGACTTAAGTTTACCTCTAAGAACCCATGATTTGTTGTCAAACCTTTTTGAATTTATTTCTCTCATTGTATTGGCAATTTTGTAGGGCATTCCGACCTTAGAGAGACTTCTATTAGTCGACAAAGATATTCAAATGATACAGAATGGAAAATTTTCTGATGATGTCTTTGGCAAGCCAAAAGCACTAACATTGGCATGTTTTCATGATGAAAATGTTGTCTTTCCTCCCATATTACTCCTGCAAAGATTTCAGAACCTACAAAGCCTTGAGGTTTTCTGTAGTTCTTTTGAAGATATATTCCCTGATGAGGGGCTTGTTGATGAGGGGAAACATAGAGTGCTCGAAAATTTGAAAGAAGTTAAGTTAAGCAAGTTATACAACCTAAAGCGTGTTTGGAGAGAAGGCTGTTTGGTGGCAAAAATTCTTCAGAATATTGGCAAATTTGAGGTTTGTGATTGTTCTGGTTTGACAACATTATTTCCAGCCGTGACATCCTTTCGGAATCTGACGGAGTTAGTAGTGAAGAACTCCTCTGGATTGATGCATCTAGTGACAATTTCAGCAATCACAAATTTGGTGCATCTCACTGACATGACTATAATAGGATGTGAAAGAATGGAAGAAGTAGTGAAAAATGATGAAAATGGAGAAGGAAAAGTAATTTCTCTTGAGAAGCTGAGACGGTTGACACTCCAACATCTACCGAACCTAGTATGCTTTTCTTCCACCACAAGTTGCATCTTCAAATTTCCATCCTTAACAAATATTGAAGTGGAAGACTGCTTGCAAATGAAGATTTTTTCCAAGGGTACGCTACGCACACCAAAACTATGTTATGCCGCATTGTTCAAATACAAGTGGCTATGGAACTGGGAGGGTGATCTCAATACAACCATACAGAAGTTATCAGCATAAACAAATGCCCATAAAATTGGTAAGATCCAATTAATGTCATTCTCATTCACTATTTTTTTTGCTTGCCTCTGCTTCTCAATATGTACGACACCTGAAGCACCATATGTTCTAAAAATTTTATCTTTGTAAAATGTCTAGTCACTGATTAAGGGAAGGGAAGATACTGCAAGTGGTATGGAGATCTAGAAGTTATTGAGACTTAATCAAAGGTTGAGATGAAGAAAATTCCTTTTGAAGTAGCGATTCTATTTCCAGTTTTACTCTTTCTCACTAAAGAAATCACAGTTTTGTAAAACTGCTGGTGATAGATAAATAGGTAAGAACATGATTTTCTCACCATTTGCCCCTCAGCACGACTGCCTAGATCACAGCGTCCTCATTTCTCATAACTAAACTAAACATGCCATTTCCTTTCTTTTTCCTTCGACTCTCTTCTCATTCAAACGAATGAACATGTTGATCTGTTCTTTTCTCTTTTCGTTTTTCTTCAGTTTGTAGAAAGTACCCAAAGTTTTAATCTTCAATTCTTTGTTATAGGAATTACTAGTGAGACTCTTAATATGAAAAATGCCTGAAGTAATGCATGCGCTTTGTATGCCATGAGATTCAGAAGGTGTGTGAATCTTAGCCTACTAGTAATGCGTTGCTTTGTATCATTTTTCCTTATGGTCTCTACCTGAATAATTCAGCTAGGGTGGAAAATTCCAAACGCAAGGTGAGCCCCGCCATGCTGGCTTCTCGTAGTTCTACTTCTGAACGTTCCAAAAGGCTAACTACAGCTCTCAAAGGAGCCAACAAGGATGAGCTGCAGTGTCCTTCCTTCACAGTAGTTATCCGGTCACATAATCTATTGAATCAAAATGTGATAAGAAAAGATCCCGAGATAATAGTTCTTATGTGCAAAAATTGGACAGGAATGAGATCTATTACCTTCTTGTATGTTACCGTCGTATTCCCACATGATTCGGTTTTGCCTCTGAGATTACACACGTGTTCTGGATAAAATTTCTTGTGTTAGTCATCATACGTTTTATGTTCTTACTCATACATCATTTATTGATCAAAAATCAACTCTACAGACTGTCCCAGACGGAATTTTAAGGGAACACATCAATGGAAGCATGCAAACTGCAACTCTTAAATATACAGATGGATCATGGCCAGTGAAGCTCATGTACTACCCACAACATGGCTCGGGAAAGCTCTCAGCCAGTTGGGCCTCATTTCACGGAAGACCTTCTCTGAAGGAAGGAGATGTCTGTTTATTCGAGCTTGTTAGCATTGATAATATTGAACTCAAAGTCTCCATTTTCAGAAGGAATGTCAAGATTTAGGTGTAAACTTTGGTATGCCAACAGAAAAATCTCTCTGCTTCTCTATGTTTTGTTTAGTTAATCAGATCAAAGAAAGCAAACCTTTCTGCTGCAAGTAATTAAATGGCGATGTATTTCCTGATGTGTTTTTCGGAGAGTAATGAACATCACACCTGGAAATTGCATCTTCTAAAATTGTGGGTACTTGTGTGCCTATTTTTCCATCCTATCTGCATACTGTGTCTTTATTCAACCAAGTATAAATTGAACTCATGCACAGCATCTGATCGATAAAATAAAAGGTCATAAGCAATCCTTATCTATTGCCAATATAGAGAGTTGATCAATAACAGAGAGTTTAGTATATTTCTTGAAGTAAAATATTTCACCAATGAGGTGGTCACAGAAAAGGAAAGGGAGAATGTCCTGCATTAACTCTGTTATCTTGAAATATGCAATGGTCTCTAGATATCAATACACAGAGATTCCAAGGAATGTTGAACTGGGGATAAACCTTGCAGGCCATCAATAACACAAAAGGAAGTTTCAATAAGAGGGATAGTCTTTTACCTTTTCGCCTTACGAAATGGGTGAACAACATCAATAGAACTAATGAATCTCATAATAATTATAAAAATGAATCGCCAAAAAATTTCCATAACTCATGATCAGCAGGTATCCCAATGCTATTGACCTTAGTGCTTTGAAAAATAAGTTAAAGCACCATCTGTCAGTGGACTTGCTTATATCCCACCGAATAAATAATCAGCAGTAACTATCCAGCGGTCTCTGAGTAAGACACGGCCGGATCAAAAGAAAGAGCACTACTCGGCTTGCTGTTTTTTTCTAATGAGATTGCAGAAGCGGCTATTGACTTCCGCTCCATAGACGTGCCCCATCTAGGAGCGTTTTGTCCCCAACTATCTCTTGTTCTCCTTTGTTATGGGAGTTACTAGAGGGACTCCCCCAGCAATAGCCAAGCCATAACCTTTAAGCCCCACATACTTCGACAGGTTGTTCATCATCAGCTTCATTGTTTTGACTCCCAGGTCACACAGCATCTGCACCGTAAGTTGATATGTTAAGGACTAATACGAATGCCTCAAATGCTATGAAAATTCTGATGATGGAGTGATCTTTATACTGATTAGATCTCGTCCACTGAAGATGAGAACTTGAGGCTCTGCTCTAGTTACCAGTTTCCTCTAGTCCTACAAATGATGTACATTCTCTAAAACAGTCACTGAAATTCAACTACGTTTAATTTCAGATTAACATATTAGTTTCTTAATCCTTGACAATGGCCATGAATTGAACTCATTCAGAATCTAAATTATGCAAGATCTCTCACATCAGTGTAGTTTCTGACTAAAGGAAGGAATGTCGGGTCACCAAATTCATACTCTCTAGGGTCAATGGGCAATCCGAGCTCCACATTTGATATTACGGTGTCATGCCCATCGTCCTGCAGGTTATAGGCACATAGTTTGTCCCTCAAACCTATGCTTCTTCCTTCATTCCCTCAGAGGTAATGAAAGTAATTCACCTTTAGAAGATAATAGACTGAAGATGTAATCAGTTATAAGCAAATATATAAAATTACGAATTAAAGTAAGGAGTTTAGGAAAGAGAATAGAAACACAAAGTTTATAGTGGTTAGGTTGAGATCAAGTTTACGTCCACTCTCTCACACTGACAACCCACTGGCTGGATTTCACTATGAATCAAAAGAGATTTTATAGTCTCACGTCCTTGACTTCACAGTGTAGAACCTCTACTACACTCTTCCAAAGTCTCACAAGTGTTTGCTCTCTCTTTTGAGTACAAGTTAAGCTCAACAATTGAAATAGCAAAGAATTGGGAAGTTTCAGACTTTGAAATTTTTCTTTCACGCACATGCTCGAACAACTTGAGAGTCTTTCTTATATACTCATTTATGCCTCTACAACCGTTGGCACTTTCCAAAGGAGTTCTTCCAATCTACCCATTGGACAGAATCAATCAAGGAAATCTCGAGCCGTTTAAGGAATGTGATTATAGCCCATCAATCCCGCTCGCCCATACAATCAGGATCTTGGTTTTCATAAGTAGAACCTTCAAAGTATACTTTGCATTTCAAGAGATCTGATTATCTGAATTGATTCAATAAGAATAATTGATCATAAGGTGCTATATCCAACCGTAAGATCTTCCACAAACCATACAAACCGAATCCTTAAAGATAAACTCGCATCTTGATAAGTCTTCACTCGTCGGTCTGGAATATGTCAATGAGGTCAGACTTTGAGATTAAAGTCTAGCGATCTTCAGACTTTGATGGTAGAGTCTTGGAGTTCTTCAGACTATAACACTTAAGTATGCAAGTTTTCAGACTAGACTTTTGGAAATATTTTGTCAGCTTCAAAACAATAAGAAGTTTTCTCTAACAATCTCCCTCTTTTTTATGGTGACAAAACTTTCCTGCAGATTTGAAAAAAATTTAACCTGCAAAATGACACTTAAGCAAAACGTGATGTCTTATAATGATAAATCAATTAGGGCCTGTATAGTATTGATTTTGCAACCACAGAAAACATGTTAAACCTACAAGATAAATAACTATCCATCCATAATCAAAATTACAAGCTTAGTTATTGCAAGCTTAAAAATTTAAACCCAAACAATAGTCAGATGTCTAAAGTATACCAGTCCAAAGTCATCAAAATCAAACCAAGCAAAAAAGTCATCAAAAGATAATTCAAATCAAATCTGCACAAACTCTCTCCCCCTTTTTGTCATCAGCAAAAAGTAGAGAAAAACTTGAAAAAAGTTGGGTAAAATCATTGATGTTTGGGGATATGAACGATCTAGAAATCTCTCATAGACTTGATGGTCTCCTCCAGCTTCCTCAAGTCCTCCTTCAGTTGCTCAAAATCCTCACCCTTTGCAGTGGCTTGAACTTGAAGCTTAAGTGCTTGTACTTGATCGTGTAAAGAGACTGAAGTGGCTTGATGAGCTGATTGCATGTTCTGAAATTCACACTCCAATCCATAAAGCTGAGCTTTGATCTCCACAAGAAGCTCGAACAGTCTCTTAAAGTGTGATGTATTATCTATTTGAGTACTCGCTTCAGCACGATCAATTTAAGGAGTGTTAACTGATGATGGAATCTCAGCTGGAACATCCAGACTTGGAGATGATGCCTCATTACCAGCTTCAAGAAATTGAGAGGCATACACATCCTCTGGATTGGCAGGAGAACGACTAATATCATCACTAGTAAAATCAAGTGAAGAAGTACCTCTTTTTTCAGCAGCTCCCCCGGTTTTTGTGCCTTTAGGTGGAGAAAAGTATTCTTCTTCCTATTCTTGCTCTTCTTCAGCATCAAGGTGATGTTGTTCTCCTTCTTCTCTTGTAGGTTCAAGAGAATCATCTTGACCCTCTTCTTCTTCTTATTCTCTTCCTTTGTTCTTCTTTCCTCTTCCTCTGTTCGCATCGCTTCTCGTCCTTCATCTCTCTTCTCTGTCTCTTCTCTTTCTCTGTTCTCTGTGTCCTCTGGCCTTTGAAAGCTAACAAAACTCTATAAAATTCTTTAAGGCAACAGCGGAGAGAGTGATGTCATCTTCATCTTCTTCGTCCTGCAAGATGAGTGCTCTCCTCTTCTTGATTAGTCCTTTCATTTTTCCTGCTACAGAGTCTTGTCTTGCCTTGATAGGGGACTTCTCCTTAATGCTCTCCAAAACTTGTTCAGCTCTTTTAGACGCATCTTGGAAACTATATTCAGTCCAATTACCATTGGAGCAATGGTTCGAACACACAAAATTTTAGGAGGCTGAATGTTGAAATGTCTAAATAATCAAGTAACAAGAGTAGAATAAGGAAGTTGCCCCCCGTCCTTCACAACTATCCTATACATGCGCATTAGGATAGTGTGAGGCAATGAGAACTTGAATCCAATGTTGATCGCATACATCAGCTTCGCTTCAGAGTTCGACATATCAGTCTTTGAGGTGGATTTGGGTCTGAGACAGTTGATTATAATCTTATGAAGCAAAATATTAGAGGCATTCATTCTAGAGTAAGAGATCTTGCCTTCAGCAATCCTATCTCGAACAAGCTCCAAAGTAGCGTAAGCAACAGACATACTGATTGATTGGAAACTTCCTCTTTCCACCCCAATCACATCCGCCAGAGTGTCCAAATTGACTACAAATTCTTTGTCCCTAACCGTAAAAGAAAATCTTTTTGCATCTAAAAAGAATAGACTTAAATAGAAGTAAGTCGTAAGTTCTAGGTAAGCGACAGTCGTCTCAGAGCAAAAACATTCGAGTTGAAGGAGTGCAAACTTCTCCCTTAGTTTCACTTTCAATGAATCAAGAAAATCAAAGTCCACACTTTTAGGGTTCATCACCCCCTCGCTTTAGTAGTTTAGAATAAGTCGTCTTGTGGTCCTTAGAACAAAAAAGATCCGTCCTTTCACCACAAACATTTGCATCCGAGGCTGAAAATTTGTGAACATCCTTTTATTGTCATCTTTCCCTTCAGGCTGATTAAAGGATCCAAACCGTGGATCAGTTGGAAAATTTGCAAAAGTCCTTACTGCCAAACCAACAAGCATAATGCCCATGCTTTCCATTATCCTCAAAAAGTGAGTCTTATTCTTGTACCATTTCTCGCTCAAAAACTCATCAATGAAAGTTATTGCAGTACCACTCTCCTTCAACTTAGAGTAGAGTTTGAAGAGAAATTCGGGCTTAAGAGTCCTTACATGTTCAACATTTTCAATGATCTCTTCTTCAGCATGTTGCTGCGGAGGATCTTAAGTCCTAGGTTGAGAAGAGTGACACGGTTGAGAATGTTGTTGTTGACTTTGTTGTTGTTGCGGAGAGTCTTTTTCCTCGGTTAGATCAAAGTGCGTAGGACCCTCATGCATATGCTGTGGTCCCTGCTCGTGATTCAAGAAAACTTTCTTTGGGAAGACATTGTCACTTTCTTTGGGAGATTTCTCGAACTAGATTGTGAAAAATGTGAAATCTTTTTGGAATAAACTAGAGAGAAAGTGAGAGAAAATGGAGTTCTGTATTCTGGGGTTTGTGTGAAAATGAAGAAGAAGAAAATCGACAGTATATAAAGTAGATGAAACGGGGTATACAGATCGTCATAAATGAAAAAGTAAAAACTGCATTTTTGAAAATGAAAAACTGCTATAAATTCAAAACTAAAAAGATAATTACTAAAAATAAAATAAGTAAATAACGATTCAAAAAGTAAATGTACCTTTTCAAAATTTCATCCAGAAATTAAATTACTAGTACAGATTTAACTTACAGTCGCAACTTTTGGTTGATCTAGGTCTGATCATCTTCAGACTTTAACTGATAAAAGGTATGATGTTCAGTCTGGTGTGAATAGACTCAAATAGACTTTTCTCCAATGGCTTTGTAAATATGTCCGCCAACTGATTTTTTGAGTCAATAAACTATATCATAACTTCTCCATTCTGAACATGATCTCTAATGAAATGATGTCGAATTTCTATGTGATTTGCTATTGAATGAAGAATTAGATTCTTTGTGAGATTGATAACGCTGGTGTTGTCGCATTCAATCTCGATGCATGAGTTTTCGATTCCAAAGTCTCTTAGATGTTGCTTTATCCACAAGATTTGAGAACAACAGTTTCCAAGAGCCACATACTCTGCTTCTACTGTTGAAAGAGCTACAGTACTCTGCTTCTTTGAGAACCAAGACACTGTCCTGTTGCTCAGCAATTGACAAGTACCATAAGTACTCTTTCTATCGACTTTGCAACCTGCTAAATCTGCATCTGAATATCCAAGGAAAGTAAAGTCTCATTCTTTTGGATACCACAAACCTAGCTTTGAAGTAGTTGCAACGTATTTAATGATGTGTTTTGCAGCACTTAGATGAGATTCTTTGGGATCTGATTGAAATCTAGCACAAATACAAACACTAAACAAAATGTCAAGTCTAGAAATAGTAAGATAAAGAAGTGAACCAATAAAACTCTTGTAAAGTTTCTGGTCAACTTTCTTTCCTCCTTCGTCTTTATCCATTTTTGAAGAGCGTGACATTGGCATTTCAGTCTTTTTGCAATTCTCCTATCCGAACTTCTTGATGAGATCTTTTGTATATTTTTCTTGGTGAATGAAAATTCATTCATTCAATTGTTTCACCTGTAATCCGAGAAAAAAAGACAATTCACCCATTATGCTTATCTCAAATTCATCTTGCATAGATTTAGAAAACTTCTTGCACAAATTTTCATTAGATGATCCAAAGATAATGTCATCAACATAGATTTGAACGAGGAGAAAATCTTTACCTTCATTTTTAATGAACAAGGTAGTATCCACATTTCCTTTAACAAAACCACTTTGAATTAGAAACTTACTTAACCTGTCATATCATGCTCGGGGTGTTTGTTTTAATCCATATAAGGCATTTTTTAGTCTGAAGACTGAGTTTGGCCTTTTTGGATTTTCAAATCTAGGTGGTTGTTCCACATAGATTTTTTCTTGGATTTTATTGGAATGCACTTTTGACGTCCATTTGGAATAACTTGAAATTTTTATAGCAAGAAAAAGCAAGTAATAATCTAATTGTTTCTAACCTTGTCACTGGTGCATAGGTCTCATCATAGTCTATCACTTCTTCTTGTGTATGCCCTTTGGTCATAAGTCTTGCTTTGTTTCTGACCACTTTTCCTTTCTCGTCCATTTTGTTTCTGAAAACCCATTTAGCTCCAATAATAGATTTACCTTTTGGTTTAGGAATTAGCTCCCAAACATCGTTGATGCTGAACTGTCTGAGTTCTTCTTGCATAGCTTCAATCTAGCTTTCGTCAGCTAAGGTTTTTTCTATGTTTTTGGGTTCTATCTTAAAAATAAGTATTAGAGCGCTAGACTCTTCTCGCCTTTTGAATCTGATACGAATCCCTTCATCAATGTTGCCGATGATGAGTTCCTTGGGATGACTAGACTTATGCTTCCAGTTACTAGTTCGTCTAATGATTGGTTGATATTCTACTTCAGTTGAATCTACTAGTTCTTCTTGTTGTTGTTCTTCAGAAGTCTGAACCACTTCAGGGGAGGTAGACTTTATAAGGTCTAGAGGATGTTCAGAATCTTCAAGTTGAGTCTGATTCAGTTGATTCTGCACAAAATCTTGGAATTTGACGTTCATAAATTCTTCCACAAATTGAGTCTTCTTGTTGAATATTTTGTAGGCTTTGCTTGTGGTTGAATATCAAGGAAAATTCCTTCGTCTGATTTTTCCTCAAACTTACCAGTTTGATCATTTGCATTTTTCAAAACAAAATACTTACAACCAAACACATGAAAATAAGAAACATTTGGCATTTTCCCTTTAAAAACTTCATAAGGAGTTTTCTCTATAATATGCCTTAAAAATACTATTTTAATAATATAGCAAGCTGCAGAAACTGCTTCTGCCCAAAATCGAGAAAAATTATTGCTTTCAATTAAAAGAGTTCTTGCTATCTCCTGCAAAGATCTATTCTTTCTTTTCAAAACTCCATTCTGTTTTGGAGTATATGGAGAAGAGAAAACATGCTGGAAAATAAATTCATCACAAAATTTAGCAAAGTCTTGACTTTCAAACTCACATTCATAGTTTGTCCGTATGCTCGAAATAGCATAACATTTCTCATTCTGAACTTTCTTGGCAAACTTTGAAAAGTGAAAAAATGTTTCAGACTTACTTGTCGGAAAGTAAACCCAAGTAAAACGAGAATTTACTTGCCAGAAAGTAAACTCAAGTAAAACCGGAAAGTAAACTCAAGTAAAACGAGAATAATCATCCACAATTACTAGGCAATATCTTTTTCCACCAATATTTTGAGTTCTAGTTGGTCCAAAGAAATCCAAATGTAAAAGCTGCAAAACACGATTAATAGAAACTTGATTTATAGCTTTAAAAGAACTTCTAACTTGTTTTCTGAAAACACATGGTGTGCATAGATCAGACTTTTGATAAGTCAGACTGGGAAGTCCACAAACAAGTTTCTTAGAGGAGATCTTGGCAATTTGCTTCATATTAACATGGCCAAGCTTTTGATGCCAAATGTTTGCTTCATCTTGAATGGATATTAGACACTAAGAACTTTCTGGTTTTATATCTAGAAGAATCTTTGCTTCATCTTTGTCCAGTGAAAGATTGAGAAAAATCTTTATTAGTTTCCGGACAAATTCCCTCTTGGAAATTGATTTTGAATCCAACGTTGCATAGTTGAGTAATGCTGAGTAGATTGTAATTCAAACCTTCCACCAAGGAAACATTATTGATTGTGAAACTTCCAATTTTTATAGTTTCACATCCAACAATTCTTACTTTGTTGTTTCCACTAAATGAAACTTTTCCACCATTTAATTGTACAAGTGTTATAAAACAACTTGAATCTCCTATCATGTGTCTCGAACAACCACTATTCAAATACCACTTGATCTTTTTCTTGACAGTGATATGCAGTTACAAAAAGAACTCAAATTTTCTTTGGTACCCATATTTTCTTGACAGCAACTGGGTACTTACCTCCTCCACCTCAGACATCTATCTTTGCTACCATCCCAGAAGATTCTTTCAGAAAAGAACCAAATATGGCAGAAATGCATAATTGTCTCAAAAATCTACAAAAGGACAAAGGAAAAGAGAAAGTGCCTACAGAATCAAGTTCGATCGTCATAAAAGAAAGGCTAGATCCGATGATGTTATCCAATCCACTATAATCTTTTCTAAAGGATTTGGGTACTCAGGAACAACCTGACCCTATTAACCAACAGCCTGATCCCGCCCTTCCAAATGATCAGACTTTATTCCTAGTCAAACAAAATGTTCCTACCACTTCTAATACTGAATCAGAATCAGTATCCTTTTCCTCATCCTCATCCTTTTCAATTCCTGATGTTGATTCCCTTCCTATTGGTAACTTCATCTATATTCATGGCTGATCCTCTAGATTATGAAATGGAATCAAATTACTCTAAGCCAGAGATTGTTCAGAATAATCCAGGACACCATGTGTCCATGGCCTTAAAACAATTTTTCACCATCGATGATATCCCTTACCATAAAGGCCAGAAAGACTTGAGAAATTTCATACTTGGTTAAATACTCAATCCATCACCAACCATGATATGAATGATGTCCTTTACAATTTTGTCACGAGATTCACAGGAAGCCTCAAACTTTGGTGGAAATCTGTGTCAGAACAACACCAGATTCATTTTCTAATGTCACCTGATTTTAGCCATGCCATCACTCTCTTATATCATTTCTTTGTGGGAAAACCCACTGATCTCGTAGAGATGAAAAGAAGAGAATTTTTTGAAAGAAAATGTTGCTCCCTTCAAAAGAAATATCTTGATAAACATTACCGGGAAATGCTTCAACTCTTTTATCAGATTGGAGTCGATCCAAATCTGAAACATGTCTTCCTGACTTCCATCCCTAAAGAACTATCCCAGATGGTTGAAAGATCATTTTTTGGAAGACAAAGAAGAGTACAGAATATTCCCCTGGGAGAAATACAGCAGGAAATCCATCTGTGCCTGGAAGAATTATGCCTAAAGTGACAGATGGTCTGGACTTACATCACAAATGATAGAGAACTCGAAACAGCTTATTCTCGCCATAAGCTAAAGATCAAATGTTCCAAGAAGGACTGTGATGGTACTTGTGGAAAATTTTCCAGGAAAAAGAAGCACTTCAAGAAGTACTGGCTAAAGAAGTCAAAACATGGCCACAAGCACTTCCGAAGAAAGAAGAAATGGCGATACCTACGCAAAAGAAAGGATCGCACAGGCCACAAAAAATCAAATCGCTTCTTCATCTGCAATCAGAAATGACATTTTGCCAAAAATTGTTCCCAAGCCAAAAAAGGTCAGCATCATTTGATACATCAAATTGAGAATGAAACAGGTATTTCTCTTGAAAATGATGATATCGAATCACTATTCTCTGCTGATGAAGAACCATATGAACAGACTCTTTGTGTTATTCCATGCTATTCCACCTCTAGTGAAACTGGATTAGATTTAAAGTCTGAAGATATTTTTCACATATCACTTACATCTCCAGAACCAAACATTGACATATTTTCAAGCCAGACTCATTGTCCCAATTTCCCTATAAAATCCTCACTTCAAAGTTTGCAAAACCAATTACTGTCATTGCTCTTATTGATACCGGAGCAAGTTGTTCAATTCTGGACACTAAAGTTCTTCCTGAAGAATTTTGGACTCCCTATATCCGATATTTCAATTCTGCTTCAGGAGATACTTTCTCCATGAATGTTAGAACTACTCCGTAACTGTCCAGTTCTTCCCCTATTGTTCTTTGACCACAAAAATCTTTGGATCCAGTCTTCCCAACAAAGATCTAATCATTGGTTGGGATATTATGACTCAAATCTCACAACTTCATATCATCCCTGGAAAAGGTTTTAAGTATAAAGACCAATTATCTGAATTTATTAATATCTAGAGACTTTTTTCCATTCAAATGAGTCTGTTAGATCCAATCATGCAAAAGTTGCTAGAATTCTGTTCAGAGTCTCACTCTGAATTTGCCCAAAAATGTTCTCATCCTCTATGGGAGAATCTAAAGTTTTTTGTCCGTCTTCCATTTAAAAAGAATGAAGACATCAATCCGACAAAGCGAGTTACATGAGAATGAAGCCAGAACACTTGGCTTTATCTCAAAGGGAATGCTTAGAACTATTGCAACAAGGCCTTATTGAAACTTCCAATTCTCAATGGGCTTGTGAAGCCTTTTATGTCAACAAACGTGCTGAGCATAACAAAGGAAAAATGAGACTAGTAATCAATTACCAATCCCTTAATCTTTTCCTTCAAGATGATAAATTTCCTTTACCATCTAGAAATTCCCTTTTTACTGGATTATCCAAGGCCCACATCTACTCCAAATTCGACCTCAAAGTCGGATTTTGGCAATTGGGCATTCATCCTGACGACAGACCCAAAACAAGGTTCTGTATTCCAAACCAGCACTTCCAATGGAAAGTTCTTCATTTTGGCTTAAAAGTAGAACCATCTCTTTTCCAAAAGGCCATGTGTAGAATTTTCCAACCAATCCTGTCAAGTGTAGCAATATACATTGATGATATCTTGCTCTACAACCAATCTCATTGCCAGCTTCTCGAACAGTTCGCAGACATCGTGAAAAGACATGATATCATGCTTTCTCAAAGAAAGATGAATATTGCTAAGACAGAGATAGAATTTCTTGGTATGCACCTGAATAAAGGTACATACTACCCAGGGCCACATATTGCTCAAGAATTATTAAAGTTTCTTGAAGATAACTTCACGACAAAGCAAGTTCAGCAATTTCTTAGGATAATCAGTTATCTCAGAGATTTTGTCCAAAATATTGCAAAGCTTTTGATTCCTTTGCAATCCATGTTGAAGAAAAATTCCCCACCTTGGGGAAAAGCTCAAACTAAAGTAGTAGTTGAACTTAAGAAGATTATACATAATCTCTCACCATTGCAAATACCATCAACAAGAAAGAGAATCCTTCAAACTGACGCCAGTGATGAATACTGGGCAGCCATCCTACTTGAAGAAATTGATGGTAAGAGACACCTCTGTGCTTATAATAGTGGAAAGTTCTCTCAAGCTGAAATGCATTACCATTCCACTTTTAAAGAAATCTTGACAGTAAAAAATGGAATAAAAAAGTTCGTATTCCATCTTATCGGCCATCACTTCATAGTAGAATTAGACATGTCATCTTTCCCTCAAATGACCAAGTTTAAACAGAAGCAAATTCCAAATTCGCAACTGCTTCGATGGGCTGAGTGGTTCTCAAAACTTTTTTTTTGAAACCAAGCATATTCCTGGAAAGAAGAATGTACTTGCCGACTTCTTGTTAAGACCAAAAGCACCAGCAGAAATCAACGTGTACATCAAGAGACCTGTTTTCCATATGCTCAATCATGGCATGAAATATAAGATTGAGAAGATAAAAAATTTGCCAAGCTGGAAATATCCCTAGGAGATTATTCAACATATCCAGAATGATAATCTCGCTGAGAATCTTGAGAATCTCACGTGGCAATGCCACACAGACCTGTTCAGACTCAATGGAAGTTCGATTCTTTATCCTTTTGGGTTAAACTCAGATTATCCATTTATCCATCCTCTTATCTGAAAGGAAGATGATTTCCCTGATCAACTCAAGACGTTATTATGGTACTTAACCAATAAATACTTAATAGTCATTGAAATTCCAACCATAAGATTCATTACCAACCTCACAAGGATATTCATGCTCGGAAGAAACATCGAAAAGGAAAGTGATCAGAATCTTTTAGATTTTCTAAATTGGTTCTATCCTCCTACTCACTGGAAACACCTCTTGGAAAAAGAACTGAGAACTATGACACCAAATCCTGAAGTCCATACCATTATGTTTTTCAAACGTCCATGGCATTTTTTCAGAAATAATGGCAACATTATCAATGCCTCATAGGAAATGGGAACCACATCCTATAAACCTTACTTGGACAGCAGAGAAGCTCGGATTCACAAATCTTATCCAAGCCCTGTCAGATATTGTGAACACCAATATCGAGAACTCTAAAGAATTTTGTGCCAGGAAAACAAGACCATTCCTGAAGATGTCTGGAACTATAATATACCCACTGCATAGGATCATTATGACCTAACACCAAAAGCTAAGGAAGCACTTGGAAATTTCAGACAAGTTGCATCATTCCAAGAGCATCAAATGACAAATGCAAATGATATTGTCCAATCAACCCAGGACCCCTATGCTCAATGGGGAGGTCCTCTTTCCCAAGACCCTTATGATCAAGGACTTTCGTCCTTATCCTTATCTCAAAGCATGGACACGTCCTTCTATGCACAACCATCCAATTGGCCTCAGCCAAACATTCCTGCCGACACTACAGGAGATAACACAAACTGGGCCGAAGAAGAAGCATCCCACTGGGCTCACGAAGAAGCATCCTCATCACGACGGCTGAACCAAATCCTCTCACCAGAAGATCTTGAAGCTCTTGAACAGAAATATGAGGAACATCTCCTAGAATGCAGCTCAGATGACTCAGTCTGTAGCTACAATGCTCGTGATGGACGAGACCGTTGAGTCCGTACAATTTCACTGTAGCAAATAACTGTTCACTTTTACTGTAGCACTAGGCTAGGGAAAGTACTGTTCATAGTACGGTTATTGTTCATAGTGTGCCAATAATTCCCTCCCAGAAGTTTCCAGCGCCTCTGTTTGTATCCGGACCCATGACCTTGGTCCTTGTGTGTGTCTTTATGACCTCTTACCGTCTATAAAAGGCGAGGAGGGTGTAATGTGTTGAGCAGAGTCCCCTGAAGTAAAGTGTGTGCTTTGTGAGAAACCTCTCTATGGCTTTCTAAACTCCTCTTCTTCTCCAGCCTGGTAGGATCCTCAAGAAATGCAGCTCGGGTAGATTAGAAACGTTTCTATCCTAGCATCTTTAAGTGTCTCTAGGCTCTAAACTAAAGGGCTGAGTGGTTTTCTGCTAAAAGGCTGTCCCTGAAGGGCTTGAACGAGAGTTGTTTGCTCACTGTGGGAAGACATACCTACAGAAAATTGACTTTGTCCTCCCTGGTTTTAAGTCTAGGTCCATTCATGGTACAAAATACAGTTTTTGCCAGATTCTTCTTAACAGGTCTCCAAACTTTTGGACATTCTTTCTCGAAATGTTCTAAGCTGTTATATTTTGAACATTTGAGAGCAATTCGGCCAACAGGTTTTACAAAAACTCTTTGAAAATGATTTCTGTAAAATGTTTTTGTAGGTCTTTGTTTGATTCTTTCCTTTACTTTTGGAAAATCAATCAAATGAACAATTTCTGGTGTCATACCCAAATCAAATTTATTGAAATAAGGTCTTTGTACTAAAATAATCTTTTCCAACTTCTCAGATCCTATTGAAAACCTTTTTGTAATATTTGAAATGTCTTCTTTCAAAAAAATATTTTCCTTTGAAAGAGAATCTACATTTTCTTTCAAATTGACAAAATTTTTGTATAAATTTTCATACTTTTCTTTCTAATAAGTTTCCTATTGCTTAAGTTTAGAACTCTCCCTCTTTAGCTCGGAAATCCTTTTAAGAGGGGTTTTGAGACTGAGACAAAGTTCATCTATGTACTTCGATACTTTAGTAGGAATTTTTAAATTACTAACCTCGATTTCATTGTCTGAATATGAGTTTGAATATGTTTAAGAGTCTGAGTCTGATTCTGAATTTGCTATTAGACATATATTGGCATATTCTTCATCACTTTCTTCACATTCAGTATCTCTTCATGTCTCTACTTTGAGAGCCTTTATGTATTTCTCAGTTCTTCCCTTCTTTTTCTTCAACATAGGACAGTTGGGTCTGATGTGCCTATTTTCCTTGCATTTAAAACAGATCACATATTTGTTGACTTCATCATCCTCAGTTGATTTGTTCTGAAACTTTTGAGTCCCTTGCTTTTTCCAGTTGAATCTTCTTCCATTTCTATTCAACTTTCAGAATTTCCTTATCATGAGTGCCAATTCTTTATCGTCCATATCATCTTATGAATCTATATCAGAATCATCGTTAGATTTTAAAGCAATTGAATTCTTACCTTTAGGATCTTCTTTCTCATTAATTTGCTCCACTTCATATGATTGAAGTGTGCCAATTAGTTCGTCTACAAAAAGTGGCATGATCTTCTGGGTTTCTCTTATTGAAGTCTTCACGTGATTCTAGTTTTTGGAGAATCCACGCAGCAATTTATTAACCTTCATTGGTCCTGAGATTGGCTGTCCCTAATATACTAGACCGTTTACAATTTCTGTGAAACGACTAAACATGTCAGTGATAGATTCTCCTGGCTTCATCTTGAAGGCTTCATACTGTCTAAGTAGAATATTGATTTTTGTTTCTTTAACTCGATTAGTTTCTTCATAAGTAATGTGCAACCTATCCCAGACTTCTTTGGCTGTTTCACAAGATGAAATTCTGTTATACTCAATAGAAGATAAAGCACAGTATAAAGAGTAATGGATTTAGCATCAAGAGCTTATCTCTTGGTTATTTCTTCTTGTCCCATTTCGCCAGCATCTGCAACTTCTTTTCCTCTTTTTGATATTAATGTAGATTTGGGAATAATCCATTTTTCTACTACGTCCCATTTCAAGGGATCTTTTGATTTCAAGAATGCCTTCATCTTATTTTTCCACACATTATGTTCCTTCCCATCAAAGTAAGGAGGTCTGGTGTTGCTCTAGCCTTCAACCAAACTTGAGGTCAAAATACTAGTCATAGATCTTTAACTCGGAAGTAAAAACACTTCAATAAAATGAGCACATAGGCTCTGATACCAATTGAAAGAGCTAGTAAGAACACCTAGAATGGGTGAATAAGCGTTAAAAGAAATTTTCGCAAGACGTAATGAAAGTAAATTGCCTTTAGAAGATAATAGACTAAAAATCGCCTTTAGAAGATAATAGATTGAAGATGTAATCAGTTATAAACATATATATAAAGCTACGAATTAAAGTAAAGAATTCAGGAAAGAGAATAGAAACACAAAGTTTATAGTGATTCGGTTTAGATCAAGCTTACGTCCACTCTCCCGCACTAACAGCCCACTGGTTGGATTTCACTATGAATTAAAAGAGATTTTACAATCTCACGTCCTTGATTTCACATGTAGAACCTCTACTACACTCTTCCAAAGTCTCACAAGTGTTTGCTCTCTCTTTTAAGTACAAGTTAAGCTCGACAATTAAAATAGCAAAGAACTGGGAAGCTTCAGACTTTGAAAATTTTCTTTCACGCACATGCTCAAACAACTTGAGAGTCTTCCTTATATACTCATTCATGCCTCTACAACCGTTGGCACTTTCCAAAGGAGTTCTTCCAATCTACTCATTGGATAGAATCAATCAAGGAGATCTCGAGCCGTTTAAGGAATGTGATGATAGTCCATCAATCCCGCTCGCTCATACAATTATGATCTTGGTTTCATAAGTAGAACCTTCAAAGTATATTTCGCCTTTCAAGAGATCTGATTATCCGAATTGATTCTAATAAGAATAATTGATCATAAGGTGCTATATCCATCCATAAGATCTTCCACAAACCTTACGAACCGAATCCTTAAAGATAAACTCGCATCTGGATAAGTCTTCACTCGTCGGTCTGGAATATGTCAATGAGGTCAGACTTTGAGATTAAAATCTAGCGATCTTCAGACTTTGACGGTAGAGTCTTAGAGCTCTTCAGACTATAACACTTAAGTCTGCAAGTCTTCAGACTAGACTTTTGGAAATGTTTTGTCAGCTTCAAAATAATAAGGAGTTTTCTCTAACAAGTATCGCAATCTATTCAATCTCAAGAACTGGAGTCAGATCCTCCTTAGAATCTAAAAAGCTGACAATAATTGTTTTATCCACTCAACTAACCACAAAGTCATGTTCTCAATTGCACTTTTCCCACTGATTCGCTTCACAAGATTGAAGAACAGAGAGCAAAAGGCAAATGCTTCACCCTAAGGTAGCTTGGTTTGTACCAAAGATCGAGTCAATCCATATATCTAATTACTTTCATCAACTTCTCCTCTTCCAAGCACTGGTCCAAGGATGACTCGCTGTTGCTGGAGTAGCTTTGTGCCGGAGATGCCTCATCAAGTTTGTCCTGTGTGACAATTGTGGATTTCACCGAACGATTTTTTTGCCCCAACAGAACAGATCCTTAAGAATTGTTGTCTCGTCCTTTATCCATGAGGAATGCCAAAAAGTTCTTGAGAAAATATAGGGAGAATCTTGCAAAAAGGGTGCTTCTGAGGTTCCAAATGGCTGGATTTGGCCAGTGTGGAATTGGAAGTATGGTTTGACATGGTTTGGTTATCAAAGGGTTGGAACAAATTTGTATAGCATTGTTCCAATTGTGATGGTGCCTTTTTAGTCTTCAAATCAAATGGCGACTCATTTCCCATGTACTCATATTCTATAATGTGCATCCGAGATAGAAAATCCGCTGCCGAATGTCCTTGGTGGAAAATCAGCCTCAAAGTCAAAGATAGTAAATTCATCTTGCCCAGAATGAAGTTCTCGATGATGATGTTGTTTGCACGAGCATACTTTTTGAAATGCATTATCATCAACTCTAATTGGTGCAATCAAGACTATCTTTGCAATTGTTTCCTTGAATAGACTATCTAGGATCATAATAGCATGTGACATCAGATACATATCAAAGTCTCTGCTGTTGAAAGAAACTCGCAAAATCAGTGAATGCTTACATGTTTGTTACTGAACCTTGCAGAACTATCTGTCGTATCTTGTACATATGCTTGGTTTTGTCTTTTTCTTCTTTTTTGTGATAATACATCTCAAGTTGAATGATTGATTAATCATTCTTAAAGGGGGCATGTGTTTACATAAAAAAATGACCAACTTTTGATTATTATAGACCAATGAGAAACCAAGTTGATAAGCAGTTTGGTCAAAACAATCGACAACTCTCTAATATAGTCACCAACAACAACAAACATCATTTATCTATGAGAACCTTCACTAGTCGACAAAATTGCAGATTTACTTAGTGTTCGAACTGAAAGGCAATAACGATGAATTGACGCTAGAACATAACCAACATGTGATTATTTTATAACTTCTTATAGATTAGTGTTGCTTAATAGTAAGAGATCGTGATATAATTTCTTGTAACCGCACAAAAGAGTAGGCAGTTATTTGTTTATTTAAATTCAGTAACCATCGTATCTAACGGTCGTATATAACTATCTTTAGATAGTTATAAATATCACAAGTGTATTCATTGTAAACCTCCTCAATCAATCAAACTCATCGCATGGCTGGTCACAATTGCCTCCTGTACTTTTAAATTTCTTGTCATTTACTTCCCTTTCCGGAATCAATAAAAGACCCTCTGAACCTTTGTCGATTCATTTATATTTTCGAAGGATAAATCGTCATGTTGTGTGAAACAATGATGCTCTCCAGTGATCAATACACAAGTAGATCCGGATTGAAGTCTAGTAATCACTCAACTGAAATAATAAGGATGAATTTTAAAAGCCTGCACCGACATTGAAGGAGGAATTTCCATGAGGGGACAAGTCTTCCACCTTTTCATTTCTCAGTTATAATAATTACTAGTAAGACTCTCCCAGCAATAATATTATTAAATGCGTAGATTAATCTGGACTCGGCGGGGGAAATAATAGGTTGACCACCTTAAACATGATGGATGCCGGTCTGAGTTTCAGTGAATTATCTTTGCTTTTACCCTAATCATCTCTAATGCCTAGAGGCGGTGTTGGGCCTCACGGTATGGTCTGCGGAGATCTGCCAAGCCGCAGGTGCAAAAGAGCGGGCCAAGACAAGCAGTTCCCTTCTTTAGCTTACCACGCAAAGCTAGACCCACTTAAACCCCATCAAGGTTAATTAATTATTTGATCATTGGCAAGTCTCCGAAAGAGTTTTTATGCCTAGTATCTTAATCGACCCACTCGTTGGTCAAGTCTTTGGGCTGAACATCAAGTGGCAATGGTTATACTGATTACGTATTAATACAAGCGTAATATATCATAGACAACACAAGAACTCGATACATAAACGTGTCATACTCGAATATTCAATAAAAATCTTACGTGTCACTTCGTATATTAATTCTGTCGATATCAGTCTTTGTATCTCTCAAGCAGCGTACAAGTGTTTGCATGTCTGACATTATCCTTGATATAATTTCCATCAACCAACACATCATCCTGCTTTTAGTGCGTTCGATTCCCAAGGTGCTCTTCTTAAAGAATTTCCTAAAGCATTCACTTGTTTATCAACCTTTCTTCATCGTACCGTAAGCTAAGCTGGCAGTGGTCACGCGTAAACATCTATAGAAAATATGAATAGCTTCCCAAAGCTAGCTGTTATCCAAGAAATGAATGTCTCTCCAATTTAATGATTCATTTAATAAAGTTGGCTCCCACAGAACTAGGTATATTCATGTTACAATCCATTACTCACCTTGTGTTCAAGAGATGACTTCTTGTCGCCGGAGAGGAGATGAAGAAAACCGGCAAAGTTTTGCGCCGGAGACACCTCATTTCCTCAAGATCATACTCTCTCAAACACTTCAAATTGGAAGGCTAGTAAGTTCTTTTCTTAAAAATTCTTTTTGACCTACCGAGGCTTGGTAGGTTGAAGCGCACTACAGACTTGCCATTTCTTTGGTGTTAATGTTAAACACATCAGGCACTGCTTGTTTACTGTTTATGATGACTTTATATGTAATGAAACTAGAGTATTCCAAAGAGGTTTGTGAGAAAGTATGGCAAGAATCTTCCCAAAACGTTGTGTTTGAGGGTTCCAAACGGTGGAAGTTGGAGGGTGGAGTTGGAAAAATGGGATGATATGGTTTGGTTATTAAAGGGATGGAAGATATTTATGCTGCATTACTCTATACGTAAGGGCCATCTTTTAGTCTTCAAATACGTAGAGAACTCAGATTTTCACGTGCTGATATTTGACAAAAGCTCTTCGGAGATAGATTATCTGCTAATGAACACTGACAGCAAGAAATCAAACCTCGACTTTGTCAAATCTGTCCCGCCTAGAATGGGAGATGCTGATGATCACTATAATATCTCAATTGAACTTCAAAGGCCAGATGGTTTCTCGCTGAAGAGAAAAGAGAAGGATAAATTGCATCTAAAACCATATCATCACAAGCCTTCCACGGTGATGAAATCCGATCCCAATTGTCATGTTGATGATGCTACTATTTCCCATGCAATTGGACTCGCATCAGGTTCCAAATCAAAAGGCTTCTGAACTGATCAAGGAGCTAAGCTTCTGCAACAAGATTTGGAAGGCGTGGAAATCTTCACCTATTAGTAATGCATATGCTCTGTATCGTTTTCTTAAGCTCTCTGCCTGACTGATGCAGGTAGGATCGAAAATTCCAAATGCAAGGTGAGCCCCACAGTGCCGGCTTCTCGCAGTTCTAAAAAGTTTGCGGGTAATTACGGCTTTCAAAGCAGTCAACAAGTACGAGCTGCAGTATCCTTCCTTCAAAGTAGTTATCCGGTCACATAATCTACTGAAGCAAAACGTGGTAAGAAAAGATCGCAAGATAATAGTTCTGTGCAAAATTTGGACAGGAATGAAATCTACTACCTTCTCGTAAGGTACCATTGTATTCCTGCATGTTTTGGCTTTGCCTATGAGATTATACACGTATTCTGGCTAACATTACTCGTGTTAGTCATCATATCTTTTATGTTCTCACTCATAGATCATTTGTTGATCAAAAATCAACTCGGCAGACTGTCCCAGGCAGGGTTTTAAAGGGATGCATCAATGGAAGAATGCAAACTGCAACTCTTAAATATTTGGAAGGATCATGGCCAGTGAAGCACCTGTACTACCGACAATATGGCTCGGGTAAGCTCTCTGCTGGTTGAAGCACATTTCAGAGAGGGACTTCTCTAAAGGAAGGAGATGTCTGTGTGTTCGAGCCTGTGAGAATTGATAATATTGAACTCAAAGTCTCTATCGTCAGAAGGAATGTCAAGACATAGGCCTGAATCTTGGTATGCCTAAAGAAAAATCTTTGCTTCACTATGTTTTGTTTATTTAAGTAGTTCAAAGAAAGAAAACCTATCTGCTGCAAGTAATTGAATGGTGATGTACTTCCTGATGTTTTTTGAAAACTAGTGTACATGTATCTCATTTGACGAAGTATTAAGTGAACTCATACGTAGCATGGAGAGTTGATCTATGACAGACTTATATTCCTTCAAGTAATATCTGCTACCAATGAGGTGGTCACTGAAAACGAAAGAATGTCCTACACCAACTCCGTTTTCATGAAATATGCAATGGTCTCTAGAGATCAATAGATATAGATTTAAGGAAAGGTGAATAAACAATAAATCTTGCCATCCATCAATAACGTAAGGGGAAGTTCCACCGAGAGGGCTAGTCTTCCACCTTTTTACCTGGCAAAATGGATGATTGACATCAATAGAACAACAATGAACCTTATAATAATTATAAAACTGAATCGCCATTAATTTTCAGAACTCATGGTCAGCAGGTATCCGAATGTTCTTGACCTTGGGGCTTAAAAAAATAAAGTAATAACACCATCGATCAGTGAACTTGCTTGTGTCCCGCCAAATAAATCATTAGCAGTCGAACTGTCCAGCAACTCCTATGAGTCAGACACAGCTGGATCAGAAGAAACACTACCACTACTTGGCTTGCCGTTTCTGCTTACGAGATTGCTGAAGCAGCCTCTGACTTCGGCACCATAGATGTGCCCCATCTTGGAGCGTTTCGTCTCCAAGTATCTCTCGTTCTCCTTTGTTATTGGAGTTACTAGAGGGACTCTCCCAGAAATACTCAAGCCATAACCTTTAAGCCCTACATACTTTGACGGGTTGTTCGTCATCAGCTTCATTGTCCTTTCCCCCAAGTCACGCATCATCTGCAGTATTAGTCAATATGTTAAGCAACAATACAATGGCATCGAATGCTAGGAAAAGTTCAATGATGTAGTGATTCTTTGTACTAATCAAATCTCATCTTTTTAAGATGAGAATTTGAAGCTCTGCTTTAGTCACTGGCTTCCTCTAGTAACCCTAAAATAATGTACAATTTCTGAAACAATCACTTAAATTTAATTCCCTCTAATTTCTGATTAACGATAGTAGTTTATTAATCTTCTCCATTCCATGAAGCGTAACGACAATGACCATGAACCGACCTCACTCAGAAGCTAAATTATGCAGGACCTCTCACAATAGTTTCTCACTACAGGAAGAAGTAGCACCAATTCCGTACTCTCTAGAGTCAATGGGCAATCCGAGCTCCACATTTGCTACCACGGTGTCAAACCCATCGTCCTGCAATGTATAGGCACGCAGTTTGTGCCCCAAAACTATGCCTCTTCCTTCAAGACCTCGGAGGTACAGCAGCACGCTCCTACCAGCCGCTTCTATCTGCCGCATCGCAAGTGCAAGCTGGTTGCCACAGTCGCATCTAACAGATCCAAAGATATCTCCTGTGAGGCATTCCGAGTGTACCCTCTCAAGGACATCTTGACCATCTCCAATGTTACCCTGTTCAGACGATAAGCTACAAAGTATGAATCACAAGAAGAGAAATATGGCTGTCTGAAGGGAGGACATAAAACATAAAATAAGAAAATCTAAGAACACTATTTTTAATCAAAATTACGGCATTCCTATATCAAATGCAGACACATACAGTCCCCTTTTCAATCATTTCGTAAACATTAAAAAAAAAAAGAAGAAGAAAGAAATTACTGTTCTCATCAGTTCATTAATATCTTAATAATCATTTCTCTTGATGTCAAACATTCCTGCCCAGACAACGTTGTTAGCCAATTGGTACACCGGATTTATGATTGACACATGATTAAACATTTTTTTTACGAACTTCGATATAAATTTAACAGCGTTCCACTATAAAGATACCATCAATTTACCAGTAAAGCTAGTTCCAGTAAAAATACTATCAAACAAAATCATGCACTAGAAATACATAAGATGAAGCACAAATTGAAGTTATGTTGAAAAACTCACTGCCACAAACATGACTCTCAAAGTTTACAATTAATCCATTCGAAACTCTGTATTTATTGGTTTCTAAAATTCTTTGAACAGTTTTAGCAAATAATTCATAATTTATCTCACCTTGACCAGTGCAATGTGCTCATTTCCACCTAGTATCGATCTATAGCAATGGGCTATGAATGGCCCTCATACTGTTGGTAATATTGCAGCAGCAGCAGCATGTTCAACTAGTGTATTCCTTTTCCGGCGGTACGGATAAATTTATGCATCTAACGGGAAGTGAAATCATTTCTCACTCACACAGTATAAGAAGCTTCTCAATATACAAGTCTAAATACAACAAACAAGTACTTTTTTGACAATCTAGATGTTCTATCCTTATTTCCTGGTGATAATACCGAGAATGCGCCTCAAACTTTGCCTCAGTTAACAGTCCACTAGCATTCGGACATGGGTTTTGAAACAAGGTAAATACAAGAAATTGTACATAAAAATAACAGCAGCCACGGGCTCATTTACATGACTTTGACAAGAAACCTAGCCAGTTATAACCAAATGCTATAGTTAGACATCGGGCAAGAAAGGAACCCATATACTAATCTAACACCGCCATACACATAAAAAATTGAGAGAAACAACACTTCAGAACCTAAACCATTGATCTGCATGGTGTCGACAAGTGGAATAACAACCGCAAGCTTAAAGAATGAAGTAAACTTGAGACATGAGTAGACCGAAACAGCTCATACTTCTCTCCTTTTTGCTATGTAAAACGACAGCCCAACAGCCTTCCATAGAGACTCTTTTTCCCAACCCCACCAGGGTTCCAAGGTCCTTAATTTATCCACTCCCAGAAAGGGGAGATGCCGCTTGGAAAACATCTTGGCTAAAAACGCCAATACTTAAGAAGTAAAAGTTGCAGCTGGAATTTGGATTTGACTCCTAAGAACTATTTGCATTTGGATTGCTGGGAAGAGAATACTTACCCGATTAGATCAGCAATAGATACAATTTTCAAACTCTCCTGCTGCGCAAACTTGTGAAGCTTAGGTAATCTTGCCATGGAGCCTTCATCATCCACTACCTCACAAAGAACTGCCACAGGTTCCATTCCAGCTAACATAGCTAGGTCAACAGAAGCCTCTGTATGCCTAGCTCTTTTCAGGACACCACCCTTCCTGTACTTCAACGAGAAAATGTGTCCCGGCCTATTGAAATCTTCAGGTTTTGAATCTCTAGATGCAAGAGCCAAAAATGTCATTGCCCTGTCACGTGCTGATACGCCTGTAGTTGTCCCATGCTTTGCATCCTATAACAATATCTCTTAATTACCATCCATTACAAGGTAAGAAAAAAGCCAATCAGATGTCGTGACACAGATAACTAAGCTGATTGGAGGCCTTTAGGACGTCAAGAGTTGAAGAAAACAATATTGTTCTACTAAAGTATGAAAAAAGTGGGAATTATTCATCATTTTCATCATAATATTCATTTCCTACTTTACAAATCAAGACCTCTACTGACTGGGGACAAGTAACAATCTGAAGTGTCTTATTCTCCAAAGGGCTGTTTCTTAAGTACATAAACCTCTAAGAAACCAAAGCAGAATAACAATACATACACGGAATAAGAAACAGAAAGTTCAAATTTTCCCTACCTGAAGGAACCAGTACCAGTCAGTTATCTTCAAATAAGTTTTGAGAAAAATTTCACGGATTGAACAACAGATAGAATTTCGACCAAAAAAAAAAAAAAGAACAACAGATATAGAATAAAAGTACATACCGTAGTCATGGTGTATGCAGTCCGAGGCTTATCTTCATTCTCCCTGTCACTCGCCATCAAAGGAAGTTGCAAGCACTCCAGATCTCCCTCTTTCATGCTCACGCAAACGATCCTAGTGCCGTACTTCACAATAAATGCCATAGCCTCAGGGGCTGCCAGTATAAGATCACCCTCATTCTTTCCATCCTCATCGTCTGCCACCAATACGATCTGGAATTCAGTTCCAACCATGACATAGACATTCATGGATGAAAAATTAAAATGAGCTAGATAATGTGATACAGAAAGCACACGGACCTTTCCTTGGCGGATGTCCTCAATCGCTTCTGGAGTAGATGCAAAGCCTGCTGTGGGTTGGTCCAAGTCAAATTTACCACCTTTGATGGGGAAAGAAGTGCTTAAAGGTGCAGTATCAGCTGCAAACGCCCCAAACGCTACTGCATCAGGCTGAAATCGAATGCCAACTGATTCCTCGCCAATCGAAGTTGCTCACAGCAACGTCACCAGGATACGACAAAGGTTCACCTTCGCCAGGTATCACTGCAGCTTTTGCTGCAACAACACTCCTCCCATTGGAGGATAATTTACTACCCAACAAATCAGCTGTTAGATCAGATGAAAAACAATTTGCAAAGAGGGGTTTGCCTGAAGCAGCAAATTGGATGATTTTGAGCTTCTGGAAACTCTGCATGAAATAAGGCCAGTTAGATTTTAACGATGAGAATTAACTTGGACAAAAGCATCAATCTTGGTACATTCGCGAAAGCTACTTAAACTCAGCGCATCATCCGTTCTTTAAGTCGAAACTAACAATGAAGGAACTAAAGGTCAATCCTTTCAAACAACTAGTTAGCAGTATTCGATGCTTGGAGGAGAAGCATCCCATATAGATGCTCACCAGAGATGGTCTTGTTTTCTTCCCAACTTCTTATATGACTGTTGATGCATCAATCAGTCATGCGCAGGTTGACTTCGCAGAGTGGACACAGGCCATCAACTTCACCAATTACTTCGAAAAGCCCATCATGATTTGACTACTTATGGACAGGAGCCAACATCTCCAAATACGTTCTTTTGAGACAAAGACCAACTCATCACTTGTTAAGTCAAGCATAGGAGGATGACAAAATTAAGTCGAGCTAAGTGGGCTCGACTGAGTGTTTACTTCCCAAGCTCCCAAGGATGGACTAAGCACAAAGCTAGTGACAAACACAAAATCTCGTCCACCATTTCTGAGCTGCCTCCGAATCCTAACGAATTGAGAAATTGATAAGATCATAGACTTGCTATTGCAATTGTGACTAATGGATCAATGTTGTGCATATTCGATTGATCTACATGATCTTGGCCAGTGCCACATAGATTTTCATCTTATGTATTAGCCTAGTATGAAGGTTAGCAAAGGTCGCGTCACCTTTGCCTACCTTGGCGAGGAATGCTACACCCTCATAGTGCTTGGACTAGGGATGAGGGATTCTGTTTGGGTTCCACTTGGAACCTGAATTTATCTATTGAAACAAGTTCCCTAATTTTTAGATCCTAGAATCTACAATGTTACAAGTTATAAGGTTGGTTCCCCCATCATAGGTTTTAGGGTTAGTTCTAAAGTCTATCAAAATTTCAAATGTACTCTTAATTGAACCATTATTTCTAATGGCCATCATTTGTTACAATCCAATCCACTAATATAACTCACATTTATACATATATGAAAATCATAAAATATTAATGAAATTATAGTTTATGTGATGAATATCGCTTGGAATAGAAATTCGAATTAGTGGTTTCGAATTACACACTTGTCATTGGATGCGGCTGAAAATACCGCACGATTACATGAAGATATAAAACAAAACAATACAAAGACTTGTTTCAAGTTCCACATTCTTGGTTTCAATTTCCACCGGAGACTTGAACCTATTTATTAGAATAGATTTCCAATCATGAACTTGATACCTACCCTACATATCCTAAAATTTGAAATGAAATGATTCTTACCAATCCAGTTCTCAAGTTCTCAGTTTTACCTTAGAATCATTAAATGCAATTTCAATAGTAATATTTTATTTTAGTTAGAAAATGCAATCAGATGTTTGGGGTAGTATAAGTGATCAACAAGTGATAATTCATATCATGGAGGAAACTCTATAGGGTTCCATCATAATTAATTGGTGGCTCCACAATTTCTTATGGACACAAGTATCCCAAATAATTCAGTCTTATGGTTCTTCATTATTTGCATATGGCCTTTTTTTTTCCTTTTAAGGTGCTCATTTTGTTTGGGCCTTTTATTTCTATTCAGCAGGCATGATTAATGGCAAGTTCTTATTGGATCTATTGTTTGGGCTCACCCCTAGCTTAAGCTGCTCTGGTAACGCAACATCATACACCTAGCCCAGCCACTTTGAACCGTGAATTGCGTCTCTCGAATAGGTTTTTGCTTATAGTTTCTTTTTTCAGTTTTCATTTTTGTTATCCATGCAACTTATCGCAAAAAAATTTGTCATCGTAATCAGTCTAGTTAAACAGGGATTTGGTATGAACTGAACATTATACGTCAATATCTTCATTCGATTAACATGAACAAAAATATGCAGTTTTAAAAATAGAATTAAACAAAAATAAATTCATGAATTATATTAAATAAATTAAAAAATTGAATTCACACTACTTATCCCAAAATAAAGTCAAAAATGATAATTTCGCCACCGTCGCGATTCAGCGGCGACTCTCAGAAGCGCCCTTCCGTCGAGCTTCCCAGCCCTTTTCCTCACACCAAAAAAAATAAAAAAAATAAATTAAAAATCGCTATATATCTCTCCTCCGTTAGCGTTGGGACAGGCTGGTTTCGAATTCTGTAATGAGCCCCGCCCCCTCAATTTACCGTTATCTCCTCACCCACCTAAGCCCGTCGTGGCGAACCACCCCGTGCCATTCCCCCATCTCCCGGGGGACAAATTCGTAATCCCGCCCTCCTCAATTCAACCGCACCATCGCCCCTCCTTCTCTCTCTCTCTCTCTCTCTCTCTTCCCCCTCCCCTTTCCTTTCTATCTCCTCAACCTCCGCGTTTCCCACAAGAGGCCTCCCCGTTCCGATCGGCGAGAATCCGCCATTGTCGCCGCTTCGAAACCTTCCGGCTCGCGAGCTCCCCCCGCCCCGCCGCCGCCGCCGCCGTCTCTCCGCCGGATCGATCGGTTGCTGGCCTCGGTAAGAGGAGGCGGAGCGGCCTCTGTCTCTCGAGAGCGATGGGGGATTTCAACCTCGCGCTCGTCATCGTCGCGGCCGTCGTGTGCGTCCTCGTCTTCCTCTTCAATGTCTACCTCCTCGTCAACTACCAGCACCCGGACGACGCCAACCAGGCCTACTTCCCCAAGGTCGTCGTCGTCCTCGGCCTCTCCGTGGCCGCCATCTCGATCCTCATGCTCCCCGCCGACGTCGCCAACCGGCAGGCCTGCCGCCACGCGATCTACAACGGCGCCTGCAATCTCACCCTCCCGATGAAGGATCTGTGGCTCGCCATCTACATCGTGGACGCGGTGCTCGTCTTCTTCGTCATCCCCTTCGCCATGTTCTACTACGAGGGGGACCAGGACAAGTGCGTTTGGTTTAGGGTTTTCTCGGAGCGGCGAGGTCTCCGATCGAGTGCTTTTTCGTGCGTGCGTGTGATGCGGCCGTTGATTGGCGGGTTTTTGGTTGCAGGAGCGTGGGCAAGCGGATAAAGAGTGCGTTGATATGGGTGGTGACCACCGGCATTGTGTGCGCTCTCGTGCTTGGCATTTTGTACGGTTAGTTCTTGAATTCGCGACAATCGTCATTTCGTTTTAATTAGGTTCATGCTCTGGGAAAGACGAGATTGAAGTTCGTGAGGCAGCGGTTTCCGCCAGTCAATTCAGAAATGAGGTTCTGAATTCTATCCGATTGAGGATGCGATAGGCTTGTGTGCGTCAAATTGCTACTTCCGGTCTAGTGGATACTTGATGAATCGATTGCTCAGCTGTGGAACAGTCCGTCTTCCTTTTTCATGATAGATAGACATATATTTTCTAAAGGTCAAGTCCGCAGATAGAGTACAAGATATATCTTTTAGCAGCTGTAGCTAAACGTGATTGTTTTGCGTTTCTGCTTAAATGTGCAGAGATTATGATATCATCTTTCTAATCTTTAGCTCTTGAGCTGAGAATTCAAGCATGTCTGCTCGAGTGTTTTGATGTGAAGTATGCATTTCGCTTGTTTCTTTGATATCAGGGCTTATTGGGAAGGTGGACTTTACTGTTAGGCATCTCGCTTCGACCACAACTTCTTTTCCAAGCAGTTGGACTTCTTATTCCTCTGGTCATGAGTGTATTGGCAATTCCAATCAGGTTTTATTTAACTTTGGGCAACTTGCTTGTGATTTCATCTTTTGATGTCTAGAAAGTAGAAATAGATAATTAAGTAATAATGGTCCTTTAGTTTTATGGCATTAGTTTGTGCTGTATGCAGATGTAAAGGTTCTCATACCTAGTCTGTTTGGATGTTGTAGTGTTCCGCGTATACTGCACCAGCCTCAGCAGAGAAAACCTGGACCATGCGCACTACTTTCCCAGAATATGTTGTTGCTCTTGCTACAGTGGTTGGATCAGTGCTTTTTACGGTATGTCTTTCTTTGGTGAACTTTATTGCTCTGAGGAGATGTGTTCCGTTGTATTTCTGGTTCAAGCATACTGTTGCGTATGGCGATCCTCAGTAGGGTGAAATTTTATGCTTAGTTTGGGATTTTGATATGCTCTGTCATGTTGATGAGCAATTGGTGTGTGACTAAGACTGAAATGAGAACATGCCAGGACCTGTGATAACATTTTCTAATGTATAAAGCTTCAAATAGCATCAGATTCAGTGAATGAATAGCTCACTTTGCACCTGCCAATGTTCATCAGATATTTGGTGGTGTTGGTATTGCTTGTCTGCCGCTGGGACTTATATTTTCGTTCATCCGGCGTCCAAAGGCTGTCATCACACGGTCACAATATATTAAGGTGCTTTCTTATGTTTACCCTGTGAATGTCATCTAGTGATTCTATTAGTTAATCATATGTCATAGGTAGGTGCATTATGCAATTTGTGTCTTTAACTGATGGACAATATGCTACAGGAAGCAACTGAGTTAGGTAAAAAGGCAAGAGAACTTAAGAAGGCTGCTGATGCTCTCCATCAGGAAGAAAGAAGTGGTGCTAAGGGTAGAAAGTGGCGAAAGAATGTAAAGGCGGTAGAAAAGGTACTTCCCATTTACTTAAAAAAACCGGAGCTCCTTTTACTGCATTTGACAGGTTGGCTGATTATCGACTAGTTATTTAGGTATGATATGATTATGTCAAAATCTTTTTTTTGTTCGTGGTTTTTCCTTTTTCCTAAAATGGGTAAACCATTTCCCTGCCTTTTATTTCTGTAAAATTAACAATGATGTGCTCTATCATATGATATTTGTTGCATTAGTTTGGTTTTACTTGTCTGTGACATAGTTGGTCTTCTAATTAAGGCCAAATATGCTAATAAGAAGGTGTGGCACTGTCCATATGACACCGCACTCTGGTCCAATTGGGATTGCTCTGATGTATGCCATGTGATTTAGGCTCTGGTCATCCACTCTCTGCTTTTGTATTTTTGAGTAGTACTGAAAGGATGGGGGTGGATCTACTAAGTTGCAAAATGTCGAACTCCTCATAAGTTGGATCATTCCGCAGTAACTTCTCCAAGAGGGTCTTCTGCAGAAATTGCGAGTTGACTTGCACTTGTTTATTTCTGGTTTTGTTCATTTGGGAGGGTGGTAAAATACCATTGGACTCTGTTACAATGAAATGTGGCTCCTTGTTATATGCCTCTTTTTACACTTAATTGGTTGCTGCAACTAATGTACTGCTTTGCAATCATACAGGAATTGTTGCAGTTGGAAGAAGATGTGAAACTTCTGGAAGAAATGTATCCTCAAGGAGAAAAGGTGATGATCTTGGTTTTGCGCACTAAGAAACATTCTTGATTGATTTCTGAGTATACTTTGCTGACAATTATGTCCTCTTCCTTTTTTCAGGCTGAGACTACTTGGGCTATGACTGTACTTGGGTATCTAGCAAAATTTGTGTTGGGTATCTTGGGGTAATTTCACTCAGTCCTATTGAAGAATGACTAGTTTTAATTAATCGCATCAAATAACTTTTTATATCGCTTGTGAATATTTCTTGTTGTTCTCCTTTTTCTTTAGAGAGATGAACTAGCTTATTTGAATTCTTTGCTTACCATGCTTTGTACCACTTGATAAATATTTACTATGAACTTTTGAATTTTAAACCGATTTATATAAAAGAAGTGAATTTGATGGCATAAGATGGGAAATCTCTCTCAACATGGTGTCGGTGTGGTAATATTAGAGAGATATTAATGCTAGCTATACCATTGTTTGACATGTTACTTTAATAACTATAGTAAAATGACAGTTGTTTGCCAAATGTGGTTATCTTATGGAACTGAGCAAATGGCTTTATAAAAGTACTCATTTGGCTGTAAATTGACCAATATTACAAGATTGCTTTGATTTTCCTTGTATTTTTTACTCTACGCAGTTCTAATATTGAACACATGTATGAAAATGATCTAGATAGTCATGGAGCTTGTGTATTAGGTTAGTCTGTTTTCATTCAACAAGGACGGCGTTCTTCTTCTTGTTCGTCTTTTCTGGGTGAAAGGAATAGTTTCTTCAGAGGAACTAGAGGATGTGACTAATTGTTATACCCTGAGACATATGTCAAACCACTTGACAACTGCAGAACACCACTGGGTTCTGTTTCTTAATATGATCAATTGGTGACACTGCTAGAAATTACAATCCTCCCGAGGTAAAGAACTTGTCTCAGGGCGATGACTGAAGATTGAGACTATTAATTGAACTGAGCTCGTATTTCTCACGGCTTTATGCATTGGCTTGCTGCAGTGTACTATTTCTGACAACTTTGTACTGCATCATCTAAATCAGGGTCTCTTGGTGTGGTACATTCAACTTTGTTGTCCAGATGGTCGGCTAGTGTTGACTGGAATCATGATAGATAGATCCAACATTATATTCTCATTTTGTTTTGTTGGATTTCTGTCATGTAAATGTGAGATTATAACGAGTGATCAATTCTTTCATAATTTCAATGTCTAATTGTATCATTGTTGTTCTATTAGGCTGATCGTTTCAGTGGCTTGGGTTGCTCATATCGTCATATATCTCTTGATAAATCCACCTCTGTCTCCTTTTCTGAATGAGGTTTTCATCAAGCTGGATGATGTCTGGGGTACGTTAATGCCCTCAGAATTCCATGTCTGGCATTTTAAGATGTCTCCATATCTTTGCTCCATCAGATGGATTATCTGATGCTGAACTATTACCGCATACTTCTTGCAGGGCTTTTGGGTACTGTGGCATTTGCCTTCTTCTGCTTCTATCTACTATTGGCTGTAATTGCTGGGGCAATGATGCTTGGTCTAAGATTAGTGTTCATAACAATCCACCCAATGAAGTATGGTGTCCCAGCTACCACTTTTATCTCTTTCCTTTTTATTTAAAAATTTGCTTGCTGCAGATTGGCTAGAAATGCATCAAAAACTTAATAGTCTGCTTTTGGTCATTGATAATTGATTATGTCAAATTGTTTCAGGTGGGGGGCCACTCTCATGAACTCCTTTCTTTTCAATGTCGGACTCATTCTTCTCTGCTCTATCAGGTTTTGCACTTTAGTCCCTGTGCCTTCTCCTTTGCATATTGATGCCCTCTTTGTCATCATTTTCTAGGAAAAATCTTTGTCGGGACTGCCACATTGTCTCCACAGCAAATATTAAGAAATTCTCATGTTAAAAAAATTAAGATTCTATTGTCACAGAAAGAATATCTTAATTTCTCCTGCAATATGTCTAGTATTATTGTTTTTTTTTTTTTTTTTTTTTTTGATTTTTTTTTTTTTTTTTATGACCCGGGAACCCCGGTACAACTGGCAGCCGGCGGGGTAAACCCGGGCAAACTGGGCCACCACCACAGACCCAGCCGCAGGTGAGTCGCGCAATGGGGATGCGGGGTTTCGAACCCCTCCCTCCTCGGTGGGGGAGAAAGCTCTAACCATCGCGGCCACCGCAGGCGGTGGTATGTCTAGTATTATCGTTTGTTATGGAGATCTATGATAAGTGGAAACTAGTAGACATGGTGGCAACTTGTGCTCTGAGAATCTCTAGGAGGAAACGATCTAGGTTAACTGGAACAAACATCAACTCTTCTATTGGGTACATATAACTGAATCATCATCGGTTAAAAAAGTTTAACTGTGATCCTGTTGGTTCAGTGTTATCCAATTTTGCGCAACCGCATTTGGATACTATGCTCAAGCAACCGCAGCGCAAGAAATTTTTGGGCACACATTGGCGTCCCTTCGTGGAATTAAATACTTGTACAAGTGAGTGGCCACTGCTTCTGGGTACAAATTGATACTTATATGTGTCTGATACTGATTGGTTTGTGCATGCTATGGCATTGCGCAGGTATAATGTATTCCAGATTGCTTTTGTCGCTCTAGCTGGATTAACCTTTGTGTATTATGCTGCCTTTGTAAGTTCTTATGATCTCCCCTTGCTGATCTCCTATGTTTTGTGTGCACATTCATTTTGAGTCTCTTGGTGTGTTGTACTGTTCTATATTGTTGCTCACGGTGGAATTTCTCAGGGATGGAGGAGGAAAAAACCCAGTGGCAGGTTCCAGCTTTCTAGCTAAAATTGGATCTTCCAAAATGGGCTAAGAGCTTCCATTGTTAGTTGCTTCTCCGGTCCTCTCCAGAGCGATCTTGAATGCAGATATGGTTATTGCCTGATGTCGTCTAATGTGGAAAGAAGTAGAGGTTTTGGCAGTAATCATCTGTGATGGATTTGATTGCTGCGGAAAGGATGACTTTTTTGCGTGCTGGCCATAATTACTGATGCTCTTTCTGCAATGCCCTTCTGTATGTAGAATTTATTTGTTCTGATTGTAGCATACCTTGTTTGAGCATGTGATTGAAAATGGAGAGTACTTCGTGACATGGAGGATTAAAGTTTCCACTGTCCTGAGATGTAAGATAACCAAATTGAGGAGAACGCTTTTTTTCAAATTTATTGTGCTGTGTATTTTTGAGTGGGTTCTTGGTGTGCAAACAATGTCTTGAGTTGGATAGTGAAATTAATATTAGATGGGAAGTTCATATAACGTTCGTTCTCTATGTTGTAACCGGTGTCTCCACATAAAACCATGCGGAACGGTTGGAGTTGTGTGGAAGTTTAAACATGTGGTTGATCGATACTGGTTCAAATTCTTGGGGGGTAGTTTGAATGGAGTCAACAAGATATTTAAGCCCGACTGGACTCGATTAGAAAATTCAAGGTTTGATACTTGGCTCAATCTTCATCAAACTTCATTCTTTGAGCTCGAGCTTGACTGGATCAGTCGGTCAATTTCACTTTTAATGGGGATTAAGAGTCTATTTAGTGAGGACGCGTTTGGTAAATATTTTATTTTGGGGAACAATTTGTTATCAAAATGTTTTTTTATTTATTCTGCATTGGGGAATAATTTTAAAGCATTTTATGGCGTTTGGTAATGACGTGTTTGGTAAAACTTCTGTTTTCGGAAATAATTTCTAATCATAAATATTTGTTTTTTATTCTACTCTTAAGAATAATTTTTAAGATTTTAAGATATTTAGAATCGTTCAAAATTTTTATTTCGAAATAAATGCGTTTGGCAGTCGTTTTCAAAATTTTTACTCCAAATAATTTTATTTTAATTTTTAAAAATATTTTATTACTTTTTTCTTCTTTTTTTTTTTTCTTCTTCTCTTATTTCTTAGCCGTCGCCAGCCTTGGGACGATTGGTGATTGGCTAGATGAGAGTCGGTGACCTCACCAAAGGGTCGTGGCCCTTGGTGAGTGTCTCTCCTTGTCGGCCAAACCTCATTGGTAGTTGGGCAAAGCTCGGTTGAGCCCTAGTTGGACTAGGCAAGGTTGAGCCTCGCCTGGCCGGGGAGGCTCACCAAGTGGCAAGGGAGGTCCTGACAAGACTTGCCTTGGCTAGGCAAGCCTCAAGTGAGCTCGCCAGAGTTTGCCTAATTGGTCATTGATAGCTGGCAACAATGGATGGTGGCAGTGAAAAAAAGAAGGAAAGGAAGAAAAATAAGACAAAGAAAGAAGAAGTGAAAAGAAAAGAAAAAATATGGGTTGGCTTGATTCAAGAATTGTTTTGGGAATAATTAATTAATTTTTTTTTACTTTCGATTCTTCTCTAAATCTACTTTTGAGAACAAAAAACTAAAAATTTGTTTCGAAAACAAAAAATTTTTATTAAATAGATTTATGTTCTAAATCTACTTTAAAAAACAAAAGAATAAAAATTTTCATAGTTTTGCCAAACGCCAAATGTGCCTCAACTATCCAAAATTTTTATTCTCAGAATATAATTGCATTTTACTGTCATTAAAATTTCTATTCCAAAAATTTTCTTTTTTTTTAATAATTTTTAATAATTTTATCACTTTTTTTCTTTTCTTCTTCTTTTCTTTTTTTCTTTTCTTTCCCTTCTTCTTCTTCAACAAGCTTTAGGTGAGGCACTCTGAGCGACAACCGCCCACCCTCGCCCAACCATGGCTCGGCCAAGCTTCGCCATCACTTGGTCGAGTCTCGAGGCTCGTTGGGTGGTCGTGGAGGCCTGGGCAACACCAACCTTGCGATGGCTTGGCAAGGTTGAGCTTGGCCAATGGCTAGGCAAGTTGGCCTCACCAGATCTAGATGAGGTCGAGCCTCGCCCATTCTCACCCAACCATGGTGGCGGTGCTAGTGGTGGAAGAAGAAGCCAAGAGTCAAGCGAAGAAGGCAATGGTGGAAAAAAGAAGAGAAGGAAGAAGTAAAAAAAAAAAAAAAGAGGAAAAGAAAAAGAAGATTTGATTGATTTTGGAATTGAGAACAAATAAATCAATTTTTTTTTTTTTTTACTTCTCTATTCTACTCTAAATCTATTTTCAAGAATAAAAAAATTTATCAAACGGATTTCTATTCCAAATATACTCCTGTGATCAAAAGAATATAAATTTTCATCGTTTAACTGATTGCAAAACGTGTCCTAACTTACCAAATAATACTTGATTCTATTATTTTGTTCTCCAAAAATAGAAAAAAAAAAAAAAATCCGTTTAGTAATATTTATTTTATTTTATTTTATTCATGGGAGTAGATTTTGAATGGAATTGATAAATAAAAAAATTATTATTTTATTTTTTTTTTGAGAATAACTCCATAATTAAGTTCATTTTCTTTCTTTTTTTTTCCTCATTTTTTTTTTTTCCTTTTTTCTTCTCCTAGCCAGCAACCTTGTTGAAGCATTGTTGGCCTCCCAAGCGAGGTCAAGTTTCCCTGGCAACTAGGTGAGCCTCACCCTTGTCAGGCCACCATGAGGGTGATGTTGCCTTGTGGTGGACCTCAATGAGGTAGCAAGGTCAAGCCTCATCGGTGACTGAGCTAGCTTGGCCTTGCTAGATCTAAGCAAGGTTGAGCTCGCTCAACTAAGCGAGGTCAAGCCTTGCGACTAGTTTCTGGGGAGGCTTGGTCAATGAGGCTCGACTTTGCTGAGGGCCTACGACTGGCCAAAGGAAGAAGGAGAAGAAGAAAAGGAAAAAAAGAAAAAATATAATAAAATTATTAAAAAGTAAGAGAAATTATAATTTACAAAAGAATTTGAGATTTTACCAAATGTATTTCTATCTTGAGAATATAAATTTTGAACAATTACCAAATATCTTCAAATGTTCACAAAATCATTTAGGGAACATAATTAAAAAAAAAAAATCATTTCTAAATAGAAATTGTTTCCAAGAATAAAATGATTACTAAATAAGCTCTACACTTATGATAAAAAAATAATGAAGATTAAATTAGAGTTTGAAAATATGGTGCGATAGAAAAACCAATGATCTTTATCTACTTGTTTGTATAGGTAATATGATGTATGATAAACATAAAAATATTAGACTCATGAGCTATTCGAGCCAAGTAAATTCGAGTTCAAGCTTTGATTGGATTAAATAATCAACCAACGTAGACCCAAAAAGCATTGAGCAAGATTCAAGCCTTAATACACATCAGAAGAGCTGATATGGGAAATGAATCGGTTGGCCCTAAGCTGCTAGTTAAGCTCGAGTAGCTTGTGAGTATTTGACTCGCTTACATCCCTTGTTTTTCTCAATGGACAAGAACAGAAACCATATGACCTGTGCCATGGAAGCTATTGATTAGTGACGAACTGTCCAAATTTCCATACCGGAAACAGGGTGTTCAGGTGTGGAATCAACTTCTGCAGTCTCTTAGAATCAAACGATAGGAAATCTAATGGAGAATGTTGACTACCGTATCCCTTATTTCTTCTAATCTAGTTCATGAGGTGAGGTAAGTCTTCTAACGATGATCACGCGGCGGTATCTTTACACTACTTGTCCAAATTTATTAAGCAGAGCATGAACGGCGCAAGGAAGCAGACGCGAAGCGCTGCGGCCATTCACAAAGCCAGTTCCTTCCCATTCCGTTCCTGTAATGGCTAGTGTTAAACCTGCAAAATTCGAACGGTCTTTCCTCGCGTTAACCCGTCATTTGTTCCATCACGAAAGGTTGGATAAAGGCACAAGCAAATGATTAACTGGTCCTGGAATAATCCAAGGCTTTTCCTTTTGCTTGCCTTGTCTGAGAGCTACTATGCGTGTACATTGTTCATGAACTAAAAAGGCAAATCTTATTGTGGCCTGAACTAGGGGGCATCAGGCATACCAAAGCTGTACCACGATCATCAAATGTAAAATGGGGACATGCTTGGCATCAATCGTCAGTTTCTCTCTCCGTTCTTTGTGCTTATTTCTTTATGCCGGCCAAATGGAATACAAATCCAGGAAGGAGCACGGATTAGGAGGACAAAATACCCAATTGAAAGCAGTTGAAATTGCTCTCTGCTCTCAGAGTCTCCGATAGTCTCTTGTTGTGACAAGCAGAGCTCTACTTCAAACGAAGTCATTTTCGAGTATTTACTATGGGGTTACTTATGAGGAGATTGCTATCCGACAGGTTCACGGTGGTCTTGCCGTCGGGACCTACCGGGTAATAAGGTGAATCCTCTCCAAATTCAGCAGGCATCGACTCCCAATAAAGACTCGGTTCCCAGTCAGCCTCTTTGAGAACTCTCAGTATTTCCTCCACCACGATCTCACTTCCCTCTGAGGAGAAATGGATACCGTCCCTGCATAAAAAGGATCAGAGAGAATAGGTTTCAGCCAAAAGCGAACTGATCTACCATGCACGAACCCTGTCTATCTATTGACTAGATTAGGATCAAACAAACATATCTCATCTGTTTTGGCGCTCACAACTGATCGAGGAAAAATTGAAAGTGAGCTGATTTCAGGTTCTGTCACTTGCTTGCACTGGGGACATCGTTTGATCATTTACGTCAAGTTAGGAGGTCGTAACGAAGTCTAATTAACTAGTTGCAGCTAACCAATTCTTGGACTTAATCAGATGAATTATTTGAGAAGCAAATCATACCAGTGATAGCCCTGATATGAAGAGCTTCCGTTACCTAAAGAGATTAAACACTGCCTCACAAACTAAAATTATAGTGGTTGGTTTCTGCAAAGCAAAACCATTGCAACCATTGCTATTCTGTGTTATCAGTTAAGAGCACTGACACAGCTTTAGAGCCTTTCTTTAGAACAAGTCTAGATTAATTTTAGAATGGTATTGAGCTTTTCACTTGATATAAATATACGGAAGTTTGAACCGGAACGGTTGAGGTAACCGTGTTTATCCTACTTTTTCTTCATCTCTCAATCCTTTTCATTTGTTTCTAAGCAAACTTACGTAAAGCATGCCGTAGCCCAATCATCCCTCTTCTGTATTGCAGTCCACAGATCAACAGCCTTGATGTTCATCTCCCTGCACAGCTTTAAACAGGCCTCCGAGTATACTCGGCATGCATCGTTTGTTCGACCTAGATCTTGAAACTTATCGCTGATCCCAGGTATAAAGCTATATCAGAATTCAACAAGCAAAACAGAGACTAAAGAAGTATGAGAAATTCAAGATAACAGACCTCAAAGACTCGCGAATTTTCTCCTCATTGATAGGTGGAGCACTAAGAAAAATGACGCGTACAATCCGACAGGCTCTGCTAAGAAAGCATGACACTCTTAGAATTTGTCTTAAGCAGAGAAAAAGAGAGATGTTTCTTCTTGGGATGATACTAAAAGGCTTGTTGGGTAGTATCTTCGAGCTCAACAGTTTACGAGTTTACATCATGAGTTAGTCTACTCTCTGTGGTGAAACTAAGCATCAGTGCACAATGGTGACTATGAGAAACCTCGATAAAAATGTCGTTATCATAAGTCGCTCTTACCTCTTTGCTTACGACTCACTCTTTCAAATCATTCCCTAGAATTGTCATCAAAAGACAATTTAATCATCTATTCTACCTTGAGATATTTGGCAATCTTCCTCATGTTCTCGATATACTCAGGAAGCGGTACATGAGGGCCAAGACCAGATGGGTGAGGTCGCATTGAGTCATTTCCGCCAAAATAGACGATCACCAGGGATGGTTGTGTGGCTGCATCCTAGCATTGAGGTAGTTACAGAAATTTAGCTGCAGATTCTTTATTAATTGACACTAGACCAAAAAAAAAGAAACGTTGATGATCACGAGATGTGATCTTAAGAACATAAACTAGACATCCTCCACAAACAATTGCTGCTAAAGCTTTTCAGCATGCAGCCCCATCTGGATACAATGCTGATGAGCAAACGATGTATCTACAAGCAAAATGCCGAAAATGTATAACTTCAAGAAGGGCAGAAAATTATTAAGAGCCCAAGGATTTGAGTGATACCTTTGGAAACACTTTTTCCAGGACTTCAAGTGCGAGCCTGGAGTTCCATCCGGAGTACCCCCTCAAGATTATGTCTGCCTGCACAATTCACGGCTTCTCTAGTATTCCAGACAACCAAATGAAATAAGGGTCGAAAACTGAGTTCCAAACTGGAAAATTTTCACCATTGCTTCAGTTCTTTGATTTCTTCTGTTACTTTTTCAGTCGGTATTACGGTTGGCTTTTGACTTACGGCAATTCTCTGAGTCTTTCTTCAGGCATTCATAGCTGTTTTTTTTTTTTTTTCCAGCCTTCTGTTTGGCAAGTTAACAATTTCTTTTTGAGCAACATTTTAACAAACATTTAGGGATCTATCACAACAATGAGGGTCATGAATGGCAGCTTTTCAACTCCAGAGTGCAAAAATTCACCCATTTTGACCAACAAGGTCCCACCACCAATATGCAATTGGATGTGGTAGCAAAGGATCACAACCTTCATGTTCCCACATCAATTGGGTCCAAAGTTCGAAACTTTTAGGACCAACATTCATGCCATCCTCAGAAAAAAAAAAGGTTCATTTATTTGAATGAAAAAAGTAAATAAGTTAATAGAAACAGGGTTATATCGTCGTAAACATTATTTTTTTATTTCGCATTTTTCGTTGCATTCGAAAATCTGTGAAACCGAGGCCAGAGCTCCTCCAATAGCTCTTTCCACCGCGATCCCATCGTCCATGGAGCATACCCATGTAACCTTTTCTTGATCTTCCAATGTCGCTAAACGCAGCCTCCAAAAATGGAAAGAAGAACAAAAAAAAAAAACGAAGGAAAAGCATAAAAAAGAAAAGGCGTGCCACGATTTGGTCAGTCACAAAACCAAGATAAGATCGATGGACTTTTTTCCCCGGGGGTGCGCGGGTCCCGCCGCCACCGTCGCAGTGGGATCGATTCGCCCGTACTGAGGTAAGAAAGAAAGAAATTGTGGTGGGAGGGAGGGAGGGAGCTTGAAGTGACCCACGTAGACAGGACATCGGAAACTGCGCAGGAATTCTGTCCCACGACGCGAGTTCGCGATAACGTTGTAACTTTGTCCCTCGACCCATAAAAGAAAATTCGAGAAAGGACCGACCCCAGACCAGACCCATCATTAATCTCATCCTTCGTCATCCTTTCCGATAGAAAAAGAAGAAGAAAAAAAAAAAAAAAAGCAAGAAAGCAAGAACAGTGGAAATGGATACTGGACGAGGAGGAAGGGAGGAAGAAGAAGACCTTGCGGGCGTACAGGTCGGCGAGGGACGCGCCCCATCCTCCTTTGCCGAAGCTGAGCTGGACTATCGACGAGCCGAACAGCACGAACTGCGGTCTCTCCGGCCCGACCATCTCTCTCTGTTTCTCTCTCGTTCCCTGCTCTGCTCTGCTCTGGTTTCGAGAATGACAACAACAAAAAAAATGCTTTGCGAGCACGCCACTTTGGCAGTCTAAATAAATTGCATTTACTTTCGTTTGGTATGCATTGGAAAAATTTGTTTGGTCCACACCGACAAGACTTTATTAGTGTGGTACGCATTCATTTAATAAATGAGGTATGGAAAATGACACGATTGATACGACAAAGGCACTGGGTTCATATATATAATCGAGTGAGAATATTCTCACGGGGGTTTCTTTTTATAATATATTTGGTTGGCATGAAAGAACAACCTCACATGTGATATTGCGTTACGACATGACAAGAATGCGCTTCATTGTGTGTTATTAAATCGTGTTGAAAATTAATTGATTCACTATGTTAGGTCATTCACTATTTGTAACATTGACTTTAAAAAAAAGGGCAAAGAGAAAGGAAAATGATGATGAAGAATGGAAAATAGACATCGATTTGTAGTGAACACTCATTTGATAGGCACTTTTAAAATGCATTTCCAAAATTTCTTGTAGAATCAAAAAAAGTAGGTGCATGAAGAATGGTTCATTGAAGTTTCTTAAGAGATTCTTGCTCTAAACCTCCTCAACTTTGGCACTGTTACATTATAAGCTCTCGAATATTGCAAAATTATGAATTACTCAAAGAAGCTTTCACATTATTGCATATTAAATCCCGAATTTTGAAAAGTTATAGGTTACCCCATCGCTCTTTAATCTTTGTCATAGTTTTTAGTTGCTCCTTCGCATAGTCATTTGGTGGAACCTAAAAATGGAGTTACTTTCTTTATCGAAATGACCTCTATTACATGTTTTATGAAGTCAAGAAGAGAGAAAAGATGCATGGTTGATGAGGTTTAGAAAAGTTAGAAAAGATCATTTGGTCAAAGAAAACAAGTTAGTCTATTTTCAGGTAATGCTTACCTAAATGTATGTATGATGGACAAACATATAATCAATTAATGTAGTGTCTTGATTCCTAGACTACTTGGATAAATTTATGCACTCTATCGAAAAACCAAGGAAAAATTGTCCAAAATATTCTAAATCTATCACACAATAGCCAATTCAGTTACATATTTGCTAAAGTGAATGCCGGTCGTCTGACACAATCAGTGTTGAGGTGCTTTTGCAATTTTTTTTTTTTTAAAAATTCTTCTTTTTTTTCCTTTTCTTCTTTTATTCTTATTTCCCTCCATTGGCCCGTGGCCTTAGTGAGGGTGTCATAGCCTTTGCCTATGGTTGGCAACCTTTGTCGACCATCGCCAAGGCTGCGAACTAGTGGATGAAATATGAAAAAAAGAAAAAGGAAAGAAAGGAAAAAAAGAAAAAGAAAAACACAAATAATTTTTTTTAAAAGTTTCCAAAAATTGCCCATGTTAATGAGACCATGCCACATAGGATGTCAAATGTCTATATTAGCAATTTTTTAAAAGAACTATATTGACAAATTATCAAAAAAGTTTCAAACTAAATTGACCAAATTAAAAAATTTAGAATTAAATTGGCTGTTATACAATATATATCATAGATTTATAAAATTTTGAACAATTATCATGATATTTTGACCCTAATTTTCTCCACTGATAATCGATTCTCCGCCAATCAACATTTAATTGCGTTGATGTTGCATTGGCCGGTAAGTTTCCAACAATTTTTGTTTTAACTGATTTCTACACCTTAAATAGTCGGGTTCTTATCACATCGGTACAAATTTAGGTGTTTTGGCAACACACTAAAAAGTATGGGCTATTGGGCCTAGTTTAGAATTCTTGATGGTACAATAAATTTGAGTTAGTGTCGCAGTGGACATAGTTTAGAAATTTTTTTATGTTATTTACTTTAAAAAAAAACCTTTTTTAGGGAGAAAAATGATTAATCTTGACGTACCTGGATGTAAAAGTGGAGAATGCGAAGTACGGCTCACTAATTTTTTGTTGAGCAGGTCATTGATCAAACACATGGCCCTAGGAACCATTTATATCTTGAAAATTGAGTTAATATACATTGCGAATATTTTTTTTCGGTTGATAAAGCATAACCTGTGGATATAAAAAATGGTTCACTCCTTGTGTTTAGTGGCAACACATATAAGAAATTGCACCACAAGTGCTAACCGTTATACATATTATACAATCAAGTCATAAATCTTTTAATCAATTGATTCAAATCTAATCATTTTATCAAAATATGCAATCAAGTCATAAACCTGAGTTCTATTAAGGTTCCATTTGTTTCACGGAAAATGACTTCCAGGAAAATGTTTTCCGGATTTTCCGACACAAAAATAAACTATTCAAGGAAAATGTTTTCCATCATTGGAAAAAAAAAAAAACAACATTCAAAGATAAGGAAAATGTTTTCCACTTTTCAAAAGTGGAAAGCATTTTCCATAACTTCTTCCACCTTACTTCTTTTCGCCAACACATTTTTGTTTTATTTTTATGCTTTTTTTTTCTTTCCTTTTCATCTTTCTTCCTTAGCCTTGGTTGGTTGCCGGCCACAATGGCGGCCGGTGACTAGCCGTGGCCGCGGCCATGAGTGAGCTAGAGCTCCGCCCCAGGCCGGCTAGGCTTCGCCTAGCTCGATTTGGGGAAGTCAAGCTCGGGTCTCGTTAGATCGAGTGAGGCAAAGCCTCGCTGGCCTAGGGCGGCAAAACTCTAGCCTCGCCAAATCCGGTGAGCTGGGTGGGGCTCGGGCGAGATGGGCTGAGCCTCAATCTCGCCGATTTGGCGATCGGGTTTGGTCGGCCGTCGGGCGGCCGGCCATTGTCGGACATGCGACTAGAGGGAGGAAGGAGGAGGAGGAGGAAGAAAAGGAAAAGGAAAAGGAAAAAGAAAAAGAAAAAGAAAGAAAAAAAAATAAAAATTTCGATTCTTTAAAAATACAAATAAGTAAAAATTCATTTTTTTTTAAAAAATAAAAATAATATTTTGGTCAATTAAAAATATTAAAATTCAATTTTTTGATAATTTTTCCCAAACAATTAAATTAGCTAACAAACGATGGAAAATATTTTCCACTCAAAGTTCAAGTTTTAACCGAACACTAGAAAAATATAGTCATTTTCCTAAAAACTGAACGAACCTTAAGTTGAAGATCATGACATACTTTTTGAATTATAAAGCGGATTACAAAGGGGAAAAATATCAAAATAGTCATAAATCTATTATATTTGTGCAAATTTAGTCTTAAACATTTTAACTTGATGTTAATTTAGTCATTCTAGTTAATTTTGGTCAGATATTACTGATGTAAATGCTGGTTGGCTTACATGCCATCGTCGATGTTGACATTGATAATTTTTAATAATATTTGAATATTTTTTTTTTTTGATTTTTTTCCTCTCCTTTCTTCATCCTTTTGCCGGTGACCGATCACTAGCCATAGGCCATGGCCAACTCTTGCCCAAGTCAAAGCGGCCTTCCTCAAGTGAAGGCGACCCTTGGTGAGGGAAGCCCTTGTCGCTAGTCCTCACCTAGGTGAAGGCGACCCCTGGCAAGGCTGCCTTGGCATAGGCAAGGGCTAGCTTCGCTAGATTTGGAGAGGAGAGCCCTCACTAGGGTTGCCTATGCGGGGCTACCCTTGCCTAGGCTAGATCTAGTAAGGCTAGCCCACCTCGCCATCGTCTGTGGCCAATCACTGGCAAAAGAAAGAGAATAGGAGAGGGAAAAAAAAACAAAATAATAAAAAATTGAAAATTTATTAAAAATTGTCAACATTGATGTTGGCGATGCCACTAAGTCGGACAGTCTCAATGTTAGTAATATCTAGCCAAAATTAGCTAAAAATACTAAATTGGCTCCAAGCCAAAAGATTTATGACTAAATTGACACCATAAATAGATTTTGACTAAATTGGCACAAATACAATAAGTTTAGGACTTTTTTGACACTTTTCCCAATTATAAAGTCTCCATTAATCTATACTAACTATGGATGAATGTCACACTTCTATTTTCAATTTCATTTTGGCTTTGGAAAAATCATCCCTCTGTCTTAAACTCTATCTCTATAGAGTGGGTGCTCTAAGTTCAAACTTTTCTAGACCTCTTATTTACCTCGCCTTTTTTTTTATTTTCATGCTTTAATATGAGACTACAGTTCAACCTACATGTGAGGAGGGTGTTAGAATATTGAAATATTAAATTACATTTTCATCTATTCATCTATTCAAACATCACCGATGGTCCCCTTTACTACCCCACTTAGCCCTATCAAGCCCTCACAAGGTTACATGACCCAAGCAACGTATCGAGCGGGACACATATGTTAGTCAAACTAAAAACCCCTTAAAAGGATGATCGGTTCATAGATGGATAGATTTCAGATTCCATGTGTGAAATATACCTTATTATAGCTATTTCCTAGATTTGGAACTAAGAACTAATCTTATTGACCCTCTAACTAAACCCTACCTTATTATAGCTATTTCCTAGATTTGGAACTAAGAACTAATCTTATTGACCCTAGAATCGACCCTCTAACTAAACTTGTCCGTCTAGGTAGGTTTCAAGGTCTACCCAAGAACCAATTGATTTTTTCCCCCTTTTTAGTGGTTTCCACTACAATCTATAGTGCACAATATCTCTGGGTGAGAATTGTGGCTCATTCGTTGATAATAAATTAAACATAATGAAGTTATTAGTATACAAGTATAGTTGGCATACTTAAAACTTCAATTGATATCTTAGATTTGGAAAAACTTAGAAAACTATACAAGCATGATGAAGTTGTAATTATGCCACTAAAATCATCAAGTCATAAGTATGCCACTATAATCATCAAACTTATTCCTTGCACTCCTATTTGGGTTGGTTCTCGACTCTTGATTCCCAGTTCACAATTTAGGAACTAAGAACCAATATTGTTTACCCTAGAACCAACCCTCAAATCCAACCTGTCGGCCGAGGCTGGTTTTAGGGTCAACTTGGGGATTGGCGATTTTTTTCTTTTGGGTGGTCTCCACTATAATTTGTAGTTGATAAAAACTTTAGATGAGAACGATGGCTTGCACGCTAATAACAATTTAATGTAATAAAGTTACAAGTATATAAGCATAGTTGGCATACTTAAAACTTCAATTGATATCTCAATTTTACAGAACTACATTAGTATGATGAAGTTACAAGTATTCCACATAATCATCAGTCTTATTCAATCCACCCCTTGTTAGGGTTGTTAGGGTTGGTTACTAGTTTCGAAACTGAGAACCTATCATGTTGACCCTAAATTGACCCTTGAACTAAACCTATCGACGTGGGTCCTAAAATTGACCCTTGAACTAAACCCATCCACCTAGGTCGTTTTCAAGGTTAACATGGGAACTGGTCGATCTTTATTCTTTTTGGTGGCGTTTACTACAATTTGCAGCCAACAGCAATTCTGGATGAGAACTTTGGCTCGCACGCTGATGACAAATTAAACATAATGAAGTTATTAGTTTTTAAAGTATAGTTGGCACTCGTAAAAATTCAATTGATTTCTCAAATCTAGAGAAACTATGAAGTTATAAGTATGGCACTATAATCATCAGACTATTTCGTCCACCCCTTGTCACGGTCGGTTCCAGTCTTGGAACTAAGAAATGATCCTATTAAACCTAGATGAACCCTCAAACCGAACTTGCCGACTCAGGCCGATTTTAGGGTCAATCGAAGAAACTATTGATTTTTCTTTTCCTTTTGGTTGTTTCCTCTACTATCTGCAGCAGACAACAACTCTGAATGAGAACTATGGCTCGCACACTGATAACAAATTAAACATGATGAAGTTATAAGTATAGTTGACATACTTAAAACTTCAATTGATATATCAGATTTGGAACTTAGAAAAACTATATAAGTATGATAATGCGTCGGTATATCTTTTCGCTACATGTTCAAATCTATTCAGCAGAGCATGCACGGCGCAAGGACTCAGGCGCAAAGCACTCCGGCCGTTCACAAAGCCAGTTCCTTCTCTTTCCGTTACTCTAACGGCTAGCATTAAACCTGCAAAATTCAATGGTCTCCATTAGGAAAGGTTGGACAAAAAGCACAAGCAAACTGGTTTAGGCAAGCTGGTTCGGGTGAAGCAAATGATTTAACTGGTTCTAGAATAATCCAAGGCTCTTCCTTTGCTTGCCTTGTCTGAAAGCTACTATTTGTGGACATTGTTCATGAACTAAAAGGCAAATCCTATTGTGGCCTGAACTAGGGGGCATCAGGCATGTCAAAGCTGTGCCAGGTTCATCAAATGTAAATTATGGACAAAATGCTTGGCGTCAATCGTCAGTTTCTCCGTTTTTTGTGCTTATTTCTTTATGCTGGCCAAGAGAATACAGATCCAGGAAGGGCACAGATTAGGAGGACAAAATAACACATTGAAAAAAGTTGAAATCGCTCTCTGCTCCTTGCTCTCAAAGTGGTTCTCTAGTATTTACTACAGGGTTACTTCTGTGGGAATTGCTATCCAACAGGTTCACGTTCGTCCTGCCATTGGGACCTACCGGGTCAGTAAGGTGAATCCTCCCCGAATTCAGTGGGCATCGACTCCCAATAAAGACTCGGTTTCCAGTCAGCCTCTTTGAGAACTCTCAGTATTTCCTCCACCACGATCTCACTTCCCTCTGGGGAGAAATGAATGCCGTCCCTGCATAAAAAGGATCAGAGAGCATAGCTTTCAGCCAAAAGCGAACTGAGATACCATGCATAAATCCAGTTTATCTATTATTAGGATCAAACATGTCTCGTCCATTTTGGTGCTCACAACTGATTGAGGGAAAACTGAAAGTGAGCTGATTTCAGGCTCCGTTACTTGCTTGCATTGGGGACATCGTTTGATCATGCACGTCAAGTTAGGAGGTCGTAACAAAGTCTAATGAATAGGTCTTGTTTGAAATGTGGTGGAATCTGAACAAGGGGTGTTCTCAACACAACATTAACTAGTTGCAGCTAACCAATCCTTGGACATAATCAGATGAATTATTTGAGAAGCAAATCATACTAGTGAAAGCTCTGATATGAAGAGCTTCCGTTACCTAAAGAAATTAAACACTGCCTCACAAACTAAATTTGTAGTGGTTGGTTTCTGCAATGCAAAACCATTGCTATTCTATGAGCCCGTCAATTCCTGAGAAAGGGGTGTTATCAGTTAAGAGCACTGACACAGCTTTAGAGCCTCTCTTTAGAACAAGTTTAGATTAATTTTAGAATGGTATTGAGTTTTTTATTTGATATGCATATACAGAAGTTTGAACTGGAATGGTTGAGGTAACCCTGTTTATTCTACTTTTTCTGCATCTCTCAATCCTTTTCATGTGTTTCTAAGCAAACTTACGTAAAGCATGCCGTAGCCCAATCATCCCTCTTCTGCATTGCAGTCCACAGATCAACAGCCTTGATGTTCATCTCCCTGCACAGCTTTATACAGGCCTCCGAGTATACTCGGCACAACTCATTTGTTCGCCTTAGTTCTTGATTCTTATCGCTGATCCCAGGTAGAAAGTTCTATCAGAATTCAACAGGCAAAACAGAGACTAAAAAAGTATGAGAAATTTAAGATAACACACCTCCAAGATTCACGAATTTTCTCCTCATTGACAGGTGGAGCACTAAGAAAAATGACACGCGAACAATCCGACAGGCTCTGCTAAGAAAGCATGACAGCTTTAGAATTTGTCTCAAGCAGAGGAAAAGAGAGATTTTCTTTTTGGGATAATAATAAAAGGCTCGATGAGTTGTATCTCTTGAGCTCTACAGTTTATTAGTTTACATCACGCGTTAGTCTACTCTCTGTGGTGAAAGTAAGCATCAGTGCACAATGGTGACTATGAGAAACCTCGAAAAAGAATGTTGCTCTCATAAGTCGCTCGCACCTCTTTGCTTATGATGCACTCGTTCAAATCATTCCCTAATATTGTCATCAACAGACAATTTAATCATCTATTCTACCTTGAGATATTTGGCAATCTTCCTCATGTTCTCGACATACTCAGGAAGCGGTACATGAGAGCCAAGACCAGATGGGTGAGGCCGCATTGAGTCATTTCCGCCGAAATAGACGATCACCAGGGATGGTTGTGTGGCTGCATCCTAGCATTGAGGTAGTTACAGAAATTTAGCCGCAGATTCTTTATTAATTGACACTAGACCTAAAAAATAAGACACTTTGATGATCACGAGATGTGATCTTAAGAACATAAACTAGACATCCTCCACAAACAATTTCTGCTAAAGCTTTCCAACATGCAGCCCCATCTGTAGACAATGCTGATGAGCAAATGATGTATCTACAAGCAAAATGCCGAAAATGTATAATTTCAAGAAGGGCAGAAAATATTAAGAGCCCAAAGATTTGAGTGATACCTTTGGAAACACTTTTTCCAGGACTTCAAGAGCGAGCCTCGAGTTCCATCCAGAGTACCCCCTCAAGATTATGTCTGCCTGCAGAATTCACAGCTTCTCTAGTATTCCAGACAACCAAATGAAATAAGGATCGAAACTTGAATTCCAAACTGGAAGATTTTCACCATTGCTTCAGTTCTTTGATATCTTCTGTTAGGTTTTCAGTTAGTATGTTCATCGGTACGGTTTGCTTTTGATTCAAGACAATTTTCTGAGTCTATCTACAATCATTCATAGCTGGTTTCTTTTTTTCCCAACCTTGTGTTTGGCAAATTAACAATTTCTTTTGAGCAGCATTTTAACAAACATTTAGGATCTATCACAACAATGAGGGTCGTGAATGGCAGCTTTTCAACTCCAGAGTACAAAAATTCACTCATTTTGACCAACAAGGTCCCATCACCAATATGCAATTGGATGTGGTAGCGAAGGATCACGACCTTCATGTTCCCACATCAATTGGGTCCGAAGTTTGAAACTTTTAGGACCAACATTCATGCCATCTTCAGACTAAAAAACGGTTCATTTGTTTGAATGGAAAAAAAAAATTAATAGAAACAGGGTTATATCGTAAAAATGCTTTTTTTATTTCGCGTTGCATGGGTGACAAGTATTCATCGAAAATTTGTGAAACCTCGGCAGAGCTCCCCCGACAGTTCTTTCCACCGCGATTCCATCATCCACGGAGCATGTCCGTGTAACCTTTTCTTGATCTTCCAATGCCGCTAAACGCAACCTCCAAAAATGGAAAGAAGAACGGGAAAAAAAAAACAAGGAAAAGCATAAAAATGAAAAGGTGTTGCATGATTTCATCAGTCGCAAAACCAAGATAAGATCGATGGATATTTTCCGCCGGGCGTGCGCTGGTCCCGCCGCCACCGTCGCAGTGGGATCGATGCGCCCGTACTGAGGTAAGAAAGAAAGAAACTGCGGGAGGCAGGGAGCTTGAAGCTGAACTGGACATCGGAAACTGCGCAGGAATTCCGTCCCACGACGCGAGTTCGCGATGACGTTGAACTTTTCCCTCGACCCATAAAAGAAAATCCCAGAAAAGACCGACCCCAGACCAGACCCATCATTAATCTCTTCCTTCGTCATCCTTTCGGATAGAAAAAGAAGAAAAAAGAAAGCAAGAAAGCAAGAAAGCAAGAACAGTGGAAATGGATACTGGACGAGGAGGACGAGGAGGAAGGGAGGAAGAAGAAGACCTCGCGGGCGTACAGGTCGGCGAGGGAAGCGCCCCATCCGCCGTCACCGAAGCTGAACTGGACTATCGACGAGCCGAACAGCACGAACTGCGGTCTCCCCGGTCCGACCATCTCTCTCTGTTTCTCTGTCGTTCTTTGCTCTGCTCTGCTCCGGTTTCGAGAATGACAAAAAACATATGCTTCGTGAGCACGCCACTTTGGCAGTCTTAAATAAATTGTCTTTTTTTTTTTCGTTTGGTATGTATTAAAAACAAAAAATTTGGTCCCCACGCGACAAGACTTTGTTAGTACCGTACGCACGCTTTAATAAATAAGATATGAAAAATTACACGTTTGACACGACAAAGATATCAACTTTTGATATATAATTGAATAAGAATACCATCACGAGGTGATTTTTTATATATATAATATACTCTATTGATTCAAAAGATTAACTTTGCATGTGTTATCGATATATTAGAGATGAGTTTAACTGATCAACTCTAGTAGGAATGATTATCATTTGTGCCCAAAACGTATTGATCTACACAAGGAAGGAATGTGCTTAACTACATGTCATTAAATTGTGTCGTAAATTAATTGATTCACCATATTAGGTCATCCACTATTTGTACCATTAACATTAAGAAAAGTAGAGAGGAGGAAAGTGGTGATAAAAGAACGGAATATAGACATCAATTTGTAGCGATCACTCGTTTGATAAACACTTTTTAAAAAGCATTTCCAAAATTTCTTACATAATCAAAAAGTAGGTGCGTGAAGAACGGTTCATTGAAGTTTCTTTGAAGATTCTTTCTCCAAGCACCCCAAACTTTGGCACTGTTGTATTATAAGCTCTCAAATTTTGCAAAATTATGGATTACTCACCGAAGCTTTCACATTATTGTATATTAAGACCCGAATTTTTAAAAGTTATGGGTTGCCCCCTTCCACTTCAACCATTGTCGTAGTTTTTTGTTTCTCCTTTTGCGCAGTCATTTAGTGTTTACAAAAAATCGAGTTACTTGTTTTGTTTATCGAAATTACCTCTATTACATGTTTTATGAGGTCACGAAGAGAGAAAAGATGCATGGTTGATGAGGCTTCGGAAATTTAGAAAAGCTTATTTCGGCCAAAGAAAACGAGTTAGTATATCTTAACTAAAAATATGTATAATGGACAAACATATATTTAACTAATGTAGTGCGTTGACTCCTAGACTACTAAGATAAACTAATGCACTCTATTGAAAAATCAAGGGAAATTTGTCCAAAATATCCTAAATTAATTATACAATGACTAATTCAGTTCTAAAATTTTTAATTTGACTAATTTAGTTCTAAATCTTTTAACAATTCAACAATACAGTTGTTTCGGTTAATTTTTACCAAAAATCGTTAACGTGAATGTCAGCCGTTTGACTTGACATATTTGGCGTCTACATGGATAATTTTGGCATTTTTTTTAATTTTTTTCCTTTTTCTTCTTTTATTCTTATTTCCCTCCTTTGGCCATGGCCTTGGTGAGGGTATCACAACCCTCGCCTATGGTTGGCAACCTCTGTTGACCATAGCCAAGGTTGCAAACTAGTAGAGGAAAATAGGGGAAAGAAAAAGAAAAAGGAAAAAAAAGATCTTTTCTTAAAAAAGATAAAAAATTCAAAAATTCAAAATTTTTTTAAAAATTTGCAAAAATTACCAATATTTGTGTCGATCATGTCAAGTAAGATGGCTAACATCCATATTAGCAATTTTCAGAATGACTACATTGACAAATTATTAAAAATGTTTAGAACTAAATTTGCCAAATTGAAAATTTTAAAATTGAATTAGCTGATGTACAATATATATATAGATGATATGTTTAGGACATTTTGGACAATTATCCTAATATTTTGACTCTCATTTTCTCCATTGATAATCGATTCTTCAATCAAAATTTAATTGCATTGATGTTGCATTGGCCCAGTAAGTTTCCAACAATTTTTGTTTAACTAATTTATACACCTTAAATAGTCAGGTTCTTATCACATCGATACAAGTTTGGGTGTTTTGGTGGCACACTAAGAAGTTTGGGCTATATAGTTTAGGATTCTCGATGAATTTGAGTTAATGTCACAGTGGACATAGTTTAGATTTTTCTTTTTAATGTTATTTACTTGCTTTTTTCAAACCTTTTTTAGAGGGGAAAATGACTAATCTTGGTGTACTTGAATGTAAAAGTAGAGAGTGCAAATTACGGGCACAAATTTTTTGTTGAGCAGGTCATTGATCAAAAGATGGCCCGAGGAACCATTTATATCTTGAAAATTGAGTGAATATACTGTGACATCCCGAAATTTCGGAAAAAGAAATTATCGGATGAAAAATCAGAGATTGAAAAAAAAAAAAGGAAAAAGATAACAATACTATTATTATTTTTTTCTCTCTCTCTCTCTCCTCTTTCTCCTCTTCTTCATGCATTCTCCTCCTTCGGCCGAGATTCCTCTCTCCTTTTTCTTTTCTCTTTCTTCCTTCTCTCTCCCACTTTTCCACCCCCTTACTTACGGTAACTTCTGCTCTCTTTTCTTCTCTCCTTCTTCTTTTTCTCTCTCTCTTTCCCACTTTTCCACCCCTCACGTACGCCAACTTCTTCTGCTGCAATTTCCCCTCAACTTCCTCCCATTATTTTATTGTTTCTCTCTCCCCTTTCCCCCTTCCTTCTCTCGACAACCCCCACTCCCACGTCCCTCTTCTTCTTCTCCTTTTCTCTTTAGTTTCTTTTATGTTTTGCTTCCAAAATAGCACCGTGTGCTGCTGTCCTGTCCCAAACCAGCCACCATCTTGCGCCATGGCCGTGGGCCATCACTGCCCACAAACCGCCATCCAACGCCGAAGAGCCGCACCACCCATCCACAAGCCGTCTACCCGCCGTTCATGCCAAATCAAAAACCACCTCCACCGAGACCCATTTAGCCAAGCGCCTCTGTGGTGTTTTGAACGTAACCGAGCGTAGCCCTTGCCACCGCCGTTGCGCTCATGTTGTCGGAATTGTCGTCGGGTGAGTTTAGCTCCTAATCCTTTGATTAGTACCTGAACTTGCCGAGGAGGTTGATTTAGACTTAAGGATGGTTTAGGTTAGCTTAAATAGGGATTAGTGATAGTTTATAATAGTTAGATTAGTATTAGAATAGGTTAATATTAGTCTAATTAGGGAGATTTGCTCCATTGAGGATGATTTGGTTGAAAACAGTGGCTGTTCTTCAGAACTGGTTCCCGGACACTTGCGGTTTGTAATTTTTGTAGATTGAAATCGGTCATGAATCTGAAGCCAACGTCTTCTAGATAAATGTTTTAAACATCCTAAGCTACAACACATATGTTTCTCAAGATTTTTAGAGACTCGAAAGCAGGATATATTAGCTCCGCCATTTTCGAACAGAACTGTAATTTTCATTGGAACTAGTGACCTTTTAGGATTCTAGGGATTTTTATCGACTCTTGGAGTTCAAATTTTAAAATGATTTCTTCAAAAAAGTTTTTTTCACCTCTTCTAGTTTAAGATACTCAAATTTCAAATCAAACGAACGTGTTTAAGACCTCGAACCAAACTGATTTCGGAAAAATGACTTTCTGAGAACAGACCTAATTCTGGTGCTAGATTGAGTGATTTACTAGGCCGAATCTAGAAAAATTTGGGTTTAGGTGTCTTGATGAAAAATTTTCTTTTATGTGTCCTTTACAACATATTGAAATTTGGAAATTTTCTGAGCTCGATTGGTTAGATTTCTGGATTTAAATTTGGAGACATGCGAAGGCCCAATTTCTGCCAATTAGGACCGATGTTAGTTTGGTGATGATTCTTGATGCTTTGCTTGCTTTAATTAGTTTTTTTAATGACTTGTGGATTTAATTTATTAGTTACTTAATTCTGAAATTTCAATGTTCATGGCGCACTGTTCACGTGACAAAACACTGTTTATGCGCATTGTTCATGTGCACTGTTCACCCAAGAATGAAAAGTGGTCTAATTTCATGTGTATTGATTTTATGAAGTGAATGGATGTGTAAATGCATAGGCATCCGCATGAATTAGGTGATGTTTTGTGCAATAATATGGTGATTGGAAACTGTTGGTATTTAATTAAAAAATACCGAGTGTCAGGTTTTGGACACCAAAAGTGTTTTAAATACTATATCAAAATGTGGGATTTTAAAAGAGATGACACAAATTTTCTAGTTCGATCTAACTGTGTCCCCACACACGATTATTTTACCATGCATTTCTAATATGAAGAAAATAGGTCGGGATCACCATTTTAATTGAGGTATTTGAGTGCAATACATGGTGTCCTGGGCCGAAATTGAATGAATGCATGAATGATATGAGATGCCGTCACGAGCCTTTGGGGCTGGACGATGCTCCTTCAGGAATGCCCAACGTCAACGGATGCCGATCGCAGTGGAGGTTGGGTCGATACTCCTATATGGAATGCCGTCTAGATGTAGATGTTGCCATGCTCGATAGTGCGAGCCAGTTATGCCGGAAGACTGTTATTTGTTGCATTGACTAGGATACGTGTGATTGATCATTGTGTGCTGTGTGGCGCACTAATGTGCAAGAACGCATGAGAATCATGGCATCTTTAGTTCTAGTCATGCATGAGTTGAGCACACTGTCTATGGTACGCACGCACGCATGAATCGATAACACGTTTCACATATGCTTCCATTGTGCTGAGAACAAAGCCTTGAGGGGTGGCCTGACTAGGATGACGGTTCGTCCATGCTAGTGTGGGGCCCAAAGAGGACAATATTGGGCTGGGATGAGGGATGGTAGTGCGTCCGCGCCTCTACCTCAGACAACGCATTTGTATGGCAATGGCCAGGTGAGATCGCTTATAACGTGATTCGTATGTGATTGATGAACCGCATCATCTAATGGCCATGTGTATTGCGTGTATCGTGTTGAGTTATAACGTGCAAGGTATGGCATACCAAGTAAGAATGTATGCGAATTGACTATTGATTGTTGGTTGTAATCTTGGTTTGTTTGTGGGATGGTTCTATACCCCGAGTTGAGTTGGTGTACTAATCGGGGGATTAGGGGAAGAACTCGTTGAGATTCATATCTCACTGGTTATCGAATAACCATTTTCAAGTCGCCAGTGTGAAGAGCCGGAGCTTGAAGCGGAAGGGTCAAGAGCATAGGTGGCTCAGTAGTGTTTTATGAGATAGACCTTCTGTATAAGTTTAAGGTGTTTATGAAAGTGTATTTGATTTGAAATTGGTTGTCCTACTTTTCTATCCCGTGTTTGTTGTTGTCAGGGGATTAGTTAATTCGCTTCCGCATGTGCAATAAAAAGAAAAGGGTTGGCGACGAGTCTTGGGAACGTCGTAAAATTCTATCGACCACCGAGGGATGTGCGCGCTCGAAGTTCGGGGCATGACATATACGGTACAAAATACTTTTTTGGTTGATGAAGCGTAACCTTGTGGATATAAATAATGGTTCACTCCCTATGTTTGATGGCGACACATATTAGAAATTGCAGCACAAGTGCTAACTATCATGCATGATATGCAATCAAGTCATAAATATTTTAATCAATTCATTCAAATCCTAATCATTTTACCAAAATATGTAATCGAGTCATAAAATTAAGTTCTATTAAGTTGGAGATTCTGATAGACTTGTTGGATTATAAAGTCTTCATTAATTTGTAATTACCATGGATGAATGTCATGCTTTTGATTTCAAATTCATGTCAATTTTGGAAAAGTCATCCCTATATCTTAAACTCTATCTCTAAAGAGTAGGAGCCCTAAGTTCAAATATTTTTAGACCTCTTATTTGTCTCGCTTTTATATATTTTCACTATGTAGTCTGAGGCAAAAATTCAACCTATGTGTGAGGGAGTTGTTAGAGTATTGATATTAAATTGTGTATTCATCTAATAATTTAAGTTTTTAGAACATTTGACAATAAATCCATAAATCCTTTCATAAGATAATAAATAAGAAGTTGTTTTAGGAGATTAAATGGGCAAATTTGGGTTATGTGAGTCAAAGAATTTGATCTAAGCCATCTTCTTTTTCCTCAATCCCCATCCATATGGTTGAGCGAAATCCACAAGTGATGGCTACAAGCTGATTTGATCCTCAACTCAGACATCCTAGGTCATATCGCTCGTTATGTCTCAACAGACACCACCAAATGTACTTGCTATTGCAAACATGTCCATGTTGCCTTTACTACATATTTCATCCAGCATGTCACACACCTCAGCACAAGTCTCGGCTTCATTCAAGTTGCAAAACTATGTAAAAAGTGGCAAATTATGATGCGTTTGATAACATTTTTATTTCGGAGAATAATTTCTTTTCAAAAATAGTATTGTTTCATTTATATTTCTGGAAACAATTTATGAGTAAAAGAACACATTTTGTAACTATACAAAATTTCTATTTTTTTGAATAAAAAAAGAAGAAGAATGCGTTTGGTATAACCCACAATTTTTTTTTGTAACATAAAATTTCTTTTAATTTCTTAATAATTTTTTAGATTTTTATTTTTTTCCTCTCTTCTTCTTCTTGCTCCTCCTCTAGCTAGTGGTGGTGGCCGGCGATCAACGGACGGCGATGGCAGGCAGTGGTGGCAATGGGTGGTAAGGAAGAAGTAAAAAGAAAAAGTTAGAAAAGAAAGAAAAAAAAAACTTATTTCTAAAAATTGTTCTCGAGAATAAGAAGTTACTTTTTCTTACTTCTTAATTTAATTTCAAATGTATTTCTCGGCCACTTTTTTATTTTAGAGAATGAAAAAATTAACTGACGCCACTAAATGAATTTCTATTCTTTTTCTATTTCGGGAAGCAAAATAACAAAAGAATAGAGAAAGAGAAGTGTTACCATGTAGGCCCTTTATTAATAAATCTTCTTTTGGTCCCTAGGTTTCTGTCATGTTGAGAATAAGGTTTCCCAAGAGCATTTCTCGTGCATAGATAAATCCATAGTTGCAGCTACGCATTGAAGAGAAGATTGAAGCATGAAAAAATTGGGCCGATTGAGCTGAGACATTTCTTGTTTCTTGTCTCCATCGAACTCTCTCACGTGCAAAACTAAACTGTGCAATTGCTGCCCCAAAGATGGAGCTTTTTTTTTTCTTTTCTTTTTTTTTAAGAGTTGGGGCTTCATCTAAGGTTTCGTTTGTTTTGCGGAAAATAATTTCCGAAAAAATGTTTCCGGATTTTCCAACGTTCGTTTCACGGAAAATGAATTCATTGGGGAAAATGTTTTCCATGAAAGGAAAACTGTTTTTTAAATTATGGGAAAATGTTTTCCACTTTTAAAAAGTGGAAAATATTTTCCTCCCTTAATCTCTCTTATCTCACATCTCTGCAAATCCTCACTTCCTCCTCCCCTTTCGTTTTCTTCTTTTCTTTTTTTGTTCAAATTATTTTTTAATTTTCTTTTTCTTTTTTAATTCGAATTATTTTTAATTTCATTTTTCTTTCCTTTTTTTATTTTTCTTTTCTTTGTTTCCCATCTTCTTCTTTCTTGGCTAGTCATCAGCCGTTGCTAGGTGAATCTCGAGCTCGTCGATCTCAAGCTCGCACTCTGCACTCTTGCTTATCCTTTTCTTTCGCAATTGTATATTACTCAAGCAAATGGGTCTACATGCTTTGCTTCTTTTTTTTTCTTTTATTTATTAGAACACAAAAGACACCGGGAAGAACGAGTTACTCAATTGGAAGATTCTCATGAGGGTTGTACATGATTTGCTTCTTTTCTCTTTTGCTTTTTTTTTTTTTTAAATCCATACAAACATTTTTTAGAGTAGATGAGCGTTTGGCAACAATGAGGGAACAAAGATATGAAGTAAATTTGCTTGGATTTAAAGGTAAGTTCATATTTGATGGATTTATAAGTCGGTAAGTGATGCATGCCTAAGTGGTGAAATCTTAGAAAATATTTTCCTTATCGAACATCGGAAAATATTTTCCGAAACATTTTCAAGTTTTAGTCGAACACTAGAAAATATTGTCATTTTCCTGGAAAATGACTTATGGGAAAATATTTTCTGGAAATGACCCATTTTCTGTGAAATGAATGTACCCTAAGTTGTGCGGCAGTTTGTCTAGTAAAATATATGGTAAAACAATTTTTTGGGTTGATGAAGGTATGAAACCTTGTAACCGGTTGAGAATGTTTTCAATAATTTTAAAGTGGGTATAGAATGCAAGTATAAAGAAAATTATTGCATATACAATTATAGAAGGCACATCACGGATGGGAATTAAAAATTTATGACAAAAAATTTACCATTATAAAGGTAGATTTGTTTAAAAACTATACGTGAACATTATGAACTAATTTCATGAACAGACGAGGTATTTTATGAATCCAAACATAATTTACAAACTTTAATTAGTAATTATGATTAAAGACAAAGAATTAGCACTATCGACAAACTTCTATGTAGCATGGAATTTACGAAATGAATAGGTTATCTATGAACAAAAATATGTTAATATGTTACATGCAAAAAGGTAACTTTCCATGTAAATTTTATATCAAGTTTAAAAATTATGTTTATCCTTATATTTAACTGCTTCATTGGTCATGATTGTCCTTTATACTTCCTATCATTCTTCAAATGATAGTAAATTTTGTAATTCAATGATTGAGTTTGAGGAAGGGAAGGAGGTGGCTACGGTAGCCACTATCACCGATGGTCCCTTTTACTGCCCCGCTTAGTCCTATTAAGCCCTCCCCAAGGTTACACGACCAAGGGCCTCGCACGGCCAAATTTTGCCTTAGTCGGGGCAAAGAGATGGGGCATATATTTTCATTCAAACTAGAAACTTCTTAAAAAGGATGGTCGGTTCTAAGGTGGTAGATTTTGGATCTAGATTTCAGATCTTGAATTTAAAATCTATTCTATCAATGCCGTTTCCTAGATTTGGAACGAAAAATCGATCCTATTGACCCCCGCCCCTCGAATCAAATTTGCTAGCTCAGGCATGTTTCAAGGTCTACCTAAGAACCAACTATTTTTTTTCTTCTTTTTGTTGGTTTCCACTACAATCTACAGTTGACAATAACTCCGGATGAGAATTATGGCTTGTACGTTGATAATAAATTAAACATAATGAAGTTATAAGTGTAGTTGGTATATTTAAAACTTCAATTAACGTCTCAGATTTAGAAAATCTTAGGAAAAACTACACTAGTATGATGAAGTTAAAAGTATGCCACAATAATCATCAAAGTTAGTCCATTCACTTCTGATAGGGCTGGTTCCTAGTTCCCAAATTTGGAACTTAAACCGATCCCGGTGACCCTAGAACCAACCTTCGAATCTAACCTATTGGCCTAAGCCGGTTTCAAGGTCAACTAAGAATTGACCATTTTTGTCTTTTAGGTGGTTTCTACTACAATTTGTAGTTGACAAAAACTTTAGATGAGAACTATGGCTCGCATGCTGATAACAAATTAAACATAATAAAGTTACAAGTCTATAAGTATGGTTGGCATACTTAAGACTTCAAGTGATATCACAATTTTAGAAAAACTACATAAGTATGTTGAAGTTATAAGTATACTAATATAATCATCAGACTTATTCAATCCACCCCTTGTTAGGGTCAGTTCCCATCTTTAGAAATAAAAACCTATTTTGTTGACCCTAAAATTGACACTCGAACCGAACTTATCAGCCTAGGTCCTTTTCAGAGTTAACTTGGCAAATGGTCGATCTTTTCTTGTTTTTGGTGGTTTTCACTACAATCTGCAGCAAACAACAACACTAGATGAGAACTTTGGCTCGCAGATTGATAACAATTTAGACATAATGAACTTATAAGTTTTTTAAGTATTGTCGGTATACGTAAAACTTCAATTGACATTTCAGATCTAGAAAAAAAAACTATATGAGTATGATGAAGTTATCAATATGTCACTATAATAATCAGACTACTCCATCCACCCCTTGTCCCATCCGATTCCCAGTCTTGGAACTGAGAAATGATCCTATTGACTTTAGGACAAACCCTCAAATTGAACATTTTGTTGATCCTAGAATCGACCATCACACCAAACTTGCTGACCCGAGGCGATTTCAAGGTCAACCGAAGAACTGGCTGATTTTTTTCATTTTGGTTGTTTCCTCTACAATTTGCGGCTGACAGCAACTCTGGATGAGAATTATGGCTTGCATGTGGATAAGAAATTAAACATTATGAAGTTTTAAGTATATAAATATAGTTGGCATACGTAAAACTTCAATTGATGTTTTAGATTTTGAAGAACTTAGAAAAATTATATATGTATAATAAAATTATAAGTACATCACTATAATCATTACACTTATTCCATCTACCCTTGTTAAGGACGATTCCTAGTTTTTGAACTGAGAACCAATCCTGTTGACCTTAGAATTGACCCTTGACCCAAACTTGTTGGCCTCAGCCGATTCTCGAGTTGACCTAGGAACTTGACAATTTTTTTTTTCTTCTTTTTGGTGGTTTCCACTGCAATCTACAGTTGATAGCAACTCTAGATGAGAAATATGGCTATCACGCTGATAGCAAATTAAACATAATGAAGTCATAAGCATATAAGTTTAGTTGGTATACTTATAACTTCAATTGATATCTCATGTCTATAAATACTTAGAAAAACTATATAAGTATGATGAAGTTGTAAATATCTCACGATAATCATTAGACTTATTCCATCCACCCCCATAAAGGTTGGTTGTTAGTTTGACGGATCATGGTAATCCTAGAACTGACTCTTGAATCGAACCTGCTAGCTTGGGCCGGTTAGGGTGTCAATTCAAGAAGCGACCGGTTTTTTTAGTGGTTGCCCTACAATCTATAGCTAATGGTAACTTTGGATGAGAATTATGGCTTGCGCAGATGACAAATTAAACATGATGATATTGTAAGTATATAAGAATAGTTAGCACGCTTAAAATTCAATTGATATCTCAAATATGAAGAATCATGTAAGTTTAATGAAGTTGCAAGTATGCCATTGTAAATTATAAGACATATTCCAACTCCTCCGCCGCTGCTCGTCCGAGGCGAGATTTGGTCGTGCAAACCCCCCCTGCTCTCCTGAGGATGGACATAGCTCTCTTCTCGCCGTCTTCTCTCTTCGCCGACCCTGACGACTCTTCCTCTGGTTCTCTCTCTCTCTCTCTCTCTCTGTGGGCTTCTGTGGTTCAGCATCATCATCGATTGACAAGCTGCACAATTTGTGTCGCAGAGGAACAGCATGAGTCCGAGTCCGAGACTCCGCAGAGCTACGCGGAGAGGACGCACCGGTTTCCTGGAATGGTCATACCTTTCGTTCTTGATCGCCCTTCTGGTGTTTTGACAGTTTTTGACCTCTCATGTATGAATCTGAGTGAAAGTTGGGTCCGTTGGCTCTTGCTTGGGCGCACGATTGCTCGAAGGGATTAAAATTTTTGTGGGTTTTAAATTTGCGGGGGATAGAGATAAGCATTAGCAAGAACTATCCGATTCGTGCCGGACTGCCTCATTGTGCCGGTTTGTGGATAGGAACAGGAGATATGGTGGTTTTGGTTGATATGTTGAACAATTCTTTGGGATTGGGAAAATATGGAGGTTTCTGAATGATGGGCAAATTGGTTCTCGAGGCAATTTGTCTGATGCAGAAGTTTCTTATTGTCATTGGTGATGGGTCGGGGGTTGTAGTCGGTATATGGAATAACTCGTTGGGATTGGGAAAATGTGGAGGTTTCTGAACAATGGGCATGACAGTTCTCAAGACAGTTTGTCTGATGCAAATTTTTCTTATTGCAATTGGTGCCAACTTTTTGTGGACTCTATGCTCCTTGCTCTTGTTTTTGTTAGAGCGCTCTTTTCTGCAGCTTGCGAGGGTTTTATGGTCTTGAGCGGTTCCTCATGCGCATTGCTTGTGCAGGATTTGGTCATCCGGGAGTTTTCGTTCCACCAGCTGAATGCTAATCTTTTATGGCCAGGGACGTTCGCATTTGCTGAATGGTTAGTTCAGCACCAGACATGGATAGAAGGACGGCACATCATTGAGCTCGGCAGGTGCATATCGATTGTCTTGTTGTCTAGACTATCTGGTTGCCATAATGAATGAGTCTCTGAGCATGAAATCTTCATGTAACAAAAAGGGTGATAATCGGTGCTTCTAATTCCCTAAAGTTCTGAGTTCCTTCATTATTTTCAAGAAATAATTTTCTCAAGTATCCGGGCAGTGTCCTGAGCCGTTGGTTTAATATCCTTTGATTTTGTACCCGCAAATGATACAGCTGCTTTTGGTACTTTACATCTTCATACATACTCCAACACAAGGAGCTTTGGTTTTAGATCTTAATTTAGTGACTCAATGGCAGTGGAACTGGAGCTCTGGCCATCTTTCTGCAAAAATCTTTTAGTCTTGACATCACCACATCAGACTATGATGACCTGGAGATTGAAGAGAATATAGCGCATAACTGCAAGATTAATGGAATTGCACCCGTCCTTCCTCATATAAAACGTGAGTGTCCCTTATCGAACCCTCAACAAAATTCCTACGTTCATCTTAACGGCTGTTAACCAGCCTCCGGAGGAAGTTATAACCTGGCATATTCTGACAGATAATGATTGTTCTAGGTAGTCAGTTTCTTCATGCGAATTAAATTATTTATGCATGAATGCCCCTATTAAGTTCAGGAAAATTTATATCTGTTAGTGAGTTCTTTGGTTGTGTACTTTGATCATCATAGCTTTCTGTAAAGGAGATGGATTTGGCTACCTGCCATACTCATCCTCCTTTTTCTTGAAAAAATTATATGGAAGCTTCTTTTAGGCTGGCAATGTTGATACTCCTTAGATGTGATGCGTCTTTTTTATTGGTTTCCATTGTTTCATTGAGGATGATGAATAGGCTTTACATTTCAGATTCATGGGGAGACACCTTTCCTGTTGGTGAACCACATTGGGACCTGGTCATTGCTAGTGACATTTTGTTATGTAAGTTTCTAAGCTGTCTTTCATTAGTTAGTGGCTCTGTGGTTGTCATAATGTTGAATATATATGCCAAATGAAGAGATGATGTAGCTATCAAGGTTAAGGGGTGAAGAGTCTATGGAGAAACCACCGCAGAGAGCAAGGGTTCTTATTTTTATGATTGATGGGAGCTAGCAGATGTGGCAACATTTTGCAAAGCAGTCTTGAGTTCTAAGTTGTTTTTTGCAGTTGTTTTTTGAAAGTTTGATTTTAGTTCTTTGATATGCTTGGAGCCATGTGTTAGTGCTGTGCGCTGTAAGATAAATATGATTGTTGGTTTGAAGAATGATCATCATGTATTTTGATACTTTGACTTTAGGGTTGGTTCAAACTGTCCAAATGCATGATAGGAACTTCCTTAAGATGGTACAGCCAATCTGGAAATGTAGCATTCAAATTTTATGTCATCTTGGGGAATTCCGTTTGATAAGCCACTGCCATGCCCTCTTGGCATTGACACCTGCAGCCCTGCTCATCATGGCTTCTCTTTCCCTTGTTTTCCATAAATTTGAGAGGAACTTAAAACTTCATTCTCTGGCGTACTTCTCCTTCCTGTAACACTCTAGTTTCGTGTTTAGCATATATGTGACGATGAAAGGTTCTCTTGGCTTATGAAATACCAACTCACTTTAGTGATTGTAAACTATCCTCTCCCTTATATCTGACTAGAAGATTTTGTCTGTATCTTTTTCTTCTTCTTTTTTCCCCAAATTCATGGAGGAACATTGTCTTTACATCTGCAATTTTTAGCTTTAAATTCTTTTGATCCTAAAAAAATCAGCAATCAGAGTATATCTTCCTAATTCACTGTTGTTTTATCTCTTGGGATAATTTCTGCACATTATTCAATACTACATGTTCAACATATTTACTTTTTATGATTTTCTGAAGATGTGAAGCAGTACCAGAAACTGATAACGACTCTCTGCTTTCTCCTGAAAAATTATAAGCCAAGAGCTGACAGGGCTGATGTCATGGAGACCAGTCAGAAAGGTAATTATGCACATGCTTCTTCTGGTTTTAGCTGGGTATCATTTTTTTTCACTGGTTCTTCTGCATTTTTTTGCAGCAGGATCTTATGTTGGGATTCCACAGCCAGCATTTCTTATGAGTTGGCGACGCAGAATTGGAAAAGAAGATGAGTCTCTCTTCTTTAATGGTTGTGAGGATGCTGGACTAGAAGTGGAGCATATTGGCTCCAGGGTATACTGTATCAAACCTAGAGAATAGAGAATCAAAAGAGGCTGAGGTTGACAGTTAATACTTGATAGACATGTATCGACAGGCAATACACTCAACGTGACTAGGTAGTATTTTGAGCACAAACAGCACCATTTCACGGATATTCTTTGACATTGGACACAGTGGGGACCTACTTTGCCCTTATGTTCACTAGCTTAGGAGCAACGTGGAATGGTCTGGAGTTTTTGCACCTCCTAAGATGAAATGGAAAATCATGGGAAGGATTGTGGTTTACAAACTTTGGGCAATTTTTAGCTGTTAAAAGGAACTTTTGACTCCTTTTAATTTGTGCCTCTATCTCACTATTGAAATATGATGGATGGTTATGTAGATATCATTTCTGTTTCTATTTACAGCATCTTGGCGTTGCTATTGTGCGCAGAAAGGGCCATGCTTTTGGACAGTATTTAATATAACAGGAGGAAGAAGATAACAACGCATCTGAATCTGGAGGATGGATCACAGGTTAGTCTCTACTGAGAAGAGGTGTGTGGCATTTTACTCTGTCAGCACTCAGGTTCTCAGTGTGACTTAGTGTCGTTGAGTATAGTTACTTGGAAAAATGCCCCCCTCTATATCTAAACAGTTTCAGCTCTAAAGAGATGTGTGTGTGTGTGTGTGTGTGTGTGTGAGGATGCAAGCCTTGCCACTCTGCTAGCATACACTTGTTAAATTTTACTGATGATCCGATGAAGTGTGTGTTTGAGGATGCAAGCCTCGCCACTCTGCTAGCATATGCTTCTTGTTAAATTCTATTGATGATCCGACGAAGTTCAAAAAGATGGAACGGAATGAGGTTGGATTTGATTAATGGGGGGCACAGACTCGAAGGAGTTTATGGGTGCTACGTTCTTCTTTCTATGTTTCCTGTAATAAGTAAGTGATGCCTTGAACAATATTTTTCTTGTTGTACTGGTTTTTAAACATTTTAATATATAACGAGGAGGAAATACGATCATGATAGTAAGCATGTACCCCAAGGGATGTGGGAGTGAAAGTAGGCCTCATTAGCAAAGTCAATTGAATGTCATTCCTTGGGGGAGAAGAAAAAGAATGTACTCTCCTCCACACCACGAACGGACTAGCAATTCCTTGGATAGATGTGAAGCGCGTTCTGTCTTGGTGTGACCTTTATCTCACGAGGAAATAATTTCCTGTCGAATTGTCTAATTTCGGCATCGATACATTCAGTCTTTATGATAACGATGGTGATAATCATTCTTCCTTTTATTCGGAAAACAAAACTTCGTTTCATGTCTACGTAAGATGGACAGTCTAATGCTCGGGACATCTTTATATGTCTTCCTCCACATTGAGATCTAAAGTTCGAACACCGGACCTCCTTTCTTCTTGCTTGAGATCAAGTGTAGATAATGGCCTTTTTGGCTTCAATGACAGTTCATCTTATTATAACTCGAGTCCGGCCTCTAAATGTAAATGAGTATCCGAGTCTTTATAGAGATACTAGTTAAAACTTTAGTGTGTTCGAAGATCCATTCACTCAATCCATGGATACATACATCATAGTTTGCCATGAATTTTGTCCAAAAGTCCTAAATTAATTATATGGCGAACAATTCAATCCTAAATTTTCAATTTAATTAATTTAGTTCTAAATCTTTTGACGATTTTTTAATGCAGTTTTTTCGATTAATTTTGGTCAGAAATTATGGACGTGGATGCCAATCGTTTTATGTGGCATGTCAATTGGCATTAATGTGGACAATCGTACAAAAGAAAAAAATTAGGTTTTTTTATAATTTTTATAATTTAAAAAAAAAAATTCGCTGTTCATTTTCCAAGAAAGGCTGGTAGGGGTCAATGGTATACATGCCCTCACTTAGGCTTTGTTCATTTTGCGGAAAATAATTTCCGAAAAAATAATTTTCGGATTTTCCGGTGTTCATTTTACGGAAAATAAATTCCTTGAGGAAAATGTTTTCCATAAAAGGAAAAAAGTCTTCTAAATTAGGAGAAAATGTTTATTTTTGAAAAGTGGAAAACATTTTCCTCACATAATCTCTCTTATCTCATACCTCTACAAATCCCTACTTCCTCCTCCCATTTCTTCTTCTTCTTTTCTTTGTTTATTCGAATTATTTTTTAATTTCCTTTTTCTTTTTCTTTTTTTTTTATATTTGTTTCTCATCTTCTTCTTTCTTGGCTAGTCGTTGGCCGTTGCTAGGCGAACCTCGAGCTCGTTGATCACAAGCTCGCTCTGCATTCTTGCTTATCCTTTTTCTTTATTTACTCTACCTATAGTTATACATTGCTCAAGCAAAGGACTCTACATGCTTTACTTCTTTTTTCTTTTGTTTATTAGAACACAAAAGACGCAGGGGGAGAACAAACCACTCAATTGGAAAATTCTCATTAGGGCTAACATGCTTTGCTTCTTTTCTATTTTGCTTCTTTTTAAAATCCATACGAACATTTTTTAAAGTAGATGAGCGTTTGGCGACAATAAGAGAACAAAGATACAAAGTAAGTTTGCTCGGATTTAAAGGCAGATTCATATTTGATGGATTTATAGGTCGGTAAGTAATGCGTGTCTAAGTGATAAAATTTTAAAAAATATTTTCCTCAAAATATTTTTTGAAACATTTTCAGGTTTCTACTGAACACCAGAAAATATTGTCATTTTCCTGGAAAACGACTTTTAAAAAAATATTTTCCAGAAATGACCAATTTTTCGCGAAACAAATGGACTCTTAGATCTAAACAAGGCCCCGCCCCTTACAGCTAGACCCATCAAAATGGACCATAAAGTTACTCCTTTGACCCATATGTGATGGGCTGAGTTGTTACATAGGTTAGTTGTATTCGATATATGAGTCATAAATGTGTAAAGTCAACTCTCTGATTCATAAATAAATTGAATACGAGTGTTAAATGGGTTCATAACTTATCTTTATATTCTTTCTCGTCCTCCCTCGTCTCGTGCTCGTTCATTCCATGCTCTTACATCAATTTGGGTATGCATTTTCCTAGATTGGCTTAATTTGCTCAATCCATAAATAAGATAAAGAATCCTCTTCCTAGGAAAAAGTTCCTCTTAAAAAAGAACACAATAATCCTAATGGCCCAACAAGAGACCGACCTCCTTTGTATCAACAACACCATTACTTCCTACTTCTACAGCATGAGTTTACACAGAGTCTTCTTCCTAAGATAAGGAATGGTAAGGCTGTAGACTAGTGCACCTACGATTAAGATCAAACTCACCCACACTAGCTGGACCATCAGTTTGAGTCTCTCCTTCTTGTATTGCTCTGACAAGTCCTCCTCAAGGAAAAAAAAAACGAAAAACGACATTTTTTGGTAGAGAAAATGATTTTGTTGCGATCGGAAACCCTAATCTCAACATTTTACCTATTACTAACGCGTTTGCTAAAAATCCTGTATCAACTCAATTGAGTCCTAAAATTTGCAAAAAAAAATAATTAAGCCCTAAAATTTATTAAATTGGTTCAATTGGGCCTTCCGTCAACTCCATCCAATTTGGTTAACATAAAATATTGACATGACTTTTTTTATTTTTTATTTTGAGGACATGATTAAAATGAAATCATTTGGTCTAAATGTGATTTTTAATACAACTTTCATTTAAATTAAAATTTAAAATATGGTAAATTAAAAAAAAAAAAAAAAAGGATAAAGGGTTGCAAGTCCTCACTGCCGCCGGCGAGGGTGGGGGATGGTCGGTGGGGGACCCTAGGCCGCAACCGGTGGCTAGCAACTCTTGCCGATTGGAGGCAAGAGACGCAATTGGTGTGAACGATTCTCAATTTTAGGATTTAATTAGCTAAATTGAAAAATCTTAGGATTGAATTAACATCCGTATAATAATTTAAAACATTCTTGGTGATTATCCCCGACATTGTTCATAGTCGTAAATGCTAAAATATTGCCGACACTCGAGCAATTATATATTCACATATGATGCACGACTTAGACGCCACCTGGCTCTTATCAACGAAGTTGTTAAATCACTTAAGTTAAAAGATCCTCCTTCCTTTAGCATGTCTCGATCTGCTCTGCATAGGTAAAAGCGGGTATGTGTTAGCATCGGCACGGGACGCGCTTCGAAGTCAAAGATCCTCAAATTGCCTAACCACTCGGATCGAATCCTAAAGCCGATGGAGACAACAAGAAATAAGAGAAAGAAGAGAAAGAAGAATTAAGAGAAATATCAGACGGAAGTACGCAAGCACAGCTTCCACAACTTTCCGGCGATCTCTTTCATTTGTCAGCCTGAGATACATCTTTGGGTGGTTGTGCCGACGGCATAAGTGATGGTCGCGGCCTCACGCTAGGACCGCCTTCCGATTTCAGCTCTATCATACGAAGATTCGAGGAAGGGGCACTTAAATAATTCATTCATGACACGACAAAGACGTATATAGTATGAAACACTCTCGTTTTATATGTAAGGTTAATCGCACCTCTATGTTCAAATGATTTGAGACACTTTAGCTCATTTGTATAAATTTGTTTGTTCACTCACTTAGAATCAAGCATACTTATAGATCCTATGATCGTATTTTACATATTTCTCACGCACTTGGGTATTTTTTAAAGACATTGTTAAATAAATGTCTCGATTTTGAATTCGGGTAAATCGAATTTATTGATGAAGATTTCTCAAGCCAAGAAGAAATTTCGTCGGTCTCCGAAGGATTACAAAATAAAAAGGAAGATACGAAATTTTCTTTACCTGCGGAAGTTGGCCGAAATTTGTTACGTAGGTGGGGCCCAAAAGTCAAGCTTTGACTTTTAGGGCGCACCACACAATTTTAGCCGATGAAGTCTTCTCTACGAAGGAGTTCCCTGCACGTGAAAGAGAAGATGGTGGGCCCAAAGACAAGAATTTGACTTTTGGGGCACACCTATAAAAGGGAAAATAAAACCCTACGAAGAAAGGAGCCGCTCAATGTCCGCCGAAGTCCTACGTCGCTTGAAGAAGATCCGCAGGATCTTGAAGCCTTGCGAAGCCGTACATAGAGAGTTTTGTAATATGGTAGTTTGTGCCGTGAGTTTATTCCTAAATAAGTTGTTATTTATAAACGCTTAGGCTACGTTTTGTCATCCGGATTTATAATCGAGATAGGATTAGATAGGATAGGATATGAAATCCTGGGATTTTTTTATATCCCATTCAACGTTTGGTGAATCGCAGTATTAAAGTTAGATATATTCATATCATGTATATTTTTTTTTATATAAGTAACATATCATTATAAATGAACCTAAATCTTCATAAATGAAGACTGTGAAAATATCTCGTAACACTATTCCTTAATTTATTTATTATTTATTTTATTTTCCTCTTTTTTATATTATTTTCATTATTATTTCTTTTTTCCCTTTCATCATTCTTTAATAAAAAAATTATCAAATAGTAAACTGTACTAACATATTTAAAATACAAAAATACCTAAAATATATAATAAATATAAATATTTAATTTATAGATTGAATGTTTTATTATAAAATAGAATTAAAATTGAATATATAAATTAAAATAAGATTAATTAAAAATAAATTATTATTTTTTATTTTTATTTTCTTAAATTAGAATTCAAATATTATTTATATTGAAATATAATTTCAATTTTGTTAATTTAATAAGTTTGTTATTCAAGAAAAATAACTTTCCTATTATGGACATTATAAATCATATCCACCTTTATCTCACCTCCCCCATGGGATAATTTTATCATGTCTATATCCCATTTATATCTGACTTTATCCTATCCTGAGTGAACACCAAACGTAGGATAGGATAATTGCAAGATCTTATCATTTCCGCGTATTATATCCCAACAATTGGTATCAGAGCGTGGGGTTGGATTTTTTGATTGTGATTTGGGGCTTTTGCTTGTCTTATTATTATCTAAAAATTATGTTATTGCAATTATGTTTGAGAAGAAATATGAGATTGAGAAATTTGATGGGAGCAACAACTTTATGTTATGAAGCATAAAGATGCAAGCTTTATTGACAACACAAGATTTGATCAAGGCACTGGATAATGAAGATGAGTTGCTGATTATAATGAAAACCTCTAAGATAGTAGAGCTGATTGAAAAAGCAAAGAGCGTAATCCTGTTAATTTCTTGTATTGCTCCGACAAGTCCTCCAGGAAAAAAATGAAAAAAAGAAACAACAAGCGACATTTTTTTGACGAGACAATGTTTTTGTTGCGATCAGAAACCTAATGTCAACATTTGACCTATTACTATCCCATCAGCTAAAAATCCCGTGTCAACACAATTTTTTTTTATTTTTTGTGACCCAGGAACCCCTGCACGGCCGGCAGCCGGAGGGTAAACCTGGGGAACTGCGTAAGCGGGAGGACCCACCACCCCCGGCAACCCACTTAAGATGCCATGCAGCAATCCACCAGCCTCCCTTCAACTTGCGTTGAAGGGACTTTGAACTCCAGATCTCCTCGTGGAAACCTGAAGCCTACCCAGCGGAGCCACCACGGCCGGTAGTCCCGTGTCAACACAATTGAGTCTTAAAATTTGCAAAAAATATAACTAAGCCCTAAAATTTATTAAATTTGTTCAATTGAGCCTTCCCGTTAACTCTATCCAATTTGGCTAATGGAAAATGTTGACATGACTTCTTCTTTTTTTTTTTTTTTTTTTTTTTTTTTTGAGGACATAACTAAAATGAAATCGTTTGCTCTAAATGTGATTTTTAATACAAATTTCATTTAAATTAAATTTTAAAATATAGTAAATTCAAAAAAAAAAAAAAATGGATATAGGATTGCAAGCCCTCACTGCGCCGATGAGGGTGGGGACCCTAGGCTGCAGCCAGTGGCTAGCGACTCTCACCGATTGGAGGTGAGAGACACATTTTGCATGAACGATTCTTGGTTTTAGGATTTAATTAACTAAATTAAAAATATTATGATTGAATTGACATCGTATGATAAATTCAAAACATTCTTGGTTATTACCCCTGACATTGTGCATAGTCGTAAATGCTTAAATATTGCCGACACTCGAGCAATTATATATTCACATATGATAGACGACTTAGAAGCCACCTGGCTCTCATCAACGAAGTTGTTTAATCACTTAAGTTAAAATATCCTCCTTCCTTTAGCATGTCTCGATCTGCTCTGCATGCGTAAAAGCGGGTATGTGTTAGCATCGGCACGGGACGCGCTTCGGGTCAAAGATCAGCATCTTGACGGAGAAGATCCACAGATTGCCTAACCACTCGGATCGAATCCTAAAGCTGATGGAGACAACAAGAAAGAAGAGAAAGAAGTAAGAGAAATATCAGACGGAAGTACGCAAGCACAGCTTCCACAACTTTCTGGCGATCTCTTTCATTTGTCAGCCTGAGACACATCTTTGGGTGGTTGTGCCGACGGCATGAGTGATGGTCGCGGCCTACCGTTTTCCGATTTCAGCTCTATCCTACGAAGGTTTGAGGAAGGGGCACTTAAATAATAAAGACATATGTAGTATGAAACACTTTCATTGTCTATGTAAGGTTAATCACAACTCTATATTTGAGTGATTTGACACTTTGGCTCATTCCTATAAATTTGTTTGTTCACTCATGTAGAATCGAGCATACTTCTAGATCCTAGGGTCGTATTTTACATATTTCTCACGCACTTGGGTATTTTTTAAAGACATCACTATAAATCTTTACCATTCTATCACATTGTTTTTGTTAGAATCCCATAGAGATCTAACCATCTAATTTTACCTTCACATGCTTGAGGAATATCATTGACAAGGGGCATTAGGAGTCTCCCATGAACCTCAAAAGGTTAGACTATTTAAAAAGAAAAGCTCTCACTTCACCGCATAGTGTGAGGTCAATAATAGACACCCGTTGGCATTCAAGCTTTCCTTCTTTCGAAGCCCATTCTGACTATTATATAGAATAGAAGAAAAACAAAGAAAAGGTCTTTAATGGAAAGAGTGAAGGAATCGTAATTTTTGTATATTGTATTATGATCTCTCTTGTACAAAGCTATATATAAAGATATTACAAGAGCCCTAAATTAGGGATGATAGAGGATGCTTAAGGCAAGTAGAGAAAATACGGGAACAATATCAACAATATCTTAAATTAGATACAAAAGATAATATTGCTGACTAGAAACGTTATCACCCTCCCACAAGCGAAGCATTGTCAACAATGTGAAGCTTGGACCGTAAAAGACGAACCCGTGCTGATGACAGTCCTTTGGTGAAGATGTCCGCGATTTGATCACTGGTGTTGATGTAACGAATATCAAGTAACTGGCGATCCACCAACTCACGGACATAATGATAATCTATTTCAATGTGTTTAGTGCGACTATGAAAAACTGGATTCCGAGTTAAAGCAATGGCAGAGATATTGTCGCACCACAATATGGGAGCGCGTGGGAGTGGGATTCATAATTCTCGGAGAAGAGATAGGAGCCATTGAATTTCAGCAGCTGTTTGAGCAAGACAATGATATTCGGCCTCTATAGAAGAACGTGCAACAGTAGGTTGCTTCTTTGCACTCCAAGAAATAGGGTTGGCCCCGAGAAATAAACAATACCCACTGGTAGAGCGACGATCATCAGGACTGCCAACCCAGTCAGCGTCACAATAGGCATGTAAAGAAATAGGACTAGGCTGAATCTGCATGCCATAAGAGATTGTGCATTTTAAATAGCAAAGGATACGTTTTACAGCACGCCAATGGTGTTCTTCGGGTGCTTTGAGAAATTGACAAGCCTGATTAACAGCATAGCTAACGTCAGGACAACTAAGAGTAACATATTGAAGTGCTCCAACAACACTCCTATATAGTGTAGGATTTGAGATAGGGTCACTACTTGAATGACCGAGTTTATTCGAGGTAACAGGACTAGAAACAGGCTTGCAATCTAGCATATTGGTGCGAGATAAGAGGTCACGAATATACTTTGCTTGATGAAGGAAGATATGATGGGGGTTTCGTCGAACAAGATGAATGCCCAAGAAATAAGTCAAGGGGCCTAAGTCCTTCATCTTGAATGAGTGACGAAGTTCCTCAACGATAGCAGAAATAGTCTCGGAATCATTTCCTGTTAAAATAATGTCATCAACATAAGATAAGAGATATATAATAGTAGAGCCATGACTGTAAATGAAGAGAGATGGATCCGAGATAGTGGTTGAAAAACCAATGTCTTCTAGCCGAGCTGTAAATTTTTCAAACCAAGCGCGAGGTGCTTGCCGTAGACCATAGATAGATTTGTGCATTAAGCAAACAGAATGAGGAGCAGCATGATCAACATATCCCGGTGGTTGAGCCATATATACAGTTTCCTGGAGATCGCAAAGTAAAAATGCACATTCAACATCAAGTTGTTGAATCGTCCATCCATAAGTGACCGCCAACGTGAGAATGACCCGAATAGTAATATGCTTTACAACAGGACTAAAAGTGTCCACAAAGTCAATGCCGGGTTGTTGGTAAAATCCTTTCGCTACGAGGTGAGCTTTGTAGCGACTAATGGTGCCGTCTGGGTTTTGTTTTATCCGATAAACCCATTTGCAGCCGACGACGTTCATGGTTGGATTAAATGGCACAAGGGACCAAGTGTGTTGTTCTTGTAAGGAATTAAATTCCTCATCCATAGCTTTTCGCCATTAAGGTGATTTGGAAGCTTGAGTGTAGCACGTTGGCTCCAAGGGAAGAGAAGAAGATAAAGCAATAGGATAACGAGAAGTAAAGGTTTTTGGTTTGAAAATACCATGTTGAGAATGCGTGATCATGGGATGAGTGTGGGTGGGAGGTGGTGGGGGAGGGGGTGGTATAGGGGAAGATAAATGAGGAGATTGTGGTTCATCTATAGTTAACGAAGTAGAGGCAGCACCGTTGGCGGGGCTAATGGTGGGCTCAACCCATGCGATATCCGTGGGGGCGGAGGTTGATGGTAGCCTAATGGAGATAGGACCAAGTGAGGGTAAAGTGGTAGGAGATTTTGGAGAGTTAGAGTTTGTGATAAACGGGTAAACAGATTCATCAAATTTAACATGATGAGATATGTAAACATGGTGACTTTGCATGTCATAGCAGCGATACCCTTTATGAGAGGTACTATAGCCTAGAAAACAACACGAAGAAAAGCGGAACTCCAATTTGTTAGAACAATAGGGACAGAGCCAGGGATAACAAAGGCATCCAAAGGCTCGTAAATGAGAATAATCAAGAACTTGTTGAAACAATCGTTGATATGGGGAAATTTGAGAAATAATAGGCATGCGGTAAATGAGATATACAGCTGTATTGAAGGCTTCAAACCAAAAGCGAGAAGGCATACCAGCTTGAGCTAGAAGGGTGAGACCAGTTTCAACCACGTAACGATGTTTTCGCTCGACGACACCATTTTGTTCAGGTGTATGTGGGCAGGAAAATTGATGACGAATACCATGTGTATGAAAATAAGATTCAAGTGCATCACTAGTGAATTCGCCACCAGCATCGGAGCGGAAGAATTTAATTCGATGGTTAAATTGATTTTCAACTTGCGGTTTGAAAGCCATAAAAATTTCGTAAAAATCAGATTTATGGCGCATAGGAAATATCCAGCTGTAACAAGAGAAGTCATCAACAAACAGTACATAATAAGAGAATTTTGATATAGAAGACACTGGGGCAGGTCCCCATACATCATAATGAATCAGTTCAAGTGGAAATTGAGTGCGTGTGTGAGACAACGAAAATGGTAAGTTGCAACTTTTGCCTAACTGACATGCAGAACACAGAGAGTTGTCACGCTTATTTGATATTTGAAGCTGTTTAAAAATAAGATGTTGAATAGCTGCAGAAGGGTGGCCAAAATGATGATGCCATGTGGAGGAGTTGATGTGAGAAGAAAATGAAACTTGAGGTTTGAAGCAAGGTTTGGGGAACCGCATAGGATAAAGCCCATTCTCAGTCCAACCGTGGTGCAGAATTTGCTTCATTAACTTGTCCTTCACAAAGAATTGAGAATCATCAAATAGAAAATAACAATTATTGTCTTTAGCAAAACGACTAACTGAAATTAAATTGGCAGATGCTAGAGGACAACAAAGTATATTAGTTAAATTCATGGAGGAAGCGGGATGTGAGAGAGAAGTGGAACCAACATGAGTAATAGACAAACCTTGGCCATTTCCAACCTGAACTTCATCAGAACCACTATAGGGAGCGGAGATGGAGAGATTACCCAGATTTGCTGTAATATGATGGCTGGCGCCAGTATCGATATACTAAGTGCCATCGTCAGTAGGTGGTGCAATAGCCATGGCAGCAAGTTTTGCAGGAGGATTGCGACCAAGATATGCATAGTTCATGCGATGATAGCAGTCAATGGCATTATGGCCATGTTTGTTGCAAATCTGACAGATTAGCCGACCAGTGTTCAATTGACGACCTTAAGGTTGAAATGATGGAGTAGGGAGAAGTCCGACTTGATTGGAATGACCCCTACTGCGTCCTCTATAACTAGTGACACCCCTATTGAGACGAGGTGTGAATGAGTGATGTCTAGGAGAAAGAGTTCGAGGTTGCTGGTTTGCAGCGAAGGCAGTAGTAGTTTTGGATAATGAATCATCAGTGATGCTCAATTCTTCAGAGAGTAGGAGATTGTGTAAATCTTCAATAGTGATGGAAGTTTGATGAGCACGAACACGAATAGAGGATGCAAAGGAGTGGTAAGCAGCAGGTAATCCATCGAGAATGCAAATTAGGAGATCATCATCACTTACTGGAGATCCGCAAATTGCGAGTTTATCAGCTAAAGTTTTGAATTGTTGGAGATATTCCTGCATGGTGAGGTTGCCCTTCTTGAGGTGATGTAATTGTCTTTTCAGAGACATTACATGAGCAGGAGTGAGAGAGGCATAGAGACGAGCGAGGACATCCCACGCAGCTTTTGCAGATGTAGCGCCAACTACATATGGAAGTGCAGATTCAGACAGAGTAGCGTTGATCCAAGAGAGTAGCATCTGATCTTTTTCGATCCATGTCTTGTAATTTTCATCAATTGAAGTAGGCGCTTGGGAGCTTCCATCAATGTAAGACATGAGGTTGTGACCTTTGAGAATTGGTTCGAAAAGAGAATGCCAAAGAAGATAGTTCGAGCTGTTCAATTTGATGGGTATCAAGTTGGATATGTTTGAGATGACGAGTGAGGGAGATGCCATAGATGAAGACGACTGAGATGATAGATTAGAGCATGTCGACATTTTCTTTGGGAAGAAGAAAGTCGATGAAGAATGAGAGGAGAAGGAGATTTAAGGATCGTAAGGCGAATTACGCTAGATGCAGCTCTGATACCATGAAGGAATCGTAATTTTTGTATATTGTATTATGATCTCTCTTGTACAAAGCTATATATAAAGATATTACAAGAGCCCTAAATTAGGGATGATTGAGGATGCTTAAGGCAAGTAGAGAAAATACGGGAACAATATCAACAATATCTTAAATTAGATACAAAAGATAATATTGTTGACTAGAAACGTTATCAAAGAGAAGCTATCAAAACTATTTTGAAAGGAGAAAATACTATTAAAAAAAAATCTCAAATTTCACACAAATATCCCTTTTTTTTTTTTATGTTAGGGAAATTTAAAATTTTTACACACACCTTATCATGTTTGTCACACTTGTATAAATTTGAAATTAAAATTAAGATATTTATATCATAGTAGATAACTTTTAAAATTTTAAGTGACACAGAAACATCTCAAGATATTTGTGGTAAAACAGACATGATTTGGAGTTTTTATTATTAATCTTTTAAAAAAAATATTTCCAATTTCAAGAGCGTGTCGCAACAGTCAAGGTCAAACAATGCAACTAAATCTGGAGGATGGATCACAGGTTAGTCTCTACTGAGAAGAGGTGTGTGGCATTTTAGTCTATCAGCACTCAGGTTCTCAATGTGACTTAGTGTCGTTGAGTATAGTTATCTGGAAAAATGCCCCCCTCTATATCTAAACATTTTTAGCTCTAAAGGGATGTGTGTGTGTGTGTGTGTGTGTGTGTGTGAGGATGCAAGCCTCGCCACTCTGCTAGCATACACTGTAAGAGTTTTTTTGATGCGCGCTACATTAATTGATATTATAATTTACCGTTTTACGGTTACTATAAAACGAGGTTTAGTCTAAGGTGAGATAAAATGTTTCTTAATTAGCCTAATATGGGGCTGGCTAGTGTGGGCCAAGTTGAGCCTAGCCCGTAATAATGGAGCCTAGTTGGAAATTCTATAAATAATGCTCAAGTTTCTCCTTTAACCCTCATTCTCACATGTATTATCACATGAGGAGCGTTAACCTAACGTTAAAAGTGAGGGGGGCCGCCTCATCAAGCCAATGATACGGAGGGCAATAAAGGAGAATGACTTGTGCGTGGAACATTAGTTTCCGCTTCCGCTTCAAGAACGATGGATCCTAAAAACAGATGCGTTAATCTTTCTACTCAATTATGCATGTTCTTATTTTGGTTATGGAGATCTTGGGATTGCGCAATTGTGTATCTAACATGTGGTATCAGAGCAACCATAACCCCAGAACTCGAATGCATATAATTTTTGCCATAATTTGTGATTTTCGTGATTTTTTGTTCAATAAATATAACATTAAATAACAAATTCGGAATGAGCTCGTCAAGATGAGCAAGACCGTGGGTGGCACGTCACCGGAGGAGAATGCACATGCAGCCAGGGCATCGGAGATGCACCCCACGTGCAGTCACACGTCCTCACGCACTCCCATGCACGAGGCGTAGCTCGCACATGCGATGCACGTGCAAGGCTGACGTCATTGATTGACTCGTGACCGTTGACCAACCTGACCCGACCTGATTGAGGATCTGACCTGACCCATTGACCGACCCAACCCGGTCAACTATTGATCGGACCGGACAGCTAGACCGGACGGTCGAGCCAGGAACCAATCGGACCAATCCCGGCTGGACCAATTTTAACCAGTCAATTTTGTTCGCACGTGAGCTCCACACACCGCGCACTTAGGTGACACGTGCGAGCGCATGGGAGCTCCAATGGGCACGTGGCTGGTGGCATTGGACTTGTATGGCCATTTTCTATCTTGTGGTGTATTTATTTTATATGTTTGTTGGTTTTATAGATATGAAAATACATACAAAACCCTAAATACTCGTATTTTTAGTGTATTTTTGCGTATTTTTCTTGTATTTTCTGTGATTTTGGAAATACATATGCTGGGTTATAAGTATGTTATCACATAAACATTATAAAAATATGATTCATTAATATAAAAATTAAACTTTATTATGAACTATAGATGGCTTAATGAAATACAATCATTATGAGATGGTAATTGAACTATGTATTGAAGTGATGAGAATATGAAACTTTTATTATTCAAGCATACTCATTTACACGCTGATAACCTTTAATGATGGATGTCTTTAGAACTTGTGACCAAACTAATTATACTAATTAATACATTACTGATGTGGGTAATACATGTCAATTAAATTAGATATTGTACTTAAACTCATCTGGTCACTGGTTAATGTTTATCAAGTTGAACATTTTTGTTAATGGTTAAGAAATATGACAACATTTACATAGAGCAATAGTATTTACTGTTATAGTTTAAATATTTGGTTCTGTGTTTTGACTCAATTTATAGGTCACTAGTTAATGCAATCATAATTTGTTACTTAAAATTGGCTAATAAATCAGCTATTAGCATTGGAGTCATGTTTTGCCTTATGAAACTCATGAGCTATAATGGATTAGCCATCAGGCGTGTCGATCTGTGGTACTATGTATTGTTATTGATGTTAACTCGTACTAGATTCTCTAAATCAACATTCTTTTATGTTGTTCTGGTAATCTGTAATCAGGGTGCATAAGATATGCTTTCTTCTCTGTTATGAGAAGTTTCTTGTGTTGTTATGATTGATGATCTCATTGAAGTTTGTTTTTCAGGTTCTTTATATATATATATATACAAATGGTTGATTTTTATTAATAAATAAAGAATGTAATTAGCATGATATATGATTTTAGTGATTTATTACCTCTATCACTAAAGTTAAAATCACATATATATGATGTATGTAAGAAATAAAGTTTATATACCTGGTATGAGAGAGTTTCAAGAATTCAATTGAGTAGTGACCGCCAAAGTTGCACGTTTGATTGGATTTGAGAAATATCGGTCTCGTATAATAATTGAGATGTCTCCTGGTCTCCTGGTCTAATGCGTGGTCATACTCCTAAATGAGGTGATTGTGTATTAGTTCATGAAGGAATACATGATGGTGTGTTGGAGGAGTGACTGATCCTAGTTGTTTATATGCCTAAATGTGATAAATTCACGAAGATTAGAATATATTCTCATAACCGCTATCATGTGGAGAGTGTACAACTGCATGTCATGTATTCTACTCAAAGGTAATTATATGATTATGCATGTAACTCTCTGGATGTGTACTTGTACGTCAAGTTACACAGTGCTCACATGATGCTAATTATATACATTGCTTGTTTTTTCAGTCACATTTTCTGTAATTAATAACTCAATTATTATTAAGGTTTTTACTGCTTTAAATTTTAAGTAGTGGACATATGATTTGTTACTTGAGAAAATAACAATAAAATTTGCTTACTGTCCATGAAGCGTTCCATTCAGGAACACTTGAAAAACGGTTTGCCTGTGGGCTGCACTACTAGGCAGATGATGAAAGCCTTAGTGGCTTGAAATTATATCTTATCTGATATCGAAATTGGGACACATTTGCAAAAAAATTTCTTAAGTCCTAATGATATATACATCTTATATAAGGTTGAAAATGTTGTTTCCAAAAAAATTTGTTTAAGGAATAATTAAGTAAAATGACCGAGGTAAAGAATAAATCGATTAAAATTAGTCTTAAAAGTTGTCAGGCTTAATAGTGATCGTGCGTATTTTAGCAAGTATGACAATGCAGAATAGTTTAGAGGGTCATTTGTCAAAAACTAGGTAAATTCTGGGGTAGTAATGTAATTTACTATGCTTGAAAATCCTGATAAAATGATTTTTCCAAAAGACATAATTGCACAACAATTAACATGGTGATGAGCAAGACTAATTTATCAGTTTACTGTAGGTTGATATTTTGAAAGTAACATTTTCACATACAAAAGGTATTTCCTACAAAAACTGTCCCTAAACTTCTTTTGAATTATGGATTGAACATAATTTTAACTTGAATCATATTAAATGTAGAGGTGTCATGTAGAAGTGAGGTTATCTAATCCAATATTAAGTGTGTTGGAATTTAGATCAACTCGGAATTATTTTGTATCTTACATAGATTATTCAAAATGGTATTGATTTTATGACCCTAAAGAAAGTACAAGAATTATGGAATCACACCACCGCCTAAGGTGGCTCAGTTGGATAAAGCTCTGCTAATCCTTTGCGAGGAGATGAGGAGTTTGAATCCCGTTGGACACACGGGGTTTTAAGCACGGCATCAGGGTGGTGGGTTCTCCGCTAGTGTCGCTCTAGGGTTTACCCGCCAGCTACCGGCTGTACGGGATTCCCTGGATAACAAAAAAAAAATTATGGAATCACTACCGCCCTTAGCAGCATAGCTGGCTCGAGCTCTTTCCTCCTCACGAAGAGGAGAAGTTCGAATCTCATATGCGTCGTTAGGGATTCTCACTTGGAGTATGTGGTGGTGGGTCCTACAGTCGCTCCTCCAAAGTTTACTCGCCGGCTGGCTTACGGAGTTCCCTGGATTACCAAAAAAAAAGAATTATGAAATCACATGTTGTAAAGTTTCTACAATTCAACATAATTGTAGAGAATAGCTACTCTCAAATCATTAAGAATAATAGTACGATGAAAAATCATTGTGTCTTTGTCTTTGCCTATACAGATAATTGTGGTACAGACAATTATGGAATCTCTTGTACCATAAACTAAACTTGTTGAGGTTTAAGGTACTATTCTCAATATGGTTTATGATGAAATTTCTCAAACCTCTCAAGTGCAGAACGAAGTGGTTATAGCTTTATTCAGGAGATTTGCTAGGGAAAGACGGTCATACCATCAGACTATATAGTTTATTTGTGAGAACATGACTGCAATATCCTCTACATGGTTAATTTATCGACTTATATATAAATGTTGTATCTTATCCTCAATTAAGTATATGATTAGATGCCATAAAAGGCAATATACAATTTATGAAACATTGTTTGGAAACTTACTGACTTGCTTAAAGATTACAAATTCATTAGTTGCAAATAGGCGTACAAAACTAAAAAGATTTCAAAGAAAGATTGTAGAGTTTATAGCTAAACTGATAGTTAAAGTTTTCACTCTGAAAGAATGGTGGATAATTTATAGTGAAGAAATAATTATTTCTTTTTAGTATTTTTAAAGATTCTTTTAGAGCAAACGTGGTATTAATAGCTCTTCTTGTTATAGACTTACGTCAAATAAATACAAAATCTATATAGTGCAACTAAAGAATTTTGTAGCAGATGATTTAAATAAACTTGTGTGTAGACTGAAAAGTCTTATTCATGATCTTAAATAAGTTTCCAGACTATATTATTAAAGTTTCATAGTGTTATTGTTTTGTTCAATTGGGAACAGAGTAATTAAATATATATACTGCGAGGTCAATGAGAGGAAATTTATTTTTCCCATACTCTATATACATGATATTTCGCTCTCTTATTTTTTGCACTGCAATCCGTAAAGATTGTTCTCGCCATATTTTGTTAGATTTATCTCAAAGAACATTTTCTGATCATATTTTGGAAATATTCAATACACATCATTGCAAACTAGGAATTGTTCATATTGTTAAGGGTGATGAACCGAATCTATCATATTGTCTTTATTTAGATATTGAGAAAATTTAATTAAATTGTGTACCTTGTGTCAGTGCACTTAAAAGTATAATGTATGCTCGAATTTACACTAAACTAAATATCGTCTTTGTGAAATGACTTCTAAGCAGATATCGGTCAAATCTAGGATGTGATCACTGGATTGCTGCCAAAAAGGTTTTGAGGTATTTAAAGAAGACAAGAGACTATATGTTAATTTACAAACATGTTCAATTCTTGTAGTTAGTAGGATATTTAGATGTAAACTTTACTGACTGTTATGATGACATGAGATCAATAATAGAATATATATTTATGTTAGTAGGAAGTGCGGTAAATAAAGTCCTATGCCATTTTCTACTTTGTAAGCAGCGTTAGTAACATTCTTTTAGGTTGTTACTTGGGCTATTAGGCTCCAGAATCTCATAAAGGAGTTGACCATTTTAACTTTATGGATATACACATACAGTTGTATTGAGATAACAAATTTGTAGTATTATTTATTTACTACAGAGGTCTCAAGGGGTCTAAATATATGGCAGTCAAAAATTTTAACCAAAAGGAAATGGTACATAAAGGTAATATAGTAATATAATATATTTTCACAGATGATATGGTTGAAGATCCATTAATTAAAGGCCTACGCCTATGTGTATTTAAGCGACATGTTATTAGCATGGGCTTATAAGCATCATGAGATGCTATTGTTTAGTGGGAGCTATTTTGGCTTTACTCTAATAAAAATTTCATCTGTGTTCATTACACTTTGTAATGGTTTGATATGTATCAACTTTTGCATTCAATAAAATATTTTAAATGTGTTGTTATTATGTTGAATACATATTGATAAAGTCTCAAGGTACTGTATAAACCTTGAGTGAAGGCTAGGGGCATTCGATTATTAGCCTTGTACATATGCCTTGTTATACATAAAGAAAGGTTAACCGTAAGAACAAAGCATATATTGGTTCATTGAAACCATAAAGGCATTCTCTAATGGCACAAATTTTTGTGACACTTAAGGTAAGAGAATGGTGACTAACAAATGAAATCTCTCTATGAGAAATGTTATCAATTTGCCATATTACCATATTGAATCAATATCAATAAAGTTGAGAACATTCGTGACCATGGAAGGCTCTATGTGTATACATGCAGTTACCGTCATGATTTAGTGTTTGAGACTTTATGGGATATGATTGACTATTAAGAATTATCTCTGGACCAATGTGCGCACATACGGTACAATTTCAATTAATATAGCCCAAGTAAGAGAATGTAAGAGTTTTTCTAATATTGGCTACATTAATTAATATTGTAATTTACCGTTTTACGATTACTGTAAACGGGGTTTGGTCTAAGGTGAGATAAAATGTTTCTTGATCAGTCTAATATAGGGCTAGCTAATGTGGGCCAAGTTGAGCTTGGCTCGTAATGAGGAGGCCTGGTTCGAAATTCTATAAATAGTGCTCAAGTTTCTCTTCTAACCCTAATTTTCACATGTATACTCACATAAAGAGCATTAACCTAACACTAAAGGTGAGAGGGGCCGCCTCATTGAGCTAGTGATATGGAAGACAATAGAGGAGAAGGACTTGCGCGTGGAACATCAGTTTCTGCTTCTACTTCAAGAACGATAGATCCCAAAAACATGTGCGTCAATATTTCTACTCAATTACGTATATTCTTGTTCTAGTTATGGAGATTTTGGGATTGCGCAATTGTGCATCCAACATACACTTCTTAAATTTTACTAATGATCCGACGAAGTGTGTGTTTGAGGATGCAAGCCTCGCCACTCTGCTAGCATACACTTATTGTTAAATTCTATTGATGATCCGACGAAGTTCCAAAAGATGGAACGGAATGAGGTTGGATTTTATTAATGGGGGGCACAGACTCGAAGGAGTTTATGGGTGCTATGTTCTTCTTTCTATGTTTCCTATAATAAGTAAGTGACGCCTTGAACAATATTTTTCTTGTTGTACTGGTTTTTAAACATTTTAATATATAACGAGGAGGAAATACGGTCATGATAGTAAGCATGTACCCCAAGAGATGTGGGAGTGAAAGTAGGCCTCATTAGCAAAGTCAACTAAATGTCATTCTTTAGGGGAGAAGAAAAAGAATGTACTCTCCTCCACCCCACGAACGGACTAGCAATTCCTTTGATAGATGTGAAGCGCATTCTGTCTTGGTGTGACCTTTATCTCACGAGGAAATAATTTCCTGTTGAGTTGTCTAATTTCGACATCGATACATTTAGTCTTCATGATAACGATGGTGATGATCATTCTTCCTTTCATTCGGAAAACGAAACTTTGTTTCATGTCTACGTAAGATGGATAGTCTAATGCTCGGGACATCTTTATATGTCTTCCTCCACATTGAGATCTAAAGTTCGAACACCCAACCTCCTTTCTTCTTGCTTGAGATCGAGTGTAGATAATAGCCTTTTTGGCTTCAATGACAATTCATCTTAGGGGTGATCGGGTCCAGGGTGGGTAGGGTCTAGACCTAGATCATGTTCCCGACCCTGTTATAACCAATTCTCTTTTTTTGGACCCTGTTCCCGACCCACCCTGTTTTTCCGGTCCGGGAACAAGGTCAACCCTATTTATATTGGAACCTGTTTTGCAAAAATTGATGTACAACACTCATATTTAAAATAAAGCGTTTAACACTCATATCGATTAGCATAAGCACATCCACCGTTGTAGCAAATAATTTGTACCTCATAACATCACTAGAAAAGGAAAAGAAAGAGAGTAGAACTTGTCTCTCCAAGATTCTCGAGCAAAATGTTATATTGCTGAGGATATGTACTTGCAGATAATGTAATGAAGTATACATATTAGATGCAAAAATTATTGCACACAAACAATTTAAAAGTAGAACTTGCTATAGTAGTATTCTGTTGAATATGCCAGTATGTCAAACCTGCCAAGTGATTACCTTAGTCTAAAAAAAGTACCTCAGGAGCTAAAATAAAGGGGATTGTCACACCAACCCATGTGTGCAGCACATATATTCTCAGCTTCAGATTTGATGATACTGAGATTGTCGCTATCCTAGATCCAAATTCATGTTATGTTTAAAACGCCGTTACTATCCTGCCCCCAAAATCAGAGTATCTGGACTGAAAAAAGGTATGCAATCTGATGCATGCTCCAAGAATAATTTTATCTAAATGCTTCTGAACAATACCTAGTGGAGACTTTATTTCTTCTACCAAGTATTCAAGTAAGTCAAGTGGGCTCTTGACGGACGAGAAAAGTATGAATGATAAGATCTCGAATGATAAGAAAGCAATAGCCAGAGCAAAGAGTACCAGAAATACCCTAAACTTCGGAGGCTTCTTCTGGCCTAATCTCGTGTGATTTGGCGGTGGATGGAGTGTTCGATTAGGGAAAGACTGAAGGACCAACAGAGGATCGCCAAGGAAGGACTCTATCTCAAACGTACCTAACTGCCTTGTCACGGGGATCACGCCAGATATCAATGGATTAAAGGAAACATTGAACTTGCTCAACTCAATCAAGTTGTTACCATGAGGCAGTGGTGCGAGCGCGAGGGGTGAAACGAGAGCGGCAGAGGCGGCGTAGGATGGAACCGGGATCAGCGCTTGGGTAGAGGGAGGCACGGGCGAGCAGAGGTGCAACTGCAGGTGCAGGCGTCGGCGGAGGAGTCTCGGCTGCAGGTAGCTGACAGAAGGCAGGCGGGTGACGCTAGAGTTGCTACAGGGCAAAAGCAGGGGCTCGGCTGCAGATCTTGTGGGTGACAAGGGGCTCAAACGGACGGGCTAAGGACGAGCAGAAGCAGGGGCTCGACTTCTGGCAGTGGCACCTAGCTTTGCGAAGGATGGGGCTCAGGCAGAGAAGCAGCAGTAGCTTCGCGAAGGGATGGGGCTCAGGCGGAGAAGCAGCAGTAGCTTCGTGAAGGACGGGGCTCAAGCGAAGAAGTAGCAGCAGCTTCGCGAAGGGACGGGGCTCAGGCAAAGAAGAAGCGGCGGTGGCGCCCAGCTTCACGAAGGACAAGGCTTAGGCAGAGAAGCAACAGCAACTTCGCGAAAGGGGTGAGACTCGTGAGAGAGAGAGGTAAAGATAGAAATTAGGGTTACGCATTTTGTTTTTTGGGGGTGGCTTAACTGGTTCCCAAACCGGTCCAGTCGAACCGGTTCCCGGGTGGGTAATCCCTCGGAACCGGTTCCCGGACCGGTTTCAACCGGAACCCGTTCCCGACCCTATTTTCCAGATGGGCCAATCCGGGGACCGGGTTGACCCTGTCCGGTTGCACACCCCTAGTTATATGAGTTAATTGTATTAGGTATATGAGTCATAAATGGGTAAAATCAACTCTCTAAGTCATAAATAGATTTTATTTTTTTGGTCAGAAGTCATAAATAGATTTAATATGGGTGTTAAATGGGTTCATAACTCATTTTTATAATTCTTTCTCGTTGTCCCTTGATCTCGCACTCATTCATTTCATGTACCTTGATCTCGCACTCATTCATTCCATGCTCTTACATCAATTTGGGTATGCATTTTTCTAGATTGGCTTAAATATAGAAGTGTTTTAGTAATATGGATCGAGTCAATGAATTAAATCGAGTATGAAACATTAGATTTGTATGTTATGGAAATGGGTCAAAATAGGTTAAATGAATCATTTGGATTGGACAATTTTCGACCCAACCTAACTTGACTTACCCATTTGATAGATTTAATCGTGAATTGTGGGTAGCGATTAATCCCATTTAAATAGTGCAATGACATGCCGAGAAATGGATTCTTTGTTACATCTAGGATACCTCAAATGTGGTTTGGTCTTTGACAAATGTGGTGATATAAAACATTCAATTGTTGGCTTTATTGATTTTGACAAGTAGGCGATATCGACAAAAGGAGATTTTTTTAAAAGTTATGGTTTTACGATTGGTGATTTTGTAGTTAGTTGGAGAGCAATCTTCCAAGACATGGTTGCTTTGTCTACCAGCAAAGCAAAGCACATGGCAACAATGGAAGGAGCAAAGGATGTTTGTTAATTGAAACCTTTGGTTAAAAAATTTGGGGTGAAGCGGGAGGGAGCCTTTGTTATCTTCTATGATAACCAAAGTGTGATCTAGTTTTTCAACAATGCAATGTATCATGAGTGTACAAAACATATTGACATTCGGTATCACTTTGTATGTGATGAGGTTGTTAAGGGTACAATTTAGATGAAGAAAGTATCTACAGTGGATATGACCAAATTAGTTCCTTTGACCAAGTTCAACTTGATTGACATTCTCTCCGTTGAACTTGCTTAGGCAAAGTTGGTTGCGTTTTATCTCTCATTTCCTATACCGAGTACACTCACTTAGAATGAGTGGTGTGCGTTGCCGATTCCGTTGTTTTGGAAGAGACCTTGTGGAGTCACTTCGGTTTTGGCTCGAGATGGGGCCTCAGGAAAAGGAAATGGAGAAATTTGTGGCGAAAGGGGGGATTTTGGAGAGGGAGCATGAATACAAGCTAGAGCGAAAAAGAAGGGACATTGGGAGTTGGCCAAGGAATTCAAGACCCTACTCATTCAACTGATGGAGTCATGCCATTATCCTATCCACCAAGACCAGCTGCAACCGCGAACAATTCTGCATTTATTTGCTCGATCCATAAATAAGATAAAGAATCCTCTTCCCCAAGAAAAAAGTTCCTCTCAAAAAAGAACACAATGATCCTAATGGCCCAACTAGAGACCAACCTCCCACGCATCAACAACACCATTACTTCCTACTTCTACAGCATGAGCTTACACAGAGTCTTCTTCCTAAGATAAGGAATGGTAAGGCTGTAGACTAGTGCACCTACGATTGAGATCAAACTTACCCACACTAGCTGGACCACTAGTTTGAGTCTTTCCTTCTTGTATTGCTCCGACAAGTCCTCCTCGAGGAAAAAATTGAAAAAAAAAACAAAAAACGACATTTTTTGGACGAGACAATGTTTTTGTTGCGATCAGAAACCCTAATGTCAACATTTTACCTATTACTATCCCATCAGCTAAAAATCCCGTGTCAACACAATTGAGTCTTAAAATTTGCAAAAAATATAACTAAGCCCTAAAATTTATTAAATTTGTTCAATTGAGCCTTCCCGTTAACTCTATCCAATTTGGCTAACGGAAAATGTTGACATGACTTCTTCTTCTTCTTCTTCTTCTTCTTCTTCTTCTTCTTCTTCCCGTGTCAACACAATTGAGTCTTAAAATTTGCAAAAAATATAACTAAGCCCTAAAATTTATTAAATTTGTTCAATTGAGCCTTCTCGTTAACTCTATCCAATTTGGCTAACGGAAAATGTTGACATGACTTCTTCTTCTTCTTCTTCTTCTTCTTTAGGACATGACTAAAATGAAATCGTTTGCTCTAAATGTGATTTTTAATACAAATTTCATTTAAATTAAATTTTAAAATATGGTAAATTCAAAAAAAAAAAAAAAAAAAAGGATACAGGATTGCAAGCCCTCACTGCTGCCGATGAGGGTGGGGACCCTAGGCTGCAGCCAGTGGCTAGCGACTCTCACCGATTGGAGGTGAGAGACACATTTGCATGAACGATTCTTTGTTTTAGGATTTAATTAACTAAATTAAAAATATTATGATTGAATTGACATCTGTATGATAAATTCAAAACATTCTTGGTTATTATCCCTGACATTGTGCATAGTCGTAAATGCTTAAATATTGCCGACACTCGAGCAATTATATATTCACATATGATAGACGACTTAGAAGCCACCTGGCTCTCATCAACGAAGTTGTTTAATCACTTAAGTTAAAATATCCTCCTTCCTTTAGCATGTCTCGATCTGCTCTGCATGCGTAAAAGCGGGTATATGTTAGCATCGGCGCGGGACGCGCTTCGAGTCAAAGATCAGCATCTTGACGGAGAAGATCCACAGATTGCCTAACCACTCGGATCGAATCCTAAAGCTGATGGAGACAACAAGAAAGAAGAGAAAGAAGAAGTAAGAGAAATATTAGACGGAAGTACGCAAGCACAGCTTCCACAACTTTCTGGCAATCTCTTTCATTTGTCAGCCTGAGACACATCTTTGGGTGGTTGTGCCGACGGCGTGAGTGATGGTCACGGCCTACCGTTTTCCGATTTCAGCTCTATCCTACGAAGGTTCGAGGAAGGGGCACTTAAATAAAAAAGACATATGTAGTATGAAACACTTTTGTTGTATATGTAAGGTGAATCACAACTCTATATTCGAATGATTTGACACTTTGGCTCATTCGTATAAACTTGTTTGTTCACTCATTTAGAATCGAGCATACTTATAGATCCTAGGATCATATTTTACATATTTCTCAAGCGCTTGGGTATTTTTTAAAGGCATCACTATAAATCTTTACCATTCTATCACATTGTTTTTGTTAGAATCCTATAGAGATCTAACCATCTAATTTTACCTTCACATGCTTTAGGAATATCATTGACAAGGGGCATTAGGAGTCTCCCATGAACCTCAAAAGGTTAGACTATTTAAAAGAAAAGCTCTCACTTCACCGCATCGTGTGAGGTCAATACTGGACACCTGTTGGCATTCCAACTTTCTTTCTTTCGAAGCCATAGAAGACAAACAAAGAAAGGGTCTTGAATGGAAAGAGAATGTGTTGAACCATTCTAAAAGAAGAAATCACTATAAAATTCCTCAAATTATGCTCGCTGTCACACAAATATCTCAATTTTTTTATGTCACAGAAATTTAAAATTTATATGCACACTTGTATAAATTTAAGATTAAAATGAGGGTTTTTTTTTTTGGGTAAATGGTAATAATATATTGAGCTAAGAACCAACAATATACACAAGATCCAACGCTACAAAACAAAATTAGGATATTTATATCACAATAGGTAACTTTTAAAATTTTAAGTGACATAAAAACATCTCAAGATATTGTGTTATGAAGGACATGATTTGGGGTTTTTATTATTAATCCTTTCAAAAAAAAAATATTTCCAATTTCAAGAGCGTGTCACAACGATCGGGTTCAAACACTTTTTTTTTTTTTTGGTCGGTGGTTCAAACACTTGTCATTGTGGGTTTTTGCCCTTTTCTTTTACGTGGGGCCCGCATTTCATTGCTAGATTGGACCCGGAACGACCACTTGGGCATTGCAACGAAAGGTTTAGGTGTCGTTTACCTACATGGAAACTGCAAGAACGCACCGTGGCCATTTATTGGTATGCGTCCAAGGGAGATATCTCTTCGTGGCCGTTCCTCGAAGCCTCATTTAATCAGCTTGTCTTCTTGTCAATAACGAGACAAGACCAATGCCGCCATTATCTACTCAACGAACGTAGTGCCTAATCTTCGCGTTTGAGGGAGATATATATGGCCCTTATGTTCATTTATTTAGTTTATTTATTTGTTTCGTTATTTATTTTGGCCATCATGTAGGAAACTTCTTGGAAGCTCCCTTTTCTGGCTCTCTTGACACATGGGGGGTGGGTCGGTCCATTTTTTGTGTTCTTCTGTCTTACAATGTTGTCTAAGACATAGCATGTGGCAGTAGGGCTTCCATGGAAAGCGAAGAAGCATTACATGAGAGTGCTGCGAATGCAGAAACGCATTAGGACTGTCAGGTCTGGTCTGATAAGGGTCTCGCCAGATCTGTTAATGATCCGGATGCATATCGGTACATCCGATGAAGTCACCAAATAACTCCCCAGCAAACCCTACTATTATAGGTTGTGAAGGATAAAAAAGTCAAGTGGTCCTGAAATTGTTCATCTTTGGATGCGCTCATCACTTATGTTCTGCCGTGTAAGAAAATGAGTCCGACCTTTTTGAGGTCTGAGAATCTTACAATATACGGAAAGCGATTTGTGAGTGATGAGCAATCCTAAAATGGATGATTTGAATACGTACGGTATGTTCTCATCCCTCATTAAAACTACATCCATGATCTAAAAAGTATAGATATAAATCAAAGGTGGACTCAACTCAACAATGCACATGCCTAATGGTTCCGCTTAAGAAGAGAGTCGTGATCACTATAAGATTAGATGTGAATTTGTATCCTTAGCACGGATAAACTATGATTAAAGAGACCCGCCAATGCATTGTACGTAGAGTCCTTCCAAATCAAATGGAAAAATTCATCTAGGTTGGAACGAAAGTGATTGATTAGGGTTTTAGGTCAAAATTATACAAATTTATGCGTTTATGCATTAAGAAAACGAAACTCAATTGAAGTTAACACTCCTTAGACAAGGGATCGGCTAATGTCACAGAGACAAATTATGCACACTAGTGTCTAATCAAGGAAATGAAGTTAACTGAACCTAAAGAACCAAAAACCTAAAGTGTTAATATTTTGAGAGTACATTTGTGACAAATTTAGCTCAAATTAACTATTGGACTACGAAAACCCTAAACTAGTACACATGTAAGATATTTGCACTAAACTAATTTGTTGACTACCAAAAACTCCAAACTGTTATATTTGTGATAAATTTACCCTCTTTTTTTTTTTTTTTTTTTGATACTGAGAATCTGCCCTGGCACCTTATGGGTGCTCAAGGCCCCCGCTAGTCACCAGCCAGTGAAGACAAGTGACTATACCTTGAGAGGGACTAGCACGAGACCCTACCACCCATTGCCCCCCACAAAATTTACCCTCTATTAGTTTCCATTAAATTTGATTAATACTATGAAAAATCACAAACTAATACCATTGTGATAAATGAAAGGTAAAACCCCAAACTCGTACATCCGTCAGTTGACACATGTCATTCAATACAACAATTTGACAATAAAATTTAACAATAAATAACATTAGGGTAAATTTGTCACAAGTGCACTAGTTTGGATTTTTTTGTGGTATTAAACTAAATATAAAACCATAAACCCTAAATGTCAAATTTTCTATGTGTAAACCATGAACAACCATGGTCACTATAATTAATATGGCATGTACTCATGATTGTTGGGTGCGGTTCATACTTTTTATCAACAAGAAAGTATAGGGTATCGTTCTCTGGTGAGTGGATGGGAGTCTCGAGGGGGAAGGGGAGCAGTGCCCCAAGCCATGAGAGAGCTTATATATATATTTTAATGACCCAGGGAACCCTGTAAGCCGACAGCCGGCAGGCAAACCATGGGGCGACGCTAGCGGAGGACCCACCACCCCGACGTCGCACTTAAGATCCCATACGGCCAGCGAGATTCAAACTCCTCTCCTCCTCGCAAAGGATCATGGGAGCCTTATCCAACTGGGTCACCGCAAGCGGTGGTGAGAGCTTTTATAGTTTGGCCCCATATTTTATTAGTAGTTTAGGATTGTGCTCATTAGTAGCTACTGTGTGGCATAGGGCTTTCTCAGCCCCTAGGGTTTTCTTGTTGCCTACATATGATTTCTCTCTCTTATAATTGGGAGTGGTAACAAAGAGATGAGAAGTACTAATTATTAGAGGTGAGCAATTCCAAGTGGGGTGAGGATTTCGGGTTCCACCTAGAACCTACTAGTTGGGATAGGTTTTTTAATTTTTAAAACCTAGAACCTACCATGCATACATAAGAACTTGGCCTATCAAAAGTTTCAGAGTCAGTTCCAGGGTCTACCTAAGTTTGACTTGTATTATTATTGAATAATTGCAGTAAATCATCATCTCTAATGACTATTATTTGTTATCATCTATTGATCACAACTCATATTTAAATATACAAAATTATGAAATATTAGCAAAATAAAAGTCTTGGTCATGGATATCGTCGAAAATAGAAACTCAAACTAGTGACTTCATACTACACACTCATTACTAAACACCATAGAATGCCCACAAGATTGCACAAAAACATACAACAAGAAAAATACAAAGGCTTGTTTCAATTTTCATATTCCAAATTCCTAATTCCACTAGAATCTAGAACTTCCCTATCGAAACAGACTCCTAAATTTTGGAACTTGAATATATCCTACATATACTAGAATCTAGAACCAAATCTGTTCCCACCGGTCTGTTTCTCAAGTTACCTAGTCTATCCTAGAACAATGCTCATCTTACTAATTATAGTGGAATCATGTGTCAAATGCAGCTCTACTTTAAGGGTGAATCAAGATAAATCCGGTGTCTTGATTTGTCTTTCTAGCCTTACTCTCTACATATCATTGTATTTGTGCACCTAATCCTAACAGTGATTGTATACACATTACAAATGTCATAGAAACAAATTATTCAAACTTATGTCTAATTAAGGAATGAAATCCACTATGCTTGAAAAAGCATAAACCAATCCTAAACCGTATATTAGCAAACTAGGAACAATCATGGTCATGACTATGATTCGTATGAGCTGTAGTCGTGGTTGTACGTACACACATTCTTCCTGCAAGAAAAGTCAACGTTTAGTACTGTGTTTCAATGGCATGATTTTGAAAGCTTAAGGAGCACTTCATGCAAATATACACAACGCAAAACCAACTTCAAAACAGCTCCTCACGCATGATCTAAATGAAAACAAAAGGAAAACAAAGCAGAGTTTTCACTGAAATCCCAGTGAAAATTGAAGTCGAGGAGAACATGAAGAACATATATATAGAGAGGCCCTAGAGATGCTTCTTTATAGTCACACCATTGCTGGAAATTTCTCACTCTTTTTCCTTATTTTGTTACCTTGCACCACCAAGTTTATGTTATGGCCTTCACTGCCTCCAGACTGAAATTTCCCCATCGTATCAAGATTCTGGTAATAAGCATACGCTAACTTTGAGTCTAACTCAACTATATATATATAACGACAGAACTAGCGCCACGCGCATGAGTATCATTCACGCGCCGGAAATCCACAAAATCACACCTCGAGAAGTTATCGACTGTTTAATCAGCACATATGTAGCTCTCCACGAAATTGATAAGCACGTACATTCACGGAAATTCTGGTCCGCAAAGTGTCTGAAACTAAAGCCTGTGCATCCGCAGTTCGCTGTTGTATCAGTTACAAAACTACACGGCTGAAGAACAGGTATCGTAACCCCACACAGCAAGCAAGCATCACCACTGCGTTGTCGTAGTGTAATTTCTGGGAAGCTTCCTATGCGGTTTTGAGTAGGGTTGGCCTGTACGTTTCCATGATACGCATCTTTCATCTCGTGCACCGATGGTGTCACGTAGTGATGGCTGTCGCAAAAGACGAGATGGGGCGTCCCTCTCTCTTCTTCGCAATTCATGTGATCTTGATAGGCTTCAACTGAAGGAAGACGACGGATGGCAGATCAAACTGGGGGGGCACGAGATACATTTTCATTGTTAAAAAACGGAACAGACGTATGCATCGTTCTCAGGTAAACGGTCCCCTGAAATTCGGTGCCAGAAGTTTCCATACGCAAGGACAAATTTTCTCGATGAGCAGTCTTTACCATCTGTGGCCTCGAAGCAGGGTTGGAGTTCGGTGACTCTTGTCTCTTGCAAGTGATATTGACGGTGATGTTTGGATTCGCTTGGTAAAAAAGCGGGGCGGTTCAGTCGGGAATGTCTGGATAATAATATGTAAGAATGCGTTTTGATTTCATCATACCACGATGTTGTACTCTCGTACGGACTGTTGGAACCTCTTTAATACTCACCATCGCCGCGACGCCGTCATCTGTGGACTCCCGTACTGATTTTGACGGCTTGTTCAACATTTTAGAGAGCCATCCTCATCCGGGGTTTAAGAATTACCTTTGCTCCTCTCTCGATTTTGGTTGGGGTGAGAAACCGAGCTAGTTCAATTCAAGGAACCGGTCCGGCTTACAAGGGGACTGACCCAATTCCCAATTTCAAAAACTGAAAACTATCTTTGACCCATCGATAACGAATTATTCATAAGAGTGACAATGATTAAAAATATCAAGTTATGAAATCCTAATTCATGTTGATAGAAAGAGGAGACTCTTGTACGGTTCTCATTTCTATATGCTAAATTTGGTCAATTCAAACCGTGAACCTAAAACTTACGAGGCTAGTTCTAGGATAAAACTTGCAATCAAACCGGTTTAAAAAAAATATTTGTTGATATTAAATATGTTAGATATATCATTTCAAGGGGAAATAATTGTTTTTTTTTTGTTTGATACATACATATTACATATTTAGTAGATTGAAACAAAAAAAAAAATAGAAAGAAAAAAAGCCGAATGGGCTCCATGTTAACTGGGTCAATACCCAATTTCAAAATCTAAGAACTAACCCTGACAGGTTAATTTCTAGATTTGAAGTCTATAATCTATGCACCTTAAAACCAATTACCCCTAGTTTTAATCAAAAAGACCAATATTAATGATTGTTCGGTGTGGCTTTTATTACTCAAATGCATTCCCCTTATAGAATATTTAAAGAATAAAATCAGTTAAATGTCTATATCACTTGTTTGTGAGATTTATATACACTTGACATGGTATCTCTCCACATATCATTTCAAATTTATTATTTTAAATTTTTGAGTTGTACCTTCTAACACGATATTATAACTAATTCTATTTTAACTTATTTCGCATGTGCAGCCTCCCATGCCTGTACATGGGTTTATATGTCTTTTAAATAAAGACTTCCTCCTCATAGCTCTACTATGGAAAATGCTAGGTTCATAGGATACTCGTTCTTAAGCAAACAATTTATGAAACTATGACATCACCAATTTGGTGTACTAATTTAAGATTTTTTATAACAAAAATGCGATTGGAATGTCACAAGCATACCGATATTGATTTTTTTATGGTATTGTCTTTAATTATAAATTACTTTTCGTGCTAACGATATAATGAAGATTAATCTCTTGATACTAATATCGTGCAAGTAGCCATTCGACGTGTAAACATTTGGTATCTGACTTATCCGATTCTGACTAAATTTCTCTTCAATCAAATGATGGTAACAGATTGGAGAAATTATTAAGCGCTTTGGAGCAAATGCCAACTCCCATTTTGACTGGTCTAGTCATCTCATTATGAAGTGTCAAATAACTATCATTTTCTGTGTTTTTTTTCCAAAGTGATGCGTAATGATTGTCGAATAACATCACAGTTGAATTATCTCGATTCCGTTGGATAAACATCCAAATTTGACCGGGAGGGGAGATAAAAAGAAAAAAAGAACAGGGAGTTGGGTTGCAGTTATAATAAAAGGAAGGAAAAAAACTTTCATTTGCTAAAGGACAAAATAAAGGGCACCTCATCTTGTGATGTCTACTTCATTTGTGTGGGCAAAAAAAGGTCAGAGCCAGAGAAAGAAACAAAAAGAGCCGCAGACTGGCGAAGCAGTGGAGAAGCCGTGGGTTTCTCTCTCGGCTCTTGAAAAAGACCACCTCTGGGTTTGTTGAAAATGAAGGGATGTCAAGCGTTCGCAGTGTGGTAATTTTTTTCTTCTTCTTTTTTTGTGAAAAGAAATTTCTATTCATTACCAAAATAATATATGATAAAATCAATAAGAAATCTCAAAAGTCACCCTTATAAGGCAAACTAATAGTACTCTAAAACAACCCAAAAACCAGAAATCAAGGTGCATTATCATAGCATAATTGGCAAAGATCATCATATGCTCATCCCTCGTGAACAAATCTATAACTACATCCAAGCGAAACGATTGGTAACCGATATCTAATGTGTGCTCATCGCAAAGTGGTAATTTGTGTGGTGATTTTTACATATAAATTGAGTTGAGATTTGGGTATAATTTAATTGTGGAAAACACTTGAATGTGTGAGTGATGATAACCCTAATTTTTCGATTATAATAGATTACTTGCTGCTCACACTTTCCGTAGATGTATGTACCAACACTTAGATCAAATTATGTAAATCTTTAGTATCCTTTATTGTTTATTATTTATTTCTCTAGCGATTTCATATTGACTTAATTGCAAAATCCGTTAGCATTTCCTCATTTATTTTTTATAACAATTCATATTAGAGTTTGAGGATAGGATTTTATAGATTGTAATTTGAAGCTTTTGCTTATCTGATTATTATCAATTAATTATATTATTGCAATTATGTAAAGTAGAAATTGAGAAGTTTAACATGAGGAACAACTTTGGGTTATGGAGCATTAAAATATATGCACTATTAACAACTAAAGATTCGGTTGAAGCATTGGAAGGGGAGGATAAGTTGCCGAAACAATGAAAGATGCCAAAAAGGATGTGCTAATGAGGAAGGCTAGGAGTATAATCGTTTGCTATTGAGTGGAAGACTCTTGAAGAAGTACGGTCTAGGAAACCTATTGATTACTCTGGATTATGAGTATTTGGATGTCATGTGTATGCTCATGCAAGTGATAGTAAGCTTGAGTTGAGGAAGAAGAGACATAATTTTCGACAAGACTACAATGCTTCGATAGAGGAGTCTTGAACACTACCATCAGAGCAAATGGATTGTGGGGTCACTAGTGAGGTGGAGCTTCAGATGGAGATTCGAAGGTAACACAAATAGTGACTGTGATGAGGCCATGATTCTTGAGGTTGATGATACTGAACAACCAACATAGCTGCAGCATATTATAGTCACCAGGAAAATAAAACCACCAATGCATTATGGTTATATAAATGTTGTTGATGCATTGACTGCAGGTGATGAGGTTGAGACAAATGAGCTTTCACCTTACTCTAAAGCAATAGCTAGTACAGAGTCGTTGCGGTAGCTAAGGGTTATGAGCGAAAAGAATGCAATCAGACATTAGAGCTGGTCAAGGTACCTAAGACCCCAAAGATTGTCAGAAGCAAATGAGTCTACAAATGGAAGGAGGGCATTCTTGGTGTTAAAGCAACAAGATATAGGACGAGACATATTGTGAAGGGATACATAGCGGAGGGTACTAACTACAAAGAGGTGTTATCTCTTGTAACAAGACATACTTCTATTCGTCGTATTACTTGCTTTAGTTGCAACACAAGATCTTAAGCTTGAGCAATCAGATGTGAAAACCGCATTTTTTTCATGGTGAGTTGGAAGAGCGGATTTACATGAGACAACATAAGGGATATGCTATTTTGAGTAAGTGGATCATGTTTTTTTGTTAAGTAATATTTATATGGGCTGAAACAGTCTCCTAGATAATGATATGAGTGTTTCAATGTCTTCATGGATAGTTAGGACTATCCATTTAGACAAATAGTTGTGTTTACTCTCTAGGAGATTGGAGGATGGGTTTTTGATAGATCTATTATTATATGTCGATGACATGTTAATGGCAACAAAGAATATGTCTAATATTGATGTGCTGAAGAGGCAATTGAGTGTTGAGTTTACGATGAAAGATTTAGAGGTTGTAAAGAAAATATCAAGTGTAGAGATTTTGCATGACAAGGTTGTAAGAGTTTTACATCTATCATAAAAGAAATACATTTAGAAGATTATGGCACATTTTTAAATATGCAATCTACAAAATCTATGAGTATATTTTAATGGAACATTTTAAACTTTTTGATAAGTTATCATCGTATACTGAGGTGGAGAGAGAGCATATGTCCCGTGTTCCTTACTCTTGTGGTAGTGGGTGTATTATGTACGCTATAATATCCATTCGATCTGAAATTTCACAAGCTATAAGCGTAATTAGTTATATATGAAGCGTCCTAGTAGTAAAATCTGTGAGTACACATTTAACGAAGCACTTTAAACATTTTTATAACTTAACACCACAGACTAAGTTGGAGAAGGAACAAGCGTCCCGTGTTTCTTATTATAGTGTAATGGGGTAGCATGTACGCTATGATGTGCATTAGGTCTGTCATTTCACAAAGTGTAAGCGTAGTTAGTTGTTATATGAAGCGTCCTAATAACTCATTAAGAAGCTATGATGTGGATCCTCAAATATTTGAAAAAGATAACAAAAGTGGATATAATGTACCGAATGGATAGCAATTCCAGTGAGATGAATGGGTATATGGATTTGGATCACATTGTTGACTCAGATGAGTGCAAGTTTTTAGCATGGTATGTGTTTACACTTGCAACTGATGCAGTTTATTGGAAAGCGTCTTTACAAGATCATATTGCCTTGTCTTCAATTGAGGAGGAACACACAACACTGACCTTTATAGCAAAGAAGACAATATGGCTAAAAGGTTTGCTCTCAAAAATTTTGGTTGGAACAGAAAAGTGTTAATATACACTATGATAACGACTATGTAATTTATCTAGCAACATCATGTATAATTTAATCCAGGATGTCTTAGCGAAGGGCAAAGTTGTGGTGAAGAAGATTGTTACTGTGGAGAACCCAATAGACATGATGACCAAGCCTCTTCCTTTGGCTAAGCTCAAGCTTTGATTGATCGCAATTGGCATATGTAGGGAGTAAGCGCTCATTGGAGTGTTGAGAGATCAATATGGTATGGATAATGAGTACTATAACTTGACCTAAAATGTCAAGCTAAAGTAGAAATTTATTAAATTATCTCTAGTTTGAGCCGTTTACATACCTCGACCCAACTAGATAATATGTAAGCTTCAAGAAAGGTAGCTTGCATTACGGTTAAAACAAAAGGAGCAAAAAGAAAAAAATCTTGTGAGCTAAAAGACAAAATAAACCACCGCCTACGGTGGCTCAATTGGATAAGGCTCTCCAATAAAACTAACGAAAGTGGAGGGGGTCGAATCCTGCTGGCCACACGGGATCTTAAGTGCGACGTCGGGGTGGTGAGTCCTCCGCTAGCGTTGCTCCAGGGTTTACCCGCCGCTACCGGCTGTATGGGGATTCCTTGAGTATCAAAAAAAAAAAAGACAAAATAACATTAAGGGGCACCTTGTTTTGTAATATCTATTTCACTTCGTTTCTTTATTCACTAGCCTGCACCAGATGCGGATGGGTGAAATAAAGAATACATGGGTTTCTCTCTCAGCTCCTGAAAAGGGCTGCCAAGAGGTTTCTTGAGTAGAAACTGCGCACGCAATGAAGGGATTTCGAGAGGCCGCACAGCAGATCTGTGCTGTGAGTTTTACATCCAAATTGGATTATTTATTTGTTAACAACTTTAAGATTAGGTATAATTTAAGTGTAGGAAATATTCGAGCGTGAGAGTGATTGTAACTCTAATTACTCAATTATAATTGATTATTTATCGATGGCTCTCCCATGGATGGTGATGTAGGTACCGACACTTGAACCAAACCATGTAAATCTTTAATGTCTTTTATAGTTCTTCGCTTATTTCTCTAGTGATTTTGCATTAATTTAATTGCAAGGTTCATTAGCGTTTCCATATTAATTTTTACAACACGCGTTTGGCTTCTCACATACCTAAAGTCCCTCAAGATATTTTCTTCTGTCTTGGGCCGATTGATTTTGACCAAGAAACTAATACTTATCTTGGATCTATACTGATACTCGGACCGAATCACATAAATTTTTTGTATTTTTTATTGCTCTTTGTTTATTTCTCTGGTAATTTCGCTTGCAAAGTCCGTTAGCGTTTCCGTGTTAATTTTTAAACGCACGCCATGCGTTGAATACGCGTAAAATCCCTTGAGATATTTTCTCCTGCCTAGGGACGATTGCTTCCAACCAAAAAACTAACACTTACCCTAGCAGATTCTGCTCCTTCAGGAACCAGCTTGGATCCGAACCGGCCCTCTCCACAATTGATTGGGGAACCGAGCCTAATTTGAAGTAATATGATTATAATTTTTAGAAAAATATAAAATGCGAACAATTTGTGGCATAATTATTAAGGTATTATAAATTTCATAGTATTTCCAAGTTTGAAGCCCTTCTTGACATATCTAGCTTCTTTTTAAGCAAAGCAAATACGTAACAAAAATCCTTAAAACCGGGTGAAATTGGTTCTTTATATATAATTGGAAACTATGACTGGTTTTCACATTTTTTATTTTTTATTTTATTTTATTTTTTTTGTCGGCTTATTATATTCATACTCTACACTCACTCGCAAACTTGTGCCATGCCGCTTGCAGGGCGTGGGAGTCGCAACCCACTCTTAAACTTACGCGTCCCCTACCCCCATCCCTCTCGAGAAGGTGGGGGTTCGCCCCACGAACCCCAGTGGTTCACATTTTTTATTTAGATACCTATCATATTCCAACGTAAACGAACTTAGAAACCGACCAGGTAACTCCAATTCGGTTCGAGTCCCGGATCGAACAGGCCGGTTCGCTCGACCCTTGCTTCGACCGTTGCTTCGCCAACGCAAGAAGGAGCCAAAATCCCCATGAAACTTCCAGGAAGATTCATGTTCAGTACTGCAACAAGACAGAACATATATGTATATATACACACCACTAACAAGAGTCACACCGCACACAAACACAGACACAGAAAACGCTGTTTCATAGCCTATCCTCGAACAAGCCGGAATGGCGACCAATTCGTGCAACGAGGCGTATGTCGTCGAGAACGGCGGCCTTAAGGGATCGAGCAAGGAGACGAGGCCTGGCCGGACAGCGCACAACATGTCCTCATCATCGCTGCGCAAGAAGTCCGACCTCGCCCTCGTCTCGAAGGTCCCGTGCCGGTGCCTGAGGATGCTTCTCGCCAACCTCCAGGAGGTCATCCTCGGGACCAAGCTCTCCATCCTCTTCCCGGCCATCCCTCTCGCCGGTCGTCGCCGAGTTTTATAGCTTCGGAAGAGTAAGTCTGACGAGAAGAGAAAGGAAAAAGATTTTGATTTCTGTCCACTTTCGGAAATAAAACCATCTAATCGGTTTTAGGGTGGATATCTCACCCTGAACCTAAAAGCGAACTGCCCAGGATAGTTTCCTAGTTCGCAAAATTGGGGACCAGCCCACTTGGTTCTAGAATCGGACTAAATCGACTGTTTTGGGTCAGTCGAGAACCGGATTTGGGACCGATGCATACTTCTACTTGTAATTTTTTTTTTTTTTTTTTTTTTTTTTTTTTTTTTTTTTTTTGGGAAAGTAGCTTCATCACATTAAGTAGAACGAAGTTTCTTAACAAAAGACTTGCGGGGAGCTGAAACTTTCAAAACCCCAACCCCAGATAGAGAAACTTATCTTTTTAATTTCTTCTTTTTTACCTTACTTAATTTTTTAAAAGAAAAAATCGATATGTTGTAAATTATGTTCTCCAACCCTAATTGACAGGATAAAAAACTTTGAAAAGCTCGGCCGACTGAAGAGAGTCAAGTGTAAAAGAAAAAAATAGTAAAAGAAAATAAGGAAGATGAAATGTTGGACACAAGAGTTGACTCCATTGGAATACGAACTTCATTATCAATGCGCCTTAGTGATTTTAAAATACGTGGGAAAATTAAAGAATCGGGTGCTCAAGATTCTACTGAATTCTTCAATTTCCTTGCGTGCCATATAAAGAAATTAGGTAATTTACTATTTTCAGAAGTTAGAAGTTCATTTGATGTGCTGACCGAAGTGAGTTTGTGCTGCGTCTGCATGCAGCCGTGGGTCTTCGCTTTGAGCCTTCTGGGACTCACCCCTCTTGCGGAACGCGTCAGCTTCTTGACAGAGTGAGTGTTCATACGACTTAATCATTTAATCTCGACCTAACTCATATAATATACACGCAAATATGTCTATGTTTCTAGCGGCATCGATTCTGGATGCTGGAATTAGGGTTTCCTGACGCGCGCCCTCTTTGCTTTTCTTGTCATCTTGCAGGCAGATCGCTTACTACACCGGCCCCACAGGTGATTTTCTTGAGGCAGTTCTCAACTTTTCATGCGAACGTCGCATATATGTTTGTTGGTTAAGTACAAGCATGCATTAATTAACTAGGTAACCGATAATAGAGACGCGGTTTTGCGGATGTACTATGATATTCTCTTCAAGGACCGAGTGTAATGGCAAATGGACAACGCTCTTGTACTCTCTCCACTTAATTTCTGTGGTCATTCTGTAGAGATGGACATTTGTGGGTCGAAAGGTTGGGACCTCAACAGTGACGGTTCGGGACCTTGACAGTGAATCGAGGATCGGGGACCGGTTACTTAGACATTTAGGAGTTTACCATTTCAAGCGCGGTCCTAATCGGTTTTTTCTCCTTTTCAAGTTAATCTAATTGTGTATGCAATCTGCTTTTGATTGTTTTGCAGTGGGAGGGTTTCTGAACGCAACCTGCGGCAATGCAACCGAGCTGATCATAGCCATATTTGCCCTAAGCCAGCACAAGATTGAGGTGGTGAAGTACTCGCTCTTGGGCTCCGTCCTCTCCAACCTCCTGCTCGTTCTTGGCACCTCACTGCTGTGCGGCGGCCTCGCCAACCTCCGGAAAGAGCAGAAATACGACCGGGTAAGAAAAGATTAACCGCTCGGTCAAGTGCGAACATAGCAGCTTCTGTCGTTGCGATAATAAATGATAATTTCAATCTGGTCTTCGATTTCAACAGCGACAAGCCGACGTGAACTCTCTCATGCTGCTGCTGGCGTTGCTGTGCCACCTGCTGCCGATGCTGTTCCGGTACGCTGGCGCCCCTGCCACCCCGACAGCGGACCTGACGCTCAACCTGTCGAGGGCGAGCAGCATCGTCATGCTCCTGGCCTACGTCGTCTACATCTTCTTCCAGCTTGTCACACATCGACAATTGTTCGAAGCACAGGTTGGGCGAACCATTCGAATTTCATTTATCCTAACCTTACAGATTACAATTCCTTGATTTCCACTAGTCATTTGCACTTTTCACCAACATGCATGATGCTATTATTTAAGTCCTTGTTGCGGCAGGTGGGTTAGTTCGAATCTTGATCACTTATTTTTCTTCATATTCTATAAATTGCAATAAATAATTGCGAACCCAACTATAGGAATTGATTAATTATTTATTGATTTAATATTGCACCAACCCTATAGTGGAGAAGATGGACTGTGACGTCATATTTCCTATGATGGTGTAATAAATTGGTCAAATTACAGGAAGAGGGTGAAGAAGATGACAACACAGCTTCTGGGGAAGAGGCAGTGATAGGGTTTTGGAGTGGATTTGTTTGGCTGGTTGGGATGACCCTCGTCATAGCTTTACTATCCGAGTATGTTGTCGACACAATTGAGGTAATTATATTTTTAATTTTATTTTATTTACTTCCAAAGTGATTAAGAAATAATTACCTTTTTCACTAATCACAAAATGTAATTAGTTATACATGTTTAATTGATAATCTCATCAGTCGGCGTCGGCTTCGTGGGGTCTGTCCGTGAGCTTCCTAAGCATAATCTTGTTGCCCATCGTCGGGAACGCAGCCGAGCACGCCGGGGCGATCATATTCGCTTTCAAGAACAAGCTGGTGAGTGTTTTAAATTGATTAAGGGGGCCGGTCCGGCGATGAACTATTGAGCTTTTCTTAGTTTCGTGTCGAGGACATTTTCTTCAGGTGAATAACGTAAACTTTTCTCGACGCGATCGCAGGACATAACTTTAGGCGTCGCTTTGGGCTCAGCGACTCAAATCGCGATGTTCGTGGTGAGAATTTATGAATTTTACGTCGCTGATTAGACCCTTTTTTCTAATATTACATCAACAAGCTTTAATTAAACTTGGAATTTTTGATGATTTTCAGGTCCCATTATGTGTGGTCGTTGCTTGGACAATGGGGATTAGGATGGACCTTAATTTCAACCTTCTTGAGACTTGCTCTCTTGCTCTATCAATCATTGTCACAGCTTTCACTTTGCAGGTTATTATTATAATTATTATAATTTATTTTATTAATATTGATATTTTAATTGTTATTATTAATCATTTATTTAACAGATTTCAATTTTTAATTTTACTTGACGCAGGATGGAACTTCCCACTACATGAAAGGATTTGTTCTCCTGCTTTGCTACGTAGTGATTGGAGCATGCTTTTTTGTCTTAAGAACGCCCCTGAGTGAGCACTGTATTATTTTATCTATTTATGTTCTTTTGAAAACTATTTTGAAAAATGAAAAAGACTAGCTTTTGTCAATTCTTATAACGCCAAAAATCTAAATCTAATTTGGATAAATATTTTATTTAGCAGATCAACCTAACATGAACAACTTGGAGCTCAAACTACCAACTGAAGCAGTTTTCAGAGCTTAATCCAGTAAGTGCAAATTTCACATTCAACTCTTCGTAAGTTACTGTTGAAAGAGACTGATCATGAGCGATTTTAACGTAGAATTCAGGCACCTGATCGATGAAGGATACAAGGGATCAAACGAGAGATTATCTGAGGATTTGTCAAGAGACGAGGAGGATTTGTAATTCTTTCGATGGTGTTGATTGATTGGTTCGGTTCAGTTTCAATTGGATTGATTGCTCGTGAGGAGTGACTTGGAATTTTGCGTTATAAAGCATTTTCCATCTAAGAGTTTGTTCATTCGTCTTGATGAGGGTGTGATCTGAAGGAAGATGGGATTCATGGCCTTTGGTATAGATATGTGTGTGAATCATTTAGGGTTTGGCTGAGTGAAATTTTTGTTCCTCACTTCAACTTGGAGTGATGTGGCAATGCCAAACCGGTGATACAATTAATAATAGTCAATAAAGGGAAGCCTCTTCCTGCTTGTTATTTTATTTTAGTTTACCATGTCATTTTTTAAAATTATTAATTACCCAAAAATCTTCTTATGTCTTGTGCGCTCTAACTTTTCAATATGTGCCTTAATTTATTTTCTTGCCTCTTGTGTGGTTTCTAATTCAGTTTGTACAAAAAATGAGATTTCAAAGTATCTAACTTAAGCTTTTGGGTAAATTATCTATCTTGGAATGTGGGAGAATTGAAGTACATTAGTGCCCCAATCGTAGGCCCAAATGAGACGGGTGGGATTGACAACGTGGAAATTAAGATTGAAAATAGATGGACTAGATGAATTTGTCTCCAATTTGGTTATCTTTTTGGAATGACACTAATATACATCCCCATTAAAATATACCCCATCATCATAAGATAAAATAAATAAAAAAATCAATCAAGTTCGGATTCTGAAGATTTCATTTTCAAGTAACCAAACAAGACCTAGTAATTGTGTATTAGGAGAAAATTGTCCAAAAAATCTCAAAATCTATTATATGACGGTCAATTAAGTTATAAACTTTTCAATTCAATTCTAAATCTTTTAAAGATTTACCAATATAGTCATTCTCATAAATAAAGGTTGAAAATCGCTTATGTGGGCGCTTTCTCATATGGCATGGTTAGAAATCGCTAACATAAGCATCAACTTTCTTATATGGCATGACCAAGCGTTAACATGTATGCCCTCACTTGTGCCTTGCCGACCATTGCCAATGGTCGGTGAACCTCGTCAGCCCCTTAAAGAAGATCAACAATAAAAAAATATATATTTTTAAAATTTTAAAAATTAGAAAAAATTTAAAGAATTGCAAAAATCTTCTCATTAGTATCGAACTGTCAGTGGCTGCATCAACTATTTCAGACCAATTTTAGTCTGAAGGACTATATTGAAAAGTCATCAAAAGGTTTAAAATTAAATCAAGGAGAAATTTCAAATAAGGGCTCAAAATAAAGCTGTTTTCTCAACAAAAAAAAAAAAAAAGACCCAAAGTGGACGTTGTCTCAAATAAGGGCCTAAAGTTGCTAGGTTAGTATCATATAAGAGCTTGAACTTGATTTACAACCAAATCTTCACTAGATAGCTTTTTCTGGCAAGTAGGGTGTGGGCAATTTTGTCCAAAAAATTCCACCTAGGTAAAAATGCTTTAAAATCCTCAAACAAACAAAAATCCCAAATTAAATTCTCATTAGTTCTTTGTGAAATTGTCAAGTCTTCGAAGCTTGAACTCTAAATCCGTCGATTCTCGACTGTACCATGTTTTATTCCTATCTTCGATGATAGATGAAATGGATGCACTTATTGACGAGGACAGGGCTCGTGACAATGGGGCGAGGAGGTATTTTGGGTGGATGAAGGACTTGAGCTGGAATCGAAGAACCCAAGCCCCATCCAAACTCAGGAGATGGAATTGACATAACTGATAATGGAGCTCGAGACGACAGACTTTCAAGGGGAGAATCGATTTGTTGTTGGGGATTAACTTGAAGACTCGACGATTTCACAAAGAACCAATGAAATTTCAATTTGGGATTTTTGTTTGTTCAAGGATTTTAAAGCGTTTTTACCTAGCTGGATTTTGGACAAAATTGCCCACATCCTACTCGCCAAAAAAAGTCATCCGACAAAGATTTGGCCAGAAAATAAGTTCAAGACCCTTATTTGATACTAACCTAACCACTTTAAACCCTTATTTGAGACAATGTTTATTATGAACCATTTTTTGAGAAAACGGCTCAACTTCGGACTCTTATTTAAAATTTTCCCTTAAATTAACTAAATAAAAAGTTTATAACTAAATTGATCAATGTACAATAAATTTAAATTTTTTTGGACAATTATGTCATGTATCATGTGTAGCCAAAAATAAAAAATAATCTATCACGATTGATTTGAGCACAACATGCTTTATGTACACTAATGCCCATTGTCGGTGCCTCATTTCAAGGAAAACTTCTCATGCGATCTCGGTTTATATTTCAGTCACATAGAAACTAATATAACTACCCAAAAAATGACTAAGCTGAAATGGCAATATGCCTTCATGGAATTTCCTAAAAACGACTAAAGTTGGTGTGGCATGGAATAAGCTAAACAAATAATAAAATTTTCTTTAAGGCATCAAATAAAATAGGGGTCAGCATGGTTCAAATTAAGCCGGTTCAACATTTGACCTAAGGATCAAAATTGATCTCTATTTTTTTAATTTTAGAAAATTTTTAAATTTTTAAATTTTTTAAAATATTTTTTTTTTTTTTTTTTTTTTTTTTTTTTTTTTTGGGTGGAGCCGGGTCTGGTCCGGTCTGACCAGACCAGGGTTCGGTCTGCTTAGGGGCGAGCTGGTCAGACCGTCCGAATGGGCCCAGCCCCTTTTGCAAACGAGAAGGACCTCCCCCAGGCCCACAGCCCAAGTCAACTCTGGGCTGTTGGCCTGCAGGGGAAAGGGGCCGAGCGGGCCGAAGAGATTTGACCCAGCTCGGCCCAGGACCCCTGCCCCGCGATTCTTCAATCGCGACGGGGGACGGCAACAGCGAGCGACAGGGCGGCTCCTCCGGTTGGGGCCAGTGGCCACAACGGTGCCGCCCCGATAAGGCAGGGCGCAGCCCAACTTCCAGGCAAACGGCGGCGGCCCTTAGGACGGCGTGCGTAGCGGATCCGGGGGTTGGGCTCAGCCGAGGCCCGAGCACCGGTCATAAACCTCAGGGAAATACGTCAGAACATCAAAGACAGTAGTGGAGGACAAGTGGTGGCCGAAGCTCGCCTGAACTGGTCGGGAGGAGCTCGAACCGACTCGAATAAAAGAAAACGCACACAAGGTGCTCAACGAAATGCCTACTTGCGTTTCGGGAGAGACGGCAGAGGTCAGCGTCGGGTGGGCGGCTCGCCAGCATCGGTAGGGAATCTCGGTGAGTCTCTTCCTCCTCAGCTTCCTCCTTCGGCCCTTTCCTCCTTCTCTTCCTCTCGTTCTGCTCTCTCCGCTCTCCCTCCCCTCTATTCTGTTTTTCTTCTCCCTTTTCCCCTCTGCTCTCTGCCTTTTCTCTCCTCTTTGCCCGCTCAGCTCACGCGCGTGGCTTCGCTCGACCAATCGACTCTCTGCTGACCTGCTCTGACCTAAGGATTGCGCTGCCCACCTGCCCCCCACGCGATCCTGCTGTCCCCTGCTGTGTAGCTCATTTCTGCTCTAGCGGCCACTTTTCTTTTTCGCAGGTTCCCGCGCAGAAGACTGCTGAAGGAGGAAGAAAGGTAGGGGCACGGACCGGGTCGAAGGGAAGAGGTGGCTGGGCCGCGCGAGGGGAAAAAGAAATCTGGGCTGGGCCAAAAGAGGGAGTCGCTTGGGCCGCGGGAAGGAAAAATAGAAAGCTTGGGCCAAAAGAGGGAGTCGCTTAGGCTGCGGGAAGGAAAAAAGAAAGCTGGGCTGGGCCTAGCGTGGGGGAAAGAAAAGGCAGAGGGGCGGGCTGGGCCAAGGCCGGATCCGGCCCGACCCGACCCCTAAGGCTCTTTTTCTCTTCTTTTTTTTTTTAAAATTAATTTTTAACTATTTTTTTAATAATAATGATTTTTTTTATTTGCTTGAAAATACAAATCAGTGTCAACAATCATTGTCAGGTAAACGGTCCCTGAAATTCGGTGCCAGAAGTTTCCATACGCAAGGACAAATTTTCTTGATTAGCGTTCTTTAATATACGTGGCCTTGAAGCAGGGTTGGAGTTCAGTAACTCGTCTCTTGCAAGTGATATTGACGGTGACATTCATGTTTGGATTCACTTGGTAAAAAAGCAGGGCGGTTCAGTCGGGAATGTCTGGATAATAATATGTAAGAATGCGTTTTGAGTTCATCATACCACGATGCTGTGCTCTCGTACAGACTGTTGGAACCTCTGTAATTCTCACCATCGCCGTGACGCCATCATCTGTGGACTCCCGTACTGATTTTGACGGCTTGTTCAACATTTTAGAGAGCCATCCTCATCCGGGGATTAAGAATTACCTTTGTTCCACTCTCGATTTTGGTTGGGGTAAGAAATCGAGCTAGTTCAATTCATGGAACCAGTCCGGCTTAAAAGGGGACCAACCCAATATCCAATTTCAAAAACTGAAAACTGGTTTTGGCCCATCGATAACGAATTATCCATAAAAGTGACTATGACTAAAACTATCAAGTTATCAAATCCTAATTTATGTCGATAAACAGAAGTGACCCTTTTACGGTTCTCATTTCTATATCCTAAATCAGTCAATTCAAACCGTGAATCTAAAACTTGCAAGGCCAGCTCTAGGATAAAACCTGAAATCAAACCGGTTTTGAATCGATTTACCTACAAATCTAATTAAATTATTTTACTCTCTTTTTTAATAGAAAAAACATTTGTTGGTATTAAATATGTTTTTTTTTTTTTTGGTCGAAACTACTGATTTATATTAAAGCATAAGAGGAGTACATCTTGCTAGAACAACGTCACTTAGTACAATATCAAGGAAAGGGGGAGGAGAGAAGACAAGCCAGTGTCTGACTGGGCCGAGAGACCTGTGGGCTTTGGCGGCCTAGTCAGCGGCTAGGTTAGCATCTCGGCGCACGTACTGGACGGAAGCATTAGGACATCGCGAGAGAAGATCTTGAAGAACTGAAAAGCATTAGGGTATTAAATATGTTAGACGTATCATTTCAAGGGGAAATAATTGTTTTTTTGTTTGATACATGCATATTACATATTTAGTAGATTGAAACAAAAAAAAAAAAAATAGAAAGAAAAAAAGCCGAATGGGCTCCAGGTTAACAGGGTCAATTTCCAATTTCAAAATCTAAGAACCGACCCTAACAAGTTAAATTCTAATTTGAAGTCTATAACCTATGCACCTTAAAACCAATTACCCCTAGTTTTAATATGAAAGACCAGAATTAATGATTGTTCAATGTGGTTTTTATTACTCAAATGCATTCCCCTTATAGAATTTTTAGAGAATAAAATGAGTTAAATGTCCATATCAGTTTGTGAGATTTATATACACTTGACATGGTATCTCTCCACATATCATTTCAAACTTATTATTTTAACCTTTTGAGTTGTACCTTCTAACATGATATTACAACTAATTTATTTCGCATGTGCAGCCTCCCCGGCTTGTACATGGGTTTCTATGTCTTTTAAATAAAGACTTCCTCTTCAATAGCTCTACTATGGAAAATGCTAGGTTCATAGGATACTCGTTCTTAAGCAAACAATTTATGAAACTATGACCTCACAAATCTTGGTGTACTGATTTTAAGATTTTTTGTAATAAAAAATCGATGGGAATGTCACAAGCATACCGGTATAGAATTTTTTATGGTACTGTCTCTAATTATAAATTACTTTTCGTGCTAACGATATAACGAAGATTAATCTTTTTATCAAGCCGGTATTACTAATATCGTGCAAGTAGCCAATCGACCTATAAACATTTGGGGTGCACATGATAAAATTTCTGTAACGGAAATTAATTTCTGGCCAGAAATTGAGAAGTTAAAAATTTTAGCTTCCGATTTCTTCTTTAAATCTATTTCTGGAATAGAAATCTGTTTCAGAAATAGAGAAATCAAATTGCGTTACCAAACGGATTTCTATTCCAAACTTGTTTCAGGGAACAGAGAAACAGAGAAATCAAGAAACAGAAATTTTATCATACGCAGCATTGGTATTTGCCTTATCCAACTCTAACTAACTTTCTCTTCAATCAAATGATGATAACAGATAGGGGTGTCAAGAACCGAACCGAAAACCAAACCGAATCGAAAACCGAACCGAACCGAACCGAAAAATTTGGTTTTTTCGGTTCGGTTCGGTTTTCGGTTCGGTTCTTGTTAAAAACCAATATTTTTTTATTGGTTTGGTTTTTATCGGTTAACCGAACCGAACCAAACCACAAACTGATAAAAATCAAACCATTAAATAATCGGTTCATTTTCTGAGCCCAAATCAGCGAAAGTTGAATGGAGATGTCATCTTTTGCTCCGCCGAACGTGGGGAAGGAGACTAGTTGCAGAGAGCCGGTCCATTTCGGCAGAGACTCGTTTGCTCTGTTTTTCGATCGTGAAACAGAGCAATGCGAGAGAGGGAGAATGTGATGCTAGGGACCAGAGCTGATGAGAGCAAGTAGAGCAAGTAGATCTTTGTGATCTGGCAATTGAATTATCTGAAAAAAGCAGAGAGTTGGAGAGAGAATATTTGCTTTGCAATATTGCTTCTAGGTCCAGCAAAGCAGAAGGGAAAAAGAAGGAAGACTCTGTCAGTGAACCGCTCGCTCAAAGGTCACTCCTCTTCATCTGCCGAGTTCCAAAAAGTTTCTTCACCACCAATCAATGCCAGAATCCACTGATCACCATCTCTGACTACCAACTTTCTTCGTCGCATCCCATAATTGAACACCGCAAGATCGGCCATAACAGGATGGGGGAAAACAGAGCATTAGTTTTTAGAGTTACAGAGGGTTCATTGAAAGATCTTTCTCATCGATTGCTCTCATTCTCATGTTTTCTATGTCAATTCAATCACCGTAGCCGCCATCGTCTTGAATCTTGATGCATTTGCAGAGAGACCCACCAAAAAAAAACGACAAGGAAAAGAAGGGCCTGATCACCAATCCAATAGCTGAGCAAAATAAGACAAGTACTTATCGATGAAGATGGACGGACGAACTCCCAAAGAAAAACGGAAGCTTTTTGGCTGCCGCTGGCCTCAAACGAAGACAAAAAAAGAAAAAAAAAAAACCAAAAACCGAAAAAACCGAAAAAACCGAAAAAACCGAACCGAATCTAACCGAAATTTCGGTTCGGTTCGGTTTCGGTTCGGTTTGGGAGAGTTTTCTAACGGTTTGGTACGGTTCGGTTTTTCGAAAAAATCGAACCGTACTGAACCGTTGACACCCTAGTAACAGATTAGGGAAATTGTTAGGCACTTTGGAGCAAATGCCAACTCCCATTTTAACTGATCTAGTTATCTCATTATGAAGTGTCAAATAATTATCATTTTCTGTGTTTTTTTTTCCAAAGTGATGCGTAATGATTGTCGAATAACATCACAGTTAAATTATCTCGATTCGGTTGGATAAACATCCAAATTTGACCGGGAGGGGAGATAAAAAGAAAAAATGAACAGGGAGTTGGGTTGCAGTTATAATAAAGGGAAGAAAAAAAAACCCTCATTCGCTAAAGGATAAAATAAAGCGCACCTCATCTCCCTTCCCCACGGGGGAAGGACCTATCATTGGTCTCTAGCTCGCCTCCTCTTATACTAGGTACGAGGGAAGCCGAGGGCCTCAAGGCGGCCTGCCTGCTACCATGAAAGGGGGCTTGTGGCCGGGCAGGGCCATGGGGCCGGGATCTTTTTCTTGGTCCGATTCCCAGCCAATACCCAAACTTTCTCAGTGGTCAGAACCTATTAAGGACCTGCCCGGGTCCGGATGTCTACTTCATTTGTTGGGCAAAAAAAGGTCATAGCCAGAGAAAGAAACAAAAAGAGCCGCAGACTAGCGAAACAGTGGAGAAGCCGTGGGTTTCTGTCTCAGCTCTTGAAAAAGACCACCTCTGCGTTTGTTGAAAATGAAGGGATTTCAAGCGGCCGCAGAGTGGTAATTTTTTCTTTTTTTGTCAAAAGAAATTTCTATTCATTATCAAAATAATATATGATAAAATCAATAAGAAATTTCAAAAGTCACCATTATAAGGCAACCGGTATCTAATGTGTGCTCATCGCAAAGTGGTAATTTGTGTGGTGAGTTTTACATATAAATTGAGTTGAGACTTGGGTATAATTTAATTGTGGAAAACACTCAAATGTGTGAGTAATGGTAACTCTAATTATTTGATTATAATGGATTACTTGCTGCTCACATTTTCCGTAGATGTATGTATCAACACTTAGATCAAAATTATTTAAATCTTTAGTATCCTTTATTGTTTATTATTTATTTCTCTAGTGATTTCGTATTGACTTAATTGCAAGATCTGTTAGCGTTTCCTTGTTTATTTTTTATAACAATTTATATTAGAGTTTGAGGATAGGATTTTCTGGATTGTAATTTAAAGCTTTTGCTTATCTGATTATTATCACTTAATTATATTATTGCAATTATGTAAAGTAGAAATTGAGAAGTTTAACATGAGGAACAACTTTGGGTTATGGAGCATTAAGATATATGCACTATCAACAACTAAAGATCCAGCTGAAGCATTGGAAGGGGAGGATAAGTTGCCGAAACAATGAAAGATGCCAAAAAGGATGTGCTAATGAGGAAGGCTAGGAGTATAATCATTTACTATTGAGTGGAAGACTCTTGAAGAAGTACGGTCCAGGAAACCTATTGATTACTCTGGATTATGAGTATTTGGATGTCCTGTGTATGCTCATGCGAGTGATAGTAAACTTGAGCTAAGGGCGAAGAGACATAATCTTCGACGGGACTACAATGCTTCGATAGGGGAGTCTTGAACACTACCATCAGAGCAAATGGATTGTGGGGTCACTAGTGAGATGGAGCTTCAAATGGAGATTCGGAGGTAACACAAATAGAGACTACGATGAGGCCACGATTCTTGAGGTTGGTGATACTGAACAACCGACATAACTGCAGCATATTATAGTCGCCAGGAAAATAAAACTACCAATGCATTATGGTTATACAGATGTTGCTATTGCATTGACTGCCCTTTGCCTTACTCTAAAGCAATAGCTAGTATAGAGTCCTTGCGGTAGCTAAGGGTTATGAGAGAAAATATGGAACCACTCAACCGAAATCAGACTTGAGAGCTGGTCAAGATATCTAAGAGCCCAAAGATTGTCAAAAGCAAATGAGTCTACAAATGGAAGGAGGGCATTCTTGGTGTTAAAGCAACAAGATATAAGACGAGACATATTGTGAAGGGATATACATAAGATGCGGATGGGTGAAATAAAGAATACATGGGTTTCTCTCTCAGCTCTTGAAAAGGGCTGCCAAGAGTTTTCTTGAGTAGAAACCGCGCGCGCAATGAAGGGATTTCGAGCGGCCGCACAGCAGATCTGTGCTGTGAGTATTACATCCAAATTGGATTATTTATATTTGTTAACAACTTTAAGCTTAGGTATAATTAAAGTGTAGGAAATATTCGAGCGTGATAGTAATTGTAACTCTAATTACTCGATTATAATTGATTATTTATTGATAGCTCTCCCCATGGATGGTGATGTAAGTACCGACACTTGAACCAAACCAAGTAAATCTTTGATGTCTTTTATAGTTCTTTACTTATTTCTCTAGTGATTTCGCATTAACTTAATTGCAAGGTTCGTTAGCGTTTCCACGTTAATTTTTACAACACACGTTTGGCTTCTCACATGCCTAAAGTCCCTCAAGATATCTTCTTCTGCCTAGGGGTGATTGATTTTGAGCAAGAAACTAATACTTATCTTGGATCCAAATCAACTTGGATCTATACTGATTTTTTGTATCTTTTATTGCTCTTCGTTTATTTCTCTAATAATTTCGCTTTGATTTATTGTAAAGTCTGTTAGCGTTTCCGTGTTAATTTTTAAATGCACGTCATGCTTTGGACACGCGTAAAATCCCTTGAGATATTTTCTCCTGCCTAGGGACGATTGCTTCCAACCAAAAAACTAACACTTACCCTAGCAGTTCTGCTCCTTTAGGAACTGGCTTGGATCCGAACCGGCCCTCTCCACAATTGATTGGGGACCCGAGCCTAACTTGAAGTAATATGATGTGAACAATTTGTGGCATAATTATTAAGGTATTGATAAATTTCATAGTATTTCCAAGTTTGAAGTCCTTCTTGACATATCTAGCTTCTTTTTAAGCAAAGCAAATACGTAACAAAAAACCTTAAAACGGGTGAAACTGGTTCTTTATATATTATTGGAAACTATGACTGGTTTTCGCAATCTTTATTCAGATACCTACCATATTCCAATGTAAACGAGCTTAGAAACCGACCAGGTAACTCCAATTCGGTTCGAGTCCCGGATCTAACAGGCCGGTTCGCTTGATCCTTGCTTCGACCCTTGCTTCGCCAATGCAAGAAGGAGCCAAAAATCCCATGAAACTTCCAGGAACATTCATTTTCAGTGCTGCAACAAGACAGAACATATATGTATATATACCACTCACAAGAATCACACCGCACACAAACACAGACACAGAAAACGCTGTTTCATAGCCTATCCTCGAACGAGTCGGAATGGCGACCAATTCGTGCAACGAGGCGTGGCTCGTCAAGAATGGCGGCCTTAAGGGGTCGAGCAAGGAGACGAGGCCCGGCTGGATGGCGCACAACATGTCCTCATCGTCACTGCGCAAGAAGTCCGACCTCGTCCTCATCTCGAAGGTCCCGTGCCGGTGCCTGAGGATGCTTCTCGCCAACCTCCAGGAGGTCATCCTCGGGACCAAGCTCTCCATCCTCTTTCCGGCCATCCCTCTCGCCGTCGTCGCCGAGTTTTACAGCTTTGGAAGAGTAAGTCTGACGAGAAAGAGAAAGGAAAAAGATTTTGATTTCTGTCTACTTTCGGTTTGATGCGCTGACCGAAGTGAGTTTGTGCTGCGTCTGCATGCAGCCGTGGGTCTTCGCTTTGAGCCTTCTGGGTCTCACCCCTCTTGCGGAACGCGTCAGCTTCTTGACAGAGTGAGTGTTCATATAACTTTATAATCATTTAATCTCGACCTAACTCATTTGATATACATGCAAATATGTCTTATGTTTCTCGCGGCATCGATTCTGGATGCTGGAATTAGGGTTTCCTGACGCGTGCCCTCTTTGCTTTTCTTGTCATCTTGCAGGCAGATCGCTTACTACACCGGCCCCACAGGTGATTTTCTTGAGGCAGTTCTCAACTTTTCATGCGAACGTCGCAAAATTTTTGTTGGCTAAGTACAAGCATGTATTAATTATCTAGGTGACCGATGATAGAGATGTGGTTCTGGGGGATGTACTATGATATTCTCTTCGATGAACCAGTATAATGGCAAATGGAAAACGCTCTTCTCCTTTTCAAGTGAATGTAATTGTGTATGCGATTTGCTTTTGATTGTTTGGCAGTGGGAGGGCTTCTGAACGCAACCTGCAGCAATGCAACCGAGTTGATCAGTCATATTTGCCCTAAGCCAGCACAAGATTGAGGTGGTGAAGTACTCACTCTTGGGCTCCGTCCTCTCCAACCTCCTGCTCGTTCTTGGCACCTCGCTGCTGTGCGGCGGCCTCGCCAACCTCCGGAAAGAGCAGAAATACGACCGGGTAAGAAAAGATTAACCGCTCGGTCAAGTGCGAACATAGCAGCTTCTGTCGTTGCGATAATAAATGATAATTTCAATCTGGTCTTCGATTTCAACAGCGACAAGCCGACGTGAACTCTCTCATGCTGCTGCTGGCGTTGCTGTGCCACCTGCTGCCGATGCTGTTCCGGTACGCTGGCGCCCCTGCCACCCCGACAGCGGACCTGACGCTCAACCTGTCGAGGGCGAGCAGCATCGTCATGCTCCTGGCGTACGTCGTCTACATCTTCTTCCAGCTTGTCACACATCGACAATTGTTCGAAGCACAGGTTGGGCGAACCATTCGAATTTCATTTTTCCTAATCTTACAGATTACAATTCCTTGATTTCCACTAGTCATTTGCACTTTTCACAAACATGCATGATGCTATTATTTAAGTCCTAGTTGTGGCAGGTGGGTTAGTTCGAATCTTAATGGTTTATTTTTCTTCATATTCTATAAATTGCAATAAATAATTGTGAACGTCATATTTCCTATGATGGTATAATAAATTGAAATTACAGGACTCTGGTAAAGAAGATGACAACACAGCTTCTGGGGAAGAGGCAGTGATAGGGTTTTGGAGTGGATTTGTTTGGCTGGTTGGGATGACCCTCGTCATAGCTTTACTATCCGAGTATGTTGTCGACACAATTGAGGTAATTATATTTTTAATTTTATTTTTATTCTTCCAAAGTGATTAAGAAAAATTACCTTTTTCACTAATCGCAAAATGTAATTAGTTATACATGTTTAATTGATAATCTCATCAGTCGGCGTCGGCTTCGTGGGGTCTGTCCGTGAGCTTCCTCAGCATAATCTTGTTGCCTATCGTCGGAAACGCAGCCGAGCACGCCGGGGCGATCATATTCGCTTTCAAGAACAAGCTGGTGAGTGTTTTAAATGTTAGATATTGCATATAAACAAACTTGGAGATCCCGATTTTTGTCCATAACAGGTAAATTCATAATAGAATTCGGGATCAAATAGCGGAAACATAAATACCAACATACCTCCAGCCATTGATGAAATCTTAGAAGTGGGAATCCTAAAATCTTGATGGATCCACACACCACGAGTAATCTGCAAAATTGAAAAGCAAAAACGCACGTCTTGTTCTACTGCTCAATCCCCTTTCCAAAACTTGATGGTGTGTTTTTTCTGTATCGTAAGGGTTTGAAAACAGACGACCGACGATTATATTCCGTAGGTTACGTTACCGGTATCTCCCATCAAGACCATTATGGCAATGTAATAACGGACAAATATCACTTAATACACGTGGGTAATAAATTGGGCAATAATAAGGAATTAATATAGGGAATTCAATTGAGAATTTATTGGGAATAAAATATTGGAATCATATTTTGAATAATAAAATATATTAAATATTTTAACATTCTCCCACTTGATCCCAATATTCCTGCACATGAATTATTAACCCAAACCCACAAAACTTCATACTGAAATAAAACACATGAATCACGGCGATGAGTCCTCTTAGAGCGAGTATTGTCTTCCGTGTATCACAATGTATTTCATCAGCCCATATGTGATCAAATAACTTAATGAATAAACCTTATGTTTACTCCAGGTCAAACGTAATTGTTTTTCTCATAATAACTGAATGTATACAACTGTATTGAGAAAAACATTATAAAAGTCTCATAAATTCTTCCATATAAAGAAAAATTACATAATTGGACCAATGCCCATTCTAGAAACATGATCCTTATAACTCATTGGCGGCATGCCTTTAGTTAAAGAATCAGCTATCATCAATCCAGTGCTTATGTGTTCTACGACCACTTTCTTCTCTTTAACACGTTCTCCGATGGCTAAATACTTGATGTCGATGTGCTTGCTTCGACTACCACTTTTGTGGTTCTTAGCCATAAAAACTGCAGCTGAATTGTCGCAAAATATTCTTAAAGGCCTAGCAATGGAATCCATAATTCTAAGCCCCGATATGAAACCTTTCAACCACACACCATGTGAGGTGGCCTCAAAACAGGAAACGAACTCTGCCTCCATAGTGGAAGTGGCAACCAAGGTTTGTTTTGCACTCCTCCAGGATACAGCTCCGCCAGCGAACATAAAAATATATCCCGATGTAGATTTACGGGAATCAATGCAGCCAGCAAAGTCTCGAGTCCGAGTAAGCAAATACCTCCAAGTTGTCCGTCCGTCTGTACATAAGCATGTGTCCCTTTGTTCCTTGAAGATACCTCATCACCTTCTTTGCAGCTCTCCAGTGGTCCATACCCGGATTACTTTGGTATCTTCCCAACATTCCCACAGCAAAGGCTATGTCGGGTCGAGTGCAAACCCGAGCATACATCAAGCTTCCAACAGCGAAGCATATGGGATGTTCTTCATTTGTTCCCTTTCAAAATCATTCTTCGGGCATTGGTTTAAATTAAACCTATCACCCTTCACTATGGGTGCTATACTTGGTGAACAATCTTTCATCCGAAACCTCTCTAAGACCTTATTGATATAAGTTTCTTGAGATAGTCCTAATATACCTCGAGGTCTATCTCTATGGATCTTAATGCCAATGACATAAGATGCTTCACCCATATCTTTCATATCAAAACTCTTAGAGAGAAATTGTTTCACTTCATATAACAACCCATTGTCATTGGTTGCAAGTAAAATATCATCTACATATAGCACAAGGAAACAAATTTTACTCCCACCGACCTTTCCGGTATATACATTGATCCATGATATTCTCTTTAAAACCGAATGAAGAGATGATCTCATGGAATCTTAAGTACCATTGGCGGGATGCTTGTTTCAAGCCATATAGAGACCTTTAAGCTTGCATACCAAATGCTCACCAGCATTAGAGAAGAATCCTTCGGTTGTTTCATGTAAACCACTTCTTCTAATTTTCCATTGAGGAACGCCGTTTTCACATCCATTTGATGTAACTCCATATCAAAATGAGCAACTAATGCCAAAATAGTACGAAGAGAATCTTTCTTGGATACAGGAGAAAACGTCTCCGTGTAATCGATTCCCTCCCTCGAGTAAATCCCTTGGCAACGAGTCTAGCTTTATATCTCTATATTGCTCGATGAATCCTTCTTAGTTTTAAAGACCCATTTACAACCAATGGCCTTTGCACCATCAGGCAACTCAATTAAATCCCAGACTTCGTTTGATGCCATAGAATTCATCTCTTCCTTCATGGCATTGTACCATAAATTAGACTTATCACAACTCATGGCTTGTGAAAACGACTCAGGATCACTTTCAGCTCCAACATTATAGTCAGATTCTTGTAGATACACAATGTAGTCATTAGGAATCGCTGATTTCTTCATTCTAGTAGACCTCCTTAATGTCGCATCAACATTCTCCCGAGGAGTATCTTTGTTTCTACCGGAAGTTCAACAAAGATCTCGGTAATTGCTGAACAGTTTGGTCTACCGGATCAATATCATTTGGTTGTGGATCTTCAATGATTGGTTGCTCACGATGACCGGTTGAACCGAAGGGCGTTGTAAGCAACAACCAATCCAAGATCTCGAGGTGGAAGGTTGAGTATCTAAATGATCTTCTTCGAGGACAAAGTCCTTGAATTGATCGCTCCCACTAATCGAGATCATTTTCAAGAAATTTAGCATTTCTTGATTCCACAAACCTAGTGGTGTGAGATGGATAATAAAATCTGTATCCTTTGGACTTTTCGGCATATCCAACGAAATACCCACTTACGTCCTTGGATCTAACTTCTTTCCGTGGATTGTAGACTCTTACCTCAGATGGGCATCCCCAAACACGTACATGTCGCAAACTCGGTTTCCAACCTTTGAATAATTCAAAAGGTGTCCTTGGAACAACCTTGGTTGGAACTCGGTTTAATATGTACACAGCCGTTTTAAGAGCCTCGGTCCACATAAACTTAGGAAGTTTGGAGTTGCTAAGCATACTCCGCACCATGTCCAATAATGTTCGGTTTCTTCTTTCTGCAACACCATTTTGGTCCGGTGAACCAGGCATAGTGTATTGGGCAATAATCACATGCTCTTCAAGAAATTTCGCAAATGGACCAGGTGCTTGTCCATCTTCAGTGTATCTACCATAGTATTCTCCACCTCTATCCGATCTCACGATCTTAATTTGCTTGTCGCATTGTTTCTCTACTTCGGTTTTAAATACCTTAAAGGCATCAAATGCTTCGTGCTTATTACGAAGCAAGTAGAGATACATGAATCGTGAATAATCGTCTATGAAAGAAATGAAGTATCTCGACCATTTGAGTCTATATCTAGACTACAAATATCCGTATGTATGATTTCTAATATTTCTGTACTCCTCTTAGCACCTTTCTTTGACTTGTTGGTCTGTTTTCCCTTTATACGGTCCACACAAGTGTCATAATCAGTAAAATCTAGAGTATTAAGTACTCTATCATTTACTAGTCTCTTAATTCTCTCCATGGAGATATGTCCCAATCTCCGGTGCCACAACATAGAGGAATTCTCATTCACAACACATCGTTTTATCCCAGCATCATCATGAACGTGCATCGCATTATTAACGGTATTGTCTTGTAAATTAATTTGAAAGAGACCGTCGGACAAAATACCACTCCCAACAATTTCAGATTTATACGATAAATTGAATGTTAAATCTGAAAATTCAAAGGAGTATCCCAAAGGTACAAGTCTTGAAACTGAAATTAAATTCCTAGAAAAACTAGGAATATAAAAGGTCTTTTCCAAACTTAAAACAAAACCACTACCGAGAACTAATCTGCATGTCCCAATAGCTTCCACACGCGAGCGCATCTTGTTTCTGAATAGATGCCTTGTTCACTTCCCATTGGTTTCCGCTGGTTCGAAAACCCCGCAAGGAATTCGAAATGTGGATTGTAGAACCAGAATCAATCCACCAAGTGTTATGACTCACATCAACCATATTAGTTTCATAACATACATATGTGAGTTGGTTACCTTTCTTTTGGAGCCATGCCTTAAATTTGGCGCAATCCTTCTTCATGTGCCCCTTCTTTTTACAGAAGAAGCACTTGGATTCCTTCTTAATGCCAGCTTGGGGAGGTAGAGGCATCTTACCCTTTCCCCTTTGCTTGCCTTGCCCTTTATACTTGTCCCGTGTTGCCATATGAGCACTCTCTCCTTTCTCCATTAGTAGCCTCTCTTCCTCTTGAACACACATGGTCATGAGTTCATTAATTGACCATTTAGTGTTATGGGTGTTGTAAGAGATCTTGAAGGGAGCATACTCTTGTGGGAGAGTGTTTAGGATATAGTATACAAGAAAGGATTCTGATATCCCAACCTCAAGATTCTTCAGCTGGGCTGCAATGTCCCTCATCTTCATGATGTGCTCACGCACACCTCTTACACTCGGTAAGCTTCAATGAAGAGAACTTCATAATTAGGGTCATGGCATGCGCCTTCTCTCGAAGACTCAAATTGTTCATCAATGGCCTTCAGCAATTCCTTGGCATTGTTATCTTTGAATGACCGAACCACAAATACTAGCAGAGAGCTTTGTCTTTATGTACATCACCGTGAGACGGTTGGACCGCTCCCATTGAGCATAATGAGTATGCTCAACATGAGTACTACTCTCGGTAGGTTGAGGTGGTTCGTCGACCTAAGAGCATAATCAAGATCCATGCACCCCAATTGAAGAAGAATTAATTCTCTCCATTCTTTAAAGTTATTTCCATTTAGCTCGGGAACAATGATACCGTAACTAATCGTAGGTGGTAAAACTGCATCATAATCAAAGGAAACTTATGTATCAATATATTTGAGGCAATAAACTTAAATCATATTTTACCAATGTAAAACATGTTTTAAAATATGAATCATATAACATCAAAAACTACCTGTGGGTTAAGTTTCTAATTTAAATTGATTCATAATTACTTCATGATGAAACTATCAAATTATATTCCCTTCCTTAATCCCTGTGGGTAAATTAAGAAAGATAAAATAATATTTCATCCTAATTAATCACATTAATATATTGAAAATTCCTGTGGGATAAAATTCATAATATTAATGTGGATAATTACAATTATTGTCTTTAACTATATGTGATCCGTAGAGGCTCTTAATGTATATAATTTAATATAATCAAAGATGCTGTGGCTAATCCTTAATTAATTAAATATATACGGATCACTAGACATTTAATTTTATTCATAGAATTGCACTTTAAGGTAGAACAATAAAATCACGTGCAAAAGGAGTAAAACTGGAATTTTGCACGTAAGGCCAGAATTGGAATTTTACTTTTAAGGGGTAAAACAGGAATTTCACGCCAAAAAGGGCAAAATCGTAAGTTTACACCCCGGTGGGGCAAAATCGGAATTTTGCGCGGGCAAGGGCAGAATCGCAATTTTTTTATAAAGCGGAGGGGCAAAATTGAGAATTTCGCGGGCAGGGGCAGAATCGCAATTTTCCCTAAAGCGGAGGGGCAAAAATGAGAAACCACAGGCACGCGTGCTTTTCCCGCGCCCGCTTCAGCCTCTCGGGCGCGTGCGTTGCACGCGCGCGTGCAGCCACTCGGGCGCGTGCGGTTCACGTGCCCCGCAGCCCACCGGCGCGTGCGTTGCACGCGCGTCGCCGCGCTCTCGGGGAGCGTGCGACGCACGCGTCCGAGGCCTTCTTTCGGGCTCTCTTCCGCCGCTTCTTCCGCCGCGACCGCCTCTGTTCCGTCGTCGGGTCTCCTCCCACAGCCCATGTCCGACCAAATTGGTTGATGGGTTTCAAGAGAACGCCGGACGAACGAATAGATTCAAGATCCGGCAAAAACAACCATGTATGGACCAGAATTTAGCCAAAAAACAATCTGCCCTTTAAAACCCTAACCACAAAAATTCACCGCTCGATTAACCTTCCACGATCAGTAATATGTCGAAAAATTTTATGGGTTTCTCTTCCTAATGGCGGTGTGATCATTCGGATCCATTATCTCATGGTGGGTAGCCCGAATTTGGTCGGAATTCTCAATTCCGATCCAAGCCATATACAAATCCGAAATTTATCCACATATAATTCAATAAAATAAATTCCAAAGGTTCCATCAAGGCAGAGATTGCAAATAATGGCTCGATACCAACTGTTAGATATTGCATATAAACAAACTTGGAGATCCCGATTTTTGTCCATAACAGGTAAATTCATAATAGAATTCGGGATCAAATAGCGGAAACATAAATACCAACATACCTCCAGCCATTGATGAAATCTTAGAAGTGGGAATCCTAAAATCTTGATGGATCCACACACCACGAGTAATCTGCAAAATTGAAAAGCAAAAAACGCACGTCTTGTTCTACTGCTCAATCCCCTTTCCAAAACTTGATGGTGTGTTTTTTCGTATCGTAAGGGTTTGAAAAATGACGACCCGACGATTATATTCCGTAGGTTACGTTACGGTATCTCCCATTAAGACCATTATGGCAATGTAATAACGGACAAATATCACTTAATACACGTGGGTAATAAATTGGGCAATAATAAGGAATTAATATAGGGAATTCAATTGGGAATTTATTGGGAATAAAATATTGGAATCATATTTTGAATAATAAAATATATTAAATATTTTAACATTAAATTGATTAAGGGGGCCGGTCCGGCGATGAACTATTGAGCTTTTCTTAGTTTGGTGTCGAGGACATTTTCTTCGGGTAAATAACGTAAACTTCTCTCGACGCGATCGCAGGACATAACTTTAGGCGTCGCTTTGGGCTCAGCGACTCAAATCCCGATGTTCGTGGTGAGAATTTATGAATTTTACGTCGCTGATTAGACCCTTTTTTCTAATATTACATCAACAAGCTTTAATTAAACTTTGAATTTTTGATGATTTTCAGGTCCCTTTGTGTGTGGTCGTTGCTTGGACAATGGGGATTAGGATGGACCTTAATTTCAACCTTCTTGAGACTTGCTCTCTTGCTCTATCAATCATTGTCACAGCTTTCACTTTGCAGGTTATTATTATAATTATTATAATTTATTTTATTAATATTGATATTTTAATTGTTATTATTAATCATTTATTTAACAGATTTCAATTTTTAATTTTACTTGACGCAGGATGGAACTTCCCACTACATGAAAGGATTTGTTCTCCTTCTTTGCTACGTAGTGATTGGAGCATGCTTTTTTGTCTTAAGAACGCCCCTGAGTGAGCACTATATTCTTTTATCTATTTATGTTCTTTTGAAAACTATTTTGAAAAATGAAAAAGACTAGCTTTTGTCAATTCTTATAACGCCAAAAATCTAAATCTAATTTGGATAAATATTTTATTTAGCAGATCAACCTAACATGAACAACTTGGAGCTCAAACTACCAACTGAAGCAGTTTTCAGAGCTTAATCCAGTAAGTGCAAATTTCACATTCAACTCTTTGTTAAGTTACTGTTGAAAGAGACTGATCATGAGCCGATTTTCACTTAGAATTCAGGCACCTGATCGATGAAGAATACAAGGGATCAAACGAGAGATTATCTGAGGATTTGTCAAGAGACGAGGAGGATTTGTAATTCTTTCGATGGTGTTGATTGATTGGTTCGGTTCAGTTTCGATCGGATTGATTGCTCGTGAGGCGTGACTTGGAATTTTGCGTTATAAAGCATTTTCCATCTAAGAGTTTGTTCATTCGTCTTGATGAGGGTGTGATATGAAGGAAGATGAGATTCATGGCCTTTGGTATAGATATGTGTGTGAATCATTTAGGGTTTGGCTGAGTGAAATTTTTGTTCCTCACTTCAACTTGGAGTGATGTGGCAATGCCAAACCGGTGATACAATAAATAATAGTCAATAAATGGAAGTCTCTTCCTGCTTGTTATTTTATTTTAGTTTACCATGTCATTTTCTAAAATTATTAATTACCCAAAAATCTTCTTATGTCTTATGCGCTCTAACTTTTCAATATGTGCCTTAATTTATTTTCTTGCCTCTTGTGTGGTTTCTAATTCAGTTTGCACAAAAAATGAGATTTCAAAGTATCTAACTTAAGCTTTTGGGTAAATTATCTATCTTGGAATGTGGGAGAATTGAAGTACATTAGTGCCCCCAATCGTAAGCCCAAATGAGACGGGTGGGATTGACAACGTGGAAATTAAGATTGAAAATAGATGGAATAGATGAATTTGTCTCCAATTTGGTTATCTTTTTGGAATGACACTAATATACATCCCCATTAAAATATATCCCATCATCATAAGATAAAAACAAATCAATCTAAGTTCGGATTCTGAAGAATTCATTTTCAAGTAACCAAACAAGACCTAGTAATTGTGTATTATGGAGAAAATTGTCCAAAAAATCTCAAAATCTATTATATGACGGTCAATTAAGTTATAAAATTTTCAATTCAATTCTAAATATTTTAAAGATTTACCAACATAGTCATTCTCATAAATAAAGGTTGAAAATCACTTATGTGGGCGCTTTCTCATATGGCATGGTTGGAAATCGCTAACATAAGCATCGACTTTCTTATGTGGCATGGCCAGCATTAACATGTATTCCCTCACTTGTGCCTCGCCGACCATTGCCAACAGTCGGTGAACCTCGTCAGCCCCTTAAAGAAGATCAACAATAAAAAATATATATAATTAAAAAAATTAAAAATTAGAAAAAATTTAAAGAATTGCGAAAATCTTCTCATTAGTATCAAACTGTCAATGGCCGCATCAACTATTTCAAACTAATTTTAGTCTGAATGACTATATTAAAAAATCATGAAAAGGTTTTAAATTAAATTATGGAGAAATTTCAACTAAGGGTTCAAACTAAAGCCATTTTCTCAACAAAAAAAAAAAGACCCAAAGTGCACGTTATCTCAAATAAAGGACTGAAGTGGCTAGGTTATTATCAAATAAGGGCTTGAACTTGATTTACAACCAAATCTTCACTAGATAGCTTTTTCCAGCAAGTAGGGTGTGGGCAATTTTGTCCAAAAAATTTCAGCTAGGTAAAAATGCTTTAAAATCTTCAAACAAACAAAAAAATCCCAAATTAAACTCTCATTAGTTCTTTGTGAAATCATCGAAGAAATCCCAAATTAAACTCTCATTAGTTCTTTGTGAAATCGTCAAATCTTCGAAGCTTGAACTCTAAATCCGTCGATTCTCGATTGTACCATGTTTTCTTCCTATCTTCAATGCTAGATGGAAGGGATGCACTTACTGATGAGGACAAAGCTCGTGACAATGGGGCGAGGAGTTATTTTGGGTGGATGAAGGACTTGAGCTAGAATCGAAGAACCCAAGCCCCATCTAAACTCAAGAGGTGGAATTGACATTCCTCCTCCTCCAACTGATAATGGAGCTCAAGACAATAGACTTTCAAGGGGAGGATTGATTTGCTATTGGGAATTGACTCGAAGACTTGACGATTTCACAAAGAACCAATGAAATTTCAATTTGGGATTTTTGTTTGTTCAAGGATTTTAAAGCATTTTTACCTAGCTGAATTTTGGAAAAAATTGCCCACACCCTTCTTGCCGGAAAAAATCATCCGGCGAAGGTTTGGCCAGAAAATAAGTTCAGACCCTTATTTGATACTAACTTAACCACTTTAAGCCCTTATTTGAGACAACGTTTATTATGAGCCTTTTTTTGAGAAAACGGCTCAACTTCGGACTCTTATTTGAAATTTTCCCTTAAATTAAGTAAATAGAAAAGTTTACAACTAAATTGATCAATGTACAATAAATTTAAAAAAATTTGGACAATTATGTCATGTATCATGCGTAGCCAAAAATAAAAAATAATCTTTCACGATTGATTTGAGCACAATATGCTTTATGTACACTAATGCTCATTGTTGATGCCTCATTTCAAGGAAAACTTCTCATGCGATCTTGGTTTATATTTCAGTCACATAGAAACTAATATAATTACCCAAAAAATGACTAAGCTGAAATGGCAATATGCCTTCATGGAATTTCCTAAAAACGACAAGATTTGGCGTAGCATGGAATAAGCTAAACAAGTAATAAAATTTTCTTTAAGGCATCAAATAAAATAGGGGTCAGGATGGTTCAAATTAAGCAGGTTCAACATTTGACCTAAGGATCAATTCACACAGTGTTGGTCCCTAATTTTTAGAACTAGGAATTGACCTTATTAAGCTTAGGACCAAGGAATAAATAACCTTATGGGCAATCCATTTCCAATGTCAACTCAGAACCAATCGATTATTTTTTTTTCTAATTTCATTTTTTTTATTCCTTAAAATGACAAACATACTCCAAGCAATATGGCTTGGATAGAACATTCTCAAGGTTGACTGGCGATAACAAGATAATATGACAAGTAATTTCCAATGCATGGTACCCATATCAATCGTAAAGCCAACTATAAAGGTATCACTCCTACTTTCTCAATCCAAACAACATGTCACCTGAGCTCAAGAGGGTTAATCAACATTTTGAACATAAACTGTAGTCCGTTTGAGTGAACATAAACTGTAGTCCGTTTGAGTCGACTGCAACTCATCGGTTAGTGCTCCACTCTGTCCAAGTCTATTGGGCAAATGTTTTCATTTTGCCAAGGTCAGTTCTGGATAAAATTGAGCAAATCCTGAAGCAATTCCTTTGGAAAGGCCCCAGACCTTGGTACGAGTGGTGCTTAGGTTGCTTGGGATGATGTATGCCTCCTAAAGGTTGAAGGAGGCTTAGGAATTAGGAGGCTTCAAGAAAGTAACTTTGCAGCCATGCTTAAGCACATATGGTTTTTATTCATTGACAAGGAATCTCTGTGGTGCAGATGGATCCATTCCATTTTCCTGAAAAATAGAAACTACTGGTTGGCAGCTAAACCTACTTTTTGCTCTTGGTTCTAAAAGAAAATACTAGACCTTCAAGGTGACTTCCACAAGTCCTTCTATTGGCGGGTGGGGAATGGTTGTTCCGTTTCCTTTTGGTTTGACAACTAGCAACCCAGAGGGCCGCTCAATCGTTTGTTCTCTGATGCAGACATCAGCCGATCTCGTCTTCCCAGACAAGCCTCCGTTGCTCATTTTATATCTTTCCCTGGTCGAACCTCTGGTGTTCTGGACATAATAGCCTCCTGGGATGATCCCCTTTGTGACATCCTGAATTTTTCAACCTATTTTCTACTGAATTAATCGGGCATTTCATTGACGCGTTTATAGAGCTATTCTCAAAGCCGATCACTCTCGAGATAACTAGACTGTCAGGATAAGCCATTAAGAAATTTTAAGGCAATAGACTTGAGAATTCGATCAGGAATCGGCTTCTCGACCGTGCTTATTGTTGTGACCTACCCTCGGGGGGAGGGAACAGGTTTAGGGGTATTGCCTAAAGGACGGGCTTAAGGCCCATGATTAGGCACGGGCTCTCCCAAGCTCATACCCCACGTGACGTTGGGATATTCTTAAGAAATTTTGCACAAAAGGAGTCGCCACTAGCCTATTGGGGTCGGCTAGAAACCAAGCGAGGCATGGGAGTATACCTCACTTCCTACGCAACCGGAGAATATGGGGTCGGGGACTTGATTACACTAATTAACCAATTAGTGCCCTTTCAGTACCTAATCTTGTTCATTTTAACAAAATGATTTTTTGCAGGCACTTTGGATTGATTTTATACTTATCCACTAACATGTGAGGTGATCATGCAGGCGCGCAATCATTAAAGTAATAATCATAACTACTAAGATCCTAATTGCAATAAGATTAAACACATGCAATCAAACATAATTAAATATACAAATTAAGCATACAACATAATTAATATATGAGCACATAAAGGTCTAATTATGCTAAAATGGCAATACATGGCAAGTCCTAATCAAACCCCATCATTTTTGGATTTTCGAGATTTTAATTTTAAAAAATAAAAGAAAATTAATTAATTTAAAAAAATTAAAATTTTTAAAATTTTTGAAATTATTATTTTTAAAATAATAAAATAATTTTTGGGACCGGACCGGGTGGGGTCTGGTTTGACCCAACCCGATCGGCGTGGATCGGGTCTGGTCTCCGACAGGACCCGATCGGCATGGATCGGGTCCGATCTCCGACGGGACCCGATTCGATCCAAAAGGGGAGAGCTGGCCGAACCGACCCGACTAGCCCTGGTCGGGCCTTCAATTAAATTCGGATTGGGCCCAAACAACAAGCCCAATCTAGTCTAAGTTTTTTTTATTTTAAAAACGAAGCCCATAAACCCAATATGCTAAAATAGCCCAAACCCAACTTAAGTATGCTCGGCCTAATATGCAAAAACCCTACCCGGTTGACTAAACCCGGCCCGGTTCGCGGGACCCAGTTCGTGCCTCTTTTCTCTAGGGTTTCTTGGCGGAGCTAGCGGAGGTGGCAACGACGGGCTTGGCGGCGGCGACGCGAAGCGGCTCGAACGGCGTCGGGCCGAAAGACGACGGCTAGGACAGCGTTCATGGCGAGGGCGGCAGCTCGAACGCTCCTCGGATAGGCAGCAGGGAGGCAATGGGCAGCTGGAGTCGTGGGGGTTGCAGGGGGAGACACGGCGGAGCAGAGGCAGAGATGCAACGGCTCGGATGGCGTCAGGTTCTGCAGGTGGAGGCACGGCGGAGCAGAGACGGAGACGCGGCTGCCGGCCCGGGATCCGCTGGCATCGGGCTGCAGGCGGAGCGCAGCGGGTTGTCGCGGGCGGAGGTGGGCAGCGCTTCGGCGCAGTGGCGAGCAGCTGCAGGGCTCGCGGGTTCGAGCAGAGACGATGGCGGCGGCGGCGGCATCGCAGCTGGGCAGAGGCAAGCTGCTGGGGACGGCGTTCGGAGGGCAGCAGCTTGGACGGCAGACGGAAGCACCGCCGCTGCCCTCCTCCCCCAGATCTGGCTTGTTCGAGTAGCGACGGCGTTGGCTTCATGGGTTGCTGGTGTTGCGAAGGGCCGAGTAGCAGCGACTGGCAACTCGGGCAGTAAGGGACGCCGGGTCGGAGGCGCAAGCGCGGTGAACGCGGGATCCGCAGGCTGCAGGTGAGGCGGAGCAGATGCAGGTCGGCGCTGGTTGCTGGCGAGGCGGCGATTCGGCTTCTCTCAGTCTCGAGCTCCCCTTCCTCTCTCTGCCCATTGAAGCGAAGCTGGCGATCTCAGATCTCCATCACTCCATTCCTCTTTTCTCTCTCTCCCTTTGGTTTTTTCTTTTTTTTTCTTGCAGGTTTGCCCCTCCGCGTGCTTTCTTCTTCGTGCATCTTCTTCTTCCCAACGCCACCACCCAAACCCCTTCTTCGCCGACAACCAAATCTTCACTGAAGCAGCAAGACTCGACACACCATCTCCCAAAAATGTCGTCACCGACACCATCCGCCAGTTGTACTGGCGTCAGCCACCGCTGGCCGCCTACTCCGGCGACCATTAATCCAAACATCGAAACGATGAAAACTCTCGCTCTCTCGATGATACGCAATTATTTCGCGAAAGCCACTCCAAAAAGCAATGAGCATATAAAAAGAAAACATGATTCAACGGCCATGAACGCAAACACAGATCGATCCCCATTTAAAACGTGAACTGGTTTCCGGTCCTTTGCGGGACATTTTCACAAGCGCTTGGTGTACGCTATTGACGCGGGGGATTTTTGTCTTGATACGGACACGAGCACAAATCTAAACCCCTAACGACGCATCTAGAACAAGTATCAGCTTTCAGGGAGGACCTGCTTGGATCGAAACTTGCGCAAACTAGTCGACGCAAGCTCCGGCCCGTCGTCTTCCGGAAACAAGGGACGCACGGTTGGAAAAAGCCTACCTGGTTCGAGAGGAAGGTTGCAACGGACGACGGCTGAAGAACGGACCTCTGGCGACGGCTAACCACTATCTCGAGCTCGCTCTCTTTCGCTCACTCTCTCCCTGTGCTCTGGTGTGTGGTGTACTGTCCTTTGTGGAGTTCTTCTGCTAAGCTCGTTCGGGGAAGAGTTGCAGTGGACAATGGCGAGTGGACGGGCCTCCGACAACAGTTAGTTGTTCCCTCGAGCTCTCCTCCTCGTTCTGGTTCGCTCTCTCTCCTTTGAACTCCGTTTTTCTCTCTCTCCCTTTCTCGGTTCCCCTCTCCCCCTGTGCTCTTCCCCTTTCTTTCTCTTTTTCCTTCTTTTTCTTCTGCAGGACCTCGCGAGAAGACCACGACTGTGCCAGTTGCTAGCCAGGCATTCCCGACCCGTGGATCACGCTGCCATCTCGATCTCCCTACTCTTCCATCGCTGCTCCTTCTGCTCTCTGCTGTTGATTTGTTTTTTTTTTCTTCCTTGCAGGTCATGCAGCGAAGACCGACTAGAGGGAGGAGAAATGAGCATAGGCCGGGCCAAAGGAGAAAAAAGGCTTGGGTCGGCCCAGTGCGGGTGGAGGAAGAGAAAAGAAAGGGGCGCGGGCCGAGACAAAACCAGGTTCGGCCCGACTCGATCTTTTTTTTGTGCTAATGCTTAACTTTGTACACAATTAAGTCCTAAATAAAATTATAAAATTTAAGTGTCAACACTTATCTTTAGAGGCCATTACGACACTGTTAAAAATCGATTTGAGATCAAAGATAGGTTTGTTTGACTGAGATGTGTGGCCGATCGTAGGTGACTCCACTAAATTAGAAAATTCTCGTCGATCGATACTAATCCGACTTTACTGTCGTTTTGGTACATTGTGTCCGTATTTGAATCCTCAAGATTTTCACGACAACCGAGAGTTGTCAATGTCTCGAGTGGGTTCATTGTAACTCGAAGAAAATCGTCCACGAGTCACTTTCCCTAAAAAGTTCTGAAAACTACTCAATAGCTTAGGTCGCGCTAAAAACGCGCCAAATGGAAATTAACCGCGAATTCAAGTCCGATTTCAGAAATTAAAGATTCTATCATGTCACAATGAATTTTAGGAACGTAGAATCATCTTTCGAGAAATTTTCGGTGAGTCCAATATTTTTATAGAAAATCGTGTCAGATGATTCGGAAAATGAACGAAAATTCGGATTGGCCAATTTGAAGGAATTTTTCGTATCTGGTGTGAGTGAATTGATGAATGGAAGTTGTTTGGACTTTTTCTGAATTCAAATGGGACCTCAACCGAATTTGTTTGTTCAGAAAATCGAATTCCGAAGAAAAATAAATTAAAATTCGGAATTGAAGAAAATTGCCGTTTTTGTTGCCCGAGATTTATTGTTCAAGGGAATTTTGTGCAACAAAGCAACTGAGGATCAAGTACTTTAGCCGGGGAATTTTTGGGGACCAATTTGGACTAAACAAGAGCATTTGAGACTAAAAATTTTTTGTTATAAGACTTTCTTTTAATTTTTCTTTTCTCTCTCTATTTTCCCTCTTTTGGCCAACGTCCCCACGCCCACTACTCTCTCTCTCTCTCTCTCTCTCTCTCTCTCTCTCTCTCGCGCGCGCGGGACCACCCCACTGACGTCTCTCTCTCCCCCTGCTGTATTCTATTTCTCTTCCTCTCTCAATTGCTTTGATTTTAGTCAAAGCCTATACTAAATTTTTCTATTTCTTTTGACCGATGCCTTTGCCCCAACTTTTCTCTCTTCCTCTGCACGTCTCAGAGCCCTGTCTTTGTAGCATCCTAGGAGCCTTGTCTCGGAAATTACTTTTTCTATTTTAGTCAAAGCCTATCCTTCATTCTTTTTTTATTATTCCACCTGAAGTCTGCAGCATCACAAAAGCAAACCGTTCGAGTTTTGTTCATTTCTTCTCTCTGTGCCACTTGTTCGTGAGACAAGCTTTTTCAGTCAACAACAATCTTCACCAAAGCTGCTGGTTTGACTGAAGCTCGCACGGCTTCTCTCTTTCGTCCGAGACTACTGCCGTTCTCCCGTTCGATCCATCAACCAAGAGAAAGCCCAACAACTTCTGACTTGATTTTTTTTTCTCAACTGGAGCAGCGAGCTTGTGGGCCATTTTTCGGGCTTGAGCCGTGCCCCATTGCCGCCGCCGCTTTGGAGAGGATTGAACCCCATCGCGTCCTCACCGCTTTGATTCAAGTGGATCATTAATAAAGTGAGTAATCTCACTAATCCTCGCTTAGTAGACTAATTATGCTTAAGGGTTGATTAGTATTAATTAAATATGATTATGTGGTTAGATTAAAATGGAGTAGTGATTATTAGTTAATTATATTGCATATTAGTTAGGTGGTTACTGTAATTAGCTCAAGGATAGCTTATACTATTTATTGAATGCATTTCGGGATTTTTCCTGACCTTTATCAGGCTTCAATTAGGCATTACGGGCCTAAATTGGATTTTTAGTATTTATTTATTAATTTTTGAAATTATTTATTTATTTATTAATTTTTCAAAAATTAGGCAGGGATAATCGACAACCAAAATTTTGTGCTGATTGTCATAGTGCAGTCCGTTTATTTATTTGAACTCTACGTTGTGTTGAATTGAATTAATTGTGCAATTTGAGGAATTATTCCTAAATTGATTGTAATTGATTGTAATTGATTGTAATCGATTGAAATTGAATGATCGATTGGTAGATAGCCGAGTATGGTTATTTAGCATTAATAATACTTTGATGAGTTGTAAAGTGGAGAAAATCGTAAGATTGATTTGGGAATACTCTTGGTTGAGACCGATTAGGTACGAGGTATAGATATACGTGGTTCGGTGATAACGAAATCACTTGTGAAAACTACGCCTTAAAGAACGCACAAATGTTGTCTATTACCTGCATCAATATAAACATACGTGGTTCAGTAATAAGGAAATCACTGGTGAAAATGGCGCCTTAAAGAATGCACAAGCGCTGTCTATTACCTACATCAGTATAGACATACGTGGTTCAGTGATAAGGAAATCACTAATGAAAATGGCACCTTGAAGAACGCACGAGTGCTGTCTATTGCATGCATCATTATATACATACGTGGTTCGGTGATTAAGGATATCACTGGTGAAAACGGCGCCTTAAAGAACGCACGAATGCTGTCCATTGCATACATCACCTTGGCAAAAGTGACGCCCGAGAGAGTACGTGTGATTTGGTGATTGGAGATGACTTAGAGATGGAACAACTGACATGTAATCGACCAGGTCGATTGATCAATGATTTGATCCGATTGTCATGAATTGATTGATTGTTTAATGCAATATATATGAAGCATCTGTATATAACCCTGAATTGCAGTTTGGGAATAATGCCAAGGTAAGTCTTCTGATTCGTGCTGTGCTTAGGCAACCTTGTGGCGTATTAGTTTCCTAATCGAGTCTTAGTGGGGTAGAACTTGTTGAGACGTAGTCTCAAGGTTATTGTATAACCATTTCAAGCTCCTAAATGGCAGCACCGGTACCTCCCCCTCCTCCAGAGCAGTTTGGCATTCCAGTGGACATCACTGAGAAAGAAACTCACTTCCATGTTCATCCTTATCCAGAAGAATTAGAATACGTTTTGATTGAGTTGACGGTGTGGGTTGAAGTCGGCCAGGACAACCTAAGGCCCCATGAGTATTGGTCTTGGTATCATTACTATTATGATGGGCGAAGAATAGGTCATATCCCTGAAAAGGAAATACCTCACCCATCCTGGAGAAAGCTTTTGGTGAGGGGATTGCAGACCCCGAAGGTGGAGGCGTAGATGATGCCAGAGACCCTACGCTTGGGAGTGATCCGTCATCCCTAGTATTCATTGAAGATTATGAAAATTTTGAGGAATGTGAGATCATAGAACAAGAAATGGAAGGTCTAGAGGAAGACGAGGATTAGGGAAATGCTGAGGAGGAGCCAATAGAAGAAGAGCCTGAAGAAGACGATGAGCTTGAGAAGGAGGAAAGCGAGTCAGAAGAGGATCAGGATAATCCTAAGTACAACCCAGATGAGGACTGAGATCCCATCCTCTTTTGTGAACCATGTTTATATGTGAATAGAGTGAGACCAGAAAGTTATGAATAGTTTTGTGAAGTACTTTGAGTTATGCTTTGTATAAAAGTATGGTTGTGGATTTCAATATGAAAAATATGGCTCTGCTTTTCTATCACATTGTTTTATTGTCTTGGGATTTTCAACTGCTTTCGCATGTGCTATTAAAAATGAAATGAGATGTTACGCCCCGATCCTCGTGCACGTACACATCATTTTACTTGGTTGATTTTAGAATGCGATATCCCAGGATTATGTATCGCCGACCCTTTCATTTTTAATAGCACATGTGGAAGTAGTTGAAAATCCCTAAACAATAAAACAATGGGATAGAAAAGCATAGCCATATTTTTCATATTGAAATCCACAACCATACTTTTATACAGAGTATAACTCAAAGTACTTCACAAAACTATTCCTAACTTGCTGGTCTCACTCTATTCACATATAAACAATGTTCACAAAAGAGGATGGGATCTCAATCATCATCTAGGTCGTGCTCAAGATCATCCTAATCCTCTTCTGACTCTTCTGACTCGCTTTCCTCCTCCCCAGGCTCCTCTTCTTCTTCAAGCTCTTCTTCTATTGGCTCCTCCTCAGCATTTCCCTAATTCTCGTCTTCCTCTGGACCTTCCACTTCTTGTTCCATGATCTCACCTTCCTCAAAATTTTCATCCTCTTCAATGAATACTGGGGACGACGGCTCACTCCCAAGCGCAGGGTCTCTAGCATCATCTACGCCTCCACCCTTGGAGTTTGCAGTCCCCTCACCAAAAGCTTTCTCCAAGACGAGGTGAGGTATTTCCTCTTCAAGGACATGACCTATTCTTCTCCCATCATAATAGTAATGATACCAAGACCGATACTCATGGGGCCTTAGGTCATCCTAGCCGACTTCAACCCACACCGTCGACTCAATCAAAACGTATTATAATCCTTTTGAATGAGGATGAACATGGAAGTGAGTTTCTTTCTCGGTGACGTCCACTGGAATGCCAAACTGCTCTGGAGGAGGGGGAGGTACCGGTGCTGCCATCTAAGGGCCTAAAATGGTTATACAATAACCATTGAAACTACGTCTCAACAGTTCTACCCCACTAAGACTCAATTAGGAAACCAATATGCTGCAAGGTTGCCTACACACAGCACGAATCAGAAGACTTACCTTGGCATCAGTCACAACCAGCAATTCAGGGTTATATACAGATGCTTCATATATATTGCATCAAACAATCAATCAATTCACAACAATCGGATCAAATCATTGATCAATTGACCAAGTCGATTACATATCATTTGTTCCATCTCTAAGTCATCTCCAATCACCAAATCACACATACTCTCTCAAGCGTCACTTTCGCTAATGTGATGTATGCAATGGACATCACTCGTGTATTCTTTAAGGCGTTGTTTTCACCAGTGATATCCTTAATCACCGAATCACGTATGTCCATAATGATGCATGCAATAGACAGCACTCGTGCATTCTTTAAGATGCCGTTTTCACCAATGATTTCCTTATCACCAAATCATGTATGTTTATACTGATGCAGGTAATAGACAGCACACGCGTGTTCTTTAAGGTGCCATTTTCACCAGTGATTTCCTTATCACCGAATCACATATGTCTATATTGATGCAGGTAATAGGTAGCACTCGTGCGTTCTTTAAGGCGCCGTTTTCACCAGCAATTTCCTTATCACCGAACCACGTATATCTATACTTCGTACCTAATCGGTCTCAGCCAATAGTATTCCCAGATCAATCTCACGATTCTCTCCACTTTACAACTCATCAAAGCATTATTAGTGCTAAATAACCATACTCGGCCATCTACCAATCGATCATTCAATTTCAATCGATTACAATCAATTTAGGAATAATTCCTCAAATTACACAATTAATTCAATTCAACACAATGTAGAGCTTAAATAAATAAACGGACTGCACTATGCCAATTAGAACAAAATTTCGGTTGTCGGCTATCCCTGCCTGATTTCCAAAAAATAAATAAATACTAAAAATCCAATTTAGGCTCATAATGCCTAATTGAAGCCCGATAAGGGTCGGGAAAAATCCCAATATGCATTCAATAAATAGTATAAGCTATCCTCGAGCTAATTACACTAACCACCTAACTAATATGCAATACAATTAACTAATAATCACTAATCCATTCTAATCTAACCACATAATCCTATTTAATTAACATTAATCAACCCTTAAGCATAATTAGTCAACTAAGCGAGGATTAGTGAGATTACTCACTTGATTAATGATCCACTCATATCAAAGTGACAAGGACATGATGGGGTTTGATCCTCTCCTAAGCGGCAATGGCAATGGGGCATGGCTCGGGCCCAAAAAATGGCCCACAAGCTCGCTGCTCGAGCTAAGAAAAAAAAAATCAAGTCAAAAGCTATTGGGCTTTCTCTCGTTTAATGGACCGAATGGGCAAATAGCAGCAGTCTCGGACGAAGGAGAGAAGTCGCGCGAGCTTCGGTCAAACTAGCAACTTTGGTTAAGATTGTTATTGACTGAAGAAGCTTGTCTCACGGACAAGTGGCACAGAGAGAAGAAATGAACAAAGCTTGAACGGTTCGCTTCAATGATGCTGCAAACTTCGAGCGGAATAATATAAAAAGAAGGAAGGCAACGCAAAGACAGGGCTCCAAGACGTGCAGAGGAAGAGAGAAAAGTGGGGACAAAAGGCATCGATCAAAAGAAACAGAAAAAGTAAGAATAGGCTTTAACTAAAATCAAAGTAATTGAGAGAGGAAGGGAAATGGAATACAGCAGGGGGAGAGAGAGACGTCGGTGGGGTGGTCCCACACGCGCGCGCGAGAGAGAGAGAGAGTAGTGGGCGCGGGGACGTTGGCCAAAAGAGGGAAAATAGAGAGAGAAGAAAAATTAAAAGAAAGTCTCATAACCAAAAATTCTTAGTCTCAAATGCTCTTGTTTAGTCCAAATTGAAGTACTAGATCCTCACTTGCTTTGTTGCATAAAATTTCCCTCGAACAATAAATCTCGGGCAACAAAAACGGCAATTTTCTTCAATTCCCAATTTAATTCATTTTTCTTCGGAATCCGATTTTCTGAACAAACAAATTCGGTTGAGGTCCCATTTGAATTCAGAAAAAGTCCAAACAACTTCCATTCATCAATTCACTCACACCAAATGTGAAAAATCCCTTCAAATTGACCAATCCGAATTTACGTTCATTTTTCAAATCGTCCGACACGATTTTCCATAAAAATCATGGACTCACCGAAAATTCCTCAAAAGATGAGTCGACATTCCTAAAATTCATTGTGACATGACGGAATCTTCAATTTCTAAAATCGGACTTGAATTCGCAGTTAATTTCCATTCGGTGCGTTTTTAGTGTGACCTAAGCTATCGAGCAATTTTTAGAACTTTTTAGGGCAAGTGACCCATGGTCGATTTTCTCGAGCCACAATGAACCCACTCGACACATTGGCGACTCTTGGTTGTCGTAAAAATCTCAAGAATCCAAATATTGACATAGGGTACCAAAACGACAGTAAAGTCAGATTAGTATCGATCGACGAGAATTTTCCAATTTACGATCGGGCACACATCTCAGTCGAACAGACCTATTTCTGATTTCAAATCGATTTTTAACTATGTCGTAATTGCCTCTAAAGATAAGCACGGTCGAGAAGCCGATTCCTGATCAAATTCGCAAGTCTATTACCTTAAAATTTCTTAATGGCTTACCCTGACAGTCTAGTTATCTTGAGAGTGATCAACTCTGAGAATAGCCCTATAAACGTGTCAATGAAATGCCCAATTAATTCAGTAGAAAACAAGTTGAAAAATTCAGGATGTCACATCCTTCCCGAGCTCTACTCTGACCCTGATCGTTTTTTCTGGCTAGGCCACCCATCTAGAACCTTTTCTACTGCATCCGTTTGGGATGTCTTGAGGCCGAGAGGCCAGTCCATGCAGTGGGCTCCTTTTATTCGGAACAATGTGCTAATCCCTCGATACCAGTTCTTGCTGTAGCTTGATTACCAGAAACAGATTACCCACTCAAGTAATGCTCCTTACCTGTGGCAGAATCTCTTATATGAATTGTGCTTTCTGCTCTTGTCGTCCAAACTCAATCGACCACCTATTTTTTGGGTGTCCCACTACTGGGGCCTTAGCTACTTTTTGGGCCTCTAGATTTAATCTCGCTTGGCAGAATAAATCGTGGTTGGATAACTTACAATTGGCTATCAAATATTTATCTGGAGATTCTTTCCACCTTGCTCTCTCATGGTTTGCATTTGGTGCCCTACGCAACATCATTTGGAAGGAGAAAAATGATATACTTTTCCGTGCGAGGACTCCCTCTCTGTTGGCCATGAAGAAGCGCCTTGAAAAGGTTGTTAGAGATAAAGCCTTGTCTTTCCACTAGGTGCCTCCCACCACTACAAATCAAAGATTGCTGCGATGCTAATGTCTTAACCCTTCCATTTTTTGTAGACTGACTTCTATCCTTTTCCTACTCTAGAGAGGAAGCCTTCTATTACCTGCTCTTTCTATTTGGGTGAAGGACTCAATTGAGTAAGGGGTTATTCCTAACCCTTTTCTATTCGGAGGGTCCTGCTAGTGTCGTGGAAGTTGGAGATGAGGCTGGGTCCAATTTCTTCAGAAGCTCCTTCTGCGGTGTGGACACTCTTATCTACCAATCCTAGAGTTGGGAACCTGTCCACTTCCTCCTTTTCGGTGGCATCCTTCTCACGCTTGCCCTATTTTGTTTTGATTTAAGGGTTGCCTCGTGCTGCCGGGTCTTCCATCTTCTTCCTTTTGTTGGTGGCCGCTTTGTTGGTTGCTTTTTGCCATATTTTGGCTTGTTTTTGCTCCTATGCAAGTTATGGCTCCCCTTTCTCAGCACCCTTCCACTTGCTTTGACTTGTTTGTCTTCATGAGTGCAAGTCTTTGGTGCCAGTTTCCTTGCTGTATAGCTGTATAGCTCGTTGGTTTAAAGTCAATATATCTCTTACATTTTACCCAAAAAAAAACTATAGTCCGTTTGAAATTTTTCCTTCGATTACACAATTGAGAATCTTCAAACCTCTATAGAACATAGTTTTAACAAAATTCATCTAGTAATACATACATCATACACACAATAGAAGATCCTAAAACTTACCCACCTCATGCTTCACATATTTCCCCACCCAGTAGGGGCCAACACCATGCCCTCACATAGCCTCGCTACAAACCACCGAGCCACTCCATCAAGTGAAACTAATGTTGCGGCGCCATCGCTATAACCAAATCAACAACTCGTAATTGCCTCATCATCTACAACCCTTGGATTCACTAAACTCAGAAAGGAAAATCACTAAAACCTTATGTTTAGCTAATCCAAAACATGGAGAGACATCTCTCACTACCAACACAATCAAGCGAAACACTCCATTCCAACCCCACACAGTATAGGTTCCAACGGTCCTAGGACTAGGGATCGACCCAATCCCCTTAAGAACTAGATCAAGATTGACGGGGTTGGGCCGATCTTGGGTTGGTCCAGGATCAATTTTGGACAAATGCTCACCCCTAAAATAAATACCTATATAAGTTAAGTTAAAATTAAATGGGCAAAAGGCACAAAAAATCATAAGCTATGTTCATTGTGACATATTTACGCTAAATTTTTTTGTGACAAAAAAAATCTTAAATTTATATTTATGTGACATATTTACTTACGTTAAAATTCTATCGATCAATACTACTAAAATTTTGCTTACATGGATGCTAGAAAAACAAACCATATTAACATGTCGTCCATGTGACTTAAGTTATTTTGACTGAAAAATCATCTACTTTAATAGTGGATATTTTATTTCACAAGAAAAAGTTTACTCTAAATGCCTCTCTTAACCCGCACAGTACTCAATTTTTGGGACTGAGAACTGACCATATTAAGCTTGGGACCAAGGATCAGACCGATCTAATGAGTTCAGTGATGAGCGAAGTTAGTTAAGAGAGGCGAGAGATGAGCGTCAAGTAAGGCAAGCGTCAAGTGAGGCGAGTAACAAGTAGGATGAGCATCGAGCGCACAAGTGACCAAAAACGAGCGAGACAAACGGAGAAATCGTTTCTTTTAATTTTGGCAAATTGAAAAATAAGAGGACAAATAAGATAAAAGAAAATGAGTATTAAAATAGGATGCTGTGAGGAGCTATTTATACTTTTTTGGATGCCGTGATGACTCTTCACAATAACATTTTTTTTCATTTTTAAATTATGGTTTTGATGTTGTAAAAGACATAAAAAAATCTAAGTTATGAACAATGTAAAATTACTTGGACTCTTCGTTAATAAGCTATTTAATGTTATTGACTTTGTTTGTTTTAGGGTTAAAAAAATTATAAATAATATATTATGTGGTTATGGTTGGTCCGAATTGAACCGACCCCAAATTTCCAAGACCGAGGATCAATTTGCACAATACCGGCCTAAGAATTTTAGGACCAATGACCGATCTAATCTTCCTAGGAACCGAACAAGATTAGCAGGGTTAGGCCGATCTAGGGTCCCCGGTCCAAAGTTGACCCTAGATCGATACTCACCTCCATCAAGAAGTTTGGGTAAATATGTCGCATCTTGAACGGTTAAAGGTTTTTGCCACTTTTTTTTTCAATTTAAAAATAAAAAGAGTCTAGTGACGCAGTTCGCACGTTTCAATATCTTAATGGGCTAAATACATTAAGGCCGTGTCATGTTTCAAAAAAATTAATCATAAAGGGGGAGGGCCCACTCTGAAATATATTTATAACCGTCCTTTTCCTCTTCCTCTTTTCAGGTATAACGAGTCTCTTATTTTTATGCTTTTTCGTGTGAGAAATTGGCTTTTCATGTCGCGTTCCACGTGGCGAGATTATGGGATGATTTTCTATACATAATTTGGCAAGTGATTAGTTAATAAGGAAAGTCGAATCCAAAAAAAATATAATAATAACGAAATATAATTAAAATATAATTCATTCTTAGTGCCCTCCCCCTCCTGCCCGTTTCGCTCCCTCCACTCTGCAACTACCCTCTCTCCCCCCCTTTCTCTCTCTAGCGCGCTCGCTCGCTCTTTCTCTCTCTAGCCCTCCCTCTCTTCCTCGTTTTTTTCGCCTTATCTCTCTGAATTCCATTCTCCATGGCCATGAGGGGGGAAGAGAAGGGCGTGCTGGTGTGCCGCGGCATCCCGGCCTCGCCGCCGCGGCGGAGGGCCGCGGGCCGCCATTGTGGAGCCGGTCGCGGCTGTCCCTGAGGGGCGGGGATCCGGCGGCGGCGGCGGCGGCGTGGGTCTCGGGGGGTTCGCGGCGCTCTCGGTGGCGGAGAAGGGGGAGCGGCGGAGGAGGGGCGAGTGCGAGCCGACGCCGGCGCAGCTGCTGAAGCACCCGCTGGCGACGGTGGCCCTCGTGCCGAGGGACGCGGCGCTGTTCGTCGCCGGGGCCATCGCGGGCGCCGCCGCGAAGACCGTCACTGCTCCGCTCGACCGGATTAAGCTTCTTATGCAGGTGCACTGTTTTCTTTTTATTTTTTTATAATTATTATTTTCTGCTTCTGTTGGTTTTGGCGGGCTTCGAATTCGGTGGCATTTTCCTTTGGTTCGAGAGGATGAATTTTGTTTTGGCCTCGTGTGTTTGGATTCGAGGAAAGTGATGTGACTACCGATTATTTGAATTTTGGATTGTTGTAGGGGAATAAGCTACGTTAACTATGAAAATTGAAAAACTGTAATCTTCAAATGTTGTTCTTGTTTTTCTGTTACTGATTTACCTTCTTGATATCTCCGGGCTATAGTGCAACCGATCGGTCTTGGCAAAATTCAGCTACTGTTATGCCGCGGCCTTGAGAAATGATGTGTTTGGACAGTATGTTGCTGGACTGCAAATGGGAATGATCCTCTTCCTCGGGATATATTTGTGACGGAACAGGTTGTGAGGAATAATGTGACAAATGCAGGGCCGAGGTCGTTTGGATTTTTGGATTGATTGCCTTGCTTTTTCAGTTTAGGGTCATCTTCATGAGTGCATGTTCCTTTGGAGTGGAGAATGGATGTTTCTTCTGGTTATATCAAATGCTTTGACTGGAAGTGTTGAAATTGTCTCTTTGCTGTGCCTGCTTTTTGGTATCACTTATTCATAAGGGTAGTTTTCTTGAGCTCGGGGCTCACTAGACTCTAGTGAATTTGCTGCCTTTGACAGACTCATGGGGTTCGAGTTGGACAACAAAGTGCAAAGAAGGCTATTGGTTTTGCCGAGGTATGATGTAGCTGGAATTTCATTTAGCTGAAATGTTTTTCCTGATCTTTTAATCTTTCTTTTTTTTTTGGTAAAGCTGATCTTTTAATCTTGATAAGTTGAAAAAAGAGTTATTTCATTTGGAGTTAATATTCTCAAAAAAACAGTTTAATGGAAATTGGTGAGAGAACCTTCCTTCTGAGACAAGTATGACATTATCTGTCTCAGCATTAAGTTGCTTTGTCTTCATACTAGAAAACCAGGTGCCCACAACCTATGGAGCCTTGATAAAAGATGAAAGTTCTTTTAATGTCTGACGGTCTTATAGATAAGATATGTGTCTAACTTAGCGAGTTATCCATATACAAGATTGTTGCATCTGGCGACCCAAAAATTTTCATATCAGGGCATTAAATGTTGTTGACACCATACTTACAGTTTTTCTTCTATAAATCTGGAATCCTTTAACTAGATATTCGCTCTTACTTCACTCAACGAACTTGTTTGTGAATTTCTCATCAACTTCCCTTCTAATACTACTCTATTCTAAGCACCACATAAAAAATCTGTCAAATTCTTTCACTGGAATTGTAAGATGAGATATTAAGATTGTCATGTCACAAAAAAATGAAATCGTATTATCCAACAAAATTTAGGTATACCATCTTGTGAAGTTGCACTATAGAACTTTTTGGTAGTGTATCAAAATAATTGCATGCTGAAGATGAAATAAGGTGGTCTTTTGGCCCAAAAAACCAATGATATCATGGAAATTTGAATAAGTAGAATGCGCTACTTCTTCTGGACTTTTATACACCCATCTTTGATCCAGTGCTATCTCTGTAAATCTTTCTTTTTCCTTTCCCATCCATTACCTAGTAGAAATCCAATATGTTTGAATGCAGGCTATCACAATGATAGGCAAAGAAGAAGGAATGAAAGGTTACTGGAAGGGCAACCTCCCGCAGGTTTGTTGGCTTTATAACTCACTATTGGTTCACAAAATCCTATGTTTACGTGCATTATGCCCATGTCTTTATGTTCCAGGTGATAAGAATTATACCATACAGCGCCGTCCAACTATTTGCTTATGAATTTTACAAGGTACATATGAAGCCATCTTGTTTTAACCCTTCCCAAAATTGGTGATGGAGAAGTCAGTGCATACTGCATGACACTAACGTTATAATTTTTTGGTTCTTGGAATAGTAGAAACTCTTTAAGGGAAAAGATGGTGAACTTTCTGTTGTTGGAAGACTAATGGCTGGTGCTTGTGCTGGCATGACTTCTACCTTTGTAAGTATGCAGAGCCTCAAGAAAAGTTGGGTTTATTGGGAGTTTCTGAAAATTATAATCTGTCTTTCTAGTATAGGTTCTGTTCCAGTCACTGTTACTTATGAACATAACTAGGTTCTCTTGATATTTTTTTATGTGACAAAATCAGTGTAAGGACATCTATCTACTCCCGTGTAGGTCACCTACCCATTGGATGTCCTACGTTTGCGCTTGGCAGTGGAACCTGGACATAGAACGATGTCACAGGTATATTCAATCTCTTCAAGTGATGCAATGCAGATGCAGAGATTACCTCTCATTACGGATGTTGGTTGATTCTTTTTCTTTCTTTTCTCTAAGGTTGCCCTGAGCATGCTGAAAGAGGAAGGGTTGGCATCATTTTACAAAGGTCTAGGACCCGCTCTAATAGGAATAGCTCCTTACATTGCAGTGAACTTCTGCATGTTTGATTTGTGAGTGCTCTCATGTTATTCTTTATATTCTGTTAAATCATGCATCCTCAATGAAGGCCAGATCGAGATGATACTTTTGATGGATAACAGGATAAAAAAGTCTTTGCCAGAGAAATATCAAAAGAGGACTGAAGCATCTCTTGTAACAGCATTGCTCTCAGCTGGCCTTGCCACAATAACGTGTTATCCCCTAGACACCGTCAGAAGACAGATGCAGATGAAGGGTGTCCCTTACAAGACAGTTCTGGATGCTTTTCCAGGTGATTTGATCCTGGCAGTTTGTCATCATCACTGTGTTCTCGGCATCAGAGCAACATCACTAAAAGGATAGATACAGTAGCAGATCAGAATACATGATTGCTAACAAGGATGTTGCACCAGTGATAGTGAATGTCACCCAAATATGATGCCTTCTTTTTTGATTTCTTAGTTATGATGTCATGTGAGAGATTGTATGCTTTCCCCTGGTCTCAATATTAGAATCTGCATTTGGCTTCTCATGGATTGACTGACATGATTAAGGAGGATTCTTTTTTTAGACTCTGATATACCATAATTTGAGCTCAGATTCATTGATGGGGTTTTCAATTAGGCATGCTTTCAACAGATAGTTTTTCTGTGTCATCTAATAGCATCTGCACTATATCTGCAAGCACTTGTGCATTTGCTTTCTTATACGAATCTTGATTCATTTCTTCAAGCAGGTATTATTGAACGGGATGGAGTGATTGGCTTATATCGAGGATTTTTGCCAAATGCATTGAAAAACTTACCAAATAGCAGGTTACTGTGATTTCTCTCACCTCCTCTTCTTCCTGAATTCCTGTTCAGAGTTTCTCCTCCATTGTGCTTTGTGAATTCTGGGACTAGGGAAATACATACAATTTCCTTGTAATCGTCAAGTTTTCAGCTTTGTTGGCCTAATTTGGCTGTGGCCTATAAATGATGACTACTTCATGAAAGTATCAACTGGGGTTTTATTAGAATCTTAGCCATCAATCCCCTTGAGATAATTTTCATATCTGTGATGAGATGCAGAGAAGTTGAAGTGATATTCTTTGATGGAATTACCTGTGCGCTTTTTGTATTTTGTATTGTTATTTTGTTTTTCCTTTCTGTGTTGTCTAGAAGATAGTTATATGAAGTTCCAAAGGGTGAATATTAGTGTCAGCTGCTCCTCCTTTGTCCTAGTTCTTCCACTCCCATGAACCCAACCCATAGTTTTTGGTTTCAGCCATTTTTCATCTAGGTACTAATTATGTTCCCTTCTTTTTGGAATGCTCTGGTGCCGTCTTAGTACTTTTAGTGTGCATATCAATCTTTTGCCTTCGAAACATTGTGTTGGACCAGGGAAATTGCGAGACTTGTCAAGTTTTCATACATATGTACATGATCTAAATCTACTTGCTTGCATGCATGCTTATGACAATACGCCAATCTCCATTTACATAACACTGAACTTGTTTGCCCATCTTGCCTTCCTGCAGCATTAGGCTTACGACATATGATACAGTCAAACGCTTGATTGCTGCCGGTGAAAAAGAGCTCGAGAGGATTAAGGAGGAAAACCGCCTGAAACAAAATGGAGCAGCTGCCGGCATTTAAAAGATCCAATTCTTTCAGTCATTATTTCTTCTTCTTTTTCCGTCGAAATATTGATTTTTGCGGGCATATATATCAAGCAGGATCGGGGCCATTGTTTATGACTGGGCTTTCGCACTAGGAGATGGTATCAGATGGTCCAACGGTTGCCCAATCTTTGGCATGACGCTGAGGGGTCCTTGAGAAGTCATCTTTCAAGCTGGTCGGCCGGCAATTTTTTTTCTTATTTTTTTCTGTGATGTAGCGTTGGATTATTTTGGTTTTTACCTGTCCTTGCGTCTCTGTAGTGTACTCATTCTCTTAGAACCCAGCTTCATGGGTTACTTGCAGGTCAATCCTGCGTCCCCCATACCTCTGCTTGGACGCGAATAGTTTCTGTGGATGCTACAGTTTCGAATACACAATTACTTTCTATGATAGTGATAGGCTTGATTAGTTTTCCCCGTCCATCGATTAATGTTGGGTCTTCTTCTTGGTGGGTTGAGAATGTCAAAAGGATTGGATCTTCTTGCAGAGGAGGCATTGCAAGAACTACATATATATGGTACGACATTTGTATTGGAATCAAGATAAAACTGATCATGAAACGGCTCTTGGCCAATGTGCAGTTTGTTTACAGGATTGCTTGAAGTCGGTATGTTGAAAATCGAACAGCAAAAACAACCGATTTGTTCAGTGGTAAGTTTAGCACCCGTCATAATATAAAATATTATCCGAATTTTATAAAAATTTTGAAAAAGTACATGTGAATCTGCATTTTAACGTTTACATATCACGGATCTTTCGAGCAAGTGTTTGCAAAACTTAGATCAAGCAAAAAATAAAATTGAAAAAGTTTATCGAACCAAACTTATCAATGCTATTAAACCGAACATAGCAATCTAAAAGGTCAAAAAATGATCGAAAACACATCTTCACTAATCGAACTAGTTCAAGTAGCTAGTTCAATTTTGAAATCTCCATTTGCAAACTGTTGCGTTAATATGCTAGTTTTCACCTTACCCAATTTTGTAAAGAATTTCGCAAAAATGCATCTTAACATATTCGTATAATTACACGATTGTTAGGAGGAAATTGGTCAACATCTTTATCTTTTTTGAAAAATTTCAAATAGAATCCTGAAGTGAGACCATTTATTCAAAAAAATCCTAAGAAAGAATCCTGTCCCAAATAAGGCTATCAAGTGAATAATTTTGTCTCAAAACACAATCCGACTCATCAGCCAATCAAATTTTCGTCAGCCGACTAACGTGCCATTTTTCTCATTGTTGACACATAAAATTACCCTTACAATCAAGTGCTGGCCATGAGAGGTATTGACATTCAAAATCATCCTCACTGTCGAATGTTGCTTATGATCAGCATCAACCTAGCTCATATCCATCATAGAGACGAAGTATGGCCAAGGTTTTTAAAAGTCCTTAGGCTAGATTTTAATGGGCCTACAAGTGGAAATGTGTGATTCGATGGTAAAGTAATTGATTGCCATGTGTTCAAATCAAGAGATATTACTATAGACATAAAATTCAAATAAAATTGGTGTCAAGATTTAGGCAAGAACAGTCGATACTTAAAAGGCCATGCAAAATCAAAGGTGTGGTTAATACTCGTTGAACAAGTCAATAGTGCATCGTCGAACAAGTCAAAAGGCAATAAGATTTGGATAAAGCGGTTAAGCAGAGAACATTGAGCCACTTTCGAGGAGGGATTGACCAACCAATAGTTACTAGATTGGCCTATAAATACTACAAACAATCCAACAAAGAGCCTCCCGAACAACATATCAAAATCCTTTATCTTATCATTTTAATTATCTTAGCCAAGCCTAGTTTACCTATAGTTTCTGATTCCTATTGTAGATTCAATTCCGACGAATGTCTATATTTTAGGTAGTGCTGTTGATTAGATTTCAGTGTTATCCTACAATCTAGTATCGTCGATTAAATTCCGACATTATGTCCTCATAACCATTTAAGAGCAGTACCTACCGGGTATTATTTCCACCGTCCAGCATCGTCGATTAGATCCTGACGCTGTCCTCATATTCATCTAGGAGCAACACCTACCTGATGTTGTTTCCGCTACTTAGTGTCATCAATTAAATTTCAATATTATGTCCTCATATCCACCTAGGAGCAATACCTATCTAGTATTATTTTTACTTTTCAACGTTGTCGATTAGGTTCCGACGTTGTGTCCTTGAACCAATCTAGGAGTAGTGCCTTCCCAATATAGTTTTCATTGTTTAGCATAGTTGAACTAGTTTCGATTTTGTATAAATTACTTGATCTTACTAGGCTTTCATTAGCTTATTGAAGTGTGTTTGAATTAAGTTGATATTGATTATCATTGATTTCGAGATTGTACTAAACAAATCCATTAATTCAAGACTACATAATATATCTCTATTATTAGCACTTGACCCTTTCTATCCAATACTAAAACAAAACCTAAATCCCCTTAAATAAAAATCAAAACATAATACTTAGTGAATTTCGTTGCAGGATCCAAAACCAATGAAACACTCATCATGGCTAAGGTTATTTATTTGTTTTTTTTTTTCCTTTTCTCTCCGTTTTGTATCGTGCGCTAAGAGTATGCCTTGAGACTAAATTGTTCTTGGACTTTTGAAAAAAAAAAAATTAAAATCTTTTGAGAGACGAATAGTTCGATAAGGCTCTTACTACAAAATTTTCCAAATTTCTTTATGTCAACCGATCTTTTATGGGAGGAAGAAGATAACGGAGAGAGTCAGCATGTCTCAAACGGTGCACCTCTCGTTCCCGCACCGCGCCTTCCTCCTCTCCCGCCGCCCCCGCCGGCGGAGAAGCAGCCGCCAAGACGGCGGAGCCCCGCCGCCGCCACCGCCACCGCCTCCTCCCTCCTCCTGCTCCCGCGTCTCTCCTCCCCGCGCCGCCGACCACGAAGACGCCGCCATTCCCAGGTGAACCTCCGGAACCTGCTTCTTCCCTTCCCTTCCCCCCCGCCGCGTTCGTGACGTGCGGTTTTTCTTCGGAAGCAGGTGCGAGGCCCGGCCTCCCATGGTTCTGGTGGAGCGGTACGGCGACGGCACCGCTAAGAGGTTCGTTAGCTGATCGCTCTCCTTCTGTTTTTTCCGAATGTTCTCGATTGCGCTCCGCCGTGGATTTCGTGCGAATGAACGCTGGAATCGAAACTGAGCTCGATGAGTTTCGGCTCGTTAGACCAAATCACGCTCTTTTGCATCGTTCATCATAGTGAATCGATCGCTCTGCGGAGCTCTCTGAGACGTTGCCGAGGAGCGAAATAGAGCCGAGGTTAGGTCGATCGCTCGGGGAAGAAAACGCAATGCCCTTCGAGTTCCCGCCGTTCGCCGCCCGAACTGAAAGTGATGCTGCGGTTTGTTAAGTGGAGGAGGAAAAGAATGTTGTTCTGGATTTAGTTTTTATGTTGTTATGGAAATGATGATCATGTTCTCTGTAAGACATAGTCATAGGCTAAAAAGCTTTGCCGTGGCAAGTTAATGCGGTTCTTGTTTTCCCGACTTTTGCTCGACTCTTCTCGTGTGTGCAGGTATACATTACATGACAACTCGCTGTCGAAAATTTCTCTTGGAAAACACATATCGGACGAAAATGAACTCGAGGGGACGCGTTCTGATGACCTGAAATTAGCATTGCTACCTGATCCCGTAAAAGATTTTATATTCCCCTCTGGCTTTCCAGGTGAGCAGCATCTGTTGTCTGGGTTAAGATTTCGATTGTTGTGGTTTCTGCTTTTGGTGGTTTTTGTGTTTTTTAGTGTTTACTATGTTTCTTTTTTGTATGCTTTCTCGTGTTCCTTGCAGAGTCGGTTTCGGATGATTATTTGCAGTATATGTTGTTACAGTTTCCCACAAATGTCACTGCATGGATTTGTCACGCGCTGGTCACCTCAAGTCTCCTAAAGGCATGTCACTGTCAGCTGTCAAGCCTAATATTCTGCTTTATATTCAATATGTTGTGTTAAATGTGTAGTTTTGGCCATTATCTGGCTCTGTATCAAGGATTTTCGTGCTAGAAAACTTGGAATTCAGTACTTGTCATGCCATGGATTCTGGATAAGAACATCACTAACTTGTAGCATGTTAGTGCAGGCTGTTGGTGTGGGCTCTTTCTCAGGAAGCACTGCTGCTGCTTCTGCTGCTGCCATTAGGTAACATTCTCTCTCTCTCTCTCTCTCTCTCGCGCGCGCCCACGCGACATAGATGCATGCATTGGGATACATGCACACAGACATAGAAAGCATGCAGCAATGAATAGAGACAAGGTTATATGCGCACAGACTAGAAAACCCAGATGCAGGCACATAACTATGTCCTGCTGCTGTATTTGAACACTGCACTCATGCATATATTTGCTTCTCCCGCCGTTAATCTTTTATGTAAGTTATTGTCTATAATCTTCCATTTCCACTTTCATGTGAATCAAATAATCCATTTGTAGGAATGAGCTCTGCTTCTTTATCTGTTAATCAGATGGGTGTCAAAGGATGGCATTGGAGCTGTTGGCCGTTTACTTATTGGTCTGTATATCCTGAATATAGCTTGATGGTTGAATTTGCTTCCACTGTAATTTGCTCTAATAGCTGTTAATTTTCCAGGTGGCCGATTTGGGAACGTCTTTGATGATGATCCAAAACAGTGGCGAATGTATGCAGACTTTATTGGCAGCGCTGGAAGGTATTGGTCACTGTATTGGGCATCAGTTATTTGGATATCAAATCTTAGTTGTAATGAGAAGACACCGTTAAATTTGTGCAGCATCTTTGATTTGACAACTCAACTTTATCCTGCCTATTTCTTACCGCTCGCATCTCTCGGTAATCTTGCCAAGGTAAATAATAAGTTAAGCTTGCTGCAAATTTCTTTCCAAAAGGCATAGGCCTGTCACTAAGCTTTAATTACTCTGCCGTAAATTAGCTTTAATTCCTTTGGTGCACCATTTATTTACATGCTGTGGGCTATCTGAAATGTTCCAGAGTACGTATGGCCAAGATTTGGTGGGACTTGAGATACAAAACTCTTGAGTGTTGATTGTAATAAGCTTTGAATCATACTTTTACATTGACTGAATTTTGGCATGAAACCATAATAATTTTCAAATTCAAAGAGCCTCATGTTTGATTAAAGTTTTCATCTTACATATCAACATATAATGAAACTTATTTAATGAGAAGTTGGGACCATAGATGGGGGAAGGTGAATGGCTTTCAAGGATTGTGTTGCTGAGCCTCTATATGCAGAATGGAAAAAGCCCTTGAAATAAAATTGACCATGAGCTGGGATGCTATCAGTTAAGTGTAAGTTTTAGAGTGAGTTGAATTGGCCATCTTGACATAGATAGCCAAAAGAAAATATCCGTAGCATGAAGAAGACAGTTTGGAAGCAAAAGAGAGATGGATAGAATGATTGGAAAGGAGTAAATTCTGACAAAAATGTTTTTTTCTCTATATTGTATCTTTGTTGAATATCATGCTCTTCAGACTTACATAAGCAACCAAAGCAGACTAAATTTAATTGAAACAGTTAAGTTAAGCGGAAAAAGAAAAGGAAAAGGATGTTGGCTTTTCTTGTTCTTGCTTAGTGGACTCTTGGACGATTCATTATTTTCCTTGCCTTTTTTTGGTGGTGGCGAGGGGCTGGATTCCTAACTTTCATAAAAATCAGAAAAAAATTCAGAGTGCCAACTCAAGTCTGCTCCTTTAAGATTAAATCAACAGTGCATAAATGCATGAGATGATAAAAAAACTGGGCTTCCATGCAGTGGTATGAATAGGTGTATTGGCTCTCCACATGCTTTACCTCGCACTTGGTATTAATTTTGTGAAGGAATTTGATTGCATTTTTCCATCTATATACACATGACTGGACTGCTTCTCCGACTGCTAAAGATTTTCTGCTTATTGCCATATCTAATCTAATTTTTCTTTGTTTGTTGAAACATCATATGAACAGGCTGTTGCGAGAGGGTTAAAAGATCCTTCCTTCCGTGTGATTCAAAACCATTTTGCAATCTCTGGAAATCTGGGTGAAGTAGCAGCCAAGGTACAACTACCACAGTGCTGCTGCAAATGTCAGTGCACATGATAATGCAAATTTGAGATTGTGATCTTGGTGTTTTATTGCCATTCCTTATCTGTTTCATTCTTAAAGCATCTATTCTAATTTTGTCCTCATTTGATGATGGATTTTACACAAATAGCTTATTGACAAGGTTAGGTACACTTAGATTTGATCATTTTATGAAAATGGCATCCGTGGATGCCTAACCCGTGCTAAGATCAGCCTAGCAGGCTGTCACCATCAGACTAGGCAGGCCGGGGGGAGATTTGGATGAACATAACTGATAATTTCTGAGAATCTCAATCTTCTAGTAAACCTTACTTAAGTTGTCTTTTGTGCTTCCTGACAAGTCCAGAATGTACTGAAACCTTATCAAAGCAGCACTGTGCTTTTTCTGGAAGCTTCATAAGCAAGTATCAGTAGTATTGAGCAAATAGTCAATCTGATTTGCATGATATGAAGCACATGTTTCCTGTGGAAATGATTTCATAGTTCACCTAGTAATGCATCTTAAAAAGTATTTAAAAAAGAGCTTTAACCTACTACTTTTATGACACGTTGGATGCATCTTCGATTCTTTTTTTGTTGTCATTGATTGACGTGTGAACAAAGTTTCTTCTGCATTGCTCTGTTGTAGCATGAAAAGCAATGTCACTGCAATTGATCATCATCTATATTACGCTCTATTTGTTTTCTATTCTCCTGAATAATAAGTGTCAATATGGAAGCTGATGCTGGCATAACTAAATAGTAGCTGCTTGTCTAATGAAAGCAGCTAGCTGCGAACTGGCTAGAATCATGCTTGTGAATTTTGTCAGGAAACATTTTAGTCAAAGGAAAGGGCCAGGAACAACCTCGTCTTAGATTGTCTCTTTAATCTTCCATGAAGGCCATCTTCTGCTTTTCCTGATGATTGTAGAATGTTTTCAGGAGGAAGTTTGGGAAGTAGCTGCTCAATTGCTCGGTTTAGCTATAGGGATACTTATTTTGGTAAGTGATCTGCTTTACTAAAAGGTGATGTCCTATTTCTTTAACTTAGGAATGTATTGTACATGAAAGAAACATCAGTTCACATTGATTTGCAATTACCGATGCAGGATACACCTGGTCTTGTTAAATCTTATCAGTCTATAGCATTGACTTGGACGAGCGTGAGACTTTTTCACCTTTGGTTACGCTATCAGTCTCTCTCAGTGTTGAAATTCGATACGGTACGTTCACACCTATCATTGACCATCAAGAGAAAGAAGGCTAGGAATGATAATTCTTTTTGTGTTAGTAAAACACCCTTTTCAAGATTCTATGCTATTCTTCCACTTTTCTCGAAGACCCCGCTTTCTGCTGGTTAGACAGAACTAGACAAAGGAGGATAGTAGTAGGAGGTAGATTGTTACAATCATTGTTTTTCTTAACTGATGATTTAATGCGATCATTTTGGCAGATAAATATCAAGCGTGCTCGAATACTTGTAAAATCACATGTGTCAAGCTCAAAAGTTCCTGGTAAATTTATACATATTTCAGGTTTTTGTGATTCTGATTCTTCTTCAGTTGATCAGTCGTAATGCCTAATTGATTTAGGATGTGATGAATGCAATGCAAGAGAAAATATTCTTGTTTGGCAAAGATTTTTGAAGCCATACATACGTTTTGGTGTGCCATTTGAAGAGATGATAAGAGGTGAGAAGGCTATTTCTCAGGTATGCAGAATTTATGGCCTCATATGGTTAAAGTCTATTTCCTATTACATCAAGTATTGAGGAAACTTTCGGACTCAAGTTCCCTGCCAGGGTCCAGGATTTCATCCTGTCAAACTGGGTTGCATATTTAGGCTGAATAATAATGATTTTTCTTACCTCTTTTGGCTAAAATGAGATGTGACTTTTTTAATTTGAAGAACGCATACAGTATTGTGGGAGTCAGTTTTGTGCTCAAAGAAGTCAGTTTAATTAGTTTATCATTACTTACTACGCTTCTGAAGGGACTTTAGACAGATCAAAAGGTGACTATTGCTCAATCGGCAGTGAATACTGTTTCCTTTATTGAACTTGGATGAGCTTGCCATTAACTTAAAATGATTGTGCAAAAATATTTTCTTGGCCACTTGAAGCAAACTTCTTAATTCCTAATTCTCAAGTTGATTTCTTAAATAAACAAAGCTGCTTATTTGAGCCTAACTTGGTCGGGTTTCACCTGATTAGATTAGTTTGCTGGATGGATGTTTTTCCTCGTTAGAGTCAAGAGTCAATTCTTGATTGAACCAAAAAAAAAAAAAAAAAAAAAAAAAACGAATCAGTTCTTAATTGGCTGGAATAGAAATATGCTAAAACATCCTTTTTGTGCCCTTAGGTAAGTGAACTTTTGAAACTATATGGAAAGGAGGAATACATCCTTAGTGTAAATTCAAGTCATGAAGACTTTGAGATCTTCATTGCATTTAAGGTATGGCTTTTTAACTTAAGCGATGGGGCCAGATATGAGGTAACTCCATGTATGCATTGTTGTTTCTCTAATATAATCTCCTCTAATCAGGTCGGAGCTACAAGTTCATCAGTGTTGCGGGGTCTGTGGCAAGCTAATTGGCTGCATGAGAACTGGGACAATGCAGCCGATGTAAACTATCAGCTGGCTTTGAGCCTTTCCGAGATGGAAAAGAGGTTCGAAGATTTTCTGCAGCAGCTGGATGAAGCTGGTTGGGATAGACATAATATAACTCTGAGGGTTCCGAAGGAAATCTTGATTGATCAGATTTCTGCAATATGACGGATTGAGTCATAACTGTAAATGCTGGTCCAACAGAACAAGCCCTCAAACAAGTCATAACTTTGGAGTCATCAGGCTGGCAATCTATACTCAAGCTGGTTTCTTGGGCTATATGGTCAACAGCCGGAAATTTTGCGGCTCTTGCCTAATCCAAGCTGCTATACGTAGTTTTCGATTCTGACCTTCTATTGCTTGGGAGGAGGAAAGTATTCAGTTGTCTGCATATATAGTTTGGCCTTTTATTAGGATGTTAGTGTCCGTGTCCGACATTATCTGCTTTGACAAGGCAACAAGACAAGGAAAAGAAATACGTCTGACTCGGGGAATATTCATCTCCAAGAGGTCTCTACATGGACGTGATTATAACCGCGTCATCATACTTTTAGCAATCACTTGGCTCGGTGGAATTTGTAAAATCTTCTAAACAGTTGAACTCTGATCATTCGTTCTATACAGTTCTCTATGAAAGCTGATGTGATGTGGTGTCTTTCATTTTGGTGGACAAGTGCTGCAGCGGCGGTCTTCTACTGTTCCCCTTGTAACGGTTGATAAGGCTGTAATATCACATCTAGCACAACTATAATGTAATTATATGAGGGAGTGACCCTCGGGTGATTTGTTTTCATATGCAAGGGTTTTCATTGGCAGGTCACACCAGATGCCTAAGGTTCCCGGTCTCGGGTGAGCCCAACCTTGCTTGATTCGGCGTTCATCCTCAGGGGAATGGCCACGGCGGAGACCCTTGGCTGGGGTTCGGCAGCAGATACTAGTTAACAGCAAAGCAGCAAGAACTTATTCTGAACGCAACAGATGCCAACACTGATGCAAAACTTACAAGTCGGTGCACCTTTCGAATCGAGTTTCAGAGCCGGGGGTTAATTTAAATCGCCGGAAGTTGGTGGCTCTTTAATGGAAGATACGCCTTTGGTCTTTCTTTTTAAGGTCTTCCGGTTTCAGCTATTGCACTTAAATTCCTAAGTAGCTAAGACCGCAATACATCCATCGTGCTTCAAATTTTATTAATTTCATGTGATGACAGCCAACTTCGCATTCTGCGGCGACCGTGATTTCAACCCAAACTTAATGAGTGATGATGACCTAACAATAGCAACACTATAGCTAGCCACCTTATGGCCATCCTATCTCCTTGTCCTGACTCCTCACCGGGCTAAAAGGAAGTCAGGAGTGGAACGAGGCGCCGATCCCGCCTCATTTATATGGCCATCATCACGCTCATCCGACAACGCTCCTAAGCAATGAGATGTACTCTCATCCCTATCCCGACAGCCGCCGCGACCTCGAGAATTGGAATCATAGAAAAACCCGCGCCAACGAAAGCAAAGTTCTTCCCCCTTTCCCTTTTTGAGAAGACAGAAGGGGCAAATTCCCCTTACAAAAGGGACCTACAATCTCCTCATCTCCAATGCCCACTAGGTCAAAAGACAATGCCAATTTCACATAATTAATTGCACACCGCATTTCTTCTAATGACCCTCTCCCCCCTCCTTTTTTTCTCTTCTCGTTTGCATAAAGAACACGCCAAATCAATGAAGTGGCGAGTGCGCAAGGAATACTTCATTTCTTGTATGGCGTGCTAACTAAACTACATAAACCCAAATTATAATTTTTCTAAAATCATCCGAGAATTAATGATATAATAATTCATAGCCCAATCGCCAAATTTTTATGGTGGTAGTAGTTGCTTGGCAGTTTGCTCTAACTCGATATTCTTCCAAAAGCTTCCATGCTCAGATAGGGCATTTGGATAGTGACACGCGTCCAAGGATAAGAATTCTGCAACATTTCATGCTATTTCCAAAGTATTTCAATGTAATCGAGAATTTTTTTTTTTTTTTTTTTTTTTTGGTTAATAGTAAAAGGGTCAAGTTTTTGCGTCGTGTCGTTCCGACATGAATGCAACTAGAACCTATTTACCGGACAATTCTCGATTTCCCAAACTTGGATCTAGAACATGTGGATGGTCGTCGAGCATCGTCCGCGAAATTTCTTTCTTCTTCTTCGTTTTTTGTCGTTTGATGAAATAAAAGCTAAAGGAAAACAGTGTTAAGTACTTAATCCGGATAATCCCACATTTTCTTTTCTCTTTAATAATTTTAGCGGATAGGGAGTGTGTCGGTCCTGCAAGCAAATGGTTGCTTCACACAACACGAATGAATCCAAAGTGGTTCTCCTTGTTTCCTCGTCCTCTTCTTCGGTTGGTTGGGATGTCCTTGTCACCAGAGAAATAATTATACGAAAAAGCAGCAATACAAATAAAGAATTGGGTATTATAATCTGCTTTTGATTGCACGAATTAGATTCCCAAATTCCGCATCTTAATATTGTGTATTTGGTCTTATTGTTGGAATATTTAAAAAAATGTGCTCGGGCAATGAGTTACTTGAGGGGTCAAACAAAGATTCCGTGCTGAAAAACAGATTCCGTGAGATGCACAAGAACTTTTTTTCTGGATGGAATCGTAAGAGTCGTTCCGCATATACAGGATCCAAATTGGAAAAAAAAAATGAAATTATTAATAAAAATTAGGAAAAATTATACAAAATTCCCATAGACTTTGAAGGTAGTACAATTCGCACCGAACTTTCAACTATCGGACAATATCCTCTTAGCTCTCTCATTTTTTGTTGCAACGTTGGCTCTGTTATTTGCTCCGTTGACGAGTGAATGCACATGACTTTTAAAGGGTAAGAAAATATTTTCTTCTCATTTTTTGCAGAAATATTTTCTTAACTTTTAATTTCCATAAAATGGAAAGATATACAACATTGTAGAAAACTAAATGAACTGAAATACTACGAATTGAAAGAAATACATGTTAACAGAGATTTTGTTAAAATTTGATACATATAGCAAATTTAATAGAAATAAAAGGATATTTTGAGAAAGAAATAAACACAAATTAAATAAAAAGGGAAAATGCCTCAATTACAGGTCAATGACAAAAACAGATTACTTAATCTGCATATTTAGAGGGTTAATTAATGTATTATACTCGATTAAAAGAAATATTTCAGAAAAAATTATAAAAGGAAATGATATCCTCAGTTCATAAAAAAAAATGATTAATAGAAATCTAAGGTGCTATTTTTTTTATAAGTTTATAAATCGGATTTTTCATTAATTGACCGTTCAAAAGTACATAATTTCTTATTCATTTTTGTAATTTGACATTTTTGTTATTGAGGCATTTTACATTTTACTCAATTTTTTCCTTAAAGTATCGTTTAGTTCTATTAATAATTTTATTCTTCACAATTATTTATGGACTAATTTTTTGACATTATTATTTTATTTTATTTTCTCTCCATTTTTATTATTTTTCATTTTAAGCAAATCAATGGAAAAAGAGAGATTTCCTTTTTTTTTAAAAATGAAAATACACTTTTCCTCTTGAAAAGTCGTGTGAATTGCAAATGCTAACAGAACATATAACTAAGGGTTAATAGTTGTCACAAAACGAAAGCTCGGGGGTAATGTATAATCGTCAAAAGTTTAAGGGGCAAACGTGTACTGCTTCCAAAGTATATGGGAGTTTTGTGTAATTTTCTCCAAGAAGTATTAAGTGTGATGATTATTAGATTAAATTACATCGACACCCACTCGATTTTGTCAAAATTACTCGAACTCCTGGTTGGTCCATGAAAAGTTGACTTTGAATTTACAAAACTCCACGTCACCAAGGAAGAGACACGCAAGCAATCGGGGTCCAACTTAAGTGACCGACCCGCTAGATCAGAAATACACAAAATTCATGATGTCTAAAAAACCAGTTGTGTCTTTCCCCTTTCAAAACACCATTGTTCTTGTTCTTCTTCAACCCTGAATGTCTAAACTCTAACTTATACATCCTCTTATTTCATGGTCTAGCGCGATTCAACTCATGATTGGATCTCAATCGACCTTGTTCGAATTGAGTATGTTAAATTGTACATACTTCAAATCTAGTCAAAATCAAGTCAAGCTCAAGTGTACTCTATGGGGCTTGCGTTAAGTTTCAAGCTTCGAATTGATAATTCTAGTTAAGCTAGAATTCAGCACTATATCAACTCGACTCAATTTGATTGCATCCCTAGGTGTAAAGCTATATGACCTACAATAACAATTAACTCCTAAGTATATTTGGTTTTGTCTGTTAACTTACAAAATTTTTATTGCCACATCATTTAAAATCCTATTTAATTTCCTCCAAAATTGTTTAACGTCTTTGACTTGCTTTGGTTACCTTGTGCCTTTTGAACTATAGTTCAATGCATACAATAATCTATAGTGTCATGTTAAGGATTTTGTTAATGAGTATTTTAGAGATACTTCATTTAAAACTCCTTCAAGAAAATATTATAATTTTCAATTTACCGACTCTCATGTCACGTGTAATCACTTATTAAAAATCATAATATTTTTCTTGTTAAGTATATTTAGCAAATGTTATGAGATACTCGTTAACAATATATTTACCTCAACTGATTGTACATGAGAACTCATGGTATGAACAGATGGCTTTTATTTGGTGACATGGAATTTTGGGAAATCGTAACTAATTGTTTATGTTCTTGCTATACTTTGAAGAACATAATCATGACCGTTCAGCACTTTATTAATCTTTTGAAACCGAGAGGGTCTTTGACGAGGGCGTAGAGTGCAATTTCGAAAACGTAAGGGGGGCGTCCGAGTAATTCTGTCAAACTTCGAGAGGATGCCCAAGTAAATTTCGGCCAATCATTGAAAATACGCCATAAACCAGTGCTTACGTGCAATCGCACTCGACCTGTAATTAAGCGAATGTCGATATCTTTGAACTCACTCCTCTTCCAATCTTTTTGTGCGCTTTAAATTTCGTCGTTTTCCGGCACTTAAACTAAAGTGACCCCACATCAATCTATCTACAATTGTGAAAATAAAAAAAATAAAAAAAAATCTATCTCCAATTTAAAAAGAGAGAGAGAGAGAGTAGTCGAGGGGTGCTGTATCTAAGTATTTATTGCGCGGTTGACAAGATTGATGTGATGTGATCGACCGCTCACTTTTACTTGAGTGATATATTTGTCGTCCTGGGGGGGCGGTGCCTAATTTTGAAAGGATAAATGCTCCAGGAGTTTTAAAATTTATAATGAAAATATAATTAAATTTTAAAATTTATGAAACATATAATCAAATCATAAAATTTATTAAACTAGTGCAATTCAGTCATTGGCTCGTTACATTAACTTCATTCATTTTAACTGACGAAAAATTACGGCATGAGTCTTTTAATACTTTTTCTTTATTACATAATGATGATGTGACTAAAATGATATTATTTTGATTAAAATCTTCTTTTTGAAACATCTCATTTAAATCAAAATAACAAAAAAGTTAAATAAAAAAAGCTTAATATCCCGAAAAACCCCAAATCGATACCATCATGACAAATTTACTCAAAACTAATTTTTTTACCATAAAAAATCTTAAACCGTACACCTTTAACAAATTTATTCTAAACTATTATACTTGTGACAAACTCATCCTATAATGGTTTCCATTAACACGTAACAGTTGATTAGTGTACAAATTTGTGATTTTACTCTCCATTTGTCACATTGTGATTTTTTGTAGTATTAATCAAATTTTACGGAAGGTATATTTGTCACAAATGTACTAATTTAGGGTTTTTTGCGATTGAATAAATTAGTTTTGGGTAAATTTGTCATAAGTATACTAGTTTTTGGTTTTTTATGACCAATTGGGGTAAATTTGTAAAGATGTAGCGGTTTGGGATTTTTCGTGATCAAAATATTAATTTGAAGTAAATTTATTAGATATGTACTAGTTGGGGATTTTTCGGGGTATTGACAAAAAAAAAAATGGAGAACCATACAGTCGAAGTTGCAAGCCTTCATTATCACCATCCCACCTTTGTTGGGCCTTTTCGGCAATGGTGAGGCAAGGATGGCAAGGGCTTGCAACCCTAGCCATTTGCTTTCTCCAACTTTTTATGAAATTAAATTATTTTTATTTAATTTAAAATTTTTTTATGTAAAATCAAATTTGAATGAAAACGATGTTTTAGTTAGGTAAGAGAGAGAAAGTATTAAAAAAAAAAAGCCATATCATCATTTTTCTTTAATCAAGATAGACAAAGCTAATGAAAAGACCCATTTGTATTAATTTGATAATTTTTAGGACTTAATTGCACATTTTACAATTTTTAGGACTTTAATTTACTTATCCCTTTTTGGAATCACTCGTTTCAATTTTACTACACCCTATCATATCATACAACTATCACAGGAAATATCTTTTCATCATTGTGGGCCTGGCAATTCCCTATGCTCAGTTAAAGGGTGTCGGACCAACGCATGCACAAGTGGTCGGTCGAGCAAAACAAAGCTATATGGGTGTCGCATTGCTTTATAGGCACCGATGAGGGTGTTGTGATCCTCTCATTGGTAATGCAACCACTACCGGTCATCTCTTTCTTATCCCTTTTGATATGTGCGTATTTGACCCCAGGCCTTAGACCTAGAGATCAGATTCGTCCAACCTCTTTCCCAATTTTGCTTTAAAAAAAAACAAAGGTAAAATAAAGAACTTGAATAAGGAATGAACCATCTCGCTAAGAACATACTAACAACAACAACAATAAAAATGCAAGTTGATGTCTTTCGACAAAATGCCTAATTATTTTTTAATTGGAGTACGAGAAGATTCTCTTTATTTTTTTGGCATTTGGAAATTTGTGGTACGAAATGGAGATCAAAATTGGCATTCGCAAACAAGAAGCTGTAGGGTGCAAAGTACAATCACAAGTCGCGTGATGTGGTTGGCGATTCCTTTTTGCCTTCCTCTGTTTTATTAATGGCGACACAAGTGGCCCACTTCTTTTGTCTCATTATCAATGATATTCCGGAATTTTGTTTTTGGTACAATTAGATTCCTCACCTTCTCGAAATAGTTCAATTTGGTCCTTATGGAGTATCTCCCTCTCTTTCAATTTATTCATGTAAGGTGTCGATTTTCAAACTCCAATGATTATCATATTGCCTTTGGGAGAGAATACCAAAAATACACTTCACTTTTGACCAAATAACCACTTACATATCCCTATTCTAACGTACACCTATCTTATATAACTTAAAGTAAAGCCTAATATTGGAAAGAATAAATTATCCTTCCTCACCAACTCATTTTAGTATCTCACTTGAGGCCGGAGTGGCTTGGTTTCTTGTTTGGTTCCAGTGTTCTAGGCTGGTATGAGAATTGAGGATCTAGGGATAGATGATAGAATAAAATGACATTTTCGCAAATGAGGATGCAAGGCTAATTGATGTGAAGGTACATGATGTTTGTAAAAGGTCAAATGTAAAAATCGATAGAAAAAAATGACATTTTCGCAAAGGAGGATGCAATGTTGATTGATGTGAAAAGGTACACAATGTTTATAAAGGTCAAATGTGAAACTCGAGTGTGTATTCAGTATTTTAGATTGCAGAGATATGTTGGGAGTACATGATAGTGAACCTAAAGCCGAACCCATATATTCAGTTGGATATATCTTCACTCAAAAATTTAAATCTAGTGGGTTATGGGCTATTAGAATATATTAAATGCTCCACATCACACTAATTATCTAATGTGGGATTTTTCTAACATAACTCACACGTATATCTCAATAATCTCTCATAGTATGAGCTCAATGTTAGGTTTGCTTCCCTTAAATTTAGGTATCATTTTTTTGCCAACATAACTCAACTTAAATCTCCATCAACATCCACTTTCATCCATGATCTCTTTCTCTAAATTGAATCAAAAAGGTTGTAATTGGACCACATTACTAACCACAATGCCACCTTCACCCATGTCTCTTTTGCCATAATTAACATTGGTGACCAAAATTTATGCACAAAATTAACGTGTCAAAAGAGGATGTGATCTTGAGGAAGTTTCTTGCATCGGAATATCCCGTAGACATGTGAACTGAGTTCATTCTTCTAGACAATTTCAAGCTCAACTTGAGCTTGATAGACTGTCTATGATGGTTAAGCATCCATCATGGCATTGGGAGAGTTGAGATAGATAATAAGCATTATGAATCGGCTCAAGTGTCAAGTCAATGCGAAAATTGTCCAACTCTAATATCAGATAGAGCAGAGCAAATAAGATGATTGTCATATTTTCTTTCTATGAGTTTTTTGAATGAGTTCTCCGTGAGAGGTTATGAGATAATACATGTGATTTTACCCTTGCCTTGGTCCGGAGCTGCATCGCCGGTTCTACTATCTCCTATGGTCTCTCTCGAGACAAGGTAAGCCTTTGACTTATTCTAAGTGTAAGAAATACTAAAACCTATAAGCAATTTGATTAATGAATTATATGTTGCCAACTCTTTCCATAGAGTAGTTTTGATCATTGGATTGGATCATGTAAATTTGTTGTGCTCTTTATTGTTCCTCATTTATATTTATGGTGAATTCGCGTCGATTTAATTGTAGTTTTCACGTTAAATTTATAACAAAGTATGTAAATGGTCATTTGAGTGAAATAAAATGTACTTTTTTCGGTGATTTTTCCTTACCTTTTTAAACTAAAGTGAGTGATGCGTGCGATTTGCTGGGCATTTAGCGGCTACATAAGTTGCTTCCGTGTCCATAGTACCGGTTGCTAGGGAAGTCAAATTTTAGTAGGCAGAGTTTGAACAGTAATCTTTTTTTTTGGGGGAAAAAGTACAAATATGGATAGAAATCAGATAAAATTTATATTTTTCCTATTATCTGTTAAATTTGCGTTAGGAGCAAAGCTATCCCGTAGGCTCGTCTCCCTAGCCGGAGACCACCAAAGACAATTTTTCAAAAAGTCAATGATTTTCACCCACTGTGGCCCGCACAGATTAGGATGGGCAGTTTCCGGATCAATTCGGTTTTTAAGGTAGCGAATGGTAACGCTCCTGTTTCTCCCAATTTATGTTTTTTTGTTCCCTGAAACAAAAAAAGAACAGAAATCTGTTTGGTAAAACATTTGTTTCCGAGAACAATTTCTCAATTTTTTGTTCCGTTTTGTTCCCGGAACAGTTTTGAGAAGCAAAAAAAAGTTGCTTCTTGTTTCCGGAACAATTTCTAGAAGTAAGCTGATTTCCTTTTTTAATTTTATTTTCTTGCTGCGACCACCATCAACCGCTCAGAGCCACCGCCCACCGCCACATGCCGATCAATCGCCGCCGCCACGGTCGTTGGTCACTAGCCGCCGTCGTCGGTCCATTCGTCATTGCCGGGCCGGGGCGGCAATCCGTAGGCAAAAATAAAAAATGAATAAATACAAAAAAGAAATTTTTGCATTACCAAACACATTTCTATTCTTTTTATATTCCATGAGTACAAATTTTGTGTCGTTTCTTAAACGGGTTCTTTTACTCAAAAAATTGTTCCCAGAAGCAAAAATAGAAAATAATTATTTTTGAAAAAAAAAAAACTTTCCCGGGAACGAAGCTTTGTCATGCGCAGAGGCTGCATGGAAACATTTTCATTCTTTTTTTTACAGAAATGAAAAAAAGTGTTTATGTTCCCCGGAACAATTTTTAAATAAAAAAACACGTTTGGTAAACTTGTTAGGGAATAAAAATTGAATATAAACACGTTTGATAAATTTTATTTTTTTTTGTTTCTTTTAATTTTTAAATATTTTTATTTTATTTTTCATTTTTTCCTTTCATTTTTATTTTTTATTTTTTCGGCCAGAGCCTCACCCAGCCATGGCGAGGCCGAGCCTCGTTGTGGTTGGGCAAGGCTCGGCCTCGCTGAGGGCCCGGCAATGCTCCGCGAGGTCGCCAACCCTCGATGGCGTCGCCGGCCCCCTCGATGGTCGGTCGCCATGGCCATGGCCGAGGATGGCGACCGGTCAAAGAAAAAAAAAAAAAAAAGAAGAAAAAAAAGAAGAAAAGAGAAGAGAGAGAGGAAAAAAACATTTCTTCAAAATCTTTTAGCAAACAAAACAACTTTTTTTTTCGTTTTATTTACATTCTTTTTGTGTTTCAAAAACAAAAAAAAAAAAAAAAGTGTTTAGAAATAGAAATAAAGAACAAAAACATGCAGGCCCTAAATGGAACTTACTCTAGAATCTAAAACTTATCTTGCCTACTTAGAAATCTAAAATCTACCGTCTCAATTGGTCATAGGGAATTTACTTAAAAATTAGCCAATTTCTTTTTTCTTTCCTTTTTTTTATTTATTTCTAGCTAAGGAAGGAAGGACGCAAATACATCAACACAAATCCTCCATATGTCAATGACAATAATTAATAAACTTGACCATATAAAAATAAATAATAAAAAATTCAAAACACATAATCATGCTTATCCAGTAATAAGAATCGAATTGCACAACACATATTCCATTTTATTTTTTTTGAATCGATAATCACGGAAACGCCCGATTCCTATGACCAATTCAGTTCGGTTGCCAAATTTTACCCTGAAGTCATGCTTACCCTTAGTGTAGACCCCTTCTCTCTCTCTCTCTCTCTCTACCTCCTCGGTTTCTGCTGGGTTTAAACTAATTGACAATATAAATGTAAGTGCTGGTGAGAGCTGAGCGGCACTGTTACGTGCGAACCAAGCGAAAGCCAAGTTACCCCTACCCTCTCTCTCTCTCTCTCTCTCTTCCCCTGTCCGAAACGCCACTCCCTCTCTGCTCTGACACACCTCTCCTCCCCGCACGAACTCTACAGAGAGAGAGAGAACTCTAGAGAGAGAGAGAGAGAGAGAGAGAGAGAGAGGGGGGGTGTCTCCTCTTTCGTCCAAGTGGGTCGGCTCCGAGCTCGCGCGGGGCTGGTTCGGCGGCGTTTTCTTGTTCCGTCGTCGGCGGGGGCGGCGGCGGCGGCGGCGGCGGCGGGGGCGTTCGTTCTTCTCTTTGTGGGTCGTGCCGTGCCGGGGGCCAGCGCTGCTAGACCGCTCGCTCGCGGGGGTGTCGTCTCTCTCTTTTGCGGTCGTTGGATGGGAATTTGCGGGAGAGGAGGCGGGAGAGAGACATGCGGAAATCGTTCAAGGACTCCCTCAAGTCGCTCGAAGCCGACATTCACTTCGCCAATACTCTGTAAACCCGCTTTCTTCTTGTAGTCCGCTATATATTTCTATCTGGGGATCTTTCTTGTTTTTTGTTTCTTTTTTGGAAATCTTTTTTTGTTGTGAATTTTTTTGTTTTTATTTTTTTGGGTTCTCTGTTCTTGATTTGCGCGACCGGCTGAGCAAGATTTCGGCGTTGATGCCGGTAGATGTTGTGTTTGTCGTAGATTCTTGAATTTGGAGGTGAAAGCTTGTACTGTGTTCTGTAATCTCTTTTCTTCCGCATCGCAGCATATTTCAGTTCCCATTCAGATGCTGAGACTTCTTGTTCATTTAAGAAGGGACTGTGCGTGAATTGTCTACATGGGCTCTGCAGCGAAACAGATCTTGATGACCACTCAACGTGTGATGTGCCATACCCCTTGTCCTTCCTCCCTCCCTGCGAATTGAGCTCGTTCGGCCTTGTTATCTGTTCAGTTACTCCATGACCAACTTACCCTTTTGCCTTGTGTTTAACTTTTGCTGCGGTGTTTTTTCTTGGATTGATCCAACATGGTGTATGAGTGAATCTATTGAGAATATTGTCTCTGCCATCGCACCGAGCCTGACGAATTCAGCAGCTAACTGGTTCTGCTTTTTGTTTGGACATCAGAGCTTCGGATTACCCTAGGGAATACGATGGTGCCTGTCTTCAGATGAGATTATCCTGTAGCCCAGCTGCTCGCTTTTTGCTGTTTCTTGTTCAGTGGACTGACTGCCACCTCGCCGGTACCTTAGGATTGCTCAGGATTCTCATTTACAAGGTAGACTACACTTCCTTGCTTTCTTTTGTTCTTTAATGACATAGTGGTTCTCTCCTTGTGCCAAATTTTGGAATGGACTTAAAGAAAGCATCTCTTCTGTTCAAGGATGTGCTGATTTGATGGTAATTATTGCAGGCTTATGTAGATGGCAAGACCACCGTGTCTATTCATGAAAGAAAAGCTAGCATTAAAGAGTTCTATGGTTAGTGGAATGAAGTTCTGGCTCTTCCCTTCACTGTTGATGCCTCTTCTAAGTCCTATCAGAATTTCATAAATACTATCCCAAAGAATATTTCACCTGAATCCTACATCAACCTTTGCTTTTCATGAGTAGGTGTGATATTTCCCTCTCTCCTGCAACTTCATGGAGGAATATCTGACGTGGAAGAGAGGAAGCAAAAAGAAGTGTGTGCTGCCAAGTACAAAAGAAAAGATGAACTTAACAAGGGAAAGCTATCTGAAATTGATATTGAGAGGGAAGAGGAATGTGGCATTTGCATGGAGATGAGCAGCAAGATTGTACTGCCACATTGCAATCATTCTATGTGCATGAAGTGTTACCGTAATTGGTGAGTTGTTTCATGTTAAAAGAGAAATATCTGTGCGTTTCTACATCCTGGTGCATGGACACTATGACAGTTTGGAGTCTGTGCGATTTAGACCTGCTCAGAAAATTTATGCTTGAATGTGCACATCCCCTGTATTAGAGAACAACCACTCACTGAAATTAGAAAGACATTTAGCCACATGTATTCAGCACTAGTCTCTCGAACAGTAGAATAATCACGCAAGGGATACTTTGCCGTGTCAGTGTGTAAGATCAATTTTGAAATCTAGGTCTGATTACTCTATCATCTTGAATATTGCAAATAAAAGTTGGACATAAAAATGTTGAGTCGTGCTGGTAGTGCTTGATGGGTCATGTCATTTGCTTGATTTAAACTGAAGATCCAATTCCATTGATGTATGTTTCATCTGCTCGGTTGCTTCAGGCGCGCCAGGTCTCAGTCCTGCCCATTCTGCCGAGACAGTCTCAAGAGAGTAGACTCTGGTGACCTGTGGATATATATGAGCGGCCTCGAGATCATTGACCTGAACTCCATCGCCAGAGAGAACATGAAGAGACTGGTTATGTACGTACAGAAGCTTCCTCTTGTAGTCCCGGATCCTGTTCATGTCTCCTACGATCCTCATTTCTAATGATTTTTCCGGTGGAGGTCGTACTTGGACATAGATTGTGTTTGTAGATAATACATCGTTGTGCATATGTTTATTCATCACATTGCTAGTTGCTACCCATTTAGAATTGTATATAAATGTGTGATCAATATAACTTGGTGTATGAATATTCATATTCTTTTACATGGAAGCTAAAAAGCCCAGAGAGGCTTCTTTAGTGCGCTCAGATGATAATAATTTTCAACTCAAAATGAGGAATGTTCAGGTGGCGTAATCATAGCTTTCTGTTCTCTTCGAGAGAATCTTCCAAAATTCAGGAGCAGAGATCTTTAACTTGGAGGGTTTTGAGCTGTTTCCTTTGCGCATCAGGAAAATTCCATTAAGGTTGAAATTCGTTCCAAGTCTTTTCATACAATTCTGTTGATGAAGCATTATCAATGCATCTCATTCTCTACTTTCTTAAAGAAAGATCAGGAGCGAACACCCTGCGATCTTGACCATGCATTAAAAATGATCTCAGCCGCTTAACATGAGAGAGAGAGAGAGAGAGAGAGAGAGAGAGAGAGAGAGAGGGTCCCGTTCCAGTAATTAACGTTAGCAATAACCAAAGAAACTCACAAAAGATGATCTTCCTCCCACATCATTAAATAACGATCTGTATAAACATATATCAGGAGTCACAAAGAATAATAGGTTTCTATAAACATCGTAGTACTCTGTTTTCATGCGAGTCTTGTTAAACGTGGCCTCGTACTGAACACTCGGAAGTGTGTATTGTGCATCCAAGGATCCCGACCAGACTGACAGCCTTCGTTATCGGAGTCGAGTTGCTTCAACCAGAAAAGCACTACTCTACGATACAAAGAGCAGAAAATAGAAGAGCAAAATTTGCCAGCTCTTGCACGTGCATGGTCATGAAACTAGCCAACCAAGCCTTGTAAGCAACAAAATGCTAGACCATAAACGGCGGAGACATAAGATAGATTATGTTACTTGGGTAACAACAACAAGCACTTTCTGTGGACCAGAACATGTTATACAACAAGCCATAGGAATCTGGCCAAAGCCAAAAAAAACAAAAAACAGAATTTAGACTCAGGAACCAGAAGTGCCATATGCGAGCTCTCAAAGCATCGTATACCTACAGTCCAGAATTGTCCACAAGATGACCTATTCGACCAGGGAGTTCCACAACATCCTTCTTCAGTCCTCATCGTCGTCGTCATCATCGTCTTCCTCCTCTTCTTCCTCATCCTCCTGAGCCTCCTACAGCCCAAAACAAATACATAGGGGTGGATCAATCCACGGCCAATGCAAGAGACAAGATGCATCATTCTATGCTAATGCCTGCGATATTATCTATTTATTGTACATCCTGTTTTGGAGGCATTGTAATCATGTAAAAGCAATATGAGCTCTAAAACAGTTTCATGATGGACCAAAAACTATCCCCAAAATTTTCAGCTGTGCAGTTTAAAGTTTCTTCCCCCTCAAGTGCAATGGTCACATCTCTCTCTTGACATTTTTTTCTCTGGTGTGGCATTCCTTGCCTAGTACTAATATATGGAAAGGCACCAACTAGTAGTGAAAAGGCAACTTTCAAATATGCTGTGGTCATGCCAACGGCGTAAGGACAGTCACGAGCAAAGTTTCACTCCCAATAGGAAAGACGGAAAGATGATCACTTAATCATCTCCAAAACCATGCCATGATGATATCTAGGAACAAAAATAATGCTGGAAATCATAACCACAAATTAAAAGATACCTCTGCACTAGCTTCATCTTCATCATTGACTTCGGATTTGGACCTCTCTGATTCCTCATCACCATCTTCATCCACGCTCTCCTATCACCATGAGTAAATAAAGGTGTTTAATAGCCAGCAAAATGCCAACAGAAAAACTTGTTGCTATTCAGATAACTGTAAGATGGTTTACCTGCTTCTTGTTGTAGGCGTTCATCAGCTTTTCATACTCGGTCTTCTTCTTTGCAGCCTTGGCTTCATATGGGGCTTTTTCCTTTAAAAGATGCAAGAAGATTGCAATCAGAAACTTGAAAGCATCTAAATATAGACCAAATTCTTAAAGGCGAAAGGCCAAAAACCCCTGCCAAGATAAAGACAGGCCATGAATTGTTGGAGCCAAAAGCTCTTTGAAACAAGCAATGTTGGTGCTAAATTGTAGCACCTAATGCTACAATGCCACCTCCCAAGACTGCAACACATTTATTATCAGCAAACATCCCGCCAACATCAAGTGTTAATACAGGCATCTGGAAAATGTCATGCTTACCGCCTGAGACATGGATTTCCACTTCTCTCCTCCAGCTTTCCCAACCTTCATTAAAACATTTCAGTTAACAAATCAATTTCATCAATATTTCACACCAAATGGATGGAAGACAATACATAGTGAGAGATTATGTTCTTACAGCTGATACAGCCTTTATGTTAGGATTCTCCTTCTTGAAAGTTTTCCTAAACTCCTCTCTGTAGCAACACAAGATTAATAAGAGCTACATAAAAACCCACCCACCCACATGCACAGATAAAAACAAACCCAAAAAGGAGGAGGACAAGAAGATACACACAGAAACACAAAGAAAGCACTGGGAGGCCTCTTTGGTTTATTAGGGTCTTTCTTGGCCCGTTTATCCTTCTTGACTTTCCGCTTGGTTTCAGGCCTAGCTGCTGCCTTTCTCTTTCCAACCATTCTGAACATAACAGAGAAACATAGGCTATCAGTACCCCCACTAAACACATTCATGCAACTGCTCTATACGACATTACATACTAGAGTAGGCTAAGTGAGGCGGTTGCCTCGATGAGGCCAGCCACTGAAGTGCTCTATGATCTTACTACAGGAATTGATCAGACACGGTATAAGTTTTCGAATTGAAAGCAGCAACAGCATAACCTGTCATCAGCAGGCTTCAAGGCTTCCCTTGAGCTCCTGGCCGGGCCCTTGCCCTTCGTAGTCTTCATTACCAAGTTACAAGTTCTTCCTCGTCCAAAACTACAAGATCAAAAGCCAAAAAAAAAAAGAAACAACTCAGGACACAAAATACCACTTTCAGACAGGAATTTAGGCAGACCCCATATGAACAAAATCAAAAAATTTTCGAATTTCACTTTGATAAGCAATCCAGCAGAAGTAGCAGGCCACTGGAATTGGCAAAGCACAAGTACAAGGAAGCGAAAAAACACACGATTTTTTTCAGCCAGCAAAAATCAAGAAAACCCATTTAATGCAAGGGAAAAGAAACTGCAAGCTCAAGGTTCTGCATCAATCCAAAAAGGGTAGCAATTCTTGCACAATCGGCAATTTCCAAGACCCGATTCTTCATATTCCAACCTTACCTACGAGCAACAGATTGACAGTCCGACAAGCATCATCAACCCACGGCGATTCACACGACAGTACCCAATAACTAATCAAACCAAACCAACTAGTCCCTCCTACAAATTCTTCGAAATTCTTTTTCTCAACAGTGACAGAGAAAAAAAGAACCAAACAAAAGATACAGTCTTGAAATCGAACCAACGAAGAGAGGAAATCGAATTTTACCTTCAAGAAACGGAGCCGGGGAGGCGACAACTTTCGAGGGGAGAGAAATCGGGGCGTGAACGAGAGGAATCAAGCGGGGAATATCATCTTTTCGTGGGGATCGAACGTGAACAGGGGAAGGAGAAAGAGTGAAAAAAAAAACAGGGGGGAGAGAGAGAGAGAGGGTTGAGAAGCTGATGATGTTGCGCGAAGGAAAAGAAGGGTCTAACCAAAAGGGGGCGACCGGGAGCAGCCGGTGACCCACGGCAGGTTGCCGCCAGCCCATGACCGGGAGCCCTGAGTGGGGAGGAATCAAAAAAGACAGCGCTTTAACCGACAATAGCCGGTCTCGGGGTTCGAGAAAGGGGGGGGCATCGTCTCTCCTCAATGATCGCTTTCGCTTGGTGTTGGCATTTAGGCCTTTCGAGGAGGAGGAGAAGGTGAGGGAGAAATTGCCTAAATTTTTTTTTTTTTTTTTTTTTAAGTTTTGATAATTGCACAGGTAGAGATAGTGAGAGAGAGAGATATTTTCATTAGTTATCCCCATCCCCAACTCACATGTGGTGAGTCTGGTGACCAATGGAGAGATATTTTGTGGACGCTCCCATAGGGCGACAAGTGTCGGGCTCGGCTCTCGAGCCGATGGGCTCGACCCGAGGCGAGTCCAATGGCGTCGGATTTTATAAGCCCGACGCCAACTCCCCGCCATTGGCAACCCAAAATGCTCGATAGAAATTTGCCAATAGCTTGGATAAGAAGATAAAGATCAATGATAGGTTTAATATGTCTGATTCGACACGATCTTACTTTTCAACGATGCTGTCATTGGCCCCGTTAGCTATCACGATTGTGGTGGTCACCAAAGTTCTCTTTCACGACAAAAGGCAACCACTTGATAATGATCTTGATCCATTAAGATGATCGTTGCGATAGACAGAGCTATCACGTAATAAGATAAGTTTCCTTTTATTTAATAAAGAGAGAAATATATCATTATTCAAATATTTTATTATCAATCAAATCATATCCTATTTGCTCATCATAAAGTGACTTCACACGGGTTGCCACTTGCAATGCTAAATCGTTTAATTAGTTAAATTATGTTATAAACCTTCTTCAAAATGTGAAATCAAGTCCTTTCAATAAAAGGTACTTAAAATTCTCAAGGTATTGCTCAAAAATTGCAAATGTGACAATCTTAAATTGCGTTTCCAACATCATTTTTGGATTTAATTGCTTTTGCCAATAAAAAGGTGGAGGACTTAATTGCACATTTAAGTAAATATTTTAGAATTTAAGTGAACCAATTGAAAAGTTTAGTGCCCGGTTGCATTTTGTACATAAAGTTTGGAGTTATGGTACAATTTTCCTAAGTTATCATATTTCTCATGATTCTACACGATTGAATTGAAGCATATAATCTTTAATTTGATGAGTAATTGGTAGTAATTAGGTTATTAAAACAAGTAACGTCAATCTCATACAAGATTCCGTTTTTTGTAAAAAATAAATGATTTGAAAGATAGTTTCCTAAAAATAATTATTACATCTTTTACAAAAATGAATGAATGAAAAATATTTTCAATGTCCATAATATTTGGAGATAAACCATTAAGATTAAGGATAATCAAAATATTTTTATTGATTAATTATTTTAAGTGATATAAATAATTATTTTTAGAAAAATATTTTTAAAACAATCATTTTTCGCGAAATAAATAAAACTTAAGTTGAGAAAAAAAATGAGAAGTTACGCATAGCACCAACAAATAGACTACTTTCCGGCAATGAACAAACTAACAAATAGTTAAGTAGGAGTTCAATTTAAGAACTTAATTTTAGGTTGTCAATGAAATAAGGTAATAATTCTGTCGACAGGAGAATAAAAAGATTTCAATTTGCAATATCAAGATTTTGCCATGCATATAAGGGCCTACAATACGTCGCTCCTTATACAGGAGTAGCTCTCGTTGAATAATATTTAACGTTGTGTGAATAAACATACTTTAATTATTTATGATGGGTCTCTTTAAACGAGTACAGGCTTATCACTTAATGTCTTTTCTTTTACGAAGACCACCCGATCGCGAAGCTTTTTTGAGAGATGCTTTGTATTTGCATTCACAGCTTTTTGAAAAGAGACGATAGATTAAGTTCTCTTTAGGGCGAAGGAAATATGCTTGTCTTCCCAATAGTGGAGACCTTTTATGACACGCGGACAACGTTTACTTTTTAATTGCAATGCGATCACAACAATTTGATTTTAATTTCAATATAAAATGTCACAATATAATACTATTTTGAACAAGGGATGATATTCCTTTTTAAGATTTTTTAGGGAAAAAATATATGCCTCTCATTTGATCTCATGATCGCTTAGGACGCATTTAAGAACGATTACGTTCTTAAGCATTCGATTAGAAATAAAAAAATTATTCGTTCCCAAGAACAAATTCCGAAAGCATTTTAAGCCATTTTATAACTATCAAAAATTTCTAATTCCTGCGGAATAAGTGCGTTTGATATCGTCTTTCATTGATTCGTTCCAAATCAATTTCTTTTAATTTTTTTTACTTTTTTCCTTTTTTTTTTTCTTTTTCTCTTATTCTTTTCTTCTTCTTCTTATGGCTGGTTGCCAGATTGGAGACTAGCCAGATGAGGGCCGGCGACTTCACTAGAGCGTCGCCAACCCTCGGCAAGGTCGACCCTCATCGACTGAGCCTCGCTGGTGGCTAGGCCGGCCTCGCTGGGGCTGGGCAAGGCCTGCCTGGCCACCAGTGAGGTCGGCATCGTGAGGCTTGCCTCCGGCGAGCTCGCCGAACCGGCGGACGGCAATCGACGGCGGCGCGGCGGGCGGTGGTGGGCGGTCGCGGGATGGCGAAATGGAAGAAGAAGAGGAGTCGGTTTTGATTCTCAAATTTGTTCCGAAACAATAATTAAGTTTTTTTTTTTATTCTTAATTCTACTCCAAATCTGTTCCCAGGAACAAAAATTTTACCAAACGCAATTTTGTTCCAAAATTACTCATGGGAACAAAAAATCAGAATTTGATACTGTTTGGCACGTTGCCAAACAACCCCTTACATACATCTATTTTGGTATATATTATTCACATATTTCTAAGCAAAACCCCACACCGAACATACCAAATTATCACTTCTTACAAACTCATATTAGCATATTGCTCAGGGTTTAGGACAATAATTATTAAATCAATTCTAGACTTATTGTATAAATGTCGATTCACTCCTATATTTTTTAATTTTACCAATGTAAGCCTAAATTTTTTAGCATATTTTTTTAATTAGTCATTCCAATTAATTATCTCCAAAAATTACTAACATGGCACTAAATTATTGTTAGCCGTATTACATGGCACGATGACATGGACAGCTTTACTCAAAACCACAATTTACGTGGATCGCCGAGTAAACAATTTGTAGTGATAGTTGTTGTAGAGGATTACATTGCAATTTTGTTAATGTAGTCCTAAATTTTGCACAACATTTATGACTATATTGACAAAAGTGAAAAGTTGAAGTGCAACATGACACGATATAACATATTGACACGTCGTTTTTCAAAAAATGAAAAATGTCACAAACGATCCTTAAACTCTTATTTAATATTCAATTTCATCAATGAGCTTTCGATTTGCTCAATTTGATCCCTGAACTTTCATATAATGTTCAATTTCATCTATGAGTTTTCGATTTGCTTAATTTGGTCCATGAACTTTCATCTAATGTTCAATTTCATCCCTAAGCTTGCGATTTGCTCAATTTGGTCTATGAACTATTAACAAATATTCCATCTAATCCTTCCGTTTGTTCAAACCGTTAAATGATGACATGGAACATTAATTGATGACGTGGAACTAAGTTGGATTACTAGAATTATGAGTCAATATATATCTTAAGAAAGGAAAACAAATTAGTGGTTGGCTAGAGATGAGAGCACCGATCACAAAAACAGAGAGAATAAGTGGTTTTGTATCTCTTTTTTAAATGATGGCCACAATTTGACATGTTTTAAAGGTAATTTCCATGTGGATATTCCACATGTCCTTTTTTATTTTATATTTAAGAGACTAAAAGCTATGTAAGCCAATTCCGTTAACTTTAACTAATGAAAGAACGAAATTGGTTAATTTTCAAATAGTTAGGGATGAAATTGAACATTAGATGAAAGTTCAAGGGCCAAATTGAACAAATCGAAAGCTCATGGATGAAATTGAACATTAGATGAAAGTTCATGGCACCAAATTGAACAAATCGAAAGCTCATGGATGAAATTGAACATTAGATGAAAGTTCAAGGACCAAATTGAGTAAATCGAAAGCTTATGGATGAAATTGAACATTAGATGAAAATTCAGGGACTATTTGTGACATTTTCCCTTTAAAAAATAGAGAATTTTGACATATTGGAACACATTGTATATATTAAATATATGTTTTTATATATACATGACAAATTATCATTTTTATAATTATTTCAATTAAATTAATTTGATTCAAATTCATCAATAAATAAATATTAAAAAAGAGCCTATAATGAATTTACATTGAAAATATTAATCCATCATTTGTTAATATCATTTATTGTTTCGATTATGAGCGACACCAGCTGCTAAGGTGAGCAAGCGGTCTCAGGGTTGACCTGGACCGATCCTGATCGCCTAACCTCGCATGGTCTGGTTCGGTTCCATGACGGGCTAGTGGTCCTTGGTCTCAAATTCCAAGACTAATATCTTGGCGGGTTGGTCTCGATCTAAGAGTTTTGGGTCGGTCCAACCCCGACCAACCCTATATATTATATTATATTATTTATAATTCTTTTATATATTCAAACCTAAGTAAAATGTATGTTATAATATATATTGAGATGTTCTATCAATAGCATTAATAGTAATTTCAATTTAAAACTTTTGTTGAGTATCAATTATGTGTTGTTTGTTTTGTTTTTAGGTTTTTAGAAGTTCAAGTGAATTAACAATATGTGAAGTTATATATTCATGGTTTATATTAAGTATTTTGAACTTTTTATGGTTTAATTGTATTTTACTAATGAATTTCAGCTGCACTTTGCTTTTCAATTTGTATCAAATGGTAGAAGTTTTTGAATAGTAGAGTAAGATCTTAGCGATTACTACGATGATTTACTAGTCAAGTGGTGTGAAGCTCATTTTTTGGTTGAGTGGACTTTACATGATCAAACGCAGGAAAACACTATTGCATATGGTGTTATGAATATTAAAGATAGATGATTATAAGAACTTTCCATCTTGTCCCATATCTCGATAAGTGGTTAGCAGGTATGAAATTTATATTATTGTGTCATCTTAAATTTGCTAAATATGTATTGGTATTTATAGTTTAGTTGCACAATGTAGCATTGTCGATGGATGTGTAATTTGAATTTGTAGGTTTGCTTTTATAGGGAGTATAAAAAATAAGGCGAAAAAAAATTATCGATCGGTCCGATTGACATTTGGAACCGGATCAACCCATGGGTTGGTCTGGTCTTGGTCCCAGGCTTCGATAGGGTCGGTCCCTATTCTAAAATTGAGCGACCAACATCAGACGGGTTGGTCACAGGGTTAAGGTGGTGGCCGGACCAACCCGGACCATGCTCACCCCTAACACCAGCGAGAGGAGCGGCACTCACTGAGAGGAGGGGGAATTGTGTGTCGGAAGTGAGAGTTACAAATGAAGAAAATTAAATTTTCTTCTTTCTCCCTTTATTATTTATATTTTATATTTTTTTATATATTTGTATTTTGACAACTCATTTATTAAAATTAACTCGTGCATGTTAAAATGGTATGTCGAAGCGTGTCGGGAAAGTTGATCATGTGTCGGATTTTCAATACCTATTAATTGAGTGTTAGGGTGTTTGACATAATATGAAGGTTTCGAAAAATGTCGGTGCTTTCTAACTTTTCTCATGCTATTATAATTTTTCAAATTTTGACATAAAATCAAATTTTGCTTTTTTACTTTATAAAAAGCAATAAAGCATGCTTTATTTTTAAGGAGGTTGCGTAATTAATGTATAGTGAAGGGGCTAAAAGGAAAACTGGTGGCAACCTTCTTCGCGCTTCGTCTCCGGTTTGTCGCTGTAGCTCCCGCCGTCGCGCATCTCTCATTAGTCGTCCGCCGCCGCTCCAGTCGCCCGCCGCCGTCGCGCGCCTCCGCCGCTTCTCTCTTCCCCTCAGGTCTGATCTAAGTAAGTCCATTTCCATCTCTCTCTCTCTCTCTTGGGTTTTTTTCCCCTTGTCTTGGTCTTCATCGTAGTTCCATAGAACGTCGTTTCTTCCGCTCTAAGCTGTTCGATTCGGCGTTGGTGGGTTTGATTCTAGGATCTCTGATGAGGGTGTTGTAGGGTTTTTTCATTGAGCTCGCCGCGGCTCTGAAAAATTTGATCTTGGGCGTTTCTTGGTTGCGGGGGGGTTCATCATTGGCCTTGATGAATTCAAGAGACATTTCAAAGGTGAGAGCTTCGATTGTCTGGAATGTGAATTTGGTGGGCTGGGGAGGTTCCTCTGCGAAACGAAGTGGCCTTACTTGCTTTGAAAGGCTGCGTTTGCTTGAGTTGTTAGCTTGCTGAGGAAGAGAGTGAGACGGGCTACAGTTTGTTGTGCAAAAGAAACAAGCAACGGTTGCTGAATTTCTATTCTGGAAGGAAATGGGAGCGAATTAGAATTAACTATTAAGCTTTTGGTAATGATGCAGATTTCTGGATTTTTTTTTTAATTAACGTATGGTACCTTAATTTCTCTTTTGAAAGTTTGGTATTTGCTCTTCTCTCTTTCTGTCAATCAGTACTGCGGACTTCTCGGTTGATTAATCCTTCTTTCTTCACGCTTCACTGAAGCAGCTTTAGTCTCCAGCTCGTTGCTGTAGCTCCTGCTGTCACGCAGCTCTGATCAGTGGGGAGCTGTATAATCCTCTCTCTCTCTCTCTCGCGATAGTTTACAAGATTCATCGCCACTGATTCCAATCTCTGAAATTCCGTTGTCTTTTGGCAGCCACAACCTAATTTGGCGAGTTTCCTTTCATCACTTTCTTTGGTGTTGGCCTTGTCGCAAGATTTTAGCGCATCATTCGCGGATGCTCTCAATTTCGCTTCTTCGTAGAAACTTTTGGTATCTGGTTGGTTCTTGGCCGTGGGTTTTTGACAATGATTTGGATTTCGACCTCTTCTCTACTGGGTTCCCTGCTTTTGTTCTTCTCTCATCATTGCGGTTGATTTGATTGAAGCTTCTGTTGTTTTCTTGCCTATGCATTTTCCAGTAAGTGGCAGAATTTGAGTCAGGGCTTGTCTGGCTTATTTTGATGTGAAATGGTGGTGATGTTATGGGAAGTTGGGGAAATATGGCTAATTTTCGTGCCCATGGTGCTCCATGGATATGTAGCTTGTCTCCTCTGTATTTTTGAGTATGGTGAGATATGTCACAGAGATATTTGGCACCGGTTTAGTAAATTCAACTTTGAGTAATTGTTACACAGGTCAAACTTCATGCACAGGAATCGTAGATTACTGATGAATCTTCTTTGCCCTCCACTGAGCTAGGCATGAGCCATTCACCATTCTTCCTTGTCCAATATCTTGCCTCTGATGCATTTCTTGTTTAATTATTCTACTGTGAGTCTGTAACTGCTGTCACAATTTGACTCACTTTTTCCCTGGGTATTGTTTTGTCGGGAAGCAAGAACCTTCCACATGTAGGTGAGACATGAAGTTAACCAACCAAGGCAACCACCAACGGCCACAATCAGATAATGGAAGCTAGAAGAGAGGATTTGAAAATTGTAGCAACACCAAAATCAATGTGGAAAACCCTTTCTATGTAAAGGATAAAAACAATGGGCAATGGAATCTACTAATCCATTTCGTTAAAATACATGAGGTTCAACCACACCTAGAACATGCAGTGAGCTCTTCCATCCACAAGCTATTACACCACCTACTGCGAATTACAAGCATGTGCTAACCACTTTCTCTAAGAGCTAACATTACTTACTTGAAAGCTTGGTACAACTTTGTAGAAGAAGAATTAGAAAACTCACACTTATGCCTTCCATTATGAATGCAAAAGCAACCTTGAACGAGTAGAATGCCCTAAACCCTCTATCTCTCTTTTCTCTCTTGTGTGTCTTCTAATTTTCAGACCACCCTAAGACTAGCGAGAAGCTCTCTTAGAAATAGACAGGCTACAAGGCCATGGGCTTAAGATACAACTCATGGGTCTGGCCAATTTAGCAAACACACATAGACCAACATGTTTAACATCGTTGGATCTTCTTATCTCTTTCTTCTGGGGCCTTGGTGGTGGATGTTTTATGGTGCAGTGTTCTGAGCTGGCTGCATTACATTTCTGCAGTTTCTCCATATGGCAAATTCCTGTAGGTATATGAGATTCAGTTGAGTTATCGTCTCTCAATCTTGAGTGTCCTTTATTTCCATTTTGTCCATTGTTAGGTCTATTCTAGATGACAACTTCTTGTCATTGCGCCCATCTGGTTTCTCAGCGTTAACTTGATTCTGAAAGTCACCAAGAATGTGCAAGCCTTAATTGAGGCCTATTTCTTTATGCCTTATGTAAATTTCAACTTTCTTCTGGGAGTTATTGCTTTCACTATTGAGGAATGCCAATGCATTTCTGATGGGCACTTCCTGTTCGTGTGGTGCTTGCTGTCGATCATACTGCATGATATAGATGGCTTGAAGGAGTTCATGAAGTTTGTCTATTCACAACAGGACTTTGCTATGGGAACACGAAGCCTTTTATGGGATATCACAAAAAAGTATTTTACGGTTGGTTTGATTGGGCTTACTGTTTCAGATCGATATGCAAGTATAGTGTCTGTTCGTGGCTCCTCTATGTCTCCAGCATTTAATCCAGGAAGTGACACCAGTTAGGTACCAGTGTCCTTTGATGTTTCTACAGATGATTATTTGAAACATTATGCGCTCAAGATCACTCAAATTGTGGTGAACTGCTTTATTATCTTTATGTGTCCAAGTGTCTATGATGCTGACCGATAGTCGCTCTCAGTGCAGATGACTATGTGTTGGTGGAGAAATTCTGCCTTGACAAGTACAGATTTTCACATGGTGATGTTGTAGTCTTCAGGTAACTGTCTCTTTCCTGTTGTTGATGCTTAATTTGTATTTCAAAACCAGTGTACCTCACTGCTTAGGATCTGTGCTATCTGATCTGGTCATATCATCTCACAATTACAAGATCCATGGAGCAAAACATGCTGCAGACATGATATGTAAAATTCTGATACCATATAAACCGCTTGCTGTCATTATGCACATGAGGACCCTTGACGAATTTTTTAGATTCAAGACACAAACTGGGAAGGGCTGGACCCTTGATGTTGAAGACCTCATCAAACTACTAGAATGTAATAATAGCCCATTAGATGTCTTAGAACCTGTTGTGCCAAAAATGGTTTTGGCGCGGGATCTTTAATTCTCTGACGTTAGCATTGATTTCCTTGGAAATAGCAGGGGAGCCTATCATTGAATCTCCTCTTTTTGGCAATCTTCATGTTCTATCAAGATTGCGGTGAATTTTGAGTAAATTGAAATGTGGTGATAATCTGTACTACTCTTTCGAGCGTCAGTTTGTTTCTGTAATCTGATTACGAAATCTCTTGCAGCGCGCCAAGCAATCACAAGGAGAAACACATAAAGAGGATAATAGGATTGCCAGGTGATTGGATAGGAACACCCAATTTGGACGATGTGTTGAAGGTTCCAGAAGGACACTTTTGGGTTGAGGGAGATAATTCTGTTTCTAGTCTGGATTCAAGATCCTTTGGCCCGGTGAGTTGGCTGTCTTTTCTTACATTTAGGTTTCCATATCACGGCTTATCTGATTCATATTGACTAGCCACTAAAGTTGTGACTCGGTAATGTCCTCTGGGAATTTTTGTTTTCTCATCGATCTTCTAGACTTTCTTATCTTAATAGGATGGAGAAGTTGTACACAAGTTGCCACCATGGAATGCTAAAGAAAGTTTCTAATCTTTTAAGTTACTTGAATAATTTCTCCAGACGCCGTAAAGAGAGTTTTGCACGATAGAACATTGTGTTTTTGGAACTAGTGGTTGAAGTTTTCAACATGTGACCCGAATGAGCTGAGAAATCCTATTAATAATCAGTACCTTAGACGTGTAGATTATATTTACTTTCAAGACTTTTTGCACTTGCATTGATCCCTTTGCTTAGGTAAGATCTTTTTGTAATAATTTGTAGGAGTTGGGTGTTTACTTACGTGCAACTTGCCTTTGCTTTAAAGTTTACATTTATGCTTGTCGGTTCTTCTCTGAGGATAATGTCAACATGCTTCTGATGAAGTGTGGAGGCTTATTTGCATGTGGTTCATGCAATCTAAATGTGGTCTAGATGAAATCTCTCATTCCATTTAATGGATTTAATGCATTTCATTGGCAGATCCCTCTAGGTTTGATTCGTGGAAGAGTGACCCACATTGTATGGCCACCTCAGAGAATGGGTCGTGTTGAAAGAGAAACTAATCAGCGTCCACTTTCCTCCTTACAAGATAGGCCTGAATTCTACTGAGGCTGGAGTGAATTTGTTGATCATTTTATCAGTTCTCTCTTCTAAGCATCAACCCGGTTTTATACTCTTAGTTCCTTTTCATGAGTCAGCCATGCAATTTTGGCTTCATTCCTTGATTCTCAACTTCATCTATCAGTCTTTGAAATGCTTAGGTGTAAAACAGGCTATTGTAAATTTAAGATTTACTCCTTTCTTCTGTTTCACATCACCAATTTTGTATTTGAAGAGATTAGTCAATAATTTTTGGAGAAAATGGAGGAAAATTGTTGTATGTTCACGTTGGGCATCTGTTGATTCATTCATTTTCCAAAACACGAGTGCTCATTCATCATCTCGAGTACTGTTATAATTACCATTCCAGGCCTCTCTTTTACTTGTAGATGGGATGTTCTGGATTTTACTGAACACATCTCGGTGACCAGTCATTGTTTTGCTTCTTTAATTCTTGTCATGCCTTTAAGAGACTGACTTTGCGCATTTCATTCGCATATGGTTATTTATTATTGTATGTTTTTCTGAAATCAGATCCGGGTTAAGAATCTTTTGGTCATTAGTTGCCCAAAAAGTTGCCCAAAAAAGAGGATTTGGGCTTTCAACTTTGATTGAAAGGCTTCAAGCAAACGATGATTCTCTTCTCTGCAGATTTGAAGCCCCCAAGCCCAAAACAACAACACTAAGAGCAAAGTGGCTATACTATAGAAACCTGATCTTTTTGTGTTTTTCCTTTTGGTTCTGGGTGAAATTCTTGTGTATGACAGAGTGAAATTTAGATTAGGTTTCAGTTTCATACCTTCACTATGATTTCCAAGTGAACTTCTCAGACTTAAAATCCTTGGTCGGGCAAAGTAGAACAAACCTGGGATCGTGCTTGATTAATTTGTAGTTTTTCTTGGCTAAGATATCGTTACACCCGAGCGTGGTGGCTTGTTCTGTTCTGTCTGTTCGACTAGGCAAAATCAATTTGGCTCGAAATCATATCGGTCGAAGGGCATTTCAAGTGCAAAAAAAGCTGGGTAGCGCGAGTCTGAGCTTTGATGCGCAATGCCCGTGTTTCTAATCCGGCCCCGTCTCCTACGCTAGGTGTTCCCTGAAACAGACGTTACTTTTCCTTTCCTTTTCCCCGCCACGGTAAAAAGTCGCCCCGACCACGAAATGTTGGACCAGACTTAAACGAAAGCATCCGCACATCTGGAAAAATTGCAGCCATGGGAACGTTGGAACGTCTGGAAAGATATGGAATGTCTTTCGGTACGATGTTTGCGTATGCGCGTTGGTGGTATCAGCGCTATGCACAATCCCAGTGAAAGAATTATTCTTCGGCTGAATAATGTCGAATGATTAAGACCGGAAAAAAAGAATGGAATTTTTATCATCGTTGACTGATGATTTTTCTAATTTTGCTGCTGCCGGCATGAAGAATTTCGATCGTCCGAGACAACGACGTAGGCCGGTCGGAGTCCATATGGGACCACGCCAGACATTTTTTACCTTTTGTATTCCTAAATCTTATTAGGGTCTGCTAAATCCTCAGAGCAAAGATTTTTTTAAGTTTTGAAAGGGATTTTATTGACAAATTATTCGGACGCTCGTTAAATAATTAAAATAAGGCGGTGCTACAGTAGTCAAATTGCTGAGTGCTTCTTAACCTATATATTAAAAAAATTGAAAATTTCCTCATTGGATATGGATGAACAAAGTGCATTGGTCAATAATGGGATACATTAATGAGGAGGTTTGTACACATCGAACTGAAGGACTTTGAAGTCGGGTCCGTTCTTTCTGACCAGTGACCAAACCACATAAAAAAAAAATGAAAAGTGGAGTCCACTTTTGTTTTCGCCGGCATCCACGAACTTGGGAACTTTGGAATCATAACTAATAAACCTAGACGGGTCGATGACCATAGGTCGTGCTTTCAAAAAATTATCTATTCAATCATAAACTTATTGTATAAATGGTAAGTCAGTCCTAAATCTATTGCATGGCTGTCAATTTGATCTTAACCACTTGCGTGGAATTATAAAAATTTAGTCATTCTAACCAATTTTCATTGGAAATTATTGACATGGCGATGTATACATAAGATAGTTGTCAACTTTCGACAAAAATTAATTGGAATAACTATATTGAAATTTTATGGAAAGATTTAAGGCTAAATTGATAAAATTGAAATTTTAAGACAGAATTGATATTCGTACCATAAGTCTATGATTAAGTGGATAATTTTTTCATCACGCGTTATGATACTATTGTTGGTAAACAATGGTAGATTAAAGGAAGGAAAAATATCTTTATAAAGAGCTGTTTATATTTTATGGCTCATGTTATTTTTTAATCCTAAAATAACTTCAGGCACCCTTAAAGATTTATATGGTCTAAACTAGCTCTCACTAAGATTTTTTTGGAAAAAGTGTCAAATGTAGGCTAGCTTATGTGCCACCATTGATGTGGACAAATTTAATAATATATATTTTTAATTCTTTTTTCAGATTTTTTTAAATTATTTTTTTTGCCTTTCTTCTTCCTTTGGCCGTGACTGACCACCAATCATGGCAAGGTTAGTTGCCCTCACTTGGGTGAGGGTCGTTGTCGCCTGCCATAAGTGAGACTTGGGCGGGTGAGAGTGAGCCACGATGAGGGCTCCCCTCGCCGGTTTGGCGAGGCCAACTTACCATGTCATGGCTGGTGGTCAATCATCAGTCAAAGGAAGAAAAAGGAAAAATAAAAAATAAAAAATAATTGAGAAAAAATAATTAAAGAATAAAAAATTTATTAATATATTATTAAAAAATATTCACATTAACGTCGATGGTGTCATGTAGGCTAGCATGAGTCCACGTTAGCAAAATATGGCCAAAATTAGCTAAACATATTTAACTAGCACTATGTTAAAATGTTTACGACTAAATTGGCACAAATAAAAAGTTCAAGACTAAAATGGTGTCAATGTAATAGCTTTAGAACTTTTTTGATACTTTTCCCAAGATTCTATTAATGGTAAGATTCATGAAAAAGGAAAAATATACCTTTACTATAGATTAATCAATCTAATAATTTTTATGATCAATATCCTAAAAAACCCAAAACTTGTACACATGTGATAAATTTACTTCAAGCTAATTTCTTAACCATGAAGACCCAAAATTGGTACCACTCGTAACAAATTTACCTCAAATGACCACAAAAAATCCTAAACTAGTTTACTTATGACAAATTTACTCAAAATTAATTTGTTTGACTGCTAAAAACTCAAAACTGGTAATTTGTGACAAATATACTCTCAATTAAATTGGATTGATACTATAAAAAACTACGAAAATGGTACAACTATGACAAATAGAGAGGAAAATCTCAAACTGGTACACTAATAAACTGTCATGTATAATATAATTCGAAAATTTGATAATAAAATTTAACGGAAACTAATGAATGACAAATTTATTACAAATATATTAGTTTAAGGTAAATTGATCAAATGTGTACTAGTTTGGGGTTTTTAATGGTAAAAGAAAAGCTTTGGATATATTTATCACAAGTATATCAATTTTAATTTTTTTAGGATCTTAACCATGTAACATTTCCTAAACTATTTTTTTCCCAACAAATCGAGGAAGTTTAGGCACTACTTGGTAACCATTCAAACAGTGTCTGATTTTGATTTTTTGTTCCCAGAATCAGTTTGAGACGAGAATCGCGTTTGGTAAAATTTTTGTTCGCGGGAACAGTTTTGGACAAGAATTGAGAATAAAAAAAAAAAATCAAAACAATGAAAGTCTCATTCTTCCCTTTTGTCATCCTGCGACTGTCGTCCACCACCGCCCGCCGCCGTCCGTTGGTCCGGCGAGCTTGTCAAAGGCAAGCCCAACCATCGGCCTGGCCACCGGCAAGGTTGGGCAAGCATCGCTGGTGGCCAAGTGAGTCTCGCCGGCAGCTGGGCGAGGCTCGCCCAGCCCCGCCAAGGCTTGGCCTCGCCAGATCAAGCGAGGTTGAGCCTCGTCGGTGGCCGGCGAGCCTCGCCTAGCCCCGCGAGGCTCGCCGGCCACCGACGAGGCTCGCCTAGCCCGCCGGTGGCTAGGCCAACCTCGCCCAACTACCGACGAGCGTCGCTGGCCACATGAAGAAGACGAAGAAGAATAGGAGAAAATGGGAAAAACGAAAAGAAAAGAAAAGTAAAAAAAATATTTAAAAATTAAAAAAAAAATTGATTTGGAACAGAATCAATGAGCGCGGTATGAAAAGCAATTCTATTCCGAATAAAAAATTTTGGACAGTTATCAAACGCGTTTTTTTGCTCGGAATCGTTACCAAACGCGCCCTTACATGCTCATTGCTTTTTTACGAGAATGATCTTATATTCAAGTATTTGATAAATTTAATGATTGAGATTATGTTATTTAAAATATTAGAAATATTTATTTACTATGTATCTCTAGAGTTCAATCTAGAATAACTTCTAGTTGTATACAATTCTTTAGTTCAAGTTTTTCTAAGAATAATTTTTTTGGTTAAAGTTGTGAATTGTTTATGATTATAATTTATATTTAAAAAATTTCAATCACAAAAATCATCAAAAAGATGCAAACTCATTACAAAAAATCAGCGTGAGCACATTAAAAAGTAGAAGAGAGGAAATGAAGCCTATTAAAAAATTTTGACAAAAAAAAAGTCTACATAAAAGCGAATGGAAAATAAGATAATGTGGTGAAATAAAATAAATTTTTTTTATTAACACAGATAATCTTGTATTTTTTTTTTTAATAATGTGCAACTTTTATGCTTTCACTCTTTCCGTTTGTGGTGTTGATTAATTAATTCTCTTAAGGTTATTTTCATCAACTCAATAATCTAGGGAGTGGCCATTTAGAGCATAGAAATAGCGTAATCCTTTTTTTATTTTTGAAAAAGTAAAGTTTTTTTTTTATTATACTATTTGCAATTGTCATTTTCTTAATGGGCGTGCTTTGATCTCCTCAAACATCAGCCTCTTGAAGATACTTTCATCAACTCAATAATCTAGGGAGTGTTATAGCCATTTAGAGCGTGAAAATAGAATAAGCCTTTTTTTTTTTTTTAAATTTGAAAAAGTTAAGAATGTTTTCTTTATTATGCTATTTGCAATTGTCATTTTCTTTATAGGGCGTGCTTAGATCTCCTCAAATATTAGCATCTGGCTATTCTCGAAATGCGAGAAGGAAATTTAAGAATTATTTGCTTTGGAAAAAGACTATGCACATTAGGCTATACGTCTGTACTCGTGCATGTCATGTTATGGTTAAGGAGAATTTTTTATTCATTAAGACCGTACTCTCTCAACTTACATAAATGTAAATTTCCCTATTTCAAGTTTTTCAATAAAGAAAATTTTGGTTAAAGTTGTGAACTCTTTAAACTTATAATTTATAGGGTTAATACCATGAAAAATCTCAAACTAATACACCTATGATAAATTTACCATAAATTAATTTTTTGACCATAAAAAACTGCAAATTGGTATACTTTAACAAACTTATTTCAAACTGGTACATTTGTGATAAATTTACCTTTTTTAGTTTTCGTTAAATTTTATTGTCAAATTACTGAATTGAATGATACGTGACAGTTGATTAATGTACTAATTTGAGATTTTACTTTCTGTTTGTTATAATTGTACTAGTTTTGTGATTTTTTTATGGTATGAATCTCTAATTTAATGAAGGGTATATTTGTCATAAACATACTAGTTTAGGATTTTTGGCAATAAAAAAAATTAGTTCGGGGTAAATTTGTCACAAGTGTACTAGTTTGGGGTTTTTGGCAATAAAAAAAATTAGTTCAAGGTAGATTTGTCACAAGTGTACTAGTTTGGGGTTTTGATAGTCAAAATATTAGTTTGTGATAAATTTGTCACGGATATACCAATTTGGAGTTTTTCGTGGTATTAACTCTAATTTATATTTAAAATATGTCAATAAGAAAGATCACCCAAAAGATGCAAACTCATTACAAGAAAATCATTTATAAAAATAAGCTTAAGCATGTTAAAAAGAAGAAGAGAGGAAATGAATCCTTTTTAAAAAAATTCAAACAAAAAAATAAGTCTATAAAAACGAATGGAAAATAACTTTTTTTTTTTTGTTAATACGGAAAGTCTTGTATTTTTATTAGGGGTGTGCAACTGGATTGAATATACCTAGGAATCGGACTAGTCCACCCGGAAAACAGGGTCGGGAACTGGTTCCCGTTGAAACCGGTCCGGGAACCAGTTCCCAAAATTCGAAACCGATTTAAACCGGATCAAGAATCGGGTCCGATTGATTACTCACCTAGGAACCGGTTCCCGGACTGGTTTTGGAATCAGTTTAGGAACCGATATTGTAAGTATAGGTCCAAAACCCTATTTTTTCCCCTTATTTCTATTCTTACTCTCACAATCACATGGCCTTTTTTTTTCTTGGCTCTCTCAAACACACACGGTACTCCTTTTTCGTCGTTCCTCTTCCTCACCTGCTTTCCTCCTTCATTGGCTCCCTCTCGCACCGTTTGACGGATAGACGGTGTTCGTCGTCGCCAAATTCTTATGTACCACGTGGATTGACTTGCCTAATTTCTCTTTTGTAGGAAGATTTATACTTGTATAAATGAGTAATTTTATGTAGGAGTTGTGAGAATAAGACTAATATTAGACCCATGTTTGTTGCTAATTCTTTGCCTTATGATTTTGTTTATTATAATTAGCCCTATGGATTCTTAATTTTTCGTTTAGTAAAAAAGTTCATGTATTTATTTATTACAAGTGCTTAATGTTTCGATACAAATTAGAAGAACTACGTTATTTTCTCGTGTATTAATATAAAATTCGAAGTCGATAGGATATTAAGAGATTGCAAAGCAGATTCAAGTGGAAATAGGGTTGACCCTGAAATTGGACTGAAAAAACAGGGTGAATCGGGTACAAGATCCAATACAAACATGGTCGGATACAGAGTCCAAAAAATAGGAACCGATTATAACAGGGTTGGGTGCAAAGTCTAGGTCTAGACCCTATCCACCTTGGACCCAATCACTCCTAATTTTTATGACAATGCATGAATTTTTCACCTTCACCCTTTCCATTTGTGGTGTTGATTAATTAGTTCTCCTAAGGTTATTTTCGTCAACTCAATAATCTAGGTATTGTAGCCATTTAAAGCATGGAAACAATGTAAGTCCTTTTCATTTTTGAAAGAGTTAAAAAGTTTTTTTATTATGCTATTCACAATTGTCATTTTCTCAATAGGGCGTGCTTAGATCTTCTCAAACATCAGCCTCCCGAAGTTATTTTCGTCAACTCAATAATCTAGGTATTGTTATAGTCATTTAATGCGTGGAAAAAAAGTAAGCCTTTTTTATTTTTGAATATGTTGAGAATGTATTTTCTATTATTCTATTTGTAGTAGGACTGATTGGTTCCTAGTCTGGTCCGGTTTCGAGGTAGAATCTGGAATCGGACCGGGAGGACCAGTTCCTAGATTCCGGGATTGGGAACCAGACCGATTGGTCTTGGAATCGGGAACCGGACCGATTGATTGACCAGTTTGGTCTGATTCGATGGAATAAATTAATCGGTCTGGTCCGTCCGATTCCCACCTTGAAACTGAGAACCGGACTGATCGGCAACCGGTTCCAAAAGTGGGAATTAGAAATCAGACTGCCCTCTTTGGGAATTGCCCAAAACCGGTTGGTCCGGGCGGTTCCACGTTCGCATGGTTCCCATTGCACACCCCTAATTTGCTGTTGTCATTTTCTTAAATAGGGTGTGCCAACATCAGCCTCTGACTAATCACCAAAACGTGAGAAGAGGATTTAAGAATCATTTGCTTTGGAAAAGGACAAAGCACATACGTCTTTACTCGTACATGTCATGTTATATCTAAGGATAATTTTTTATTCATTAAGACTGTACTCTCTCAACTTAGATAAATATGAATTTTGGTTATGAAACCTTACTTACCAAAAAGAAAATGAAGTTCAAATTTCCTAAATTTTTCTGCTCGCATGTTTTGGCAATTTTTCAGGGTAAAACATCCAAAATCTATTTTCATGTCCAGATAAACATATGTAGAATCGTATGTAATGATTTTTAGAGCGAAAGTCATGAGGAGATGTAATAAGTGGTGTTTTCCTTTTCAAGACTTTTGAACGGGCAGGAAATAAAAAATGGGCATAAATACAGGTGTGAGACCTATTTATTTCTTTGCCTCGATCTATTATTCTGCGGAAATGTCCACTAATTTGTCCAGGTGTTGCCCAGTTTATGCGATTTTACCGAATTTTGTTTTTGTTTTTTTTTTTCATTTTAATGTATTTCCTTATGTTAAAACACCGATAACAACTTGGAAGTTTGTGTATAGACTCTCTCTTCCTTTCAAATCATTTTTTGATGTTGTCTGATTCTTCAAACGCTTAAATTTTTAGAACGAGTTCGATTACATTGGCTCGAAATAAATATACCAGAAGGAATATCGCGCATTCTATTTTCAATATAGGATGCATTAGATGGTTCGCGAGGTTTATAAGTGGTGTACATCCCTTATTCTTTTTGATACACGATTTGAACAAAGTAAAAGATGTTTTCTTCAAAACTAGTTAAGATCATAAGTCATTTAATCATTTGAATTAAATAAAAGAAAAGAAACACGATATGTGACGCATGAATCGCCAGATTAATCAAGTGGTTAAATTGTGGAGCAATACATGTGTGTGAATCTGGTCCTGAGCAGGATCTTAAAAGGCTCCCGGGTTAAATAGGTTCCCTCCCGGCTCTAAAGGGTATACCTCGCAGGGTTACCCGCCACCCGCCCCTCTCAAGGGGCCAGGGAACCCACCTTGAATTTCCGCGACGTCTTCCCCGGTGAAACATCTGGGCTTGGTACAGGAAAATGAAAGGGGGTGACTTATGAATCGCCAGATTAATCAAGTGGTTAAATTGTGGAGCAATACATGTGTGTGAATCGCTCTTAAGTGAGGGAGTGATTGTATCAAAGCAATGCTCCTTTCAGAAGTGCGGGGTTTGTCCTTTTTGCCTGGTGAGGTTTTTGGCCTATTAGGCTGGGTGGACATCAACAGGCGAGTCAATGCTAAAAATGATGGAGATTGTTGTCATCACAAGTTCCATCAAGCACCAGGATTCTCCAATTTGCGTGAGACTAATGATGAAGACGCCGTCGCGATAGGTAAGGAGTTAGTGGCGACCCCAGACCTAATTAAATCAGGAAAAGAGGTTATCGAGCGATACATTCAAATGAGGACCGCTTTAAGTACTTCTTTTAAAGGCCTTAGCTCACATGAAAAGTCACGTCAATATTTTTTGTTAGTCAAGTTGGACAGAACTAATGAAATAATCCGATTGCACCAACTAACGAAAAATGTTGACGTGACTTATTTAAATCATTTCTCTCCCCTAGGTGAGACATAGCTCAAGTGAAAATGCCCATGTCTATAAAATGATGCCATTTTGGATCATCTACTTATCCAAAAACGGAGTCTGTCTCCCTCTTCCCCAGTTGAACATCGTCTCTTTGTTCCCAAATTGAATGTCCTTCGTATGCTAAGCCCTAAATCAGGCCGTTCTGTTCTTCGTGGATCGGGCACCTATGTGAAGACTCATCTCGCGGGAACCTTGGTGGCGGATTGAGCGACGATACAGACGGCATCCATCTCCAAGCCTCTCTTCTCCTTGCAAGTATAGCGTCTTTGTAGTTTGCGCCTTCGTTGTCAATTAGACTGTAGCCGTAGATTTGAAAATTTTACGAAGAAGGTTCTGTGCAAACACTTTGGAAATTGAAATCAAGGTTTTCAGTGCCAATGAAAAGAATAAGTAAGGAGGAATTGTTTCAATCCTTCAATTCTTGATCTTTCCCCTTGTTCGAGTGGTTTGACTTTTGCTTAAACACAGCTAAAATCACTTCATTGTCACAAGTAAGGATGAGCATGATGGTGGTTGGACCGATCCAACACTAAGCTTAGGGATCAACTCACACAATGTTGATCATTAATTTTTGGGATTGGGGACCGGACTGATCATATGGATCCGGTTCAATTCCAATGTCAACCTGAGAGCAATTATTATTTTTTTGTTTCCTTTTTTATATTCCTTAAAAAAAACGTATTATTTTAAATTATATATTCATCAACAATGTGACACTGAACAACTAAATTATGGACATCGATACATATCAAATATAAACATAAGATAAGATAACAACAAAAACTTACACTTGCTAAAAGCAAAAAAACATAAAAATTAACATGCGACACAAGAGAATAAAGGTGAGCAGTGATGTGAGTGAACAAAGGCGAGCAACAAAGCAAGTGAGGCAAGCGAAGCGAAGAGAGACAAGTCATGAGCGAGGCAAGTCGTGAGCAAAGCGAATGAGGGCAAGGCAAGTGAGTGAGGTCAAGGCAAGTGAAGAGGGTTTCTGTTTTTTCTTTTTTTTTGGTCAAATTTGGTCTTGGTTTCTACTCACGACAAATTAAATTACAAAGAAAATAGATGAGGAGGTGCTATAATTTAGAATATGACAAAAACATATATTATATAATATATTAGATATATAATATTATGTACATGGTTGGTTCAGGTTGAATTAATCTTAAATTTTTAAGATTGAAGATCAACCCATGGGCCCTAAAACCAAGGACTGGTTCAGTCCCCTTGGGACTGGATGAGGGTGAGTATCCATCTAGGTTAAATGTTCACCCTTAGTCACTAGGGAGACTTCCTAGTAATTTCTTGGGGTGCAGCCACAGAAAAAAAGAAAAAAAGGAAAAAAGAAATTCTCAGAACAGTTGTCAATTACGTGGATTTGTCGGGACGTTGACTTCCCTCTGTGGTGGTTGTCGTGGGGCTTTTCATTTGTCAAAAGTACAAACAAAACCGTGCGCATTCACAAGTCAGCATGTGGTGCGTTGCTGACGTTGTGCTCACGCCACTGCTGTCGATAGCTCCCTCTGAAAATATTACAAGCTGGAAATTTAGTGAAAGAAGGAAGGAAAAATAGACATGAAAGGAGTTCTCACTTATTTAAAAAGAAATATTTTCTTTGAAATATGGATTCCGATCTTTCTTTAGAAGAAAATGTCATATCAAGCATTATGATAGGAAATGAGATCCGATATCACCATTTTGTTCCAACTATCTTGTGTTGTTGTTTTTCGGATCATTTCGAATTTTCAATCATCCCCCAACATCATATCGGGTTATGATTAGATTCTAAGTTACAAGATGAGTTTCGGGTGCCGTCGAAAAAAATCTTACAAGATTACATACTAGTTTGACTTTTAATTGGTGCAGGACCTTGAATTCAAGGTATAATAATTCTATTGTTCTTGAAAGTCTAGTAGACGACTTGGGCAATTCTATTTGTTAATGATTAATTTAAATTTTGGGGCGAATTCTGAATTTCTATACAATTAATAGAGGCACGTTTGAAAATTCACTTACAAAATCCGACAACCTAATATAATAGTATTCTTCGACGAGTGAGAAACGAAGCAAAGTGTCGTGTCTTGGGGAAGTCACCTTCCCCCGAGGGCGTAGGAGTGGTTGAGGGAAAAGGCTTGAAGTGGGGTGGGTCACATCCTCAAGAAACCGAAGCCCCATGTTCGGTAGAGCGACCTGTAATCCGTGCACTTAACCAAAATGATTAGGAGCAAAATCTCTCCCCAGGATCGCTTGCCCGCATCGGCCGGTTCTCAAGAACCGACGATGTGAAAAGGGTGCCGGCCGCGTTCATACACGCTTTTCCCCGGGACGCAGCTAAAAGGACCCCGCAAGAAGTCGCCATCCGTGGCATTTTTCCATGGAGTCCGAGGCCTTTTTTCAACTTTTCTAGCGCCCCCCGCCCCCGCTCTTGGGGGTGTTTACATGGCGTGCGTGGAAAAGGAATCTCTTGAGTTTCTTGGTGGGCTGGATAAAGAAATTGGAGTAAATCGTTCGTCTGACGACATTGCTGTACGAGGATTGAAAAGGAGCCGAAGGTCTGTACTGGGCAATCTGGAGAACTGCCCTCCCTCTCTCTCTCTCTCTCTCTCTCTGTGTCCATGTCTTGGTCAGTGTCAAATGTTTCGGTGGCAATCTCTCTTTTGCACGCGTTCTTTCCCATTTATTACCAGCAGAAAAAGAAGAGGAGGTATTCGTACGGCTCTTGTTTTTATCAAAATATGGATCTTGTTTTTCCAAAATAAGGATTCTTCTCTTCAACTCTTTTTCTCTGAAATTTTCCTGCAAGTTCTTCCCACCCCGGCTCTGTTTCTTCAGCAGTTTGGAAGTCGGGTCAGAGTAACTGACTTGTACTCGTCTGTATCTGCTCTCTCTCTCTCTCTCTCTCTTTATATTCTTGCTCTTTCTTCAAGTTTTGAGCGTGGTTTTGCTGAATTTTGAACAGCTATTCGGTTGTATTTTGGGTCTGTTTAGGGTGGAGAGGATGAGGAGATGAGGTGAAAAAAATGGAGGTAGCTGAGTATTTCTACGTGTAGAGAGATGCGCAAAGCAATGAGTTGGGGCTGCTTTGGTGGGTTCAGTAGCTGTAAAAGAAATAGCAGCCCAGCTCAGGACGAGGGAGAGGGTAAGTATACCAAAAGTTCTTGTGCTTCCAAATTGTCAAATGCAGGATGATTAAATCTCACTCTTTTCCTTTTTCAACATATTGGGCTGTTTCTTTCTCTCTTTTTCTCTTTAATATGGGGTTTCTTGAGCAAAGAATTCGGATGAAAGCCGATTGATGTCTGTACGATGTCTATTGGGCATCGTCATCAGCATCTCTGAGAGCTGCTGAGTATATGAAAAATTGGTTTATGTGAAAATTTCCGGACAAAGAAAGAAATTTTCTGCTCACCCCCACATTGTCAGAACATTCATTCTGATGTTTCTTGAGGGTAATTTATGCAACGACCGTGTTCTTGCTTAATAAGCACGATTCTGGTTCTGAGTTCTTGATACCGAAAGGCAAGCTTTGGTCAAAACCGTAGTCTTTATGATTATGGCTTCAGTTACAGGTTTCGAGTAGGTGTGCGTGCACCTAAGTCGAGTCACTGGCCAATATTAATGGCATTTTCCCTTTTGAAGCATAAGCAGACTGGCTGCAAAAGTAATTCAGATTAGTTCAACTTCCGATTTGCAGCATTCTATGCTTAGCAAAGCTCAAATAAGAAACAACCCATGCTCGTAGAGGAGCATGCCAACTGAATCAAGATACTCGCGAAAGCAAGTTTTGATATTTCTTAACTGTATCCTAAAAAATACCATGTCACGAAATGATGTTGAAGTCAGCCTACTGTTTTCTACTGTTCCTCTGTAATTTGTTTTGCCTGTCACAGAGATTCCGACCAACAACGTAAGGCTTTTCTCTTATCCTTCATTGAGATCAGCAACCGGGAACTTCCATCCGACAAATAAACTTGGAGGAGGCGGTTTTGGAGTTGTCTATAAGGTGAGCCCATTGAAGCATCTGTTGAATTGGACAGCAAAGAATGTTCTTAGGTGTTGATAATTCTTTTGCACGGTGGCACAGGGAGTTCTGAGAGACGGTACTCAAGTTGCAATTAAGTCCCTTTCAGCAGAATCTAAGCAAGGAACGAAAGAATTCCTAACAGAGATCAACATGATATCGAATATTCATCATCTGAACCTCGTCGAACTCATTGGCTGTTGTGTGGAGGGCAAGAATCGAATGTTGGTGTACGAGTACCTGGAGAACAATAGCCTCGCTAGTGTTTTACTCAGTAATTCTCATTTATGTGAATTTGGTGTATATTTCAAAGTCTGTGATACTCATAAGTGACTGAACAGACATCTTTTCTTGACTTGGGCAACAATTTCCTAAATAAATTTTCAGCATAAAGCTTCCACTATTCAACTTGTTATGATTCCTAGTTTTGTAATGCAGGTTCAAAAGGCAAACATGTCATTCTGAATTGGCCTCAGAGGGCTGCGATTTGTCTGGGTATGGCATCAGGCCTTGCCTTTCTCCATGAAGAAGCCAAACCGACTATTGTCCACAGAGACATTAAAGCCAGTAATGTACTTCTTGATGGAAATTTTCATCCAAAAATTGGAGATTTTGGGCTGGCAAAGCTATTCCCAGACAATGTTACCCATTTGAGCACTCGAGTGGCAGGAACAGAGTAAGAGTAATTATAATTGTGTGTAAGAGTAATTATTATTGTGCTTTCATATCCCTCATGGCTTGCCCAGGCTATATTCTCGCTCGGAACTTTTGCAGACAGTTCATACTTGTAGTGTAGGTTTTCTAGGAGCATTCTAAGGTGAATATTCTTCACCGGGATGTCTGGTTTTTCTTATTTTGCCCTGTTTTTTTTTTTTTTTAAGTAGATCAAACCGGATGTATAGTTAGCACTTGCAACAAATGTGGTTATATCATATTCTTTTACTTTAATCATTTGGGATGTCTTCAGCGAAAGAATGAACTCACCAGAAATAGTATCCCTCTGATATACATGTCTCTTGCGTTTGACCACATATCCTTTCTGTGAGATCACTATTGAGTTAACTCAAACAATTCTGGTTAAACTTTGTTCTGTTAACCTCATGGCTTTATGTCTATGTGATTTATCTCTTTTGGTTTCTCACAGAGGTTATCTGGCTCCAGAATATGCGCTCTTCGGCCAGCTGACCAGGAAGGCGGATGTCTACAGTTTTGGGATAGTCTTGCTTGAAATAGTTAGTGGCAGAAGTAGTAGCAAAGCCGCCTTTGGGGAGGCACTCATGGTTTTGGTGGAATGGGTATGTTTCTGGACTAAGTACAGAAAAGTTCACAATTCAGATGATTTACCTGTGTTTCTCATGCACTTTTATATCAGGCGCATGGATGATATTCTATAGCAACTCGAGACTCTTAGTTGAAGTGTTCTAACTTACAATAGCAGTTTTGCATCTTTTATGATTGAGGTTGTACTAGTCACAGCGGTGTATAAGTTTGTAATGAGTACAATAGTGGCATTGGGAAGAAAGCCGTGCATTGAGATTAGGTCTCATGTTTGAATTGAAATGACAAGATTGCAAAAATGTTATTGCAGCTAGTCCCATGTCTTGGTCTTTGGAATGGCTTATGATATGTTACTGCATCGATTGGTCTGTGCATATGCTGACTGCTGCTTATTACCAAGCAGACGTGGAAACTAAAAGTGGAACAGAGACTTCTAGAGATTGTCGACCCAGAGCTGGCGGAATATCCAGAAGATGAGGTTTTGCGCTATATCAAGGTGGCGCTCTTTTGTACTCAAGCAGCTTGGAACCAAAGACCGACTATGAAGCAAGTGGTGGAGATGCTTTCAAGAAATGTTAACCTTAAGGACGAGTTGCTGACAGAGCCCGGCGTATACAGGAGGAATAACTCTGGGCTGTCAGCCGGCGGTGCTGCTAGTTCTTCAGCATCTTCTCAGGCCCGGAAGGGAAAGCAGGCGTCCAATCCACAGAGCACCCTGGCTCACACTGGCTCCGACAGTGCGAGCCTAATACTTCCAAGATGATGATTCACTTGTTACCAAATGAACGTGGTGCAGCTCCGAAACCCAAGTACCGGAGTTTTTCCCCAACCTTTACTTGGCAATTCTTCATACTCTTGAGCATTTCTTCGTGCTAATGATGCTCTCAATAAGAAACGGTTTCTGAGTGAGTAGGTACCAGAGCGCATGTGGATTGAGGATATAACTAGATAACTTCTTTCGTTTCAGTGAATAACACCCTTTAGAACCTATGTATAGGCATTGTTGATTTATTCATCTGTATGACTTCGAGAAATGGTTCACCAATATAAACCAAAGTCATTTCATGGTTCTGATTGCTCTCTTCTCGGCTGTCGTGCACGCTGTGTCAAAAGGATTTGTCATACGGAGAGAGGGAGATTTCTTAGGTCCCTTTCTAGGTGCACTTCTCAATACGGGATTGAAACATATATGGCTAGGAAAGCGACGCCAGTAAATTTGTTCATCCATCGACATCTCGACATTTAAGATGCTCGGCCTGTACCAGTGTACATCTGTTTTGATAGGGAAAGGAGTTCCAGCAACTAACGTGTCTCATCAGGCACCAGAAACCAACTGGATGACCGCAAAAGAAGGGCAGAGAAACGAAAGAGGAACGCCAAACTGGACGAACTGGTAACAAATAAACGGAGAAACATATGCTGCAGCTACATCTATATCAGCTAAAAGGACCTTTTGAAACTTGAAACGATTAAATGCTCATTTGACACCACATTCAGTCCCAAGCACGAGGCGTTAGATTTCCAAATCAGCAACCTGAGAACCATCCCTCAGTAACCAGGAAGCCTTTCACCAACAGTAACCGCTGTTCTGTTAGGAGGGTTGTGTCGCAGACCTTGCTCATCAGAATACTCGATAAAATGACATAAAACCAACGAAGCGAAATACTGGAGGAGGAAAACTAGAACTCGAAACAGCATGATACAGGACAAGAAATTTTAAAAGCAGAGACAATATAAACACAAACACACACCAGAATATTACAACTGACAAAACTGACACCAAATGTACGAGGGCTAGAGTTTTTTTTTTTTCTAAATTCTGCACAGAAAAAGACTGGGATCTATACAACATGCACATAAACTAAAGTTCTAAGATTTACTGCACTCGAACTTAATGTCCTGACATGGATCTATAACTCCTTAATACTAGCAACCATCAATTGCAGGTCCGCACCAAGAGTGCTCAAGCAGTAGATGAAACCTTCGGAGCTGCCGCTGCAGCAGCCTTAGGGGGAGCTTGAGCAGCCGTGGTTGCACCAGCAGCGGGTGCCCCAGGTTTAGCATCTTTTTTAGATTCCGTTGCTTCTGGGGGTTTAGGTTTCATATGGGGAGGAGTATTGTGCTTAAGCTTGATAAGTATCTGACGCATCCTCGAGAGATCGGTTGGCTTCCCGGGTTTCGGTCCCTGCATAACCACGATGGAGGGCTTCTTCTCCTTCTCCTTCTTCCCCCTTTTCTCAATTGTTGGAACTTCACGGGGTACGAGGTCTGCAATTGACTTCCAATAGTCCTTCTCAGCTTCAGTGTGGAACTTCTGCTGGTTGGCCAAGAATAACTGGCGACAAAAAATATACGGCAAAAATATCAAATGACTGCACAACATCTAAATACAAGATTCTTGTTCCAAAGTGTTAAGAGTATATCCAATGTCACTTAAATACGAGATCGTGGTGATCCTAATGTTCAAGATAGTCTCAATCCGACTAATGGTTTAAGCTTTTGGTTTGAGCTTTTTGATAAGGTATCAGAGTCTAGTTCCGCATTCATGCCGCAACTATCATTTATTTCACACATGCTTCTTGTTTATCTCATTTCCTGTTATTTAACTCCACAAACATTTCATTTGGGTTTGCACGTGAGGGGTGCTAAAGAATATCCTACATTGCTTAAATACAATACTTGTGCCACATAGAAATGTAGCTTTCTCAACCTAATAACTTAAGTTTTTGGGTTAGAAACTTTCACAAAAACTGTCTTTATTGTCTATTCTTTTTGCTTCCTTGTATCCCATCAGTCCAGTATGTAAAAGACTACCAAAAACACTTCTTACATCAGAAGCTTCTAAGCTTGTCATCTGTGGATGAGATCGATAAAAGATAAAAGAGCATACAGAAGTCATACCATTAACAGGTGAACCAAGGAAGTGGAACACTAGAGCTTCAATACTAATGTTTGGCTCTACAAGATCTTTTGCAAAAAGAATGTAGATTTTAAAGATAGCGTCATGAGCTTTTACTATTTCTAATTTCAAGTACGGGAAGCAAATTAAATAGGTATTTACATGCTTAGCTCTCCTCAAACTTTATTGAATACAGAACCAAGGATCAATTGGAAAGGAGTTATAGTTACTTCAAAAGGCTGATCCATAGATGATATACTGTCCACCAAGTTTTACAGACCCACAGGATACTTGTGGCTGCTACGATCTCTCACAAACATTTCTAAACAATCAAAATTCAATATTATGTCCAATCGAATCCAACAGTCGGACATCGCGGAGAGCAGAGGTTTCCATAGCTCTAGTCCATCATGCAAACAGAGTCCTTAAGAAAGAGAGTTCCTCCACAGAATGATCTATTTGTCCAGAAAAGGTAAACTTGCAAGGTTTTATTAGTATATACAACCTTCCGATTTGAGTTAAATTACATAAAACATTCGCAAGATGCAACTTAGCATACCAGAATAAAAAAGACAAGAAAAGAACTGTCTTTTATGCGGGAGCTCCAATTCATATGTCAATGAACTGATCTGCTCTACCCGGGGATCATAGTGCTCGCCGGAAAAAGAAGAAAATTTGCATGAATTCATTACCTTCTCCCTTTCTCTATTGGAAGACTTGCTGTTCTCCACCGATATGCTGCGCTTCCGATAGAATTCAATCTTGTATTGCTCTGCCTCCTCGATGATCTGCGCCAGCAGCTCTTTCTCCCTCTTCTCCTTCTCCTCCAACCTGATCGCATTTTGCCTGAAAAATTGATCCCAAGTCTTCATCAATTACATGAACAAGAAGCAATCAATTCATTTCCATTCAACGATTACTCTGAAAAGCGAGTAATTTCGGTGCTTTCAGCTTGTCATCATCGGCGTAACTCACAAAAAAAAAGACTGCCATGCATCTGTAATTTTGATTCCACGCAGTTCGAGCTGTACTGTAGTCAATCTATTCACACTTATCTATCAAATTCATGCCCATGAGAAGCTCAAGTTCATCAGTCTCTCTCTCTCTATATATATATGAAAATTGATCAGTTCTAAACATCAGCTGAAACGCTATCAAACGCCGCAAGAAGAGCTCACCTCCTCCACTCTCTCAGAGCAAACCCTTCCTCCGGTTGCATGTCCGCCGGAGGCGGCAGGATCGGGCTGTCCCGCTCGCCGAAACCCCCGCGGGAACCCTCGCCGTTCTGCTCCGGCGAGAACCCGCCGCCCTCCGCGGCCGCCTCCTCGGCCGACCCGTACGGCGGAGCGCCGAACGCCGGCGGCAGCGAGTCGGCCTCGTAGTCGAACCCGGCGTAGCCATCGCCGTCGAGGGGCCGGGCCGAGCCGGCGGCGGGCGGCGGCGAGTCGCCGACGAAGGAGGCCATGTCGCTGGTTCCTTTTCCGGCGATTTAGCGGAGAAGATAATCACGCTTTGGGCGCCAGCCGGTGGGCGCCGATGGTTTATCCAGTGGGAGCGCGCGAACGGCCGCGAGACGCGTGGCGGTGCCCGATTGGCCGCGGCCCTGGAAAGTCGATTGACCGCGGGGTTGGTAGGGGAGTGCAGCGTGGGGGTCGGCGCAGGCGATCGTGGCTTCCCCGGGCGGACGGCGCGGCGCCACCTTTTCCGGCTCGAATGTTCATCGATTGCGTGATGATGACACGATTTCAAATGCAAAAAGGCCGAGCAGTTGCGCAGCTGAAGTGATGTAACGAAAACGACACTCGCCACGTGTCGTCCTGTGGTTGGCCTGTCCGATGAGGATGATTTGTTTTTACATGAGTATGTCATTGCTAGACACTCGACCTTTTTTTTACTTTTTTTTCGGAAGATTTTTCTTAAATGATCCGATAAATAATCAAACCCAATTAAATATCCATGCTACTTCACGTATGAGGGTTGGTTGCGTACTTGACTTGCTTGGACAGTTGAAAGTCATTTATGTCATTTTCTTCACAAGTAAGTTTGCTTACTTCTGCAAATACAAATATTAAGGATGTCAGAGTTGAATTGAATTGAAATTTCATGCATTTTTAGTTCGATTTGATTTTTAATTCAGATAATGAACAAACAATCACTTTTTTTTTTTTTTTTTTTTTTTTTTTTTTTTGTGTTTGGGTTATTTCAGTTCAATTCAATTAATTGGGCCAAATCGAAATTCTCAATAAAAATTCAATGCACAACTCAAAATTTCTCTTTTCTCTCACTCCTTTATTTAGTTCAGTTCCAGTAAGTAGGTTAAAAAAAGAAAACTGAAAAATCAAATCAGATATTCAATTCTATTAAGTTTTCACCCTATTAGTTCTGTTTGGTTTGGATTTCATGAAAATCCGAACCAAACAATTGACACCCTTAACAAATACTTCTCATGGCACAACAGGATCTCCTGGACTTGAACTAGAAATCTTGCCCGAGAAGTAAATCATCATAGAGGAGAGACTAAATAGATTCCGTTTGGGGAGCAATTTATCAATCCCAAATGGAGCATCCAACTCTTCGTTGTACTGCATTCTCCAAATATGCTTGTTATCCCCTTCTTCATTACATGACAAGTATTTGTGAAATAACTCCAGTTAGCAGAAAAGAGAAGGCATTAAGAGACTCTCCTAGTTCAACCTGAAAAATTAGTTGATAGTTCAAATAGATTAGGCCTATAGATACGTTTTAAATTTAAAATAGATTGATAGGGACCTTTTTGAGTAGATACATGAATTGCCTTAACAACAAGAATGGAGACGATGGGTCGGTCCGTGGGATTTTCTTTCCTTGGAAAGAATTCTTCAAGAGTCTTGAGGCCCACAAGTACATGACAACTACCACCAAAGCACTTCTAGCCGACTACTAGCTTGAGAGAAGGTAGCCTCTCTCGACAAAAGATGGCTCAATTTCTATTCTTTGGTTTTGATTTCGGGTTTATATATATATATTTTAAGGGCCTAGAATGCTAAGAGGTGGGGGAGAAGCAACCCGAAACTCCAATCAATTGAGACACACAAAAATTTCTCAACATCCATCAACGGAGCCATCAAAAGAATGACTCAACTTGCTCAAGTTTCTAGTGAGGAGGCATCTCTACAATTACTTTGAGCTTTGCTAGATCAATCTCAATCCCTCGTCTAATTATTATGAAGCCCATAAGCTTGCCTAAAGTAAGTTCAAAGCCTAATTATAAGCTACGGTTCATCACAATGCTATTCTCGAAGCTACCCTCACATCACGTACTGTGATCAAACTAAACTATCTCTCTAATAGTATGACTACCTGAGCTGCCATGCCTAAGCGAGGAAATCCACTCAACTATATTCAGTCAAAAACCAAGAAAAAGATGAATCTATTCAAACTATCAATTAATTCCCAAAATTTTAGCAGGATGGGGATTGTAATTCATTATGATTCTCAAGAGTGTAATTGTGATGCCCAAGAACGTCTTGTGTGGCATAAGTCTTTTCTGCTTGTACTCATCATTATGATTACCCATGAGAAAGCATAATAAATTTTCACAACATCCCTTACAAGAAAATCACATGAGTTTAATCAATATACATATGCTTCTTTATATTAACACTACTAGTTACCATCTTTATACAACATTAAATAAAACAAAAAACATAGTTCAAGGAAAGGTCAGGGTCACCTAACACAATTACACCTATACTAAATAAAAGTGAGCTTGTACATTAATTAACCACCACCTAACTCAAGGGTTGATGATTTCCGGCATCATCACTTCTCACTCATCGCCATGTCCAAGAGGACCACAAAACTCTCTTAAAGGTTCGACCATCTCGCCATTTACATCAATATAAAATGTGATAAAACAGTAGGAAGAAGCTTAGGTTAACCTACATCCACCCAAATAGTAGAGCTATGTTTAACAAATACTATCTCGGATTTCGGTACAAATATATCCTAATATTCCGATTCTATATATTTGGAGACTCTATAACATGGCACAAAAGGTGGATCCATCCCACAAATTAAAAAATAAAATAAAATAAGAATAAACCGAAGCCTAACAAATGAAATCTACAAATCAAAGGTAAGAGATCATCTCACTACTCAACAAGGTACATGCAAACCATAATGATCCATTTGCATACAAATTTATTGTGAGAGATAATTGAATAAATGGATGCATTAATTTACCATCATGCTATGTCGATACAAACCATAAACAATATCATACATGATTATTCACTCAAATGCAAACAGATGACATAATGCATTGTGATGCATGATTATCACCAATTAGTTCATTAATAGAAATGTATGCAAATGGTCATGCATCATATTAATTATTTAATCTCATTTCATCCCATTTCATCCAAAGTCCTAAGACATCTCAACTCTACGGGGAATCCTAACTCTATGGAGCATCTTCACTCCGAGACATCCCGAACACTCTAGGGGCATACCAACTCTGGGGCATCATCGCTACTGATATGTGAGCAATGAATAAAGCTTTTCATAATACTTTCTATATTTACTCACATAGCAAAAATGCACATGATAACATTATAATCATATGATTATCCTTACATCAACAACAAAAACAACATTTATTATAAAAATGAACATCTGATACAAAACATTTATTCATGCAATTTGCTTCTGAAATATAATTATGTTGCCATTTCAATGATCATATATGTGAATAATATTAATGAGATTCTTACCTCTTTTCATTTTTCAAGCAAGGAAATGATAACATTATCAGAGAATCGACTATGGTGAAAATCGATAACCCAAATAATTGACAACAAATAACATCAACAACTCAATAATCAACAATGCTTAGTTAGTAAATGGGTAACTTAGTTGAATTGCAAAAATATCTCTTACTAGTTTAATCTCATCATTCCCACTTTTGATTCAATTGAATCTCATGGAAATCGATTGATCACAACCTCGGCATGTAGAAACTCATCAATTTAAGCCAAATAAATACAACGATTTAATACTTAATTATGTGAAACTTTCTCACCCCTAACATCAAAGTTCAAATTAAAATTAACAACCATCAAACAACTAAGTCAAAAGTACTAAGTAGATCAGTCTAATTTAGCCCTAGAGTTTTCACTTGCCTCAAATAGAAGGCTTGAGTAAAATCAAAACTTTAATCAACTTCAAAGCATCACAATCGAGAACAAAGATTAATATCTCTTAACCTTTTATCAAAACTAGTTTAAGAAAAGAGAATAACCCACAAGTTCACCTTGTAAGTTCTTGAAAATTGGAATTTTGAAACTTTGACAATACGAGAATAGAATCTTTCCTTTCACACAAAAAGATTGGAATTTGAAAATAAAATAGGAAGATCTCTTTTTCTTGTTTGCAAGAACAAGTTGAAATTCTTTTTTTGAAACTTAAAGACATAAGAAGACCTTTTTATAGACCAGGAGGGATAAGAAAAAGTAACTCAAGTTAAGAGAAATGATGACTAGAAGTTAAAGAAAATACTAGGTGGAAGTGCAAGAGAGGTGGTCAAGTTAAAAAAATAAAATAAAATCACAAGTGGCATTATCATACGATTTCTTCCAATAATGTGGCCAGGGAGAATGAACCTTAGAAGATCAAACTTGAGTTAAAAAGACACATGGCAAGAATATAAGAAAATGTGATTAAAATACCACACATGGTGACCTTTGGTTAGCTTGATCAAATAACCAAAGTTAAAAGGAATTATAACTTTGGGTTAAAAGCTTTAAGTGCAATGATGGGAATGGTGCTTCAACCCAAGAAATATAAGTGGCCTAATATTTTGAGAGAACACTTCTTTGACCAAGTAAAATGAGTAAATTATCAATAACTTAATTGGTTAAGGATGAAATAGATGATTTAATGCATGAAGTCATAACTAAACTAAGTTCAATGTCACGAGCTCAGGATATATCACTTAAAATACTTTGTGGAGAAAGGAAGAGATGGTAAAAATTAAAAAGGGACAAATGGCTCACTTGCATGACTTCCAAAGTAGATATTTTATTAAATTATCGATTATCTAGTAAATCAGTATGTAAACAAGGAACTCGGTGTTCGTTCCAAGCATTGATAAATTAGAAAAACATTTTGAACTCACTAAAAACATTGGCAAAAAATAAGAGATGCTAAAAAGATTTAAATTTGGAAATTTAAAACTTGAATATTGTCAAATATGCAACTTGAGGACTACAACCAATATGGCGGGAAATTAATGACCTTCACTCAACACCGCTGACATTTGTCACTAAGCTCAACGCATCGAATTATGATGATTACAATTACGGAAAATCATCCTTCGCACCGTCCGAGCCTCACATAATTAACAACTTCCATGGCTCCAAACTAAATAACACTTATCTTTATATCCTAAATATTATTTTAAAAATTCCAGATGTCACAATAATGACAGATCGAGAGGCTCGACTAGATGAAGTCAGCGGAGAAATTTTATGTTATATGTGGTAATCTCAGTAATTTTTCTAAAATCACCCCCTCCAGAGGCCCAAGTATTATATGTGCCCATAATAAAGAGTCTCGAATATTAGAAGGAAAGCCCCTATACCTAACGGGTGAATTTCGACCTTCACGAAAGGCGAAGGATCCGGGCACTATCTCAGAGAGAGAGAGAGAGACTCAGTTTCTTTGACTGGTGGGAGCTTACTAATTTTATTTAAAACAAGGGAAATAGCATATAGGATGTATGAATTACCCACTGTCTATATTATTTATGTTGTTGCTAGTAAATACCATTTTTTTTTGTTTTTTGTTTTTGTTTTGAGGATCCTACGTGATAATGAGAAAGATTTTTGTGTGTGTGTCTATATATATATATATATATATATATAAATGATTGCTAATATTTGAATATGATGAATTAGCTCAATCATCCATACATAACAAATTGATGTGGTCTATTCATCTCATTACATATGAACAAATGGTTAGAATTGAAGCAAGAAGGAAAGATGACCTTCAGTATATTTTATTTGCCTTGCCCAATTTGAATTTTGAAGAAGGAACATTTTTTTTTTTTTTTTACATCTTGTTGGTAGAAATTTTCTAATTAATAATCAATAATATCAGTATAAAATTTGTTGTTCAGAATGAATGGTTTCGTTTTTGTAACTTTCTAATTGCTTCAGGGCCTTATAAGTTGAATTAATCAAAATTATATAATATGAATCGCCAGAAATATGTGTAGGGATAACCAAATAACATAAGTTTCGTGAGGGGGCTGGATCCTCTTTTTAAAGAAATGCGATTTGGAACTATTTTATGACAAACAGCCCATTTCCACGCCTTATGGTGAACAGGGCTATTGATTATATTTTAAAAAAGGGAGTAGGTCCATGAGCAGGTTGAAGAGAGCTCTACGGGGCTTGGAAGACCGAATTCATGTATGTGGAAAAATACAGGTATGACTCGGTTAGTAACCGTCATAATCTTAGTTTATTCTTGTCGTAGCTTCTGTATAAAGTGTCTGACTCATGATATGTATTACGACGTTTTGTACAGGAGTTGCAATAAAATTGAACTTGGATTACAACACCTAAGACGTTAACTTTGGTCCCCTGGCGGACCAATAGCCGAGGCTAATCTTAATGACAAGGAAACCATTCTTGGTAGGTAGGTTTTTTTACCATGCTATCATATCTACGTCAAAAAATTGAGAGAGTTGTAAGGCTCTATTTGTTTTGCGAAACATAAATAATTTGAAATTTTTTTCTTAAAAATGATTGCTTACTATCACTTATAAAAATGAATGAAGGAAAAAAAAAAACTTCAGCATCTATGAAAATATGTAAACATAAATTGTTATCGATAATGAAAATATATTTCGTTTACTAATTATTTCAAGCGATAATCTGTAGAAAAATATTTTTTAAATTATTTATTTTTCGTGAAGCAAACAAATCCATAATGAAAAACATGTTTCCATAAATTAAACTAGTCTTCGTTCCCACGTGCGTGCGAGATTAGTGTGAATAGCTATATGCTCCGACAATAAATGTACTCTCCTTTTTAAGAATTTTAATGAGATTCGGAAGGAAACTGTTTCCGACGTCTCCTGTTGTTTTCAAATCTCAAATTGTCCTAAAAAAACATGGAACTGTTATCGTAAAACTGCATAAGTCTTCATCTCCCTTTAAATACTTTACTAAGTTGACTTAATTTTAAATGAGAGGGCATGATAGTAATTTAAGGAGTGGAAATCAAATATGAAAATTGATTTTATGTATCGCTTAAATTGAATGAGTTAGAGAATTTGATTACATATAAGAAATATTAACAAGAAACCCGTAGAAGAGAAACTGTTATTAATTCAATACTTTAATTTAATAAGTGATGATAGTATTATCCAAATTTAATTTAAAGTATTATAATATGGAAAAAATTGCTTATTAAATTACAAAAACGTAAATTTGATACATTTTTATTACTACTTTGTACTATTTGTCTCAAATTAAGAGTGTAATAAATATATACATATATAAATTATTTGACTTGTATATGAGACATGCATTCAATGTGATTGATGAAAGGCATTCCCTGAAAATAGCGAAGAAAAAAGACAAATCGATATATTGCTGGAAAAGCATTGATATGATTGCAGAGACGCCAGGGCCCTAGCCCCCAAACTTTTTGAAATTGCATTATTGCAATAAGCTGTACAAAATCTCGTGATGAAAACAAATTTTTGTTGAATCAAATGGAGTCATAGTGGACATCTAGAATAATGACTTTAGCTAAACTGTGCTTTGATTTTGACTAACCAAAGTAACATGGTATGCCATGTCGATTTATATAGGTGTTGGTAAAATCAGTACAAATAGTAAATACACACTATAATAACTATAAGTATGATAATAAGTTCAAAAAAACTTTTGTTGATCCGAGGGAAAATTTCAAATAAGGATCCAAAGTTGACTAATTTTCTCAAATAAAGATTCGAAATGAACTTTGTATCAGATAAAGACTTAAAGTTGACTCATTATCTCAAATAAGGACTCGAAGTAGTTGAATCAATTCCAAATAATAACCTGAGCTTGTTGGTCATCCAAATATTCGCCGGCTATCAAGTATGTGACATTTTCGATGACCAGAGTTTGGGCAATTTTATCCAAAAAAAAATATAGTGAAAATTAACAAATCCTAAAACAAAAACAAAAAAACCCTAGGATTTCGACGGTTTCCCCGTTTCTTGTACCCATCCTCTGCAAAGTCAAAGATTGAAGTTTTCCCCATTCCTTGTACCAATCCTTTGGCAAAGTCGAAGACCCAAATTCTCCGTCGATTGAGGCACGAATTCAAAAACAAGAAGAAAACCAAATGCTTCTTTGTTTGTTTGTGGAGACCCAAATTCTTCGCCGATCGAGCAAGGTGAGGAGCAATGAGAATCGAGTCGTGATGATGACCGGGTAGCGATTTGGTTGAGCAGCGGGGGAGAAGAAAGAAGAAAACGTAAACATTTAAATGAATAAGCTAAACTTAATTAATTTAGAATTTTCCCTTCTTTTTTTTCAAATCACAAATTTATGAAAAAATTGCCCCTATTTTAATCGCCGGAAAATGTTTGCTGGCAAACTAAGGTCCTTAATAGAGATTAACTTGATCACTTTGAGTTCTTATTTGACACAAAATTTACTTCGGGGCCTTATTTGAAACAATGGGTCCACTTCGGGTCCTTATTTGACACAAAGTTCATTTTTGATTCTTATTTGAGAAAATAAATTTATTTCGGGTTCTTTTTGGAATTTTCCCTTGATCCGATGAACCGTCCCGTGGCCCTACACGAGCACCAAGAGGAAATTGCATCAGCATAGCGTTATTTTTCCTGCAATTCACCACATTGGCGAACCGAGACAGCTCTGCTTTGGATGTTTCTCAAATTGATTATGGGAAAATAAAATGATTCTGGCCTACTTGTCTTAGCTAATTAAATTTATCTACTTTTGTCCATATATTAGCTTTGCTCATTTTTCAAAGGCGATAGGAGCGAAGACGGGGCCTGCAAAATGCGTGCTGATGCTTCGTTGGCGAGACATTATCCTCCTACCCCAAGATTCTTTTAGATAAAAATGGTGATTAAATTAATTGATGCAATTAATAATTAGAAGGGCCAACTGACGTAATCAATAAGAATCTAGATTTTTAATTTTATTTCACTTGGAAGCCAATCGTGTGGAAGATCTCATTGAGAGATGGACATATCTTTTCTGGTGTGTGAGAGGGACACATTTGTCAAGCGGGGATCATGGCAAATTGTTAATGATTTTGTGATTGGGATGTAATTAATATAACATTATTCCTTCTAAAGATTAGCATACCAGCATCTTGGGGTTACTCCAATAATCTGCATTATTGAGCTATTATAATGATGGAGATATCTAGATATCTCCCTCAATTTCAAGAAAATTACCAAAAAAGTCTTAAGTCTATTACATTTGAATCAATTCAGTCCTAAACTTTTCAATTGTAACAATTGAATCCTAAAGCATTTGATAATTTTTCAATTTAGTCGTTTCGGCAAATTTTGACCAAGAATCACTAACTTAGTAACTTGGGTGTTGGCCATCCTGCGAGAAACAACCGCATTGATGTGAATAATTTTTATAATTTTCAAATAAATTATTTCTTTTTCTTTTTCTTCACCCATCGTTGAGCCTTGGCAACCAACATGTGTGGGCCGACCTCGCTAGGATCTCGCAAGGTTGAGCCTTGCCCAAGATTGGTAAGCTTGAGCCTTGCCCAAGACTGGTAAGCTCGAGCCTTGCCCAAGGTCGATGAGATTGGTCCTTGCTTGTGGCCAGTAGCCATCCATTACTATGGCTTGGTGACCAATGAAGGAAGATGGAATAACAAAAGAAAGAAAATAACAAAACGATATAAAATAGAAATTATTATCGATTCGTTTTTTGCTAAAATTGCCCATGTCATTATCAATTGTGCCACATAAGATGGTTGGCGTCGATATCGGCAATTTTAAGTCAAAATTGACATGTACAAACCACTATTCCGATTTTCAAATATGAAATTGAAGGTCATAAGTAGTTATCATCACTCTTTCAAGTCTTTTCTCAGCATCTTTGGCAGCTCATGTTTTGGCCTATTTAAGCCAGATAATCAAACCATTTTTTTAATTAACAACCATGTGATAAGCAACTCCTACACTCTAACTTACCTCTATCTCTATCTCTCTCTCTCTCTCTCTCTCTCTCTCTCTCTCTCTCTCTGGCCTCAAATCTTCATGACACTGCAAAGAATTGCTAAGAGAATGCTGAACTGTTGTCGGGTCCTAGTTCGGGCTAGAGCAAGATCACTTGTTTTCTCTGCATTGGCATTTGGTGCCATTTTGGTCACCCTTTATGTAGATATTATCGTCATTTCAAGTAATTCTCTACGTTCTTTGAGTTACAACGGTCAAACTCCTCACGTGATTCACGGAGCAATTCAGGAGACAGAAGCAAGAAATCTTAAGTCAACGTTCAGGCACTTGCAACTTCGTTCCGTGCATGAAGAGGTCATGGAAATTCAAGAAGTTAAAGTAGACGACGATGATGACGAGAATATAAGTCCTCTAGTTCCTCCAATTAATGTCACGGAAGAAGAGAGAGTCTCGTGGTTTCGCAAAGTCTTGCCGGAATTCGATATATTCAAGTCGGACAACTCGACTCGGCGATTTCATGGCCGCGTGATGGGTTTCTTTGGCCAGAAAAATAATTGCTCGGTACGGTTTTTCATGACGTGGATCTCGCCGGCAAGGTCGTTCGGGAGGAGAGAGTTCTTGGCCTTGGAGAGCCTCTTCAAATCAAACCCATATGGTTGCCTAGTGATCATATCAAGAACCATGGATTCGAAACTAGGGTTTAAGAAATTCAAGCCCGTTCTTGATCATGGCTTTAAGGTGATTGCAGTAACTCCGGATTTGCCTTTCTTGCTCAAAAACACGCCGGCCAAGGCCTGGTTCGACGAAATGAAGACTGGAACAAAGGATCCAGGTGAGATTCCATTAGCTCAGAATCTCTCAAACTTGATAAGAATCGCTGTCTTGTTCAAATACGGTGGTGTGTATCTAGATACCGACGTTATAGTACTAAAGGACTTTGCGCTGTTGCGAAACTCGATCGGTGCTCAAAGCATAGATGCCATGTCGAGGAGATGGACGAGATTAAACAACGCGGTGATGGCGTTCGACAAGAAACACCCGCTCTTGCTTAAGTTCATGAGGGAGTTCGCCTTGACCTTCGACGGTAACAGGTGGGGACACAACGGACCTTATTTGGTGTCCAGAGTGGTTGAGAAAGTCATTGGGAAAAGGGGTTTCGAATTTAAGGTTTTGCTGCCGATGGCTTTTTATCCGGTGGATTGGACGAGGATCGGAGGGCTGTTCAGGCGGCCGGAGACTCGGGCCGACGCAAAATGGGTGGAGGCAAAGATAGCGCAGTTGAGTGGGGAGACATATGGGGTGCATCTATGGAATAAGCAAAGTAGACGATTGAAGATTGAAGAGGGAAGTGTCATAGGAAGATTGATCGAAGATCATTGTGTTATTTGTGAAAAGATATACAATTAAGGAAAACTTTCCGGTCAGGGCCATTGTCTTCATCATTTTTGCTCTCCATAATCCGTCAATAATTGTTCTCTTTCCTATCTCCTAGTAATTGTATATATGGTTCTGTTCCTTTTGATTTGAACATTGCAATAAATTGAAGAAATGCAGCTATAATATGGTGGTTCATATTAGAAAAGGAAATTGTGCATGTTCAAGCAAAAGGAGGAGATGTTCTGCTACTACAGAAAAATATATCGATTTTCTAATCAGTTCGATTATACCTAGCATAGCAAATTATACAATCAGTGTTTCTCAAATTAAATATAGGAAAATTCTGCTTTTTGTCCCTGTACTGGCATGTGTATTCAAATCAAGGCCATGTACTCTTAGATTGTCTAATCCGATTCTTTTATTTTCACAAGTTTTCTATATGCGTCCTTTTAACACTATTTTCATTTAAATTCAGTTAACGAGGCCATAATCGAAGAATGGCATGGAAAAATATGCCAATGCCCACATGAATATGGGTGGAAAAATTTAGTCATCATAGATAATTCTGGAAAATCATATAGATAAAATCTCCCACGCGAACATCAACATTGGGAAAAATGATAGTCATGTCAGTTGGATTTGGTCAGATTTAGCATCAGAAGGACTTGATTAAAAATTTTGTGAAAGTAGAAGAACTTGATTAGATAAAGTAAAAGAATAGAGACATGATTTGGAAATGCGTGAAATTACAAGAAGGAGAAGTAGAATTTTTCCAAAAAATTAATGTATAAGAGAGTGGAAAGAATAATCATATGTGAAGTCCACGATCAAATAAATAGGAGGAAGAATAATAAAGAGTGCGCCAGCCGTTGCTGCTACAAGGAAAAATGTCATGCCTAATAGCCGGCAAAATTGAGAATAAGAGTTGACACATTCTTGACAAAGTCATAGTGCCACCTTCTTGTCAAGGCAAAATTGTTTAATGCACTTAAAAAAACAATTGAGTACAAGAAACCACCTCATTGCAAAGGTCTTAATCATAATATATGTCATATATGTTTGGTACGTATATAAAAATGTATATAAAATACATGTCATATATGTCTTAATCATAATATATGTCATATATTTTTTTAGAGATTAAAAAAATGTATATAAAATTTTAAAAAAAAAAATCAAAGATTGTTAATGAATTAGAAACATAATAAAATACAACTTGACATGCTCCAAAAGATTCCATACCTCTTATCTATCACTTACTAGAGATTGATGGTAGTAATTTTAGCGATTGTATCATCTAAATTCGGATGGATTGGGGCGGGGATTTTGATTTGGAGGGCTCAGAGAAACTAGAGCTCGTTGGAGAGGCTCCGGCCTCTTCCTACCCTTAATTTCTTGCAAGGAGCTCGATGTGGATTCTGCGTTCCCATCGCACGAAACGACGTATCGCAGGAAATTAAACGTGCTCAAAGAATGCCAACTCGGTGCATGGAGAAGTAAGTTGGAGGCTTACGATTAGGTGTCATCTTTATTTTCGAATGTGGAACCAAGGCAAGACGCAATGAAATAATTTCTCTTTCAATGGTGTTATCGTGGCGTTCGGAGAGGTAGAAATTGGAAGGGCGAATTTCGAAAATAGAGATCGCGCATCCTTCGATTACTAGGTCTTAACTCCTGATTCGAAAAGAATGACGGGCGTATCGCTATGATGCTAATTGAAGGAACTTGTTGAAGGGTCGATTTGAAACTCCAATTCAGGGACCTGCCTGAGGTTACTTCCCGCCTCAATCCCCTTCTTAACCTTTCTTTAATGAGTATGATGTAGACTATGGAATGTCAAAAATGCCAGAACCGAACTGAAAAGTTTGGGTAATAAGTTAAACTATCGGCATCATAACGATTTTGGTTCCCGAAAGCCCCCAACATCGTCTCATTCTCCGCTGCCATTTGCACCTCAATCCATCTAAAAGATAGAAAAGCACATTTATCTATGTTGATTTCGACTGCAAGTGTACCCATCAATGCCAACTTCAAGGCTAAGTCAGACACTTTTAAAGTTTTCTTGAGATGAAAACCTAATAACACCAACAGTGACGAGTACAAGATAAAAATCAATGGCAGAAGAAAACGATTGCCCTGTAAAGTTCGGCAAAATTGGAACCCCAAACTCCATTATGCGAATTATTAAGGAATACGCCAGATCTCAGATCTAGGGCTTGACTTGGCCTTGGATCTTTTGATTGGATTGGAGCAAATCTTGGTTCATTTTCTCAATTCAGTTTTGATTTGTGCTCGTTGTGAATGAAAATCTCAACGTGGGGATCATAGTGCTTCAGTTTGTGGAGGAAGGAGGAACCCCCAAAGCCCAGAAAAAGAAAAGAAGGACGCAGTGGGAGGAGAGAGAAAAAGTGTATACGTCCAAAAAAAAAAAAAAAAAACCTGAACAATGTTTTCAATTCGGGTTGCACATGGTTCTGGCCACCGTAACCAACAAGAACCATGTTTGGTTCAGTTCGGGTCGGATGGAAGATTGAACCGAACCATTGACACCTTGATTACCGCATGTCACTGTCATTTGAGCAAGATCTGTCTTCACCAACGAGGATAATTCTACTCCCTGCAATGCTCTCAAGTGTTTTTCTCTTTAAAGAAAATGACATAAATAATCCTTGAATTTTGACTTAATATACAATATCATCCATTAAAATTTTAATTTGTTTAATGTGGTCTTTAAACTTTTCATAAATATTCAATCTAATCTCTGAACTAGATATAATTATTCAATGTTATCTCTAAATTTGAATTAATTAAAGATAAAAGTGGACTTTTTCATATAGTTCATAAACTCTATTGAACATATACCAAAAAGTTCAGGATCAAATTGAACAATTTAAAAATTTTAAGACATCATTACATATTGGATTAAAGTTTAGGAAACACATTGAACAAATTAAAAATTAAAAAATAATATTGCACATTAAATTAAAATTCAAGAATCATTTGTGTAATTATCAAATCTCATTACCATCAAGGAGGAGGGGCTTTCAAATCTAGAGACTCCTCCTCCACATCTCATTTTGAAGAGTTGGCCAAAATTCTATGCCATGTGATAGGCATCGTAAAAACTTGAATTATGCCACGGCAGGCCTATCTCACGGTATCCGTCTTTTTATGAATTTGTTAAATTTAGGATTTTTAAAATAAAATCTGACATATTGGCTCTCTAATTTTAAGGGGTTCTTTTCTTAACTCTTTTCATGCAGCTGGTGAATGTGGATTTGTTTTTTCGACATTGATTTGATCGAATTTCTCTCCTTAACATTGAGTGTTTGCTTCTACTTTTTACGTTTGAAGTTTTACATTTGAAATTGGGGATAAATGTTCCAGAAGTCCTAAAACATTACACGAAAATGCATTTAAGTCCTAAAACTTGCAAAAAATGCATTTAAGTCCTAAAACTTGTCAAATTATTTCAAACGAGTCCTAAAATCTAGGGGTGATCGGTTCCCGGTTCGGTCCGGTTCCAAGGTGGAACGGGAACCGGACGGGAAAACCGGGTTCCCAATTTTGGGAACCGTGGACCGGACCATCGGTTCGGTCCGGTCCGGTTCGGTCCAATAGGATCGGCACTTTCTTTTTTCACTAAAGAACGATCATTCATTAAAGAACGACCATACTCCGGACCGATCAATCCAATTTGGTTCCCGGGCGATCTAATAAAACTACTCACACGTGTTTTCACGTGCAAAATATTCAAACTTCACTTGCGTGAATATTAATCATAATTTATGTGTTTCACTCTTAATTTTAAGCATAAAAGCCATGAATAATTTGAGTAAAATATGTGCTTGGCTTAGGTTTTATAGACAATCTCTTCTATGCTTTAAATGTTTAGTCGATGTCAAACTCTTTGAGGCTTGAAGTGCCTTGTCGTTTGCAAGTGAGGGGAGCAAGAGAGAGAGTGAGCATGAGGAACTCCTAGAGCCTTATCCCACGTCAAGTAGAAGATAAAACTAATAAATAAGTTTTCTAAGAGCTTTGGTAGTATTTTCGCCACATAAGAGGTTGTTACCTCAATTGCAATTTCGATTGCAACAAATTTCATATATAATATTCATATATTATATGTGTTTATATATTATATGTATATAAATTATATTAAAAAAAATTAGTCCGGTCCGGTCGGTCCGGTTGGTCCGTTCCCACCTTGGAACCGGGAACCGGACCGCGACCGTGGGAACCGCCAAAACCGGCCGGTCCGGTCCGGTTCGGTCCGGGTCCCGGTTTGGGCGGTTTCCATTGCACCCCTACTAAAATCGACACTGTTAGCATTTTCCGTTAAAAATGATGACGTGGCATTTTAAATAATTTTTTATTTTCCATGTGTATTTTTTAATTACTTTTTATCCATTTTTAAAAAAATTAGATTTAAAAAATAAAAAAATTAAAAATTAATTTTATTCTTATCTTATTTTTAACAAAAACTAAAAAGAAAAGTTAAAAAAATTATTTTTAAAATTGTTAAAAAAAAATCAGCGCAACTCCTCTCCCCCGCCACCGCTACCGCCCATTGCCAGAGGGGTCGGGCGACGGTCGCCAGCCCTGGGCGAGGGTGGCCGGGCCTCGCCGACCCCAGGCGAGGGCCAGCGACAGTCGCCCACCCTGGGCGAGGGCCGGTGACCGTCGCCTGCCTTGGGCGAGGCCTCGTTAGCCCTCGCTCAGGGCTGGTGAGGATCGCCAGATCTGGGCGAGCCTTGCCGGCCTCGAGTGAGGGTCGACGAGGCCTCACCTAGGGCCAGCGACGACTCGCCCAATGCGGGCGACGGACGCCGCCCCTCATGAGGGCCGACGAGCCCAAATTGGGGCACCATCGATCGCTCTAGCGCGGTGCCCGGATCTGGGTCCGCCAGCCCTCGGCGAGGCTCGGCCACCCCCGCCTAGGGCCGGCGGCCGTCGCCCGGCCCCTCGGCGGCGATGGGCGGTGGCGGCGAGGGAGGGGAGCTGCTGTTTTTTTTTTAAATAAATATTTTAACTTTTTTAAAAAAATTTGGTGAAAATAAGATAAAATGAATAAATTTGATTTTTTTATTTTTTAAATCTAATTTTCTTTTAAAAAATGAATAGAAAATAATTTTAAAAAATCAACATGGAAAATAAAAAAATTCTTTAAAATGCCATGTCAGCATTTTTAACGGAAAAAGCTAACGGCGTTGATTTTAGGACTCGTTAAAACAATTTGACAAGTTTTAGGACTTAAATTCACTTTTTGCAAGTTTTAGGACTTAAATGCATTTTCGTGTAATGTTTTAGGACTTCTGGAACACTTATCTCTTTGAAATTGAGTTGCTTACCTATCAGTCACTCCAAATCCATAAAAGCCCAACCTAGCTAAAATCACTTAAAAATATTGGGATAATTGCACTGAAAATCCTAAAACTTATCATGAAAATACAATTGAGTCTTAAAACTTTTAAAAAGTGCAATCAAGTTATAAAATTTGTCAAGTTGGTTCAATCACTAAAACTTGTGAAGTCGATACAATCAAATTTTAAAATTTGTTAGTATTTTCCGTTTGTTAAGTTAAACGTAATTAATGAAATAACTTGATTGCACTTTTAGATGGCGACCCTACCCCAACCAATGACAGTCCTTAGCCGATATGGGCAAGAGCCAACGACCCTCGCCCTACTGGGGTTGCCAACCATTGGCTCGAGGCCCGACGACCCAACTGACCCTCACCCACTGTGGCCAACCCTTTTCGGCGATGGTAGGACAAGGGCAATAGGCCCTCACCAGTTTGTTGCCTTTGCTTCTTTTTTCTAAAGATTATTTTTAAATTTAATATAATTAATATTTATATTAAAAATTAAATTTGGACCGAAACAACGTTGTTTAGGGGTTATTTTTCTTGTTTTAGCCTCATCAACGCCACATCGAGAGAGAAAGTGATATATAAAAAAAAAAAGAGTCATGTTAGCATTTTTCCTTATCCAAATTAGACAGTCAAAGGAGGCAAATTGAACATATCCCAACAAAGAAAACTCCACTGTGCGTGTCTTTTCTTTTATGCGGCAAAGTGATATATAAGGCCAAGAACGGTCAAACTTGGATTCTTGATTTCCTTTCTTAACAGCCCAAGAACCCGAAGCCCAATATATATGTCCTCCTTTGATTTTCTTCTACGGCTGAAGAAAATCAGAAAATAAAATTGATTACACTAAAAAATTAAGAACTCTTGATTATTATCGACAAGTGATAATAGTATTTATAAACTAAATTATCGACGACTTGAAAAATTGACAGCTTGAATGAGTCAACAAAAAATGTAGTTAACAATCTTGGATGCAACTAACAAATAAGTAATCGTCAATGTAGTGGAATAAAGCAATCGTCAATGTAGGGGAGTCGAAAAACCTACCGATGTACCTTCACCAAAAAAAAAAAAAAAAACTACCGATGTAACCATTTATAACCTCTATTTGTAACTTCCCTTTATTACCTCTCTTTAAAACATATGTTTTTTTTTTTTTTTTTTTGGTAAATGTAAGAATATATTGAGCTTTAACCAAATATACAAAAGTTCCAGTGCCAAAAACTTTCACTCATAGTGATAATAAGTCAGAATGAGTGGAAGGGAGCCAAAGTAAAATAAAGCCAGCCGCAAACAAGGCAACAGACAAAACAAAGAAACGGCCTAACCCACAGGCACAAAGAACTAGGGGTGAGCGCGGTTCTCGGGAAGAATCGGGAACTAGAGAAGCGAATTGGAGGTTCCGATTCAGTTCCCGATTCTAAAGGGACCGGTTTCGGTTCCCGGTTCCTCTTTTCTAGGAACCAGCGGTTCCCGGTTCCAATTAAGGCTAAAAAAAAGCCCCAAATTGACTTTTACTTTCACATACAACACTTTCAATTTAAGATTCACAGTTCTCTCTTCACCCGTTCTCCGCCTTTGCTCGACGCCACCTGAGATTCCCTCGCCACATCCCCGCTCTGCACTTCTCCCTACCACCGTATCTCCGAGTGACCCCTTGCTTGCTCATGCCGACACCAGAAGCCCTCTACAGCAGATCCCAAGCCCTGTTGCTCGCCTGCAGCTCGCATCGACCTGTGACGACCCGACGTCGCTCTTGCTCCTCCCGCAATTGCTGCCCGACACCGCTGTGATCCCACGACGCTGCTGCTTTGCCTTCGCTATGCCCCGAAGCCCGCGACCCGAAGCGCCCTTGCCCAACTCCGAGCTTTCCCCAAGCAACGCTGCTGCAGCTCGCTGCTTGCCCTTGACGCCACCGTCGCTCGCCCTCAATGCCACCACCGCTTGCCCTCGACACTACTGCTCGTTGACCTCTACTCGACACCATCACCGCTTGCCTTCAACACCACCGCTGACCTCTGCTCGATGCCACCACTGACCTCTTCTTATGAGTGTTCTCTCTTTGTCTTTCCTTCTGATTCAGCCAGTCGAATTGATGTGAACATCGAGTCATATCGAGGAGGAGGTGCTAGGGACCCATTGTCTATTCCTACTGGTTCGATTACTTGAGCACGGGCCAAACAATTCAGGCAAGCTGTTGGCGTCATGGTTCGTGATCTTTGGCGTGAAGATGACCTTGGATCAAATCTTGAAGAATCTTGGAAATCTTGGTGCAATTTAATTATCTTGTTACCAAATAATTGACCAAGTCAATTATTATATATATTCTTGTTTAAGAATATTGTAAAATAGGAATATTTTATAATATAACGCATTAGATTTTTAGGGTTGGTTTTTAGGGTTTGTGTGGCAGCCTATATAAAGGATTTGCCAAATTTCTTTGGGGACAGATATATTTTATTTTTGAGGAAAAGAATTGAGAGGTTCTCTTTTTACTGTTCTTTTGAGGACTTGACCTAATCAAGATTCTCTTGTGGCAATTAATTCGACTTATCGAGCGAGATAGCGAATTCTTTCGCTCGTGGCATCTATACCGTTGGTTGGTTGACACATGTTCATCAACAAGTCACGTTCATACCGAGATTGCCAATCACAGGTTTGATTGGAGGTCGAGGTTTGCAATTCGCACCATCTGGGCCTTCGTAGAACGATCTTTCCGCAACGATTCACATTAGTTTGGTATCAGAGCCAGATTCTACAAGGTCTATTTATCTTTAATTTTCTGTTGATATTCAACAATTTGAGATTTATTGAGTTAGGGTTTCGATTCTAGTTAATTTAGGGATCCGATTGCTTTTGTGCTTCCATACGTAATTGTTTGCTGTTAGTTTTAAATTTTTCTATTCTAGCGTCTTAAATTGTATCTGAGTTCGTCATAAAAAAAAGTAAAAAAAAAAAAAAAGAGAGAAAGAAAACGCACAAAAAAAAAAAGTGTGCAAGAGAAAAAAAACAGATTCGGCAAAAAAAAAAATTAGCCGAACAAAAAAAAAATCAAGAAGGCGACTTGTTTGTTAGTAGACCAAATTGAAACAAAATTAGTAGTGATTTGCGTTTCAATTGGAATTTCGAAAGTTGTACTTGTTGGTTTGAAATTGTTACTTGTTGAAACAAAATCAATAGTGATCTAATCTTGTTTGATTAGTTTGATTGATTGTCTTGAGGGGTTGAGAGACAGGTTTTGAGTCCAATAAAGAGCTTGTGAAAAGAGAATACAAGAGGAAAAATGTAAGAGTGTGTAAGCTTAATTGAGGGTGGAAAAAGCCTAGACTTGAGTTAAACACGAGAGGAGTGACAAACATCTCGAGAAAAACACATGAGGGAGCGATTGGTGAGGATTTTTTTTTAGACTAACGTTTACTTGCAGGTCTAAAATATGTCGCGCGAAGAAAGCGTGAATTAACGGGAGGTTGACTTCATACGAAAGGATGAAGCGCTCGTGGAAAGCACCAGCAGTTGAGGGTCGTAGTGGAGGAGCTTAGTGACCGAATGATGGGGAATGGCATGAGGGTTGATGGTGACCGAGAGATACCCCGAGGAAGGCCGCAACATCAGCAAGATGCCTCTAGAACACAACATAGAAGGCAACGACAATATGATGATGATGAGGCCGACATGGAGGATGATCGAGATGCTCGATTTGAAAGGTAGAATGGAGGCTGAAGGTTTAGACACCGAGGAGATGATGAACTTGGCAACATCAAGATGAAGATTCCTTCCTTCCAAGGGAAGAATGATCCCGATGCATATCTAGAGTGGGAGAAATGCATGGAGATGGTATTTGATTGCCAACGATACTCTAAGCTCAAAAAGGTAAAAATTGCATCTGTTGAATTTACTGATTATGCTATAATTTGGTGGGATCAACTTGTGACTAATAGGAGGCGCAATGGTGAAAGACCGATAGAGACGTGGGATGAGATGAAAGCGGTGATGAGGAGGCATTTTGTGCCAAGTCATTACCATCGAGATTTGTTTCAAAAGTTACAAAACCTCACACAAGGCAATAAGAGTGTGGAAGAGTATCACAAGGAGATGGAGATTGCCATGATCCATGCTAATGTGATGGAGGATCGGGAGGCCACAATGTCGAGATTTTTTAGTGGTTTGAGCCGAGACATGGTAAGGGTGGTAGAGCTGCAACACTATGTTGAATTGGAGGAATAGGTGGACAAAGCCATCAAAGTTGAGCGGCAATTGAAGTTGGACCAAAATCACAAGAGTGGAGGAGGTTCAAATCAGAATTGGAGATCCAATTGGAAGAGAGATGAGAAGCCAAATTGGAGAGGAAACAACACCAAAACCGAAACTTCAAAGGAGAAGGAGAGGGATGGTAAAGTTGGAACGAATCCGGTTTAAGGTAAAACCGAAAATCCTAACATTAGAACTCGTGAAATTAAATGTTTTAAGTGTTTGGGCAGGGGTCATATGGCGAATCAATGCCCTAATAGGAGGGTGATGATCATGACTGAACATGGTGTTATTGAATCCGAAAGTGAAAGGGAAGAACATGATGATGAGATGCCACTATTGGAGGATTGTAGTGATGGAGAAGTGGCTATAAAAGGAGACTTATTGGTGGTTAGACGTTCTCTGAGTGTGCAAGTAAAGGAGGAGGAGCATCACCAACAAAGAGATAATTTGTTTCATACAAGGTGTGTGGTGAATGGTAAGATCTGTCGTATGATAATTGATGGAGGTAGTTGTGCGAATGTGGCAAGTTGTTTATGGTGGATAAGTTGGGCTTGAAGACAACAAAGCACCCTAGGCCTTATAGACTTCAATGGTTAAATGATAGTGGTGAGGTGAAAGTATCGAAGCAAATTCGAATTCCATTTGAGATAGGGAGATATAAGGACGAGGTAAAGTGTGATGTTGTACCTATTCAAGTGGGTCATATCTTACTTGGAAGACCATGGCAATATGATCGAAAGGTACATCATGATGGGTATACTAATCGTTATTCATTTATGATAAATCAAAAGACTTATACTTTGGTACCAATGACACCTAGTGAGGTGTATCAAGATCAACTAAAGTTACAACGAGAAGTCGAGAGAGAGAGAGAGAGAGAGAGAAAAGGTCAGAAATTCGAGGGCTTGCGTGGTGTGTCTGAGACACAAGGAAAAGGAGAGGCCGAGAGAAAGATTATGGTAAAAACTGAGGGAAAAGAAGAGAGGAAAGAAAAGAGGCAAAATAATTTTTATGCAAAATCAAGTGAAGTGAGGAGAGCTTTAGTTCTAGATCAATCAATACTTGTACTTGTGTACAAGGAGGTTTTATTTTCTACTAACGATCTTGACCCAAGTTTGCCTAGTCCTGTTGTATCTTTATTGCAGGAATTTGAAGATGTCTTTCCTGATGAACTTCCTGGAGGGATACCACCGATTCGAGGCATAGAACATCAAATTGACTTGATTCCTGGTGCGCCATTACCTAATCGACCCGCATATCGAAGCAATCCCGAGGAGACAAAGGAACTTCAGCGGCAAGTTAGCGAACTATTGGAACGGGGGTATGTGAGAGAGAGTCTTAGCCCGTGCGCCGTCCCTGTTTTGTTAGTGCCAAAGAAGGATGGAACTTGGCGAATGTGTGTCGATTGCCGAGCAATCAATAATATTATGGTAAAGTATCGACATCCTATTCCTAGGTTAGATGACATGTTGGATGAGTTGCATGGTTCTTGCGTTTTCACTAAGATCGATTTGAAAAGTGGCTATCATCAAATTAGGATGAAAGAATGTGATGAATGGAAAACTGCATTTAAGACCAAGTATGGATTATATGAGTGGTTAGTAATGCCATTTGGATTAACTAATGCACCGACCACGTTTATGCGACTCATGAATCATGTTTTGCGTGCTTTTATTGGTCGATTTGTGGTTGTCAATTTCGATGACATCTTAATTTATAGACAAAGTCCTGATGACCATATTGAGCATGTGCGAGTTGTCTTGCAGGTTTTAAGGGCCAAGCAATTATATGCTAATTTAAAGAAGTGCTCTTTTGTTACCAACAAATTAGTATTTCTAGGATTTGTTGTTAGTGTTAATGGTATATAGGTTGATGAAGAAAAGGTTAAAGCAATCCATGAATGGCCAACGCCTAAGACCATAGGAGAGGTGCGTAGCTTTCATGGATTGGCGAGTTTTTATCGATGGTTTGTGAGAAATTTTAGCGCTATTGCCGCACCATTAACTGAGGTAATCAAGAAGCACGTGGGTTTCACGTGGGGAGAAGAGCAAGAGAAAGCATTTAATCTACTAAAAGATAAGTTAACTAATGCTCCTTTATTATCTTTGCCGAATTTCAGTGCTACTTTTGAGATAGAGTGCGATGCTTCTGGTACAGGAATTGGAGCTGTGTTGATGCAAGGAGGGCGTCCCATAGCTTATTTCAGCGAAAAATTGAGTGGAGCAACATTGAATTATCCTACCTATGATAAGGAGATGTATGCTTTAGTGCGAGCTTTGGAGACTTGACAACATTATTTATGGCCAAAGAAGTTTGTGATCCACACCGACCATGAGACCTTGAAGTACTTGAAAGGATAGCAAAATTTGAATAAAAGACATGCCAAATGGATGGAGTTCATTGAGACTTTTCCATATGTGATCAAGTACAAGAAAGGTAAGGAAAATGTGGTAGCCGATGCACTTTCTCGAAGGTATGCGATTCTAACTATTTTAGAAGCGAAGTGTCTAGGTTTTGAGCATATCAAGGGCTTATATATTGATGATGATGACTTTGAGAGAGTCTATGAAGCATGTGAACACGCTGCATTTGATAAATTTTATAAGCATGAAGGTTATCTTTTTCATGAAAACAAACTATGTTTGCCTAAGTGTTCTTTGCGTGAATTGTTGGTGCGAGAAGCACATAGTGGTGGTTTAATGGGGCATTTTGGCATTAATAAGACTTATGAAGTGCTATATGAAAATTTTTATTGGCCACATATGAAGAGAGATGTCACATGTGTTTGTGAGAGATGCATTGCTTGTAAGCAATCGAAATCTACAACTAAACCGTATGGCTTGTATACACCATTACCTATTCCAACGCATCCTTGGATTGATATTTCTATGGATTTTGTGTTAGGAAGTATGGTAGAGATTCTATTTATGTGGTTGTTGATCGGTTTTCAAAGATGGCTCATTTTATACCTTGTCATAAAACTGATGATGCATCTCATATTGCTAATTTGTTCTTTAAGGAGGTTGTACGTTTGCATGGCATGCCTAGATCGATTGTTTCATATCGAAATTCTAAATTTCTTAGCTACTTTTGGAAAACATTGTGGAAAAAACTAGGAACACGGTTGTTATTTTCTACTACTTGTCATCCACAAACTGATGGTCAAACCGAGGTAGTTAATAGAACTTTAGGGGTATTGTTGCGTGCTATTATTAAAAAGAACATAAAATCTTGGAAAAATTGTCTGCCACATGTTGAATTTGCATATAATAGGAGCATGCATTCTGTTACTAAATTTACACCATTTGAGGTTGTCTATGGTTTTAATCCATTAACTCCGTTAGATTTAACCCATTTACCTGTTGATAAGCATGTGGATTTAGATGGAGCAAAGAAAGCTGAATTTGTCAAGGCGTTGCATGAGAAGACGCGCACAAATATTGAGTGCAAGATTGAGCAATATGCAAGGCAAGCTAACAAAGGGTGCAAGGAAGTGGTGTTTGAACTTGGCGATTGGGTTTGGGTTCATATGCGCAAAGAGAGATTTCCTGAGCAGCAACATTCTAAGTTATTACCGCAAGGGGATGGACCATTCATGATTTTGGAAAGAGTTAACAATAATGCTTACAAGCTTGATCTTCCAGGTAAGTATGACGTTAGTGCCACATTTAATGTTTCTGACTTGACTTTTTTTTATGCCAGTGATGATTTGAGGACAAATCCTTTGCACAAGGGAGGGAATGATGTGGACATCGAGTCATATCGAGGAGGAGGTGCTAGGGACCCATTGTCTATTCCTACCGGTTCGATTACTCGAGCGCGGGCCAAACAATTCAGGCAAGCTGTTGACGCCATGGTTCGTGATCTTTGGCGTGAAGATGACCTTGGATCAAATCTTGAAGAATCTTGGAAATCTTGGTGCAATTTAATTATCTTGTTACCAAATAATTGACCAAGTCAATTATTATATATATTCTTGTTTAAGAATATTCTAAACTATTCATATTTTAGAATATAACGCATTAGATTTTTAGGGTTGGTTTTTAGGGTTTGTGTGGCAGCCTATATAAAGGATTTGCCAAATTTCTTTGGGGACAGATATATTTTATTTTTTAGGAAAAGAATTGAGAGGTTCTCTTTTTACTGTTCTTTTGAGGACTTGACCTAATCAAGATTCTGTTGTGGCAGTCAATTCGACTTATCGAGCGAGATAGCAAATTCTTTCGCTCGTGGCGTCTATAATGTTGGTTGGTTGACACGTGTTCGTCAACAGGTCACGTTCATACCGAGGTTGCCAATCACAAGTTTGATTGGAGGTCGAGGTTTGCAATTCGCACCATCTGGGCCTTCGTAGAACGATCCTTCCGCAACGATTCACATCACGAATGCCCTTAGTCTTTCCCCCCGTTGGCTAGGGCAACGCTCGTGCTCATTATAATGCGGCCTTGCAGCGAGTGTTTGTGTGTATGCATTTTCATTCTGGTTCTTGCATTAGTTCCATTCGGCAAGTCAAATGCTGTTGTGTAGGATGATCGCTCGCGATGATTCTGCTTTCTTAGAGTTCATGCATTTAAAGTTCGCAAAATGAGATCGGAAAGATGAATTGCGTGCTAAATGTTGCTTATTGAGCTCGTCAAAGTCAAGATTGCTCATTTTAGGTGTGAAGAACTCTAATTCCTCTTGTCTGAAGAATTTTTCATTTAAGCTCCTGCAGTAGCTATGTTAGTGAGGTGTGATGGATGTTTGGATTGGCCAGAAAGATTCAAGACACATTTGGTTGTGAAGGATTTTAGTCAAAATGAGGGGATCGACTTTAATGAAGTGTTCTCTCCAGTTGTGAAACATAATTCCATTCGTGTGTTGCTCGTGCTGGTAGCCCTTTATAATCTAGAAATTGAGCAACTTGATGTCAAGGCTGCTTTTTTGCATGGCAAGCTTGAAGAGATAATCTATATGTCTCAACCCGAGAGATTCGTTATTAAGGATAAAGAAGATCGCGTTTGCAGGTTGAAATGCTCTTTGTATGGTTTTAAGCAATCTCCATGGCAATGGTACAATAGATTTGATAGCTTTATGTTTAGTCATGGCTACTTGTGAAGTGCGCATGACGGTTGTGTGTATTATAAAAGATTGCATAATAGTTCTTTTCTTTATTTGCTATTATATGTGGATGACAAACTTATTGTAGCGAAGAACATGTTAGAGATACAATGGTTGAAGAGGCAACTTAGCAGGGAATTTGAGATTAAAGATCTTGGGAGATGCGGACCCCTGGAGTGTCATAACTTGGCAAAAAAGGACACTTAAGTACCATAACTTACAAAAGGGACACTTTAATGTCAAAATCAGAGCAAAATGGATCACTTGAGTGCCAATCCAACCAAAATCCAACCAAATTGCATACGTGGCATTTTTCCGGCGAAACAAATGCAAAACGACGTTGTTTTACACGCTGACGTGGCCAAAATGCAAAAATGGCATCATTTTAGGTTGACGTGGTAAAAAATAATATAAAAATTAATTTAGTTAAAATATTTAAAATTAATAATTTTAAATTTTTAACTTTTTTTTTTAAAAAATGGGGGGAGGTGGCTGAGGGCTCGGCCCTCACCCAATGCCGCTGCCTCCCCACCGTCGTCGGGAAGGGACGCCGATAGAGGGGGAGGGTCGGCGAGGGTCGCGAGCCCTCGCTAGGGGCCGGCGACCCCGACCGACCAGCGGCAAGGGCTCGCAAGCCCTCGCCCGGATCCGCCGGGGGAAGGAGGAGAAGGGGAAGTAGGCGACAGCCGAGGAGGAGGGAGGTAGCCGGTGGCGAGGGCTGGGGCCGCCGGCCCTCGGCCAAGCTCGACAGCCCGGCCGACCCTCCCCCACCTTCCGACGACGTCGAGGAGGCAGCAGCGGTGAGGGCTCGGCTCTCGGCCCGCCGGCTGCCTTCTTCCTCCTTCATTTCCCTTTTTTTTTAATAAATATAAATAATATTATTATTTTTAAAAAATTTAATTTAATTAATTTTTATATTATATTAAAATTCAAATTATGCCAAAATGATGTTGTTTTGGCCAATTTAAGGGTTCTATTTTGGCCAACACCCGAAACAACGTTGTTTGGGATGAATTAGAGCTGACTTAGCTCTCTGGCGAGCTATTTCGGCGAGAAATATTAATATTTAAATGTCACGTATGATTTCCGACTGGTTTTGCTAGATATGGCACTTAGGCGTCCTACTTTTCTTGAAATGTGGCACTTAAGTGTACCTTTCGTAATTTATGACACTTTAAGTGTTCATTTATGTCAAGTTATGGCACTTGTAGTGTTCTTTTCCCAAGATCTTGGAGTTGCTAAGAAAATTCTAGGTATAGAGATTCATAGAGATAGACAGGTTGGGAAGTTATACTTGAGAACTTACATTGAGAAAGTATTTTAGCACTTTGGCATAAAATGTGCCAAATCAGTAAGTACTCCTTTGGTGTCTCATTTTAGGTTTTCGGCTTCTTGTCACTTTAAACTGAAGAAAAGAAAGATGATATGTCTCAAGTTCAATATTTTAATGATGTGGGTTGTCTCATGTATACAATGATTTGCACTCCTCTGAATATCTCCCAAAATATTATTGTTGTGGGTAGGTATATAGCATATCCGGGTAAAGCTCATTGACAAACGATGAAATGAATTCTTCAATAAATCCAAAGAACCTTAGATATGGCTTTGGTCTTTGATAGAGGTTGAAATATAGGACATTTAGTTGTTGGTTTTGTTGTTTCTGACTATGCAAGCGATCTTGACAAAATGAGAGATTTGACTGGTTATGCTTTTACGCTTTGTGGCCTCATAGTTAGTTGGATAGCAGTTTTGTTGGACATAGTTACTTTGCCTAGCATCAAAACAGAGTATATGGCAGCAATGGAAGCAGTAAAAGAAGCTCTTTGGTTAAAATGTTTGATTACAGAACTTAGGGTGAAGCAGGAGAGAGCCTCTATTATCTTTTGCAATAAATAAAGTGCAATCCAGTGGACCAAGAATGTGATGTATCACCATAGGACAAAATGTATCGATATACAGTATCACTTTGTATGTGATGAGGTTACTAAGGGTACGGTTACGATGAAGAAAATATCTACGGTGGATAATCCGATAGATATGTTGACCAAATGAGCTCATTTGACTAAGTTCAAGCATTACTTAGACTTGATTGGTGTTTGCACCATTTGAGTTGCCTAGGCGAATTGGTGGCGTTTCATCCCTTTTCTCCAATTTCGAGTACGCTCATGTAGGCTTAAGGGTGTGCATCATTGATTCCACCATTTTGGAGGTGGCCTTGTATAGGTGGTGAATGAGTGAGGTCTTATGGTATTTGGCATAATACTCTTTTAGAGATTTGAAGTCAAGGCATAGATTTATTAAGTTTTTTACTTTCAAATTAGTGACAATGATATTTTGGACCATGCACATTTGTTTTTTAGGGTTTTTTTTTTTAAGGGAGACTATAAAAGAATTGTGTTTAATAACATATCTCTAACCCTAATATCCACAAAATTCCCTACTTTTGTTTTGTCTACCTTCTTGTTGGATCTTTACATCTTATGGCTCATCAAGTGATTTTTTAGCATTTGGATTGTACTCACGTATTCATTATTGAAGATAGCGAAACCCTTCTTTCTCTCTGTGGTTTTTTCTCATTTTGGGTTTCCATGTATATCTTGCGTCATGTGTGATTTCAATTTTGCTTTTATCCTTTACTACTTGTGCTTGGATTAATGCATCTTTTGGCATTGTTTCGCAACACTTCTCCTCTATGCGGTCTTAAAGAGTTCACCCTATCTTGTCTTCGGAGGTCTTCCTCCTATTGTAATATCGAGGAACTCCTCTTGCGATTCAACAAATCCATGTCACACTCCCAATGGGCCACTGCCCTTACACATTATGATTGGACAATCAAACCCCAACCAAGTAGCGATACAACCATCAAATCCAAATCGATCATGATTCGTTGTAAGCTAAGAAGTACCGATAGTCTCCAAGAGCCTTTGTATCATGTCGAATACTCTGACACATTTCAACACGTGGCCAATAGGTGTTAGAAAAATCTGACAGGTGGTCAACTCTCTTGACACGCTCTGAAAAGCAAGTTCGGAATTTTAACACCCATGGGGTCTATTTTAAAAAACTTCAATAAATGAGGGGTCAAAATGTAAAAATGTAAAAAATAATAAAAATAATAAAGGGGGAAAGAAAGACTTCTTATTATATTTGATGGTAAAATGTTGATTTTTTTTTTCAACTTGTTAAATGTTAAATTTAATAGGAGAATGTGGATTGTTTGTTTTTTCTTCAAGTTGTATTGATTATTGGAATGGAATGTAATTGAATTTGTCAAATTGAAATAATGGATGATATCAACAAAATACTATATAACATGGTCCAAAAGATTAATGGTGTGAATTTTAGCGACTATATTCAAAATTCAAAAGATTAGAGTGAGAGTTTTGACTCGAAAGGCTCAGCAGAGTAGAGCTCGTTGGAGAGGCTCCAGTTTCTTCCTAACATTGATTTCTTCAAGAAGCTAGATGTGGATTCCATGTTCTCATCGCACAAAATGACATGTCGCTGGAAATTAAACATGCTAGAAAAATGCAAACTTGATGTTTGGAGAAGTAAGGTGGAGGCTAATGATTAGGCGCCATCCCTATTTAGTCTGGAGCAAGGCAAAGACGTAACAAAATACCTTGTCTCTCAATGGTTTCATTGAGTCATCACATGTGGGTCTACGCTTGAGTTTCTAAGGTGTTCGGGAGAGGTGGAAGTTGAAATGGTGAATTCCAAAATAGAAATTGCTTACTTGTTAATGAACTGACAACATGATAAAATACTATATAACATGCTTTAGAAGTATCTATACTTACTAATGATGGAATTTTATTTACTCTATCTTCTAAATTAGGAGAGATTCGAGTGAGAGGATTTTGACTTGGAAGGCTAGAGCGGAGTACAACTTGTCGAAGAGGGTCCGTTTCCTTCCTAACCTCAATTTCTTGTAAGAAGCTTGATGTGGATTCTATGTTCTTATCACCTATGTAGCAATGACACTCTCTGGGAGCCTTCGTGTCGTGTCCAACACTCCGACACATGTCCGACACGCTCCGACACGTTCCGACACGCGGTCAACGAGTGTCGAAAAATCCGACACATTGTCAACTCTCTCCGACACGCGAGTCTGGAATTCTGACACGCGATTCCCACACGTACGGGGTCAATTTTAAAAATTTATAATACTTGAGGAGTCAAAATATACATATACAAAAAAGAAGTAATAAAATAAGTAATAAAAAATGCTATAAATATACACGCATGGGGTCAATTTTTTTTTCAGTTTTTTTTTAGAATTGTTTTAGTTTTTTTAAAAGTCTTTTACTATGAAAGAAGTAATAAAAAAAAATGCTATATATGATAAATAAATAAATTTTAAAATTTCATTTCAGAATTTTTCTTTAAACAATGTTTTTTTCCTCTAAATTTTATGTATTATTGTAACAAATTAAAATAATGAATGCTATTATTTAATATTTTTCATGTAAATTAATTCTATGCTATTTTATTATTATTTATTTATGTATTTATATATAAAAATATATTTAATATATCACGCGTCGTAATTCTCTATTTTTAAGAAATGACGTGTCGGCGTGTCGTGTGTCGCGTATCCGTGTCAATGCTACATAGCGTGCCACGCGCGTGCGAGGCTGACGTCACGATGACGTCACCTACACACGCGCTAGTGACTGCGCACGTGCATCGCACGCACCTGGCACCGAAACGGCACGTGCGACGCACGTGCCCAGGGGGAGACCGAATCGGTACCCTATGTAGCACCGATACTCTCTGGGAACCTCCGTGTCGTGCTCGATACTCCGACACGTTTTGACTAAGGGTGATCGGGTCCAGGGTGGGTAGGATTTAGACCTAGACCCTGTACCCGACCCTGTTATAACCGGTTCTCTTTTTTTTTTACCCTGTTCCCGACCCACCCTGTTTTTCTGGTCCGGGAACAAGGTTAATCCTGTTTATATTGGAACTTGTTTTGCATAAAAATTGTTGTACAACACTCATATATAAGATTAAGCGATAAACTCTACCATCAGCATATTGGATGCTAATGTAATATTGTATGGCAAATGAGACAGGTTGGCTATGGGGCAAGTTTTATTGAGTACTTCTCCGAGGAGGCAAAACGTGTATATGGAGATATCATTTCAACACCACTAGCTAACTGTCGGTTGTTTGTGTTGAAGTAGGTACTGATATATCTAATTATCTTTTGTATGACTTGCCAGACGAAAATATTTATCGATGAAACTTGAAAGGTAAATGATTTACACACCATAACAGTTTCATAATCAATACAAAATCATGAAAGGCAACGCAACCATTTTAAAACTGGAATCCATAGGTGAAACCGGAAAAGTAAAATATTTAAGAATGAGAGAGCGACTACTATTGCTCATTCGTATAACTAATCAATGAAGCTAATAATTTCTAATTATCAAACATCACTGACTGGCAGCGAGCAGACTAGAAGTAGCGTCAAGGTCGCCGCGCGGTGAGGATAAGGACAGCGGCGGAGCTGGGCTGTCGATGGTAGGGGCGTCGCTCGGGAGTAGGCTCGGAGTATATCTATTGGGTGTCGGAGCAGATATGTCTGGTGTCGAGTAGAGGAGGACCCAGCAACAAGGGCAGCAATGGCTTCGCAGGGGAGGGCAACGTAGGCGAGGTGCTGCAGCAGGGGGCTCGGCGGGATGCGGCAACGTCGGGTCGACGCAGATCAACACAGTAGCGGCTTCAACGGGCTGCTGGTATTGTGGTTAGTGAGGGCAGCAAGGATCGACGCGGCTTCAGCGAGCGTTAGCGAGGGGGCTAGGCTAGATTGCGAGCAGAGTGAGGGGCGTCGTTCTGGTGGTGGTAGATTGGCAGCAGGGGAGCTCAGGAAACAGCACGCGATGAGAAGAGAATTGGCAAAGGGCTACTATGGGTTGCTCGAAAATGCAACAAGGTGGGCTTGCGGACGCGAGATCTGCGGGTCAGGGGCGTCGGCGAGGCAACAACAGCAGGTGGAACGGCTAGATCGAACGAAGGCAGGTCGGCGCTCAGGTACAAGCTCGGCGGGGGTCAGCGGCTTCACGGACAGAACCAGTGGAGCGGAGCTTCAGATGACCGGTGGAATGGTGGCGGTGGTGCGAGCGCGAGGGGTGCAACAAGAGCGGCAGAGGCGGCGTTGGCTTTGCGATTTCGAGAGGGGAGCTCTGAGCAAGGCTGGCGAGTAGCCAGGAACTGGGTTGACAAAGGCGGCATCGCGATTTTGGGGGGCGACGGTGGGCGAGCGTAACCAGGATCGGCGGATGGGCGGAGGTCTACGGTGTCGCGAGAGGAAGCCAATAAAGATAGAAAGTAGAAATTAGGGTTTTGCTTTTGCGTTTTGGTCTTTGGGGGGGGTGGCTTACAAACCAGTTCCCAAACTGGTCCAATCAATCCGGTTCCCAGGTGGGTAACCCCTTGGAACCGGTTCCCAGACTAGTTCAAATAGGACCAGGTTTGGGAATCGGTTCCCGGACCGGTTTCAACCGGAACTGGTTCCCGACCCTGTTTTCCGGGTGGGCCGAACCGAGAACCAGGTAAACCCGGTCTGGTTGCACACCCCTAGTTCCGACACGCGGTCAACAAATGTCGAACAATCCGACACGTGGTCAACTCTCTCCGACACGCGAGTTTGGAATTCTGACACTCAATTCCGACTCACACGGGGTCAATTTTAAAAATTTCTAATACTTGAGGGGTCAAAATATAAATATACAAAAAAGAAGTAATAAAAAATGCTATAAATATACACGCACAGGGTCAATTTTTTTCTTTTCGGTTTTGTTTTTTTAGAATTGTTTTAGTTTTTTTAAAAGTCTTTTACTATGAAAGAAGTAATAAAAAAATGCTATACATGATAAATATTTAAAAATATCATTTCAGCATTTTTCTTTAAACAATTTTTTCCTCTAAATTTTATGTATTATTATAACAAATTAAAATAATGAATGCTATTATTTAATATTTTTCATGTAAATTAATTCTAGGCTATTTTATTATTATTTATTTATGTATTTATATATAAAAATATATTTAATATATCACGTGTCGTAATTTCTATTTTTAAGAAATGACGTGTCGGCGTATCATGTTATGTCGTGTCGCGTGTCGCATGTTCGTGTCATTGTTACATAGCATGCCACGTGCATGCGCGGCTGACGTCACGATGATGTCACCTGGCGCGTGCTGCGCGGGTGCATCGCACACGCTTGGCACCGAAACGGCACATGCGACGCACGCATCTGGGGGAGACCGAATTGATATCCTATGTAGCACAAACACTTTCTGGGAGTCTTCGTGTCATGTCCGACACTCCGACACGTATCCAACACGTTCCGACATGCGGTCAACGAGTGTCGAAAATCCGACACGTAGTCAACTCTCTCTCGACACGCTCCGACACATAAGTCTGGAATTCCGACACGCGATTTCGACACGCATGGGGTCAATTTTAAAAATTTCTAATACTTGAGAAGTCAAAATATAAATATACAAAAAAGAAGTAATAAAAGAAGTAATAAAAAATGCTATAAATATACACGCACGGGGTCAATTTTTTTTTCAGTTTTGTTTTTTTAGAATTATTTTAGTTTTTTTAAAAGTCTTTTACTATGAAAGAAGTAATAAAAAAATGCTATATATGATAAATAAATAAATTTAAAAATATCATTTCAGCATTTTTCTCTAAACAATGTTTTTTTCCTCTAAATTTTATGTATTATTATAACAAATTAAAATAATGAATGCTATTATTTAATATTTTTCATGTAAATTAATTCTAGGCTATTATTATTATTATTTATTTATGTACGTATATATAAAAATATATTTAATATATCACGTGTCGGAACGTGTCGGAATTCTCTATTTTTAAGAAATGACATTTCGGCGTGTCTGTCGTGTCGTGTCGGCGTATCGCTTGTCCGTGTCGGTGTTACATAGCTTATCGCACGAAACAACATATCATGAGAAACAATCTTTTTTTTTTTTTTCCTAAATGGATTTCTAAACATTCGAAGGTGTTTGGTAATTATTCACAAAATTTATATTTCCGATATAGAAATGCATTCTATACGACCCTTAATTTTTTTTGTAACTTACATTTTTTAAATTTTTTAATAATTTTTTCTCTTTTTTTATTTTTATTTTTCTTCTTCTTCTCTTCTTCTTTCCCTAGCCAACCACACCAACCACAGTGATGACCACTGACCAGCCAAGTGAGAGCTGGCAAGGTCGAGCCTCATTGATGGCTAGGCAAGGCGAATCTATTGAGGCGAGCCTCACCCACCCATCGGCAAGGCTTGAACTCACCCAAATTTGGCGAGGCTGAGCCCAACCTAGTTGCCGTGAGGCTTGGCCTCACCAAGCCGAGGCAAGGCCGACCTCACGGTAGTTGGGCGAGGTCATTAGATCTCGTCTAGCCAATCATTGGTGACTAATTAGAGGAAGTAGAGAAAATGAAAGAAAAGAGAAAAAAAATAGTTTGGCTTGATTCTAAAGTTTTTCCCGAAAACAAAAAAGTAAAATTTTTTACTTCTTGATTTAATTCTAAATCTGCTCTTGATCACAAAAATGTTAATAAACAGATTTCTGTTCTTTTTTTGTTACAAAGAATAAAAGAATAAAATCAAGCACTATTTGACGTGTTACAAAACAAGCTCGCTCAAGGGATAACAACTCAGTTAGAGGAAGCAAAGTTGGAGGCCATTAATTAGGTGCCATATTTCTTTTCAAATTCGGAACCAAGCAAAGATTCAGTGAAACATTCTCTCTTCCAATGATGTCATTGAGCTGTCACGTATGGGTTTTTGTTGATGGGCTCCTAAGGTGCCCAGAGAAAGTTTAGTTCAAACGGCGAATTCGAAAAATAGAGATCGCACATCCTTCGATTAATCAGTCATAACTTTTGATATGAAAAGAATGATAGACCTATAACTATAATACTAATTCTAAAAAGTTGCTCAAGGTTCAATTCCAAACTCCAGTTGAGGTTATTTCCTGTCTCCATTTCCTCAAACTTCCTTCAATGTGCAAAGATGTGGACCGTGGAGTCGTATCTGATATGCCTCATCGCATGAGCAAGATCCACCTCCACGGATGAGGAAAACTCTGCTCTCATAATCTAATTCAATTTATCTGATTGTGCCCGCTTCCATCGAAACCTCGCCGAGATCTAGCCATTATCGTCAAGGACGAGGGGCCGTCAAATCTAGAGGCCTCCTCCTCCAAATCTCTTGTTGCCATCAATGAATTCATGGCTCTTCGACAACGAGACGAAGCTCAACATTATTTTAACTAGTGATCCACGCTTTTGGTTGCGTTATCTCAGATGTCTCGACACTTTCATACACTCATCTTGCTAACATTTCGCGTCAAGGAACATATTTGAAACACGGTGACTTATGTTTGAATGCACAACTTTAGATATATTCTAGGCAAATTGTACCGTCAGTCCACATCATCTTGTTTCTTGTTTCTAATTAAAGATTAAGAAAAAATGTTAAACAATGCCATTAAAAGTAGGGTTAATATCATTAAAAACCCTAAATTAATATGCATATGACAATTTACAACAAATAAATTTGTTGACCACGAAAAATTCCCAAAACGATTCACTTATAACAAATTTATTCTTCATTAATTTCCGTTAAATTTTACAGTCAAATTATTAAATTGAATGACACATAACAATTAATGGATATATCAGTTTGGACTTTATAAGTATAAATTTTACAACATTTATCAAATTTAACAGAAACTAATGAATGATAAATTTGTTACGAATATATTAATTTAGGTTGTGTTCAAAAAAATTAATTTTTAATAAATTTGTCACGTGTATATATAGGTTTGAAATTTTTTATGATTAAAAAAATTAATTTGGTAGACAATACCAATTTAAGATTTTTCAAAATACTAATCTTTAAAGATACTGTGCTATGAGCATAAAGGTACGCTTTCAGTCCAAGCAAGCATGCTGCTTTCCCGAATTACATCGAAATTTCTATGCCTTGGGAAAAGGCAATAGTGAAACTTTGGACTTTGCCAAAGCCGAATACACGACAAAATGCCGAAGTGGCGGAAGTCATGGCCGGCGACTCGGCAATGAGATTAAACGCGGAAACCCAGACTCTGCCAAAAGCACTGTTGACATTCAATTTGGGCTCAGCCCAGCCTAACCCTTAACTGTAAATGGTCCGAACCCCACTTAGATAGGCCGGCCCGTCTGACGGCCATATCCAATCACTACCGATTTCTCAACTCTTGGTCTTTCTTGCTTTCTTGATTCATAGTACTGTTCGGTTCCAAGGCGGACGCACATTCTTAAAATCGTAAACGAACTTAGAACCAGCCTGAAATCGAGCCAGTCGGCAGCCGGCCATTGGGGTTATGTCTAAAGACTTAATTGGAGCTGTCTTTCAACGCTGAGTTTGTCATTCGAATGGTACCCTTTAAACATTTGACATTTTTGCTTTCATCTTCAGCGGTTTGAACTTCAAATTGACCAGCTTTACATATCAATCGCACCCAATCCGTGAAAAAGCATAGCCTAAAGCTTAAATAACACTCAAAGAACCAGATGAAACTCGCGATTTCTCTCATTTCAAACGGGAACGTAAAATAAAAAAACCGTTCACTAATCCTCTGGAGCTGAATGAATTTCAACCAAGACCAATTTTAGCTGGACGAACACTCCTAGCCATTCACACGCTTCTCCATCTCCAGAATTTCGCACCCTCAGTTTGAATTTTTCAATTTCAGATCTGAAAGCTCAAGATAACCCCCAAAAAACTAACAAAGATTGAAACTTTACCCCCGTAAAGAAGCTGAAATGCGTCGAAACGAAATGGGTCGAGAGATTGGGAAACTAATTTCATTAATTTCACTGAAAATCGAAAGAAAAACACAATCTAGACGAGGAGGAGCATCAAATCTACTTGATTCGCCCAATCTCGCTTCACAATGACGGACCCAACAAGCTAAAAATCACCTAAAGTCAACAAGGCAAGAAAACCCTACACTTCCATATACAGCCCCAAGAAATCCCAAAACGCTCACCTAGCGAAACCCTAGCTGCGGAATCGGAACCGGAACCCTAGCCGCCGAAGCCGTACAGGGTCCTGCCCTGCCTCTTGAGGGCGTAGACAACGTCCATGGCGGTGACGGTCTTGCGGCGGGCGTGCTCGGTGTAGGTGACGGCGTCGCGGATGACGTTCTCGAGGAAGATCTTGAGGACGCCGCGGGTCTCCTCGTAGATCAGGCCGCTGATGCGCTTCACGCCGCCGCGGCGGGCGAGGCGACGGATGGCCGGCTTCGTGATGCCCTGGATGTTGTCGCGGAGGACCTTGCGATGGCGCTTCGCCCCGCCCTTGCCCAGCCCCTTGCCTCCCTTCCCGCGGCCCGACATCTTCTCCTTCCTTCTTTTTTCTCGAGAAAGTGAGGGAAAGTTCAAAGGAAAGCAAGATAGAAAATTTACGTTTCTCGAACGGGAAAACTGATCTGTCGAAACGGGGGCGGCTGCCAGCGTTTTATAAGGGGCGGAGAGATTACGGGTTTCTCTTTTTGTGTTTCTCGAGGTGGGTTCCGCGGCCGTTGGATGGGGAGCCATCGACGGACGACAGCGTCGATCCGCGGCGCGGGGTTCGGGCGATCGCGGACCGTAGATGTGACTTGAAACGGACGGCGTAAAGACGGGTGTGGGGGTGACGCGGATCGATGACATGGCAGGTTCCCGGCCGGCGGGGTCGTTTGAAAAAGTTGCTCGTGGCGAATGAAATTTCGCGTGATTTTTCGAACGGATTTCGAATTTTCGAATGACCGTTTTACCCTCGAGATCTTGTCGGCTGGAACTCGACTTGTTTTTTGGGTTTATAAAAGTCAATATACTTGAACTTTCGTCGCTCGATCGGACTCCACTCAGCATGAAACATTCACACTCGCCATTTTAAAAAATATTAAAGGTTGAAAAAAAAATAAGGAAAAAAACCACAAAAAATCTTAAATTTTGTCCAGAATGACAAATTTACCTAAATCATTTTTGTGATACAAAAAATCATAAATTTTGCTCATTATGTTACATTTATCCTAAAAAAATTTGTCACATCAAAAATCCTAAATTTTTATTCGTGTGACACATTTACTTTCCCAAACTCTTTTTATGACAAAATTTTTTTGAATAAATGTCACACAATTTAATAAAAGTTTGGAGTTTTTAATGTTACAAAAAATAAGTTTGAGACAAATATATCACATAAATGTAAATTTGGGATTATTTGTGTCACAAAAAAAATTGTGATAAATGTGTCACATTAAATAAAGTTTGTGATTTTTGATGGTTTTTATCCTAAAAATAAAAAGTAAAAAGAAATATTATAATATATAATATTGTCTATCACCTATAAAGAAAGCAAATTATATAAAAATGGCATTCTTGATTAAGCTTTCAAGCCGATCGAGTCAAGTGTCTTCACGCTTGAACTCGATTTGACAAGCTACTCCAACTCAACTTGAGTAGTGAACAAGTCGAGCACAAGCAATTTGCGTCTAACTTGACTCTCTTTTTTAGGTTGGAATGTCTAGCTTGACTTGAGTAGAACTTGATTGTGCATATTTTGCAAAAAGGAAGACTTTATTGAAATTATTATGTTTTACTTTATAAAAACATATTAGTTATTTTAGTCCGCATTTTTCTCATAAGCATGCCGATAAGCATATTTTTTAATTATCAATAGTTATATAATATAAAATTTGATGTAAAAGAAAAGGATGAGGATCTATAAAATCTTAAAAAATACCATACATAAAAATACACTTATGTTTATGTTGCATTACTTTTATAACATCTATTTAACTCGAGAATTAGTCGATTAAAGAAGGAATCAATATGCATCATAGTGCATGCCAATGCAAAAAGGTGGAAAATTCTTTTTCCGGACATTCATATTCTATTTTACCGGCCGCCCTTGCTTTTTTCAATTTAATCTTATCTTATTTTTCATAACTAATATTGATATAATTCCGTTTAGAATAAGCGGTTGAATATAATTGTGATTACTTCCATAAGACGACTCAATGTATGGCTCATATATTATATTGGCTATGTAGATGTATTTTATATTCATGTTTGAAGATTAACTCGTTTAGGTCTATGGCTTGACGATGCCAATTTCCATTTAATTTATTTTCAACAATTATACTCTTTTTTTCTTGGATATATTCACTAGGAGTTCTAAAACTTGTCACAAAAGTACAATTGAATTCTAAAACTTATTAAAAGTGCAATCAAATTAAAAACTTATCAAATTGATTCATTAAATCCTTCCATTGACTCCATTTAATTTGATTAACTGAAAATACTGACGTGGTTTTTCTAATATTTTTATACACACTTAATTTTAAATAAATTTAAAAAATAAGTTATTTTTTACTAAAACAACTTAGAAGTCTAGCGGGGAGGGCTGCAAGCCCTCATTATCGCCACCCCGCCACCATTAGAAGGAATTGGTGAGGATGGGAATGGCAAGCAAGGGTCGCTAGGCACCAAGGGTCAACGACCCTTGACCAAGTCTAGGTGAGGCCTTACAAGTAGGGGTGTTAATGGGTCAAGTCGAGGTCGGGTTTTAATGTTACCCGACCCAACTCAAATCATAAGGGTCACATACTATGACCCGACCCGGAACACATTAGACCCACAATGAAAATTCGAGTCGGGTTTGGTTTATGGGTTTTTCTCTTTTTTTTCCCCCTCCCTTTTCTATGGTATAATTTTTTTGAAGTAAAAGGTAATTTAACTTCTGAAGAACAACAAATCTGAAAGATAGTGCCTTCAACCTTAAGGCTTTAGGAACTTTTACCATAAGCAAAAATTGAAAACAAACTTACCCATAGGTGAGCAATCCACCACAAATTGTAGACATACACATTGGAACATATAAAGATGCAATAGGAATAACAGCTGGGGCATCATCCCAAAATTAACAAATTGTAGAAAAAAATGTTTAACATGGGGAGTAGCATTCCCAAATGGAGAGACACTATCGGGGAAGAAAGCAAATTTGCTTTCTAACTCCTGACAAACTGCAGCTTAAATATGAGGAGACATAAGCCCAACTGCAGGCAATAAGATAAGAACTTTGTTAAATTCGCACACTACAACCATAATGTAGACATGTTTAGGACAATGGTTTCTATCAAAGAAAGAGCTAAAATTCCAGACGAGAATGAAGCATACAAACATTGGATATGCTCTCAAACAAGCAAGTATAATTTCCAATGCAACAAATTTGGTAAGAAGAATTAGTACTCATGTCCTTAGACTAGAAAGTTTGTTAGTGTTATGTTTTTTGCAAAAAAATGAGGTTAAGCCTATGACAGTGCCATATCCATTTGCAATCAAGAGACACCACTAGGGGTCCTTCAGAAATCGAAGAATCTATGTGCTTGGCGAGTAAGGAAGCCAGCAATGCTTGTATATGAATTTAGCACAAAATTGAAAAATCGAAGAACCAGAAGATATTGTTAAGAGTGCAAAAGGAGAAATGGGACTTACACAAGTTGCATATTATAAAATACTAACCTCTAATATGTCAATCATCGAGAGAAGTCAATATCGAGTTTGACTCCGCAGTCGTATTTGGCAACTCTATAATAAATTCATGATGAAAATGAGAACTAACGTATACATTAAAATAAAGAAATGTATAAATATTCTACAACCATATTTTCTCACTTGACTCAAAGATTTCAAGATCTTCTAAGTCTTCCTCAATCAAACATAAAAGTATCACAAATCGTAACCAATCTTGAGCATATATGAGAGCCTTTGCCATGGTTAGGGTCAAGGAACTACAAAACACATCGAGCACACGGCCTCCTGTGCTAAATGCCGCCTTCGATGCTACAGTCGAGATGGACATAACCAAGACATCTCGAGCAATGGTAGAAAGTATAGGATATCTCGATGAATTTCCTTTCCACCAACTTAAGATATCAAATTCAGAGTTATAACGTTCACATGCTTCCTCAAAGTACTTGTCCAGTTTAGATTTTTCATCCAAATAGTGTTGTCCGATTTGACTAAAATACATTTCAGTTATAATATCAGCACCAACCACTGGGGACTTTGACATGCTTACCATCCTTGTGCTCTTAAGCCTTAATTTGCTTTGAGGGCATACACTCATTCGATATTGCTCAAATAATAATATTAGAGATATTATTTTTTCTTGTAAAGTTTCTGCCTTCTTGTTTTCATAAACATGACTAGTCATCCACTTCACATAGTCTCACTTATGTCGTGGGTCAAGTATGCAAGCAATGAATAAAGTGAAATTTATGCTGTTCACATTGCCAAAATACTTATGGAATTTTATTTTCATTCTTTGAGCCATTTCTCGCAAGTTTTGGTCCTCATTTCCACAATATCTCTCAATCATCGTATAAATCTCACATACGTCCCTCACCATATTATTGCTAGTGACATAAGAAGAACCTGAAACTTTTATAATTGTATTAATGAACAACTTCAGAAAAGGAAGAAAGTGACGTGCTTAATTCCAATCATCACTAGTGGGCAACCCTTTCCCCTTGGAAAGCTCTTGGGCATATTTGCTATTCCAAAGTTTCATATTGCTAAAAGCTCTTTCAAACATCAAAGTTGATTCCAACACCATGTATGTTGAGTTCCAACGAGTTTCCACATCCAAACATACAAGACTCTTCGACTCAATATTCTCTAATACAACAAAACCCTTGAACTTTCTTAGCCTGCTAGGGGAAGATCTCACATAACGTACGGCTAAACATATTCTAGTAATTGAATAGTTTGTCTTTTAACCCCTCTCTAACAATCAAACTTAATATATGAGCATAACACCTCACATGGAGTAATTCTCCTCTTAATAACAGAGAGTTCAAGAGTTAAGTATCTTTTTCAAGTATTGGACTCCCAAGTTATTCTAACTAGCATTATCTATAGTGATAGAAAAAACACTATGGATCCCCCAATCAATTAAACATTTCTCAATTGCTTTTTTTATTATCTTAGCATAATGACCTAAGATTTAACAAAAATTTAATATCTTCTTCTGCAATTTCCAATCAGCATCAACAAAATGAGCAATCAAACACACATAACTTAAGTTTTGACAAGATATCCATGTGTCAGTTGTTAGACATACTCTAGGAGATGTCTCGGAGAAATATTTCTTTAATTTAATTCTTTCATCCATGTATAAATCATAACAATTATACCTCAATGTGTTGCATGACGGAATTAAGAATTTTGGCTAGATTCTATTAACAAATTGATGAAATCCCTCATGCTCTACCAACTTAAAAGGCAACTCACCAAGAATAAACATGATTGCTAATTCTTTTCTAGCTAGATGATGATGCATTGAGCTAGTCCCTTGACCACTAGCACAACCAATATGGATGCCGCAATATAAACACTCAGCATTTTCTTGACCAGGAATCTCCTTAAAAAGTTCCAACATTGTAGATCTCCTCATTTTATTTGTAACATTAGAACCACCCGCTAAAGACATCTAGCAATCCTTCTATTTATAACACTAGAGCCTACAAATTATTATTTCAATAATTTATAGTAAGCTAGAACCTTAATCAACATTAGGAAGGCATAAAAAAAAAATAGTGCCATTGGAGTATGAAGCATTCAAGCATATAGCCCAATTACATGTCAGAGAAATTGCTATAATTGCTAAATAATGATAGAATGGAAAATTTCATCAATGAGTGTGTGAAATCATGGGTTCAACTTTCAGCATGCAATAGTTCAGAGGAAGAGAGGTGGAACAAAGATCATCCTTTGTTGCAGATTACAAGCATTACCATTTTCTTGCAAGATTGAAACACATGGTCAATTTTTACCTCTAATTCAACACAATTTTTATCCTTTTGCCCCCGCTAATATCAATTTAGAAAATCTTCAAAGACCCAACAACAAAATTAGCATGAAAGAAGAATAAAACTTGAAACAAAAAGTGCAAATAGCACAAAATTCATGAACTTGAAGAAAATCAAACATCAATTTGATGGATGTCGTAGATGTTGCAGGTGATAAAGTAAAAGGGAAAAAAACCAATATGATGACTAAGCAGACTCACTATTTCACTATGTTATTAGCTAACTGGGATGAGTGAGGACATCCTTGGAGAATCTTATGAGAATGAATTTCCACATACTTGTGGAGAAAATGCTACTTTAAATCATAGGTACAAACAAATGGTTAAGGTACAAACAAATGGTTCACAGGAGATTGTTCATCTTTCCACTTCCCATCACCCCTCAAGGTGCTTCGAGAATCAAGAACAAGAAAGAAATAGCTATGAAAGTAGAACCTCATCAATCAAGGTAATCTTCCTATTTAATTTGAAGTTAGTATACATTAGTTTCGAGAACTATGCAGTCAATTTCCATGCTACCTAGATAGGGTGATAAAATCAACCTAAACCTATAATAAGCTCATAAGTCATGATAATCCTATTATACATGCTCTACGACTACTCAGATAACATAAGGAAAATTCACCACCATTGACACGAAACCTAATCAAAAGCTGATATAGTTATCTCATTACACCATAGCAAACTAGTAGAAGAAAATAACTTGATAGATCTCCGTGCCTAACAAGAATGGGAAGTTGATAAATATAATAGGACAACTAAACATGCTTTGTTGAACATGTAGAAGAGCTCGGATTAGTCTCATCTCATTTCCTCCGTGTGTAGACACCGAACATCCAAAATCAAACAAACAATAGCGACTCAAAACCTTGAATCACCAAAATGCACATGCACTAATCCCACCAAGAATCAACCACTGAATAAATCGATCAATTGGCAACAAGAATGGATTAATGTTAAAAGGGGTCCAATAACCTTGACTCTAAAGATATGGCAATCGAAAGCAATGAAGAGACAACTCAAAGATCCTTCACTAGATTCCTCGCCTCCAACATTTTCTCTCTTTTATTTCAAGCGGGAGCACAAAGGGTCAAAGAAATCAATGAGTGGGTGAGGTTAGAAGTCAAATTCCATTTCTCAACTAGCGGAGCATGTGAACATGAATCTCACTTTTGAATCGGTCGTCCTATTGTCGTCTACCAGAAGTAAGATATAAACTGACCGCCAGATAATGCTAGACCCTTTAATCTCTTCCCCTTCTCTTTGTGCTCGATTTCCACCCTCCTCCTCTTCTTACCCCAATGCCTAATCGCACCAAGTCCTTAGCAACCTCGATGTCTTCCTCATGTGAGCACGGAATGGAATTGCTCGACCTCCCCAAATATTGTGGCAACCAATTACAAAGACAACTCATACAAAGAGGTTTGACTGGTCGGGAGCCTCAACCACTCCCTTGAATAGTGAACCTCTAAATTTGAGCATTATTCCCAAAGTTCAATAGCCAAACTAGAGAGAAAGGGAGAGAGAGAGAGAGAGAGAGAGAGTTCACACCTCGAGAGAAGAAAAGCTGCAAGAAAAGCTTTCAAGGGAGATAAGGGTCAGCGTGGGTGGAGCGTAGCGGTGGCCGTAGATGCCAAACTAGAGGCGGAAGCTCCTTCGAAGATCTACCATGAAGCAAAACCCTAGAATGTGAGGAGCAAAGAAGAGGGCAGCGGCGAAGTCGAGGAGAAGGTGCAATCGTCGACAACGGCGGAGTCAATGAGAAGGAGAAGGCACAATCGTCACCTCATCGAAAGGAGAAGTTGGAGTCGATTAGGGTCTGCTGTGTTTGGCTTTAGATGAGAGGATGTATTTGTTTCATTGTTTTGGAGCAATAACATTTTTCGGGGCCAAACAATGTTTCGACCCTAACCCGACCCAAAACATATTTATTTACTTGTTTTATAATCATTACCCAAATAATATTAAGACCCAAAACATGTACTTAATTTGTTTCATGTTCAGTTCGTGTTTGGGTGGTGTTCGGGTTGGGTCGGGTTGGGTTTTTGGACACCTCTACCTACAAGGCCTTTGCTTCTATCAATGATGATCAATGGCCCTTGGCCGAGGCCCAACAACCCCCGCTGGCTCACCCCTACCCTCATCGGTCCCTCCTAGCGATGGTGGGCTGGTGGTGGCAGCAAGGCCTTTAGCCCTACTCACCCGACTTCTTATTTTAAAAAAAAAAAATTAGCTTATTTTTTAGACCAAAACAATGTTGTTTTAGTGTTATACTTCATGATTTAGCCACATCATTACCACGTAAGAGAGATAAAATATTTAAAAAAAAATCGCGTTAGTATTTTCTGTTAGCCAAATTGAACAACGTTAATGAAAATGCTCAATTGAACTAATTTGACAAATTTTAGTATTTGATTACATTTTTTTTGCAAATTTTACGACTTAATCACATTGTTATGACAAGTTTTAGGATCTTCAATAAACATATAACTTGTTTCATTGCTAAATACAAGGAAGTTATTAGTCATATTATCTCTAAAACAACTATAGAAGAAAGGCTAGCTTGGTGTTATTCGCTCACCAAGTGTCATATGGGCTGTTGACACCTAATTTTAGAAAAATAAAATTGCATTTTGAACAAATAAAAAGAAAAAAAATGAAAATTGGGGAAATTGATTTGATTGAATTATGCAAGGAAATATGGAATTCTGATGGATGTCCGGATTTTATTAAATGCAGCAACAATTTTGAAATCAAGTGAAAAATGGGCAAGAATTGAGCTGATTGTCAAATCATACAGATTTGATTTAATGTGACAAGAAATGGTAACTCGGGAGATGCCATGTAAAGAGATCGTTTCGAATCACTATAAAAGAGAGGCTCATTTTTCATGACTGGGATGGTGGACGATCTCGAGAATTCTCCGATTGGTCTATTGGATGGTGCAGTCCTCTTGACGACATCCCACATTCATCATGCGTCATGGATATTGACAACAAGCATAAAGCTAAGTCGAGCTTCCTTTTTTAAGTTTGATTGTGTGCGATTCCAATTTGCTATTCGAACTAAAGTGATTTTATTTTTGTTTCTTGCCTAGATTAAACTCCTACATCTCTGACGATAATTCCAGCAGCAAGACATCGAAGTGGCCAGTGTACCCAAGCACTGATTGCCATCCAGTGATTTCACTGTGATAAATCCGGGTTGTTTCTCTCCCTATTAAAGTTGTTCATTCCATATTTTCGGTATTTACTTTGTTTTGTTCTGATGTTGTGGTCGCAGGCAATTCAGTGCCGAACAAAAGGCCACACATATTGAATATACGGCCATTGAAAGAAAAATGTGAGTGAGGGCAAGACTTAGATTGAAAGAGAGAGAGATCCTTACATCTTGAAGACGACTTCTCTGGACGACCAATATTTTACCCTTCCGATATTGCGCACGGACCTGCAAAGCCCACACCCATATCACAAATAGTTGCTCCTGCCACGGATATCCCAGGTCATCCAGAAAAAATGCAGCGTTCCTTCCAGTCGCGATCTCGAGTTCAGGGGCTTCGTCAATGGGAACCCTTGCCTAGCCGTCGAATTTGATTTGCCGGTCGCATGGAAGTCCCTCAACGTGAAATCAATGAAATTCACCGGGTATGGTGATCAAAGAATCGGAGATCAGAGTGCACAGCTACGCTCGTGAAGGAAGGAGGGGAGGGCCAATAAAAAAAATCTACTTTGGTCGCATAGGGGATGTTCTTCTTTGGCCTTTTCTTTTTGGATTATGTTTCATGGTTTCACTGTTCTCTCCACTCCATTATGGACACCTCACTTTTCAAAGATCTTTTTTTTTTCTTGGGCGGTGCTAATGCGATCTGCTTGCCGCTCATGAATTAACGCTGCTTCCGACGTTCCTGCAGTCCTGGCGGTTACCAATCGACTTCGATTTTCATTGGTGAAAGTTCATCAATTGTTTTGTTACCCTGCCATGCTGAGCCGTGAAGCCTCGACGTGAGCTACTCCGACACCATCCTTTGGCCCGACGTCAAGACAAGCTACCGTCCCGTTGGGCTCATCCCCGAACCAAGCATCCCGTGAAGTTTTTGTTTTGTAGGTTTGTTGATCGTAAGCATCACCGAGAGACCCATCGCCAGCATCACTATGAACCACCACGTGACCGTCGCCACTCAAGTCACCACCGTCAGTTGCGCCATTGGCCATCGTTTGCAAGCCATCCATCGACAAATTTCAATTTTGAATTATATCCGCAAATTAGGTAAAAAATCTCATCCAAATTTGATTTAGATATCATATTGCTTAGGTTGATGAGATTGATATCTAATTAAATCTTTTTGAGTAATAGGCATATTGTCAATTAGGATTTATTGCCTAATTCGCTACCGCACGTCAATTTTTTATTCCATCTATAAGGCTTTAGATGGAATAATTAATTATGCGGGAATAAAATTGATAAATTGATCTTTAAGATATCTTGATCTTTAAGGCTTAAGCTCAATTTATCGATTTTATTAGCAAAATAATCAAGTTTGATTAGATATCCTTTCCAAATTCGAGTGATGGATAATATCTTTGATGACTGTGGATGATTTGATGCTTATCTTTTAATTGCTTTATTTATCCCAAAAATACAAAAAAGATTGCATTTGCATATCATGTAGATTACAATAAATTTCCTAGATAGAATTGCATGATAGAATAGTTAGATTCTTTTCTGATTATATTAGAATGCATGTTTAGATGATATCTAGGTTAGATAGTATCATTGAATTAAATTGCATGTCAAGATAAATTTCTAAGTTAAGATAGGATTTGATTAGTCTATTTCCTAACTTAAGATAGATAATATCTCATCTTGGTTAGATTTTTAATTATGAAATTTTTTATAAAAAAAAAAACACAAGTAAAATGTCATTGCATGTCATATAGAATTAGATTCATGAAATGCATATCATTTAATGATTGTTGCTAGGTCCATTTAATTAGAAATTGCCTGTCATTAGAATTAGGTCATTTAGTTATATTGCATTGCATAAAGCATGATTCTCATTAATTAAATAAAAATAAAAAGAAATTGCTTGTTAATTAGAAATCATATCTAGGGTTGATGATGTGAATTTTAATCTAACCACGCAGATACTTTCGTTGCTATAAGGTAAGTCCCTGCAATTTATTCATTGTTTATCTGGGTGTTAAATTGGTGGTTTGCGCACCCGCATGATCGCCTCACATGTTAGGAAAATAGATTTAAAATCAATTCAAGTTGCCTATAAAAGCATTTTTGAAAATAAAATAATGGTACCGAAAGGGTATTAGAGAAATCTAGTGTAACCAAGTCCCCGTATCCATAGTCTCTGGTTCGTAGGAGTAAAGTAAATCTCCCGTTACTTTACTTGGGTTTCTAGTCGACCTACCAAAAATTGATTAGTGGTGACTTCTAGTTAAAAATCAATTGCATGTTAAAATTTGAACATAAGTCGCGAATTGGTATGGGCTTGGGAGAGCCCGAGTTAAGTCTAGGCTTAACAATCCATTAGCCAAACCCTATGTGGTTAACCGAAAAATTGGTCGCGACATGGGCTATTTTGTAGCCAAGGAACTATCGGCCCGTGACACATGACTCATTCTCTCCATCTTTTCAAAAATATGAACAAAAATCCTAAACTTAGTCACTTTCTCATGGCTAAGAAATTAGTTGTTGTTCCTAAAATGATAATGTTATTTAACTTGATGAACTAAATGCCCGAGCTAAATTAGGTGTGATATGATATAATACGAGGAAGCTATTCACCCTATTATTCTTCGCAACAACTATAGAAGGAAGGTAGGTCTAGTGTTATTCGCTCACCAAATACCGCATGGGCTATTTCGCGGTCAATGAATTATAGGCCCATGACACATGACTCACTCTCTCCATCTTTCAAAAATCTAAACAAAAACCCTAATCTTAGTCACTTTCCTGCTAATTCGCTCACCTCACTCTCGCCTCCTTCTTGTGGTCTCACTCTCTCGCTGAACTCTCGCCTAAGTCACTCACGTCCCTCCTGCTCGACTCTTGTCTTCCTATCTTACTCTATTTTTGGCCTATCGCAATCGCATCTCATCAAGGTAAATATCCAGTGTTATGTTTTTTTTCTGAGAACTTGCTAAAGCTAATGGGGCTCCCGATGGACTTGCCTATTCAAAGTCTCTTTGTGGTTTGAAATTTGTTTCTTATGCTGCTAAAATGTGAATAACCTTGGCTTGACCTAAGGTAAGAACTTGTATGGTGTTAACCTTGTCATGCTCGTATGGTGTTACTGTCATGCTCTACTTACAATGTACATTAGTTTTTGTATAAATCTTTTGGGCCATACTTCCATGCCATGCTTCAACCATTGCAAAGGACACTTGATCTGGCTTCGTTTATGAGCAAGAATGCTTGAAGTATCTGAAGAAATCGAATAATCAATGAAAGTTTGAAAAATGAATATGCAATGATTTCATTAGCCCACACCGAAAATTGGACCGAATCGATCGTCTAATCAGGTCTAATTCTAGAGGGCACTAGTCCGGTCTCAGTTCCCGAGTGGGAACTAGACCATCGAGGAACCAATGACCCCTATAATCCAATCAAGTTGAGGTGATACTCCGCTAATTTCAAGCTCAACTCAGCTCACATATTTTGTGCTTGAAACTTAACTCAGTATTAACATCCCCAGTTGAGCTTAACTTGAATAAAAAAGACTAAGAATACTTCATCTCGATTAGGAGTGTGCAAAGGAACTAAAAACAATCGAGACTACCCAAGACTAGATCGGATCAGCCCAAAATAGGCGTTTCTTATGGGAACCGGTCTAGTTCTAATTTATTGAAACCAATGAGTACTAATCCGGTTCCCAATTCTTGGCATGGACTACCTTGCATTTGTCATTTACCCTATAGTCCTACTCGCATCTCACATGGAGAAATAGCGAAGATGGTGTGGGCGGTGATAGAGTTCCACTTCGATGGAGGCATTTTGGTGGTGATGGATGAGCTCTTCATGAGATATGCAAAGATGGTGCCAAGAACGGGGCCAAGAACATTTTAATGGTCGTTTCTTTGACTAGGAGGGAGGCACCATAGTTACTTTAAGTTTAGTCCACTAAATTATGGAGGTGACACGATCAGTCCAATCCAACTTTGAATAAGAGAATATATCTCACTAGTGTAAACATGAAATTTTGTACAAGTGATTTACTACCTTTGATTTGAGGAGTATAACTATTCATTATCTAAAAAAATCCGTGGTGTTAATGCCACTCATGTAAACTTTCTTTTGTATTAATGACGTGGAATGTAATTACTCATACTTTCTTTTGTTTTCCAAATCAAATTAGCTATAGATAATTTAGTTTTGCGTCAAATCGAACAATGCCATGCCAAACAGTGCACTTCCATGGGACCGATTCAATAGACCCAATTGGGAACCTGACTAAATTGACAGTCTGATTCTTGGATGGATTTATGAAAACAATGGGCAAATTCTCAATTCCAATTTTTCGGAATCGGTCGTTAGTGAGCGGTTCCCATTTCTAGAATGTGAATTGCCTACCTAAACCATACTCACCCTTAATCTCAATTTCACTCAATAGCGATAATTTATTACAAAACCGAAGCCCAATAAGCTTGAATAATTTTTCTTGAAATTGTACTTATGTGGTCGAACTATATAATATGAAGAATCTATGCGTCTAATTTTTTCTTCACCAGATTACGCTCGCCAGTCTCTCGAGTTGAGTATTGACCAACTCGAACTAACAAAGACGCCCGAGTAGCTCCAACCGAGCTCGATCGAGAACCGGGGAGAGTCCGACCTCGAGTAATCATTGACCCCACATTGAACTCGGAAAAGCTAGTAAGCCCAAAACCAGAACCCAACCGATGTGTTGGCCCAACAAGACCAGGCCCATTAAAAAGCCCACAAAAAATTCTCGAACCCACCATTTGCAAAATAAATAAATAATAATAATAATTTAAAAAAATAAAAAGAAAAATAAAAACCTCCTCCTTTGTCCAAGTCCAACAGCATCAACAATCTCAACAAGCGACGAAAACCGAAACGCGCAAGGCGAACGGCACAGGCGCGATCGGGCCAAGCGAGCGTTCCCCGGGAATTCAGAACCCAGCCGCCGCGCCCCGCCGCCGGCAGCCGCCGTCTCCGGCGCCCCTCTCCGGCACCTCCGACGCCGCCCGCGTCCGGAGCACCCTCGACCCTTCGATTCGGAGGCTGGTTCGCTGAGGCTCGAGGCGACGCGAATCGTTATCGATAGGTAAGCCCGAGACGTACGGCCTGATTCGTCGGTTGCAATTGTCGAACGCGAGTCGAAGGGTCTTTGGGTTGTCGTTGGGAAATGGGGATTGCGTGGATTTTGACAATTTTCGCTTGTGAAAGGATGATGGGTTGTTTGATTTTGATGATGGGTCGTTTCCGGAGAAGGCCGCCGGGGTTCCTCGCGCGCGAGGTTTCGGAATTCGGGTTCATATTCATGCTTCGGAGGCGTGGAGGGTATTGCGATGGCGGCCGGCTGCAGCGGCCTGCATCGGTCGCTGTGGGCGTGAGTTTGGATCTTGCCGCCATCACGGCCAATAGAGGTTGCGGAGGAAGGCGGCGGGCGATACGGCCTCTGTTGGCCCGCTGCTTGTGGTTCAATGATAAGGGGAGGGCCAAGTGGTTGTGGGTTTTGCTGGGGAAAGCCTGGCATAGTAGGAAACGTTAACAAAAATTGTCTTTTGAATTGGTCGAGTCTGATCTGATTCCTGGATGAACTAGCTCACGAAGATATGGGACTATGAGTATAGCCGAGCATAGGACATGAAAATTGCTGCATTGGTATTCACATTATACTTGTTTTTGCTGCGAGTTTTTAGCTACCCGTTCCAAGAGTGTTTAATTTCTTAGTCGCTTATTGAAACAAACCAAATGACTATTTTGTGAATTGCTCTGTTGATGCAAGATGGACATATTTCTATCCTTTTTCTGGCCAAAATGCATTTTTTACCCCATTATTATCTGTACCTCAGGATCATCACCTTAGGAAAGTGTCTGCTTTAGTCGGATGGTTGTGGTTGTTGATGTTAAGTGTGAAAGAAACTTGGCCTTTTGACTTAGGAAACTAATGTCACATGAGAAGGTTTTGCTTTTTTCCTCCCTGTCCTTATATATGTTTGTGCTTTTTCTTATTTTTTTTTTTGTAGTTCTTCTCTTTACTAGGCCAAGTAGTACAAAACCACATAGGAGTATGAATTATGATGTTTTCATATATGTGCGCATGAAGTTCATTTCTATTGTTATGTGTAAAGTGTAAATGTTTGGGAAGTTGGGGGCCATTCCCATTCCATGTTGATATCCTGATCTAAAACGTTGGTGGCAATGCAGTTTTTGTCATAAAATCACATGGATGCATCTTGAAATTGTTTAGAAGCTTCTAATGTTTACTTATGTGCAATCCTGGATCCTCAACTTTGCAGCTATGCAGAGTCAACTTGTCTGTAGTGGCTGTCGAAGCATTCTTCTTTATCCAAGAGGGGCAACAAATGTTTGCTGTGCATTATGTAGCACAATAACCTCTGTTCCTTCTCCTGGTAACTCTTGTGATCTATATCACCTCCAGCTTACTCCTTTGATGATTAAATTAGTATTGATTGCATCAGCACATACCTATGTTTTGTTTTTTCATAAGCATGACCTATCTCCTTGTGAGTGGTCTGAGACATCCTTCTCCAATGTTATTCTATTTTACCTTTGTAATTTCTGCAACCTTTTTCAACCTCCCAATATGTGTTTTTCCTTTTCAGTCTAATACACTTTCAAAGATTGTAGTAGTCCACCCTTGCCTTCTTTTTTACTTCATCACTTATGGTATCGAGTAAAAGCTAGAGCTCCTGGTGGTTTGACAGACATACTAGATATAATGGACCACGAGTTTGGATCTTAATTTTTATGGGACATCATTTGTGAGTTCTTGAATAACACTTTCTGCAACTGAAACTGAACTTTTATTTTTTATTTTTTGCTTGGTTGCATATAGAACCTAAATAATTGGTGTAGTGATGCTCCCATTTGTCCCATGACTTGTGTTAATGTGCGTATGAAAATGCCTTTATAATGTTTAACTCTCTAGTCTCTATAGGATCTCATCAGATTCTGTATGTGGTTGTGTTTGGCTGACTCTATTTGCACACAGCATATGCAGGTGCAGATATGGCCCAGCTTATATGTGGAGGTTGCAGGACACTGCTTATGTACAGCCGTGGGGCAACCAGTGTGAGATGCTCCTGCTGTCACACTGTCAACCTTGCACCAGTTACACCTGGTAATTTTTCATTAAACAATAATTAACTACCTCTAGTGCTTTTATTGAAATTTCCTTTCTTCAAATCATTGTCTGCAATGCTGAAAAGTTCAATTTCCCTAAGTTTCAACAATGAAGCTAATTGTGATGTTGGTTTGGAGTAGAAGCTTATATTAGCTCCTTAGCCACATTATGTGTCAAATACCGATCTCATTCTGCATGATTAATTTTGAGATGATAAAATGTTGGCTTTTGAGTGGCCTTTTGTCTGTCAGAGTTCACTTAGGATTATTGAGCATTGCATTACGCATTACTTGGTCTTTTTCTAAGTATATTGCTAGAAGTGGTTGAGGAACAATATCTAATTTTGGCTCTGATATCTGGATTATAATTGACTTTACTTCTTCAACCTTTTCTTGTTGGAGTGGATAACTTTTGTTGTATTTTGGTGGAAAGGAGCAGCCATGAAAAATGTTTTCTTCGTCATGGCACAAGATTTTGTAGTGGTTGAAGAAAGAGTAGGAAATATGAAGAAAGATTCTAGTAAACTGCTCGGGATTTTTGAGATCTCATGAAAGAGTCTAATGGTTGTCTCTTGTTGAGATATGCTCAAAATCATTTCAGTCTCTTTATGTGTGCTTTAGAATCTTTTTGGTATTGGAAGTAGTGCCTGCTCGTCACTGTCTTTTTTTGTTTTTTTTGGTTTTTTTTTTTTTGTTTGGGGGGGGGGGGGGGGTGGGGGTGTTGTAGAGAGAGATATTTATTGGAGGTCGAAATGCTTTGCAACATTTGGAATGTGGACTTTGCTCATTGTGGGGCTCTTTACTCCCCATGCCTGTCACATGCGTAGGTGCTGAGCTAGTGTATTATCTTTGTCACTAGATAAACCATTTTTACATTCTATCAATGAGAGTGGTTTTAACATTTTTACAAGCTTAAAATTTGTAGGGTTCTTTATTCCCCATGTCTGCCACATGCTTAGGTGCTGAGCTTGTCTATTTTTTTCCCCCCGACAATCTATAAACCATTTTTATGTAGTATATACATTTAGCAAGATGATGAAAAACAAGCTTCATAGTACTGAAATTTGACTAGTAGCAGTAACATTTTAGGGTGACTCCATCATTATATCTATATTTTAGAAATTCGGGGGATGCTATCTTTATTTTACTGTTGATTTTTCATCGGTTCATTGTCCAAACCTGACATAGACAAGCAGAACTGACCAGAATTGTCTCTGTATGGTTGCTGATTTGGGTTTTTGAAATAGCATAATTCTGTGGATGAAAGAGGAATTTATTAAGATCTTGAGATTATAACTGAGGTATAAGGAGAAAAATACTTCTTCGGCATCATACATTGATCTATTAGAATTTAGAAGTAAGATCAGGGGTTTTTTTAGCCTCACACAATATTCTTTTTTCATTCATTTGATACACACTATCAACTTCATTGTGGTGTCCATGGCATGGATTATTCGGGTAATCTAAGGCCATGGTTCCTGAAAAGAATCAGACCTAGGAGGGAATTTTGATTCTGGTCCAACACCTATTTAATTTGGAAGGGGTGCTTTGAATCTTGAATCCCCATTCTGAAGGAATTGAGATTCCTGTTCTCTCCCAATAAAACAATTCCTCCATTTAACCATTGATTGAACACTCCTTCCTAGGCTGATCAAGAAAAAGTTGTGTAGAGCCAGATCAAAGTGTTGGCTAGGTAAGCGTCTTATAGTAAGAGGAGTGGTTAGTTAAGGTTCGTTTGATAACGATTCTGTTTTTGGGAACAATTTTTTTATCAGAAATGGTTTTTACTGTTTCTGTTTTTGGAAACAATTTCCAAGTATAAGAATGCACTTGGTAACTACACAAAATTTCTATTTCCGGGATAAAAATGCGTTTGGTAGAATTGTATAATTTTGTTGTTTCTTTTAATTTTTTAAATATTTTTATTATATTTTCCCTTTTTCCCTTTTTTCTTTTCTCTCCTTTTTCCTCCTTTGTGGCCAGTTGCCGGCCACGGCGGTGGCTGGCGAGCTCACTGGAGGCTCGCTTGGCCACCACGAGGCTTGGCCTCGCCGGCCTTGCCCTAGCGACGTTCTAACGAAGTTGCCAGCCCTCGTCGGTCGGTCGCCAACCATGGCCGAGGCCAGTGACTGGGCAAAAGGAAGAAGGAAAGGAAAGAGAAGAAGAGAAAAGAAAAAATTTGTACACAGGAACAAGTTACTTTTTTCTACTTTTTATTTCTATTCCAAATTTATAACTTCTTGTTTCTATTCCAAATCTATTCATGGGAACAAAAATTTTACCAAACATGTTTCTATTATTTTTTCATTCCCTGGAATAAAAGAACAGAAATAATTGTTCCATGGAAGAAAAAATAGTTTTTGCCAAATAGGCCCTTTTGAACCCTGTAGATCTCCTCTGCCTGTAATTCCCTCACATTCTTAATGTTGTCCTCCCTCTCTTTTCAAGACTGTTGGCCATGTCCATCTGCATGACTCCATACATGTAGCTTTTTGCACTGCTCCTGCTTCTATAAACTTTCTAGTGGATTTCAGTTGGGTTTTCTTTTTCCTATTGCCATGGGCATGTCTTTTAAAAATTGATGGCTTTAACAGGTTGACCCTTTTTACAGCTTGAGATCAGACCCTGTTCCATCCAGTTCACATTAGATAGGCTATTTAGAAAAGTGGACTAGACTCTATCCCTGTTTTCAGTCTTGTTAAGATAAATGCTTGATATTCATTATGGGCTTGTTCCCTGACAACTTAGGCATGGTATCAGAGTTTTAGGTCAAGAATTCTAATCTTTGCACTCCCTCTTGATGTCATTATATGTGTTGATCTTTTTTGTCCATGTGCTGTTTGATATATTTATCTCTGCAACCTATGTTCCATGCGGAAGGTCAGAGTTAAAGAAGGGAGAGTAGCGAGACTTGTTGTTATTGAATAAGTTTGTTCCCTGACAACTCAAGTATCGTTTAAGTCTCTATGAGTTTGTCCAGATATTTGTTTGTTTCTGTATATCCATCTTGCTTCTCGAGATATTTAGCACAGATATCATGGTAGCTGTGAAATATCGAATTTTACATGTATGACACAGTTAAATGTCTTGGAATCTCCATGCTTATAGTTGGTCATTTTGGAGTACATTTTGGAAGTCCTGTGGAGTGTTTGAGTATTTTATGCGACTGGAAGCTATGATGGATATGCTAGAGCTTGGTGAACTTGTGGTTTACAGATGATTATACAATAATACATGGTTTTATGCACTTGGCCTCACCTGTGTTCAACCTTATCTCCCTTTATTGGTCTTTCATTTTTCCTGGAGTCATAAATGGTATTTGCAGAGTTTTGCGAGGAATACTATAAAGGCTGCTGCTCAGAGTGGATCATCTTCTCCAGTCATATTTTATTATTAGGGTCTATCAAAAGTAGTGCGGTTATTTTTATTATCAAGATATATGAGAAAGCTATCAAGGTAGGTGGACAAGGTTGAAATGGGCAATGGTTAGATGTTTGTACAACCAAAAAGAAAAGTTCCTGGGTGATGATACTTGGCTTTTATTTTCTATTGTCAGCAGTGTGCAAATATTTGTTTCCTGTAATAATAAAGTTTCTATTCAAAGACCCCATTGTTGTAATGTGCTGGTTTGTCCCCTAAAAATACTTTTAAAGCTTTGGTTTCTATTGATCGTCTTGTTATCCTGGTTGTGTGACCTGATTGCAATTATTTCCTTTGATGCTGTTTCCTCAATTTGTCTCTTGCTCAACAACTTACATTGTTTCTTTTGTCTTGGTGACTCTGAAAAAGCTTCCAATCAATATGCTCATGTAAATTGCGGAAACTGTCGGACGATGCTGATGTACCCATCTGGAGCTCCATCTGTGAAGTGTGCGATCTGTCAATTTATTACTAATGTTGGTGTAAGTATCATCAGTTTTCCAGTAGTAGTTTATGGCCTCTATTCTCATGTTAGTTTTCACTTTATACTGTGAATTCTGGCTTTTGGAGTTCTTGACTTCACTTTTTCGTGGAACCAATTGCATGGGGTTTTCCTTATTAATAATGGGAACCTAAATTTTGTTGTTTTGTCATTGATCAAACTATTTGCCCGTGGGCTATTGAAGCTTCTCTATGGGGAAATGTTGTTTTGAGCATTTTGAGGGTTTAAACAATTGATTCTCCTAATATGCGCCCCCTGACACTTTATATATTTTTGCAGGCGGGCAATCCAAGGGTTTCTGTTCCACCACAAAGAATCGATGGACCACCGTCAGGGACAACACCATCTACTTCAACGGTATGGTTTTTCATCCATTTCCTTTCTGGTTAAATTATCGCATGATCTTGCAGTTGCAACGTATTGAGCTTCGATCTTTTGATGTGACTTTTTCCCATTTTCTTTGTGGTTCGACCAGTCAATGCCCCAATCTACTCAAACTGTAGTGGTTGAAAACCCCATGTCCGTTGACGAGAGTGGCAAACTGGTAATTCCGCAAATCTCCGCTTATTTCACAGACCTCATTTTGGTACTCTTGGTGCATGAATTCCTCTTGATGAAACGAAATGAATGGCCAATCTGGATGTCTCAGGTGACTAATGTCGTCGTGGGCGTCACAACAGAGAAAAGGTGATCTATTGCCAACAGTTGAATATGGATATGGAGATCGGTTGTGCATACCTTGTGAGAAAGACATTGACATCAGTACTGGAGTCCCCAGTACATTCAGATTCCTGTCGCTGTATTGAGGATCTTGTAAAACTTTGTCTTCATTCGTTTGGCCCTATAGTACTTGTAGAGTGAATAAAAAAGTCTTGATATTCCTACATGAGCTTGGACAAAAAAGGTTATCTACTTTTATCCGTTGAATATGGAGATAAATATTGGTTTGTATATGATGTGGATAATAGCATTTTTATGTGTACTCCAAGCACATTCATTAGTTCCATGGGTATCTGTTGGGCAGCAATATACACTTGTAGAGTGAATGAAAGTACTAGCTCTCGAAGTCTTAGTTTTCAGAACACTGATTACGTGATTCGCTAGGGCTTAATGACTAGAAAATGGTGATTTCGCCTTAATTACCGAGTGCTTCGAAGGCGCTGGCTAATGAATTTGAAGTATTACTTCCACGTCAGCTTCTCCTGAAAGATGTTACGCTACAAGTCGACTCCGACCTGCGGTTTTGGCTATCTTATCCTTAACAACGTGATTCCAATATACCGGCGGAGTCAAAACCTGTCAAAAGAGCTACCCTTCGCCAAGCACAGAATCTGGTGATCTTGTTGAAGCGAATGCTAAATAGCACGGGCCTCGATGCATGAAATTCAAATCCAACGAGTTGACTAAACCGATCGATGTTGGTCCCGAGCGGTTGGACAGAACATGTACGAGATGGGTTTTCCTGTTCTTGGCTGCATGTGTTCCTATGGACTGCGACATATCCCGTATAATGGAAAACGTGATGGACTTGCACAAAGATGTCTAGGGGAATTTTAGCATATGAGTTATTTCTCAACTGCCATCAACAATACAGAGAAAGGAAAGTTGGAAATGGTTAGACTACCATTGAACGCAGACCGCTTTGGCTCTATTGCTCTAGCCTTATGGACACAAACACAAAACATCTTTTGTGATCTCCTATATAAACACTTCGCCATCTCTCCCATATCAGGCATTGACACCTCTCTTTCTCTCTATCTAATCCTCTCTGTTGCATCCATGGCTCTTGACAATGGAGGGAAGCCCGAGGCCGTGCACGACTCCACGCTGGTATCCAAGGCGCGGAGCAACCAGGTCCTGCTGGTGCTGAGGCTGGTTGCCTTCTTTGCGACGGCAGCAGCGACGATCGTGATGGCGCTCAACAAGGAGACCAAGACGATCGTCGTTGCGACCATCGGGAGCACGCCTATAAACGCCACCCTCACTGCCAAGTTCCAGCACACCCCTGCGTTTGTGTAAGTCATTCCATTCACATTGAAAACGCTTTTTTATGCAAAGAGGTAGAAGCCAACGAGACTGATTATCAATATCGACGTAAGCAAACACTAGAGTGATCTACAGATTTTGCAACAGACGAAACGCAGAACACTTCGTTTCTCCATGTGATCAGCTCAAGCTATTAGACTAACTCCACTCGATAACTTTCTCACGACGGATTGAGATATGCGTTGCAGGTTCTTCGTGGTTGCGAATGGAATGGCCAGCCTGCACAACTTGCTCATGGTAGTCGTCGAAATCTGGGGACACAAGTTCGACTACAAAGGCCTGCGTCTCGTAATGATCGCCGTTCTCGACATGGTATGCATGATCATGTCTGACCATTCTTATTATCAACACGTTCGTTTCATTTCGCACCCACGTACAATTCATGTTTATCTGAGACGAGAGACTATACTTTGAGAGCATATGGCGTCGTATAACTATTGCGTAACATGGGAAAACCGTGGCTGTGGAGCAGATGACGGTGGCCCTAGCATCCGGAGGGGATGGCGCGGCGACGTTCATGGCAGAGCTGGGGAAGAAGGGGAACTCCCACGCGAGGTGGAACAAGATCTGCGACAAGTTCGGGACCTTCTGCGACCACGGCGCCGGCGCCATAATCTCATCCTTCGTCGGCCTGATCCTCCTGGTGCTCATCACTGCGCTGTCCATCGGCAGGCTGGTGAAGCCAAGGCCTGCCACTCTCTCCCCCGTATAGAGAGAGCGAGAGAGATCCGGTAACCCGCGAGGCAAATCTCCCTCGGATCACTCGTCTTCCTTTTGGGCGTGGAATTGATGGCCTTTGTTTTGAGTGTCGTTGTTTTTACCTTGGATCCTTTCCAATGTTTTCACCGTCTGTGTTCAATAACAATGGTTTGGTGTTCAACATGATTTTCTTTCCTTCAATAGTCTTTGTAAATGCAAGATGCATCTAGTGCTGGGACTCGGCCGGACCGATTGATATGAATTTTGTGCATTTCTTAGAGTTGGTGAGAAGGTCGGGGCGCCCTGAGGAGGGGGGTCTGAATTCGAAAGTAAAATATAGGGACAACCCAAAAAACACAAATCAAATCAAAATGGCGTAAATTTGGCTGGTGATCGTTATATCTCGATGAACTTAACAATTAGGTAACCTAACTAGCATCTCAATCATTCTTTTTTGAACCACTGAGATTCACCCCAGTGGCCACCCTTCCAACATGGAAGGGGGAGATGAGGAGTTCAAATCCCCACCTTCTTAGGGGGATGAGGTGGGGACGCGTAAGTTTCAGGAGTGGGTTTCGACTCCCACGCCCTGCACGAGGCATGGCAAACGTCCGAGAGTGAGTGTAGAGTAGGAATAAAGTAGGACTGACCAAAAAAAAAAAACTTTCTTTTTTTGTAGTTGATGCACTTCGACTTGAATCCAACCATATTTGTGGCGAATTGCATATGCGAAGCCAAGTGGTGGTGACGCGGCATCGAGACGGCGTGCCCGCATGTAGCTCCCGTCCTTCCCTTGTAGGAAAATCGGCCGGATTCCGGACGCATCGTTCCAAAAAAGGGATGAAATTTGGCTCCTTGGGCGATTGAAATCAAAATTCAGTGACCCGAAAACGAAATCAACTTTTTAGTCATTTTACCAAATTCACGGAGATATTCGATGAGCCTCGGAGGTGTGTTATTGATGTTGCAGTCAGATTTTGGGGATTGCATGATACTTAATCAACATCATAATTAGTTGGATCAAGCCCAGTGAATTTCAGGACCATCTTAAGTACATATAAGCCCACAATACACATGGGCCCATATCACAAGCAAACCTATTTTTCAGTATCCATCCATGTATTCTATATAAAGCCCAGTTTTAAATTGATGTCCATTTCTCACATAACCAAAACGCACCCATCTCAGCTCAATCTCAATATATAGAATTAAGGATTAAATTTCGATATCTCAGGGCGATTACCTAACAAAAATCTTCTAATTTTATGAAGAACATATCCTAGGCTTTGAAATTTATATCCATAATATTTTGCTAAATATCATTCAAATTCATTTCAAGTGCATACGAAAAAACTGTTTTAAACAAGCAACCGAGTAAGATCATTCTGTCAATAAAAGAAAAATATGTGCTTTTCTATCTACGTAGGTGATTATAGAAAAACCAAAAGCCGATTGTTTCATTGGAATTTAATCGATAGCAAAATATCCTTCCCCAAAAGTCCTTCAGCTTTTGATGAGAGAATATGGGTTTTGTGGTAGTTCTGGATAGTAAATATCCAGGCTGACAATAAATAATTGCAAACCTTTATTTCGAACTTTGAACCAAATTGTACGTACAAAATGTACCAGAATTCAATGAATGACAAAGCTTGAAAATACAATCGCTTCCATAGCAACACACGTACATGAAATGTGCCGGAATTTAATCAACAACAAAGCTTGACAACGTATAAAGATGTAATGCTGAAATTTCATCAATGACGCGATACCCATGATGGATATGTATGCCATAATTTAATCGATAACGAAGCATCAGGATAGAGATACGCATTGAAATTTAATTGATGATGCAAATCGAAAAGCTACAATTAGGGAAAAACAAAGTGCATGATAGTAAAGATAATTAAAATATATATATATTGATTGACTTGTCGGGGGCTCTCCAGTTGATGAGAATTTGGTATTTATAGACCTTCTATCATAATCGTCTAGGAGTAGTTCCTCCATAATTGTAATTGTAATTCCACATCTATGAAAACTATGGTCCCATATTTCTAGTTGTCGATTCTTATCTTAAAAGTAGTTGTCCTTCAAAATAGCACCTCAATCTCTCCATGTTTGTTTCCCATGGTAATTTTTTTTTTTTTTTTTTTTTTTTTTTTTGTGCTGGAGGAACCGGTTTGCAGTCAACAGCCGCGCGCCGTAAATCCCCATGTGACACTTAAGCAAGAAGACCCACCACCCCTGAGTCACACTTAATACACCTAGCGCCTCCCCTGGGTTTTGAACCCTTCACCTATTCGTTGAGTGTTTCCCATTGTAATTGTTCTCCACGATCTCCCCTAATGGGTCCATACATGCCTAAGCCTTGATACATTCCTTATTTTGAATTGATCATCTTGCTCCTAAGTCAACACACTCATCGACGAACTCTGGTCCAAAAATCAGCAATCATTTGTCGTCGTCACTTGTCCATATAAGAATGCTATAATGCATCCATTTCACAACCATTCGGCCACTAAGATAATGCCAAGAAAGACAATGGAGCTTTCTATACCCGTTAAACTGCCTTCTTCCTCCTTAGAGGACCAAAAATATCCAGATAGCTTATTCTCTACCTTTTATAATTCTTTTTGTCGCTATGAATTATCATGGTTATGTTGATGGTTTCTTCAACTCCATTATCTTATCGGCTGCAGTCGAGATTGTTGACTCTACTTTTGTTGGTTCCTTCACGTTATCATATGTCGATAATAACTAAAAAAAATGGACATTTTTGGTGCAAACACCAATATTCAGTACCGAAAAGCAAACGAAAGGGATAGAATAAATCACAAATTTATTTGATACTTTTCAGATTTCGTTCTTGACATGAGAGATTCGGATGTCCCACGGATATTTTTGCATTTATATAGATCTCTTAAAGTTGTGGGGCTTGGTCACCTGCTACGCCTTTTCGGCACTCCAGCCCTTCGATTAATCCTATGATTCATCGATTATTCGATCTTCTAAACGTATGTATGCTGCTTTTGTTTCTAATTACTCGTCTTAAATCCATACTTAGATAGCCTTAGAAATTATAATACCGTCATTCGTGCAATGGGGTGACTCTATGGGTAAATAAGCGCGCGCGCGAATTTTTTAACTATGAAATGAATGATAATGTGAAGTGTTTTTATCGGGACATGACCCTAATGCATGGCAGATTAAAGTAACGGTCATTGTCAATGACGTATTAACTAACCATAATGACACACGGTAAATTATGTCGACCACAACGACATGGCAACAACTTAAAGTTACAATGACGTGACATACTGCGATGACATGACATATATGGTGTTACGACACTTATGATGATGTGGCAATCCTCACAACTAGAGCTGTCAAACTTCTTAACCTATATGTAATGGGCTAAGATATTAGATTGGTTAGTTATATTCAGTAAATGAATTATAGGTGAGTTTAAAAATAATATAGGTGTTAAAGGGGCTTACAATTTATTGAAATCCAACTCATCTTTATAACTCTTTTTTTATTCTCTCTCGTTCACACTCAATCTCGCGCTCAATCACTCTATACTCTAATCTCAGTTTGGGTGTGGATTTTCATAAATTAAGTAGAATATGGAAGTGTTTTGATAACATGAGTCAGGTCAGGTATGATTTAGATATGAATCGTGTTAGCTATATCATTATTTTTACATTGCCTGTAAATGGATTTATTTGGATCAAATCATATTTGATCTGATTTGATTCACTAGTTTGACATGTCTATTGCAATGTCGGGACAATTGCTTTGACACGTCATCTCCTCCCTCTCGATAATCATCAAATCACATTGGTAATGTACTTACTTCTGTTGACCACTAATTTTTCTTTTAAAATTTTTGGCATTAATCATGTGTGACTTCGATTTATTTATTTATATATATAATTTTTTCAAAAGCTGGAAGTTACCGTTCCAATGAGAGAGACTTGAAAACGTTAACGACACCACCATCCTCGGACACCATTTCACATGGAAAATCAAAAGGTCATCTTTGACTTGGGGATTATAATCTCTTCCCCACCCCCCAATGATTACGGGTAAAGGAACAACTTGAACATGATTAATGATTTGATCAGAGAATCAACGGCCCACATGTCACTTCCCAATTTTTTTTTTTATAAATTAGAAAAATAGAAATTTGAAGTTTCCACATGCATTTGCATGTTCTTTTGAGCCTATAGATCTAAGACTTTCCCCTTAAAATGCAATTTAATTTTTTTTTCTAATATTTCCCACATTCTAGGGTCCCTTGATTCTTAAGTATATTACATGGGAAAAAGTACCCCAGCCATATGATCCCCTCGATTATTATAAATGGATTATTAGCTGTAAATATAATACAAATGAGAATAATTACTTTTATGGCCTAACTACATTGCTTCTGATGTGCTTTTCATATTGCTTGCACTTGAGCAAGTCCCATGAATGTAAATGAGGAGATTTTCCTCTCACGAGCTCATAATGCTCCTGCCTCTTTTCTTTAGGTCTTTGAGTTAATCTTGTTTATTCATTTGATTTGATTACCGGTTATAAATCCATTAAAAAAACCCAAAAGTATACGATAATCGAAACTACTTCCTCTTCTATTTGTTTGACTATACGATCTAAAACATCTAAATGGGTAAGATATAATAATAATATATACAATAGTGCTAGAGCATGCAAAATTAATAGCGCAATAGATGTTATATTAGACTATCTTTTCTCTAACGAATTAAGTCCACCTTCTCAACATGGCTAACGATAGATCATTTACATGGGACAATGGAATATGAAATCGACATTGTATATGTCGGTCAGACAACATTAAAGCATTCATGATTGTGGAAATCAGGTCCAAACTTGCCCTAGCCCCTTCTCATCTATGGACTACTAAGAGTGTGATTCTTCAGTGAGTGCTATGCGTAAATTCTTTTATTTGATTTATCCATATTTATTTTCTCTTTTCTTGTAAACTTCTTTCAACTAAGCCTGATTTCGGTCTCTGGTCATGTGAGAAAGAAATTAAAGTTCACTGACCACCAACTAGGAGTAAAAGTACTTGGCGTATCAACCAATATTTACTTCTCCGTTCTCTAGAAATTCTGATCAAAGTTAAAATCCAACCTGTGAGTAGGCACTCCAAATGAGGACATTCAACCCCTTTTCCCCCTCATCAAGCAACAGCAGACTGACAATCTGCAAATTTGGGTTGCACTCAAGCATGAACTTTTTAGCCATTGGTCAGTGGAAGAAAAGCCTATTTTAATCCAGAGATTAATTATTATTAAAGGATAAATCCCAAATCAAATCATGAAAATTTATGGCCCAATTAAAGTCAGAGATAGGTCAGTCGGTCCATGTAGGTTCACATGTGAATTCAAGGTGAGAGATAGACAGAGAATATTGAGGAGCAAAGGGTGGCACGTGACAGGAGCTGACCCACGTGTGACCCATGTGAGTGGATGCAGGTCAAAAAAGATAGAGAGAGAGAGAGAGGACCAAAGGAAACATGTCCACATACACCCTTTTAGCATCATTTTATCAAATAATAATTAAATAATTAGCAGACCCATACTCTAATTTTTTTTTTAAAATTGGCAGAAATTGTGGGAACATGCTTGTAATAATGACATTGTGCCAACTACAACTAGAGGACGACCAAACGTATCTTTATGGTATCCTATCGAAAAGCAAGAAGGGAATATTAAAAACTGAAATCGAAAATTGAAATTGGAATTGGAATTGGAATTTTTAAAGAAAAAAGCTCAAGCTAGGCATTACATATATTGATTTTATAGCCTATGCTTTAATAGCAAGGGAATCTTCACACACTATATATTAGTATCACCAACTAAATTTTCTAACGAAAAGGGGGAAAATAAAAACTATAAAGCAAAAAGGAAAAATTGCAGGGGGGGCAAAAGAAGGAAATTCCAGCACACATCACATGGAGGGGAAGGGGAATCATTGCCCACTATCCCCATGTATATGTTACATGATCTACTTGGACAAAATAGGAAAGATTTGGTTGTCTTGAAAATGGCGGAAAATCGGGGAGGCGGGGGCGCTTGATGCATGACGGCAAAGCCGGGAGCGGTGGCTCAATGGTGTGGCACGGCGGCAGGTGGCGGCGGCGGCTTGCATTGGTAGCACTTGGCGAAGAGACCGAACGTGTCGACTTGCCTAACGAAGTTGGTCATGCTGGCCCAGCCGCCGAACCCGAAGCCCACGACCAAGACCCATCCCACCACGAAGGCGTTGATCACGTACATGGCCGTCCAGCTTGGTAAGAACGAAGGCGGCTTTTCCGCGGCGTTCTGCAAATCAGAAGACGAATCAATATCAAAGATCTTAAAATTTAGTCAAAGTTTGGATCCTTTGCTTCACTTAGGATGCCACCAGCCGCTCTTGATGCTAATCATTGAAGGGGGGAATTTCTAAAGTCTAAAGTATGGTGAAAATTTATTTGACTAATTGACAATTATGGTTGTTCTGCTAGGGTTTTCTCACATGAGAATGAGACATTGGGTCAACTCAGACAGCTCACAGAAGACATAGTACAACAGTCCCAATTGCTCCATTTAACTAATCGAAAGGGACATGCCCATCCACGTCTTCTCATCTGGCCAAGATCTTGCCAAATCCAATCTCTTAAATGCCCTCTCTCTCTTTCTCTCTCTCTCTCTCTCTCTGATGTAATTTCACTCACTCCAACATTAACCCTCTCTAACACTAATTTTTCATTAGTTCACATGAAGATGACACAGTGTACGGAACATAAATTAATGACAAAACACATGGAAATTTCACTTCCAACGGTAACGGTCGGTTGATCGGGGGGGTAAATTCAGAATAGAGCGTACCTGACGGGCGGAGGCCTTTCGGTAGGTCAGCATGTGGGCGAGGGAGGGGATGATGTAGACCGTGAAGCTGACGAGGAGGGCGCCGACGGCGGAGTTGATGGGGCCAAAGAAGGGGAAGATGATGGCCAAGAACCAGATGGGGATCACCACCGGCAGCCTTGCCAGCGCCCTCATGCACATGCTCTTCGTGTCGTGCATCCCGATCACCTTCTCCCACACGAAGTACAGCGGCGTGCACGCGAACCCGAACGTTATGAACTGCGAATTGTGCATTTTTTTTTTTTCACAGGACGTGAGATGACCGAGACCGAACAATCAATCACGAATCATGAGATTATGACGCACTTTCGGCACCTAAACTTTGATTAGTAGTTCGCAATCACTCAGGCTATGAAATGCACCTCAGATATCTATGCATTTTAGGTGACATGTCGTGATCTCAAACGGATGAATTCAATGACATTGACTTCTCTATAATGAGAAATAGTACCCATAAAAATGACCCTTTTGGTGCGTACCTTGTAACGTATAGAGACAATAGTACATAATTGCCCTAATGACGGCCGGAAAATAAAAGAGGAAGTGGTCGGCGGCGACACGATACCTGATGAATGAGCATCAAGATGACGGCGGCATCACGGAATCCATTCTTGGGGAGGAGGGAGAAGGCGTTGGAGTGGTTGAGGAGCTCGTCGCCGAAGGCCCAGTACACGGCGGCGGCCGACGGGAGCGTCAGGGTGAAGACGTACAGCGTGGCTATCAAGTAGATGTACTTAAACTTTTGGGGCTTCCACATTGCATGCATGATCTCCCTGATCAAAAGAAAGAACGAAAAAACTTTTAAAAAAACACATACACAGGAAGATTTCACCCAAAACTAAAAAGAAAAAATACTACCATTTTTTTTCTAGAAATGGAAACACTATATAAATTTGAAAATATATAAAAAAAGAATCAATACCCAGAAATTAAAATAACATATTTTCCTGCGTTTTTTCTTATATTCAATTAGACCAGTAGAAGCCTTCTAGCCTAAGGACACGAGGAAGTACGAGAGGCCTGAAGATAGAAAACGCTTTTTCGCTGTAGTCTTTTTGCAGCCGAGAAAAAAAGGATTTTATAAATTTCTCTGCTTTTTTTCCAGCTTAGAAAAGGGTATGAAAAAGGCGCAGTTTTTTTTGCATGATTTCGGCCAGTGTCTCGGACTCCGAGTTCGCCGGCAAAAGCAGCGAATGGAAGCTGGGAAGCTGCGCTTTTGTTGAAGTTCGAATCGGATCCGATACGATCGTTCGAGAAAAACACGTCAAATTCCACTAATTTTCTTTGCAAGAAAACGTGAAGAATAAAGGGTCGAGAACGGCGGAAAATGGGAGCAATGAATGCGGAATGAAAGAGCGTACACCGTCACGGCGTGGCCGCCGAAGGTATAGAGGATGTTGGTGGCTCCGGTGAAGTACAGCACCAGCTTGTTCGGCCCCGTGTGCGTCACCCCCTCCGCCTGCCATCGATTCAATCACCACGGAATCTCTTTTAGCAACTCTTTTTTGTTGTTGTTGTTGTTGTATTTGATTCAATCTCATGACCAAAAACGAGGAAGGAATCCGGGGGCGGGCGGGGTGTTACCTGGCCGTGGACGAGGGCGGCGATGGCCATGTACCAGGCGGTGTAGGTGGTCATGCCGAGGCCGAGGAAGGACCAAATCCGGTAGTTGTGGAAGGAGGGGATGAACACCGTCGTCGCGCAGCAGGCGCCGAAGATGTAGGTCCAGGTCCGCTTGTCCAGGTGGTCGTTGATGTAGTATATGTTGCTGCGAGCGCGAACACGAATGCATCGTGATCAGTACAGAACCTTCTCTCATGCGCATTGATCTCGCGCGTTCGTAAAAAATGGAGAGATGGGTGATTTTCTGTCTACTGAATTGATGCGTACCTTGCGCAAGCGATGAGCTGAATGACGGAACCGAAGAGGAGGAAAGTGCAGTTGAAGGCGAGCCCCACGGCTTTCCAGTACGGCCCGAGCAACCCGTCCAGCACTTCGAACCACTGCAATCGATCGATCGATTCGCTTTATTATTATCTCGTCTCTTTTGTGTCTATGGAGGGGAAGTTGAAGAGGAGGAGGAGAAGGAAGAAGAGGGGGACCTGAATGACGTGGTTCTTGAAGCTGACGTTCTCTTTCTCCTTCCTGGTTCGGTACTCAATGTAGAGGACACTGATGAGGTACGCGGTCCAGCTTCCCAAGAGGCCGTAGAAGATCTGCAAGATGATCCCGGACGTCATCCCCAGCTGCGAGAACGAGTACGGCAGCGTCAGCAGCACTTGCGCCACCTGAAACGAAACCAATCGAGAAGAGGGGAAAGCCTATGAGATTCTGGGTCAGAACGAGTCGAGCGAAAGACGGGGGGGTGCGTTCTCGATTTTTGATGTTTACTTGATTGGAGGCGCAGCTGAACCAGGCGTCCCAGGCGGAGCCGCCGTGCCAGAGGAAGCTCTTGACGCTGAACGCGGAGGAGCTCTCGTCCGCCCCGCCATCCTCCAGCGCCCTGTCGTGGCCGTCCTTGGCGAGGTTGAGCTCTGCCTCGGTCGCGTTGGCGACGATGGCTTCCGATTCTGCTTGCTTCTGACCCAACATTTCCTTCGTTTCGCACGCTCCTACGTCTCTGTCTGTACTGCGCGAGCACGAGCATGAGCATGAGATCTCCAACACAAATGATTACACATACATATATAAAAAGAAAAAAAAAAGGAGGAGGCTCGTTCAGACAAGTGACCAAAAAACAAAAGAGAAAAACAGCGAAACCCAAGAAAAATGCCTACTGAAAGAACCCAGCTTTTTCCAAGACCCCAAGACCCCCAGATCGGAAACCCATCCCCCGTCGCAATCTCTTCGAACCAGAAACATCCAAAAATCCTCACCTCGTCTCCGAAACGTCACCTTCTTGACCTGCGGGCAAAAGGGTCGGCCGCGTTTCCCAAGGGCCACTCGCTCCACTCACTCACTGACGACTCTGTTTCCCGTTCTCTCCCCCTCTTCCCTCGACCTGCGCTGGGGCTTTAAGAAGAAAGGAAGGAAGAAAGAAGGAAAGCGAAGAGCAGACGGGAGGGGCAGCGCTGCTGCAGAGCAGAGGCGGAGGGGGGGAGCTTAAATGGTCGAAATAATTGAAGACAGAGACAGAGACAGAGAGAGAGAAAGAGAGAGGGTGGGAAAAGGACGCAAAGATCTCTGCTGCCCTCGGTGGCGCTGGTGGGAAGGGAAGGGGAGGGGGGAAAGAAAGCTCCCGACTTTCGTATTAATGCGCCACCCAATTCGCCTCTCCGCCAAAAGCAGCCCCCCGAAAGACGGCGGGCTCTGAGTAAGTACTCGCCCTCAAAAGCAGCGAAAATCTGGGGCGTTTCAGGTCGGAATTCAATGGTCGTCGCAGCAGTTCGGGGGAAGGAAAAGCACGCACAGACCCTCCTCCCACTCAAACCCTTTTTTTTTTTATACACGCAGCTCAGCTCAGCTCAGCTCAGCACAGCAACAACGTGAAAATGCAGAGAGAGAAACAGAGAGAGAGAGAGAGAGAAGGGGCCTTTAAGGAGGAGTGAGCTAAAGAAGGGTGCCTCCGATTCCCCCATTTTTATAGCGTTTTAAAAACTGCTTTCAACGGTTCAAGACCAGATCTTTAATCCCGGGTTTTTTTTTTTTTTTAATAATTATAATTAATTAAAAATAATCACTTCGACTGAACTGGATATTTCTGGTTCCTGTCATCGCCACATGATCAATCATGCTGCAGTTTTCGCAATAATCCGAAGGGGGGCCCCCTCTTTTTTTCCTCCGCCGTCGGATCGCGGCGAACGGGAAAAAATCCCCACCGTCCGATCGATCCCGGGAAAAAAACGTTCTGGTCTTGTACTTTATTATTCGAGTAATTTGTATGTGTTAATGGCTGACAGGGGGTGTGATTTGAGCAGCGGTTGAAACGCGGCTCAGATCCAAATCTCAGTCAAAAATTCCAGGAATTGGCATTTTTCCAATTGATTCCTAAATATTTTTTTATATTCTTCTAATTGCCCTTTTTATTATTATTTAATATTGAGGTTTTGAAACTCACCGAGGATTCATCAACTTCCCCCCCGGTCTCCCCCACCACTAATGGAGAATCGCCACCATTAACTAACCTCGACTGTGTAAAATTATAATGCCGAGAGGTTTGTTCCAAGAACATTTATTGAGAGGTCCATAAATTATATTTTGGAATAAAATTTAAAAAAAAAATATCTTGTGGGTATTTGTAAAGATAAGTCATTTCAAGTGAATTTGCGCTTTTCCATAGAGATTTAATAGTGAGTGTTTGGTGACAATTATTTTTTTTTTATTTTTTTTTTGTAATTGAGGACTCCACCATAGACCCCATGCTCGAACAATACTGAAGGGCATAGGACTCCACGACCATGGCTCTCCACTTAAGACACTAGCATCTGGAAATTCGAACTCGCGACCTCGGCGATGAGAAGCAAGCCCTGAACCATCATAGCTGCCTACCGATGAGCTGTGACAATTGTTGAACATCCAAATATAAGAAATTTTTGTCATTTCAAAGCATTGCTTTTTCTTGGGTTACATAAAATCAACATGTTGGAAATTAAATTACTTTTTCATTAGATGTGGATAACAAGTGTCCTGATGGCACTCATTAGAAAAACCCTTTTTATAAAATGTATTATCAACATCTTAAAAATAGAAACTCTCATTATAAATTACACTTTCTATGTGATATGGGCGACTTTAGATGTTTTTTCTTTTTGGATATTCTTGATGTCTCAACTTATGCTATTACTATTTTCAGTTGCCTTGATTAGTACTCTAAGGAAACTCGGTAACGAATCTCATACATAAATATGCAATTCTTGAGCTAAATCATGCAAAATTTATATATTCTTAAAGTAGGAATATATTCAATTCTTTGCATTATTAAATATGATACGTGATTGACATTGGATGGATCATAAACCTTTGCTCAAGTAAATTCTCTCCAATACACATTTTCACCATCAATCAATGAGTGTGTAAATTAATTTTCACGTCAAGGGATCTAGTAACAACATGCGATTATGCATTTTTTTTTTAAATGGAGAAAAGATAAATTATAAGTTTATGGTACCCAACCACGAGCGGTGCAGTTGGTGTGAGTTATCTCCTTCATCGCAGAGGTCAAGGGTTCGAATCCTCTTATTGCTAAAGTGTCTGAAGTGGGGGTCCTAAGCTAGTCTTTCCCGAGGTTTACGTTTAAATTCATACGTCGATTTTTGGGAGTGAGGAAATTGTGACATTAAAGTTTGGTAAGCTCAAATTTTTTTTATCGAAAAAGGATTTTGCTTACAAGTATCCTATGAAAAGTAATTTCAATTGGAAAAAAAAAAGTACTGACCATTCTTGTGTTATACAGAATCAATGCTCTAAAAATTGAAATTGCTTCAAATCAAATAAATTTGTAATAAGCATCCCGAGGGCACTCTAGATTAGACACTTTTATGAAAAATACTTTCTTCAAATCGGCCAAAGAAAAAAAAAGAATAGAAAAACATAAGGGAGCGTGAGCTGCAAGCGCCCCAGAAGCGCGTCGCCATTGTGAAATCTAAATAGCGGGCCGCCCTATTGAACCAATCGCAGGAGGCCCAATTAAGAAACGGTCGATTCTCTCTCTCTCTCTCTCACCTTTTTTTCCCACTTCTATCGCCGGAAAGGAAAAGAAAGTGGAAACAAATAATGGGGAAAAACATAAAGTGGAAAAGAGGGATAGCGATAGAAAACTCTTCGCTTAAAAAAAGGAGAGCTTGAAAAAATAATAAAATAAAAATGATTAATGGGTTTGTTTCGTGAAAAACAAATTATTTAAAGAATATTTTTCATCGCTTATATTTCTTGAAATAATTAGTTAATGGAACTGTTTTAAATATTTTTATAGATTATGAAAATACTTATGATTGTTAACTTTTTATAAGCGACATGAGCGATCTATTTTAGAGAAATATTTTTTAGGTTATTTATTTTTCGTGAAACAAACTGAGTCTAAGTTCATTGCTCATGTAGAAGCATTCTTATCCATTTGTTGTTGGATGAGTGACATGTGTTTTTTTTTTTTTTTTTTTTTTTTTTTTGGTCTTTGGAGGAGAACTCTTTGCGGTGACAGTCGCCTTTCGTAAACCCGCAGGTAATGACTTAGCGGGAGGACCACCACCTCTGAGTCACACTTAATACACCTAGTGTCTCCCCAGTTTTGAACCCTTCACTTTTTTTGAGGATTAGCGGAGCTTTTTTATCAGGTTTGTTGTTGGTATGAGTGACATGTGTTTTGAGCTAGTTTTGCGATTGCAATTTTTCATTTGTCGATCGTCCAACGTTGAATGTATAATTTATTCTGTAGACTTGACTGTGAATTTAATAAAAAGATATTCCAAACATAAAAGAAGATGGGGCCAACATTTGGGCGTTCCCGATTTCATTAATCCTAGTTAGCCAAGGGAAAGAGCTCATCAATTCTTTATGTCTGTTCACCATTAAGAACTTGCACGCCATCATTATTGACTAGAAGTAGAATTGTTCCTTTTTCTAGAAGTATGGTAAAACAGCACATTAGTATAGGGAAGCCCTGATTGCTTGTTAGGTCATGTTAATAATTATAACTACAAGAACATTATTAAAAATGTAGGAAGCAGGGAATAATTTGGTTTTTAGCATATTCATTACGTATCATGAGAGGTATCAATGCTTTTTTTTTTTTTTTTTCGGGTATCAATGCTTTGAGATTAATCACTTAAACAAACATTATTGAGAATCATTCTCTTGGTAAACTCCTCCTTTATTAGGTGAAGCAAAAGGGATATACTCAACCTAATGTCGACTATTTTTGACCTGCTGGCTCCCAGCTGAACAAAATTTGAAATTAATTAAGGAAAAAAAGAAAGAAAAAGAGACAGACAAGTTTCAAACTTACCAAAGATTTGAAGCACCGGCTTCACCGTCCACAAACACCAACATAATCACTTGACTAAATTTCGTATTTAAAAGAACGAAAATTTCTATATGGTTTTAATCTTTCCCAAAAAGAGAGAAAAAAAAAAACTGGGGCCTGTTTTGGAACCTGACTTGTCGGAAAGTGATCACCGTTTTATGAATAATTGATGCTTTGAAAAATAAATAAATAAAAATCCCTCCGTATGTGTGCTTTGCAAGATTTATGGCTCATGAAAAGCCCAGTTTTACCACATATGGTCATTCAGTAAAAATATTAAGGGCCTCTTGAATGAGTGCCCTAAGGTAATTATGCAGTTCAGGTGGGACAAATGGATAGATATCGTAGTTTTCCTTAAAACCACGTACAAAAAAGTCGGTGTTACTATAGTGGAATCATAAAATGATGTTACTATGATTTTACATTTTGTAAGAAAATCTTATAATAGGACTATTTGAATTACAAGATTTTTAAAGGGAATTTAAATCAAATAACATTATTTGTTCCATCTGCCATGATGAATCACGAGGATATTAGATTTATTTATGTAAATATGAAGTAGAATAATTATTATTTTTTGGCACGTATAGGATTCTTGACATGTTAAATCATTAATTGGATAGAGAAAGGACATGAAATAAGTTCATAATTGATGTATTTTTATCAAAGTAAAAAATATTTTAGTAAGTTTATAATTATTTTCACCCCAAAAGAATGAGTATTTTTTCTGTAAGTTCAACCAACCTTTCTAGCAACGGTTTTTACACAAAGTACGTTCAATCTATCTTTAAAACCTGTAAGATCATCTCAATTTTCTGCCAAAAGAATGGTCACCTAAATACATATTTTTTGTTTTTTATAAATTAAAATATCATATTTAGGTTCAACAAAATTACTTCTTTTTTTTCCTAATTCAGTGGTGTGAATTCATATTCCAGCTACTTGGAATATGTTAACCCCATTAACCCGTTAAGCCCATATGCCTTTGGTTCTTTGACCAAGAGCAATTTGCACAAATTTAATAAGATTTGAGTATGTGACCCGGTTCTTGAATGGGAAATTCTCCGACGTCCCTATTAATGATAGTGACCTAAAGGAGTTAAAATATAGATATTTGTTGGAAAATTTAATTAAGTGGCTTTTGTGCCATCCCAACCCAACACTATACAAATTGAGCATTTGACTACTACCGTTGAGAGAGACTGAGGAAGCGGGCTCACCAAATTCAAAGTTTTAGGTCGTGGGTGATGTGAAGTAATTATGACTCAAATTGAACATTTGTTATTATAAATAATATATGTATGACAACACTTGAAATGGATTGTTACTGCTGGTCATCTCTTCATAGCCTTTTTATATATGTAGAAAACTTACAGTTAAATTTTGGAAAACAACTTCTTTTAAAAAATCATAAGTTCATACAATTGACCTCATGCACTTTGACCCAATGCTAAGGCTAAGGACCGGTGAGTTCAACCCCAAATCCCCGGTGCCTATGTCTTGGACCTCAATGGCCAAGGTTAGGAACTGGTGCCTAGCCTTAAGATCTTTTCGTTGGAACAGAATCAAGAGTTTATATTCAAGACTTTTTATTCAATGTGCGCTCCATAATTTTTCTGAAACAAGCATCGAAAAACGACTTCCATACTATTTGCAAAATAGAGACAAAGTTCTTCGAAAAAAAAAAAAAAAAAAACAAAGCGTAAACTTCCTTTTTTTTTTTTTTTGTCCTTTTGTCATTTGACTCCAAACTCCAAAGAGAGAAAGGAAAAACGGGGCCGTGGCGCCGATGGTCAAAATTTGGAACGGCGCGCACCTAACATGCAAGCGCCTTTTTGACTTACCGCGACGGCTCGAGCCAAGCCGAAAGAGACACGGGGGGCCGTACGCCGCCGAGCCGAGCTGAGCCCCCAGCGCGAGCGGCTCCCCTAGCCCCGCACGCTCGAAAAGCGCCGAAAGAAAAGAGAAAAGAAAGACACGCGCGCACGATGGGAAAAAGCTCATCATCTTCTTCTTCCCCCACAAGCGAGCATCCCACGCCGTTGGTGCGAAGATCGCCCTCCAGATCCGACGGCTTTGATTAGGTCCGCCACCCAAGCGTCGCCCCGTGGGGCCCCACCTCCCCTCCACTCCCCAATTATAATAACAAACGATTTATCTCTTTTTCCCTTTCTTTTCCTTTTATTGGCCTTGTTTTTCCATTCCTTTCTCTCCTTTATTTTTTCCTTCCTTTTCCACTCCTTTCCCTTTCGCATCCATCACCCCCGTGCGTCATACAATATAGCCCCCCCAAAAAAGAAAAAAAGTTGAGAGAAATTAAAACTGGGATTTTGTTCTCTAGCCATCTTCTAGTATTATCATATTTAATGCAATCCGATGAAATTTTTTTTTATTTAAGTCCTAATTTTTATATTCAAGACTTAGACGGTTGATTTCTAGTCTTATGTATAATGTGGCTTGCATTGACCGTGCGTCATACGATAGCCCAAAAAAAATTGAGAGAAATTAAAACATGGATTTTATTTTCCAGCCATTTTCTAGTATCATATACAATGCAATCCAATGATAAAAACATTTTATTAAATTCCTGACTTTTATAGTCTAGAATTAGATAGTCGATTTCTAGTCTTCAGTATAAGGTAGGGTGTGTTTGTTTATTTCTATTTATGTTCCTTGGAACACAAATTTTTTTTCTTTTGTTCCGAGGAACAAAAAAAGAACAGAAACGCATTTGTTTACACTTTTGTTTAGGGTTAAGCATTTCAAAAGTAAACAATAAATAAATAAATAAAACTTATTTCTTTTTCCCAATAACACTTTCGAGAAACACTTTTTTTTTCTTATCATTTTTCTTCTTCATTTTTCTCTTTCTTTTCTTCTTCTTCTTCTTCCTTTTGCCAGTCACCGGCCTTGGCCATGGCTGGCGTCGACGACTGGCCAAACGAGTGCCGACGACCTCATCGGAGAGTCGCCGACCCCCGAAGAGGCCAAGCCATGGCGAGGCTCGACCTCCCCAGGCGGCATGAGGCCGGGCCTCGCTAGGCCAAGGCAAGGCCAAGCCTTGCCGGGGCCGGGCGGCCTCGGCAAGCTCGCCGGTGGCCTGGTGAGGCTCACCGGATGTCGCCTAGTCGGTCGTCGACCACAGCGGTGGCCGGCGACCGACTAAAGAGAAAAAGAAAAAAGGAAAAATATAATAAAAATATTTTAAAAAAAACAAAAAAAAATTATATAAGTTTACCAAACGCGTTTCTATTTCTGGAATAGAAATTTTGTGCAGTTACCAAACGCATCTTATACTAAGAAATTGTTTCCTGGAACAGAAACAAAAAAACTATTTTTGTTAAAAAATTGTTCCCCGAAATAGAAACGTTACCAAACGTGCCTGTAGCTTGTACATATACACTATAAAAAAAAGCGGGCATAATTCAGTCAAATTTTAGGCATCTAATCTGATTATACAACTTAAAAAAAAAAAATCTCGATTGAATCTACTTGCTCGGACCACAAAATTTCACGAAACACGTTCTATTTAATGACTGCAATTTTGTGATCTGCCGGGAAAGAAATAAGGAGAGGGAGAGCGTGGTCTTGAATTATAATTCTATGGAATTGTGATAAAAATTCTTTTGCATTGGCAAAAAATACAAAAAGCAAATGAATTAAAGTAATGTGGCATTATCCCATTGAATTCTCCCTCAGACATAGTATGATTGAAAAAGTTAAAGTTAGGGCCACGCAAGAAGAAAAAAAAGGCCAGAAATCCGCCGCCGACATCCATTGCACTTCAAATTAAAGCCAAAGTTTGAAAGAAAAATTAAAGACAAGTGAAAGTTCCACCTCGTGACATGCATGGAATATAATGTACGTCCGATGAGACCCAGGTGGACTTCATTTTCACATTACAGTCAAAAAACAACGAACCGATTGCTCCCACTAAAATCTAGTGGTGGTGGCGGCGGCCGTGGCGAGCCACCGTGACGGGGTGGCGAAGGTGGTGGAGCCACCGTGGTCGGAGGCCAAAATTATTAAAAAAAAGAAGAAGAAAAAGCAAGGAAGGAGGAAAAAGCATCTAGAAAGGAAAGACATGTTACTCGTGCCCCTCGCAAAACCCTCGCCTTGGCCCCGTGCAAACGGGATTTGTCGGCTCCACACGCGCGCACAAACTTTCCCTTCCCACTTCTATCTCTTCTTCACTTTAGAATTCGTCAAAATAAAACGAAAAAGTAGAGGAAGAAAAGAATAAAACTTATTGAAATTGCCTTGAGGATAATTATCATCATAGCCGTATGTCGGAAATCACCATATTGAAGGCCAGCACTACCCACTTTTTTGTCTCCATGAAAGCCAATCGGCTCGACAAAAGGGTTTTTACTAAAAGGAGTGTCAGCATAAATTACGAGAAAAATTACCAATTCAAACCGGAATCTAATCACGTTATCAACATAACTTTAAATATTTTTGTTTTGTTGTGAAAATCTAAATTTAACTCTTTTGGATAATTTTCACCTAAAAATGTCTGGTCATTGTCGACAGTCCTATTCAATAAACTTTAAGGAGTTTTCAAGTTATCTGTTCATGTATGCCTTCTCAGAGTTTTCAGATTCCATAATTTTGGATGGAACAAATCCATGATATATGCGTGACTATCGCTGGGAGTCCTACTCGACAAATTTTGAGGATTTTTTAAGTTATCTATTTGTGTAAGGCTTCTCATAGTTATCAGGTTCCATAATTTTAGAAAGAACAAATACGTGATATCTTTCTTAACTTTGTTTCTGGATAAATCCCGCAAAATAAAAATCTTTCGAGAGAGGAAAAAGGGGCGAAAAGAAGATATCTCTTTTTACCAACCTTAGACGATCCTTTTGTGGGGGGAAGTGACTAGACACTTTGACTATCAATAGAGCAGGGGAAGAGAGCCGTTCGGATTTTGTCAAACCACATGAAGAATAAAGAAAAGAGAGAAAAGATCATGTTTTGCTATGCTCTCTCTTTTCTTTCTAGGGTAAAGTTAGTGGGAGAAGTAATGATTAGTGAATGGATTTCGACGCCACTTAGCTCAATTTCACACCTCGTCACGAGGACCAAGCTTTGGGAATATGTTCCCATTACGTGCTTCCCCTCACATGGATCTCGACCCCCTACTTGTTTGCCGATTCCATGCATGTGAAATTGGGGAAAAAAAAACGGAATTTTTTAAGGAAGATGACCTAGTTTTCAAGACCCCTTTGGATTTCCAATTTGAGGACCATCGATTGGGAAAATAAATACAAATTTTCGTGCCGTCTTTCGAGCACGAGCTTCACTTGCACACATAGATAATGGAATAAGAAAAAAATTGCATTTTCACACTATGGGTTTTCTCGTGAAGCATGTTTAGTAACTTCTCTCCACATATTTAGAGAGGTGACAAGATTGAATCCGGTAGAAAGGTCGGAGAGGTTAAGGAATGTTAAGCGAATCATGCTCCTTCAGTTATGTACTGGCCAGTACAAAGGCGACGAAATCTTTCTTGTCAAATTCCTCTTTTTCCACGTAGAAAAAGAAATAAAATTCATTTTGGCATCGTCCCTTCTTTTGGACTTTGCCTAGAGTAGGAGGTCAAAAGTCTACGCGAGGTCATTATATTGTATGTATTAGCATTCTTTAGTCGCTAATCAATGAGCTTATAACGAGCAAAGAAGCAAAGCAAAGTGTAGCTGAACTCTCAAGCAAGCCTTTTTGTATCTCTCAGAGGTTGACCCGAGGTAGAGCCACGTAGCCTCTAATTTAGATGCGGTTCCACGTAAAGAAGACCAAATAATGATGTAGTGAGTAACAAGTATTATTCAATGTCCAAATGCGTGCTGCAAGTCCTAATTATGGGTAACGGTAAAATTGGATTTAATCATTTTTCTTTAGGAAAGGGCCACCAAAAACCCTGAACTATGTTCAACGTGATACATTTATGTTAAACTTTTTCTTGTGATATCCAAAACCCTTAACTTATATCTATATGACACATTTATTTTACGATAGAACTTCATTGTATGATATTCCATAATAAATAAAAAAAGATGTCATTTTTATTTCATTTAAGTCAATTAGGTGCCATGTCAACACTGCTTGCCTTCCTTTGTCCATATAAATAGATTTTTAATAGTGCTTATTGACGGAATTTTGATAGAGATTAAATATACCACACAGGTACAAATTTGGAAGTTGTGGTGTTACAAAAAAAATTAGTTTAAAGTAAATGTGTCAAATTGGTATAATTTTGGGTTTTTTCCCCTCTTTTTCCTTTTGTTTTGGACTCAAGAAAAAAACGCACACACACAGTCCATGCTACAAGTCCTAACAATTGTATAATCCTAATCATGGGTAACCCTAAGAGGAGATTTTATATGGTAAATATGGAAAATGACGGGCAATTTTTTTGCTTTAAGGGAACCTACTCAGTGATAATTAAGTACGGAAGGAGGGGGGCAAGAAACGTGACGCAAGAGGATTGCTTTAAGGAAAAAAGGAGTTGGATTCCTTCCTATCGATACTTGGTCAAACGGGAGATTTCATGGGTCAAATCTAATTGAATCAATTTATATTTAGATGACGACCTTTGGATGCTGATCAGCTCGAATATATATTAGATCATTACTAAAATAACATGGCCACATCTTGTGGTCGAATCCCTATATATATATATATATAGATTGATGTCTTACATATATATCAAAGCAGCATCTGATCGAATACAATTATAACCAAAGCAGACCTGGAGTCATTTTTTTAATTAGATGAAATCTCCGGGATTAATAGGTGACAACAAGCCATTAAATGCTCATGATTGCATCGGGGATTCAGTTAAAGGTCAATCTTAGAGATTAGATAGCTACGACTTGACAGGCTTAGGGGTGGCGAGGGGAGGATACTGCTCGAAGTGCGTCCATGATTCGATTTGGACAATCAATTAGTTGACATCAAGGTCAATCTTGGAGTGCGGTTTTTTCCAAATTGATAGGTTACCATGATCGAATTGTCTCATCTAACATAACATCACACAATGTCGTTACCTCTCTTTCATTGATTTGATGCTTTTGCAACTAGCCTTGGGCACGCAATTGGATAGCTGCCCATTTAAATATCACACCCCTTAACATCCCTTATTCTTTTAGGGAGATTTGAGTTTCTAATTGATGAAAAATTTGGTGGTGATCCTAATATAAAATAGGTTCAAGGGAGTTACTGGATAGTGAATATTCTAACTTTAGAGATTTATTCATTATGTGCCATGAGCTTCAACAAGTATTTAACTAGTACACATCAACCTTGCACCTAAGAGTAATTTGTGTTGGAGTTGGCTTTCGTGTGAGGAGGTAGAGAGTTAGAAATATATGTTATATTTCACATTTTATTGTAATAACTTAAATGGTTACAGAGTCAATTTCAAGTCATTAAACCGACATAGTTCCTATTTCTCTATGGAGCATGGAGGATTAGTAGCTTCAGAGTTGGGGAAGTCTTATAGTCCTTTACAGCTCAATTGGACTCCAAGAGATTAAGATGCAATAATTGGAGATGGCCGGCGATAAATGATTTTATTTTACCTAGATAAAGCTAATTTCGATAAGCTGGATGTTTAGTGGCATGGACCCTAGAGAAATTGATGTCTCTAGAGGCCTAGCATATATTATACGCAGCAACTTATCATGTTTGGGACCTCCTATTGCCCCACGATTCGACATCATGTTAAATTGCATGACAATGGCTTATGACCATATTATATTTATTGTTCTTGTAAATATAGCGCCTAATAATGACTTTCATGCGAGGTTCACATGATCTTTCGATTTCTATGAAGTGGTGTGCATAGACCAGGAGCACTAGATAAAAGCCTTGCTCCACTAATCAAACTCGAACTCTTGACTTCTCTTGTCTTTGAAAAGAGCTTGTCATAGAATCAAAATTTTAGGACAATGATAGTATATTGGAGCCATACCAAATTTGAGAGACAAGTACTGTTAAGAGTTTTAACAAGTAAGAAACCGCGGCTGTCCTGACATTTGTTAAAGGATCTGACCATATTCGATAAATCTCATAGAAAAAACAATGTGAGATCTACTCTAAAACTTTTGATCATATTGAACTAGATTAAGGAACACATTCATAAGGTTGAAGAACTATAAATATTTCGAAGAAAATCCCGCATTCAAAATAAATAAAAATTAATAACTGATCGATCAAAATTAAATCAACTTCAATGAATCCCACTCAAAAGCTTAGATCATTGAAAGTCAAAAGGAAAAAAAGAAGAAGAAGAGGAAGATAACACAAATGGTTGACCTCACGAAGAAAAAATGGGTTTGGCATCAGAGCCTATTGCCAAGCTAGGGAAGGGTTCCTTCTTCGACTTGGGTTCGTTTGACAAAACTGAAAAATAATTGCTAAAAGTCTTTAAGTGCTGAAAATGATTACAAAAAATTGTTCCGTAGCATATGAAAAATAACAAAATTTTATTGTTCTCGTACCAAACATGGAATAGTAAGCATTACTTGTCATTGTACATTTTATCACTTAATTAACTAAGTCATTCTTATTTGGCACATCAAGGGATTTGACTTAAACCATTCAATTAAATTGTAAGTAGTTAGTGGTTATCAAAAGCACGGCACTTAATGTGGTTATCAAACACAAGGATAAGGTTTGTCTTGTTATTGTAAAAGTGTATGCTGGTTTTCATGAGGGTTGAGCCAGTCATTATTCATCTTTCCACCTAGTTTCCTCTTATGATTTCCCCAAATTCTTTTTGCCATGGTCGTTTATCAATAGGACAACTTGATGCTTCGCATCATTATGTGTCCATGGTAGACTACTGTTTCCTGATCCATGGGGTTCCATCTCCCCCAAGATGCATCAATAACGAAAATTTTCCAAAAAATCCTAAATCTATTATACGGAGATCAATTTAGTTCTAAATTTTTTAATTGCGTCAATTCAGTACTAAACCTTGCAATGATTTGACAATTTAGTCTTAAATCTTTCAATTGTATCAATGTAATAATAAACATTTTGATGATTTGCCAATTTAGTCCTAAATATTATCATAATTTGACAATGTAGTCCTTCCAATCAAATATCCAAATAATTGGCTTAGAATTGAATTGGCATAATTGAAAGATCTATGACTAAATTGGCAAATTATCACAACATTTAAAACCGAATTGATACAATTAAAAGATTTAGAATTGAATGACTACCGTACAATAAATTTAGGTTTTTTTGTTTTTTTGGGACAATTATCCCTTTTCAAATTATTGAAATTGAGCTTACGACTATTTATTCTAAACACTTAAGCCATTAGAGGATGGTCGATATTGTACTATTTAGTTTTCAGCTCTGTTCTCACATGAAAATCGATTTGATGAACAAGCTTTTAAGTCTGTGTACTCGATACATGTGGGCGAAAGAATTTGTTGGAAAACCAGGCACGCAATGAAAGGGAAATTGATATATGGGCAAAAGGAAGCATGTGGTTATCGACTCTCATACCAACTTATAGTGGGGTAGTGCACAACCGTTTATTTTTTTCTCTCCTAAAAGTTTCAACTGTTAGATGACGATACACATCACAATCTCTAGCTCGACCCAATCTACGTCGTGCATCTCCAAGTCAATCGATCGTGGCCTCCTGAAGGGGCCCCAGAATTGTCGAGAGTTCATCAAAACAAGGCCATGTGATCGTCCACAGCTATCCACTTCCAAAGCAAAAGCCCCCTCAAAACTCCTTCCCCAAATTGTAGGCACGCGTCAGCATGACGATGCACCAACGTCGGACCATGCTTTGCTCCATAAGCGCAGCACATCGCAATTCGCAATTAGCTGCGAAAAATGTCATGATTGCAAGAGCAAGCGAAACCCTAATTTTTATGCTGCCACCGAGAAGATAACACGGCTGGCTCGGTGGGATGGGAGATAAAGTTAAAGAAACCAAAAACCCTTGTGGCTTTCCAAAGTGCGTAAAAGTTGGCGGAGTGTTTTTGTTTAAGGAACGATTCGGCCTTCGATCCGTATGATGATACTTCCGGATAAGTAAAGAAATCGAAGGAGTGCGTCCCTTGCTCATTTCTTTTATCACGGCTCCTCTTTTGGCTCTTCGGAATCTCTTTGGTTGGTTGGGGTGATGAGGAGAAAACCCTGTGACATTATTTTGTCGAGGAGAGAGAGCAAATATTAAAAGTCTAAAGATCGCGTCGATGCCACTCGATTATGCCCAACATTACATGCACCTCTCGATGTGTAAAGTGGATGTGGCATGGGATTTTAATGATTCATACCTTGAATTTAGTTTAAAGGGTAAGGTGATCGATTCCGAGGAGGAAAAAACGCCCATCGTTTCCGAGTACAGAAGGGACATTTTTACTATACATATCTCTCGGTTGCGACCGGATGGCATACGTGGCAGCTCGTGCTCGTGGATGGAGGGGGCGTCATGGTGAATTTCTATTGCCTCAGTTGTGAGGTACAAGATTTGAAGCCAAATAGAAGGTATAGGACTTGGAGATCAAATATGAAGTATCAAACATTTTATATTGAATTACATCCATAGGCTTAGATCATCAACTCTGATTTTTTCCTAGGTTGATGCTGCATATGTTAGCAACAATTTGTCTATATTTGGATGTGAATATGAAAATTATCCTCAAATTGAATGGTTTGGGAATCAAATCCGACACAAAATGAAATATGAGGACACGAAAAATAAATATGAGCAACACTATAAAGGCCATTTTTGTACCTTTTTTTTCCAAAAGAAATATTAATGATTTTTTTTTTTAGTCAAATTCTTTTTGTCGGTTCTAGAGAGTGTGATATGTATCAAATTGAACTATTCTAGTACCTTTGAACCGCGTCGCACGATACTTGGGATGGCGTTTCAAGGTCTGTAACTAGTTTAACTGGTTTTGTGGGCTTAATGGCTACTTAGTTATCCATAAGAAACTAAATTTATTCACGGATATAAATGAAATATTCGGACAATAATTCGCCAATTCATCTTTAGAATTGGGGGCTAGCATCCATAATTTGCTGTTAACAAAGGTTTCTTTTGAATAGGATAAATTATTCCAAGTGCTCCCAAAAAGACCAAATTTGAAAAGATCCACAATCATATAGGTTTTTCATAATCCTAATTGCAACAATTCATATTTCAAAAATCAGATTGTCACGATTGAGGCTTGATCCCCGTTCGCACTGGCACTTTGGCCTATTCTCTTGAAGGGCATTGTTGCTGTTATTCAATCTCAACAATTTAAACGGAAGGATTAATAGCACACTCCTAAAAATCCTTTCGTTAAAAGATACATTGAAGGTTTCATTTTAAAGAAATTATATAAAGACAACCAGTGATACCTTAAAAATTAGCTGGAAACATCGAATTTGAACCGCTAATTACCATACCGAATAAAGAAGAATACTAGACATAAAAAGATAATTCATTATATAAAATTGATTTATTAATCATATGATTGTCTTTATAATGGGTTCTTTTTAAAAAAAAAATTCTCATCCAACCACTTATGACCATGATGCTCTTGCTTTGTCCCCAGACCATTTGCGGCGGCAATGGCACCGGTTTTGTCACCACGGCGACGCTCCCCATGCAAAATTAGCCGACACTGAAAATTAAAAATTAGAAAATTAGAAAATTAAGCCGACAAAAACTGTGTTTTCGAGATATATATATTCTGGGCAATGTCGTAACTATTTTTGCAGCTTTTGACTTAGCAGCTTGCTTGTAACTTGTCTTGTCTCGATGTTCTAACCCGTCACGGATTGCTTGCGTCGTTGGTTTCGATTTCAGGAGTTGGCAGTCAGAGTCCCACGTCTTGGTCTCTGGAATCTAAATCTCAAGCTTTCAGATTTTTTTCTTTTCGTTTCAATTATTTATTTCCCCAAGAAATATTTTTGATGTTCCCCACCTGTGCTTTTACTAGCCATTTTGGTCAAACTTTGCAGCCATTTCAGTCCAAATTCATATCATTGCCTTCATGTTTTCATTTACTATTATTTCTAATTAAGTTTTTTGCGATTTCAATTTGTTTAGTTAAAGTATCGTACTTTCATATATATTTTCTAATTAGGTCCCTCTTCAATATCATATGGATATCCTCATGGTTGATGTTCGTATTGACTAAATTTTATCGACACAATGTTTCGATGTTATCAATATCGGCTCTAATCATTTTCATGTGTGCATTCACGCGTTGGCTAAATGTGATCCATACTATACTCTAATAGTCAGATCTAGTGTTGAATGGGAGAATAAGTTAAAGCAGATCAACTTAATTAGAGAAATTATAAATAGAGAAATTTTGATAGAAAAACCATGAAAATACATAAACAAAAGGCACGCTTTTTAGTATAACTTAAGCATATATATATATATTTTGTTGGGCTCCATATATGTTTCTAATTCCACATTGCTCGTGTCATGACTATTATGCAAGTAGATAACTATCATGATGCATCTACAAAACAAATACTATCATGCTGGTAGTACACCCGCAAACGAGTGAGGCGAGGCGAATTGGGTCGAAAATAGTCAAACTCAAATTGATTCATTTAACTTGTTTGGACCAATTTCTATACAATACAAATTTAGTGATCCAAATTTGACCCGACTCATGCAAATATAAGAAAATTTATACTCAAATTGAGATGAGAGTGTGAAACAAGCGAGCATGAGATCAAGTTAGGGCGAAAGGGAGCTATAGAGGTGGGTTAGATGTAAGTAAATTGTTAACCTAGTTAACACCTATATTATTTTAGGAATTACCTTTCGAAACCCAATAACTGAATATAACTAATTCATACGATAATTTGACTCATTAAATATGGGATGAGAAATGAATTTATGAGGTCTAGCTGGCGGTGCCTCAAGATGGGTTGTTGATAGTGGTATTAAAGTCGAAGTAAAGTATCAAATACGTCTCTAATTTCACATCTCTTGTATCCGTGTATTGCAGTGATAAATATATTATAATGTGATCTCGAATGACTACGGTCCATTTAAAAAGCCATGCAACGAAAATGATGCCGATGAAAACGGGATATTGTTCCGGCGGCGGTCCCAAAGAGGGTGTTCTGCTAGCACTTTATGTTGCTGGAAATTAGCTTTCGTTTACACTTCAAAACAGCTTTTAGTTTTCCCATTGTTTCGAATCTGGATTTCACATTATGAACTAATCGGAAGAAAACTTATCCACGGTTTTATATCTTTTTTGTTGCTTAATAATTGCATTAATTTGGGAGAAAATCTCAAATAAGGACCCAAAGTGAGCTTATTTTCTCAAATAAGGATCCGAAGTGGCCGTTGTTTCAAATAAGAACCCAAAGTGGCTAACAAATCTCAAATAAGGACCTGAACTTGTCGGCCAGCCAAAATGTTCACCGGCCGGCGAGAGTGTGACATTTCCGGTGGCAATTTTTGTCCAAAAAGAATATAGATAGAAATTAACAAACCTTAAAAACCAGCCCCCAAAACTCTTTACGTTCTTTTGACCTAAAAAGAAAAACTCTTCATGTTTTCACGTTTTTCTTCTTCTGCTCTTCATCTTCTTCGTTCTTTGTCCTCTATCACTTGGAGCACGGAAATTTTCTGTTAATGGAACACGAATTGAAACACAACTAGAAACCCCTACCTTCGTTTCTTCGCATCTTCTTCTTTTGTTTTCTGTCTTTGTTTCTTTTCAATGAAGAAGACAAATCTTGAGTAGAGTACACTCGTGTGTAACACGAGAGCCTCGATCCTTCATTATATTTTCCTAGATTTGCCATACACTTTGATTCACATTCTTGTTCAACCGAGGTTACTTTCGTTCAAATTGAGAGAGAGAGAGAGAGATTTTGTTTTTAGGGTTTGTTAATTTATATCTATAATTTTTTATGACAAAATTGCCCATATTCCAGCCATCGAAAATGTCACACACTCGTTCCGAACTGATTCTAGCATTTTAAGGTGAACATTTTGGTTCCAAATCGTATGACGAGGGCCGGCGACCTCACGAGGCCGCCGGCCTCGGCGAGGCCGGCCCTCGTGGGTTCGAGTCCTTATTTGAGACTTGTTAGTCACGGCCCCGGGCGAGGCCTCGCCCGGCCCGGCGAGGGGTCCCGAGGCTCGGCCTCGCCGGATCCGGGGAGGCCGAGCCTCGCCGGTGGCCGGCCAAGCCTCCGGCGAGCTCGCCGGTGGCCGGGCTTGCCTCCGGCGAGCTCGCCGGTGGCCGGGCTTGCCTCCGGCGAGCTCGCCCGGACCGGCGGCGGGACGGCGGCGCGGCGGCGGTGGACGGCGGTGGCGGATGGCGGACGGTGGCGGGCGGCGGTGGACGGCGGATTATTTGGAACAACAAGAATCAACTATTTTTTGGTCGAACAAATTTGTTCCGGGATTTCCACTTGGTCCTTATTTGAGAAAGTAAGCTTACTTTGGGTCCTTATTTGAGATTTTCCCTTAATTTGGTTAATTTTCATATTCTAACTTACTTCGTATATTTTAGGAATTTTTTTTTCGAACATTACGTTAACTTTTCACTTTGACCATTTCCTGTAATTTTGATGAGTAATAAAATAGTGTAATTTGTGTCATCGAAATGTATTATCAAACAATTGTCATTACTAGTAAATATGTTTGTATTTTTATCAATATCAAAGAAACCTTTTTTTTTTCGATTTTAATTTGGTTAAATATTATAGTGGAATCCTTACCAAAAAATAAAATAAAATATTATAGTGGATTCTTTGATTGTGAGATTTAGCAATTTTTATTATTCCCACCTTGTTCCATTGGCATTCTTGTGCGTCATTTTTTTTTGCTCTAAAAAGTCTGTTCGTTTTGACCTCCCTTGCATAGAATTACCGCAAGTCTAATTCAAAATAATAATTATAAAAAGCTCAAAAGTTTCTTATTATCATATGCTAAGGCATTAAAATTTTCGCCCTTAACACTAAGGCTACGTTTGGCAATCAGGATAAAATTTGGGATATATGATTTATCATATCCTACGATTGATGCTTACTCAGGATATGATAAAGTTGAATATAAATATGATATAGGCCGGATAAAATTATCCTATGGGGGGTGTGATAAAGGTGGATAGAATTTATAATGTCTATAATAGGAAAGTTATTTTTATAGAATAACAAAATTATTAAATTAATAAAATTAAAATTATATTTCAATATAAATAATATTTCGATTCTAATTTAAGAAATAAAAAAATAATTTTTTTTTCAATTTAATTTAATTTTAATTTATTTATTCAACTTTAATTCTATCTTATAATAAACATTTACTATAAATTATATATTTATATTTATTATATATAGTTTAGGTATTTTTTTATTATGGGTATGTTAGTATAGTTTACTATTTGATAAAATTATATTAAAGAATGATGAAAAGGGAAAAAGAAATAATAAATAAAATAATTTAAAAAAGAGTAAAAATAAAATAAAAATAAATTAAGGAATAATGTCACGAGAGATTTTCACCATCTCCTTTTATGAACTTTTAGTTTTAGGTTTATTTACAATGATATGCGGTTTATATTGAAAAAATGTATATGATATGATATGAATATATCCGACTTTAATATCTTGTGATTTTCCAAACAATGGATATGATATAGAAAAATATCAGGATTTCATATTCTATCATATCCAATCCTATCCTGATTAAAAATCCGAACGACCAAACGTAGCCTAAGAATTTAATTGCATAGGATAGAGTTTTTATAGGAAGGAGTACACATTTAAGGGTAAACAAGAAAAAAGACCCCTTCAAGAATCTCATCTTTTTTATGTGGTTCGATACAAACCGTCTTCCGTACCTATCGTCACTTACTTGTATGCATATATGTCTGTAATAATGACAATTGAGGTTCAGTGACAATTGAGTCAACTCAGCAAAAAACTCATGAGGCCATTCTCTCAAACTTACTCTACATTCAATGTGATCATATCACACTGTTTCCTTTAACAACTTAATATATTAAATTATAAATAAGAATCATATAGAGGTCATTTCTGATTACAGCCTTGCAGTTAGTTCAATTTGTATGACTGTAGAAACAATTAAGACTCGGTTTATTTCATGGATTTATATCAAAATGCATTGTCTATGTAAAATACATCATTGGTCCACTAATGCAATGAATATAATTATCGAGAAATAAATAAATATAAATATGTGTTAGCACTTACTCTCTATTTATGTAATGATTTATTTACATGATGTGTATACCTAATAAAGTTATTTATCTTATATGGGTCTTCGTTGTTGAACCAGTAGAAACAATAATTTTAATCTATTGATGAAGGATGAGAATCATGACATGACCACCATCTGATTTTTCACTTTTCTATTCTGGATAGGAGCTGATCAATATGATTTGATGCCTCTTTGCTCAATATCTTGTTTTTATAAGATAAGGAACTTTGGTGATTAAGATAGGAGTTCACCCTTTGATTGTAGCAACCCATTTTGGCCGGTTGATATAGGATGATCATCTTACAAAAGTCACCATGCAATGATTAACTCTCTCATTTTGGAAGCCTGCTCTCAGGTGGGAGTATGACTTACACTAGGTGGTTGGAAAATAAGAAATGTAACTCAAAAAAAATTATTTAAGCAAGTGAACGTCAACAACATATGTTAAGTTATTCTTACTTCTTACCAAAAAAAAAAAGCAACATATGTTAAGCTTCAAAGTTAATTATTTAATTTCCTACATATCGTTCTTTTAGGAACCGATTGAAGTTCGTAATATAATATGATAAATAATTTTTCACGAATTTTCTTAATGAATTTGAGATTTTTCTTCGACAAAAGGATTTTGAAATGGAGAAATTAGAAGAAAAATTCAGCGAAAAGAAGAGTCGGCTGAGTCATATCAAAGGTCGCAGCTAATCATAAGGGGACAAAGCAGCTGGAAAGATGAGTAGCGTGTGGCTCTCACCTTATGAAAACAATCATTCTCCTTAATCATTAAAAGACAAAACCATAAGTTAGGCAAAGCTAGCGAGGGATAAGTCTTCCTGCGGTGGGGACAGGTGACTCACTTCCCTACCCAAAATTCTTAATTTCTCCTTTAATCACTATCGCTATATGTCTCGTCGTATCCCATCTCAATTTTCAATTGATTAACCTCATCGGATGTGGTAATTTCTTAAACCCATACATCAAACGATTTGTAGAGTGTATATAATCTTATATTCTTAGAATGGCCTCAAAAGAATGTGCAAATATAATGAGTCAAAAATCTAGATTTTGAGTTAGAAAGTGCAACATACTCACCACATAATGACATGGACAACCATTGGATTGCTGTCTATCACCATTGGATTGCTGTCTATCTGGTTTTTGTCTTTTATATTTAATCATACTATTGTTTTTAGTGAGAATTACCTATATATAAATTTTCTAATAGTCTCCCCATTTATTAGAATTTTTACTTTTTTTAATTCAAAATTATAGAATATCTGTCAAGAGTATGAAACTATTTAGAGACAATACTCGCTTCCTCCTGAACTTTGGACTATCCCTCTGAACTCTATTTATTTGCAGTCACTAACTCTTTGTCCATTATCTTTTCTTAGAATCATGAGTTCAATGCACGTGCCTTTTTAAAACTGAAATACAATTCCTTCAACTTGTGTAAAATGAAAAAAAAATGCGAATCCTCATGAATTTTGGAAGGAGTACTAATTGATCGGGAGAGTATCAAATTCTTCACACCCCTTTTGTTTTCGGATTTAAAGTGTGGATTTTTTTTTTTTAACATTGTTTTTTATTGTTGGCACAACGAGTATAGCAAGGAAAGGAATGCATATTACTTCCGAAAGTTTAGGAGGATTTTTTTTTTTTTTCATTTCGTTTAATTTGACCTAAAAGGATGTAAGAATTTACAGAAACTCAAAGTATATGATGATAATGGTAGCATGGAAACTAGAATCATATCACTTTTCTGCTCCATCCATTCCAGGAGACAACAATGGAATGCATCATGAGTTCAGATCATACCTCGTGTCTGCGTTCGGACAAATCTGTCTTCCGTTAGTTGATCCCATGTTCGTTGGGAAGCAACAATCTCACGCTTTGATGATCATGCTGATACACATGCTGACTTTGACTTTGACTTTGGTTCGGAAAAATTCAAGCATACAAGCAATAATTTTTAGAAGAATGTTTTCCAAATCATTTATTTTTTTTCGCAAAATAAACTAAGCCTAAGAGTGTGTTTGTTTTAGTTTGTTTCAGGGAAAACTTTACGGTAAAGGAAAAATGCTTTCCGAGAATCCATTTTTCAAGAAAATGTTTTCCCTTTTTTTGATCATCGTATTTTATTTTCCTAACTTTAAGTATTTATATTTTCTTTGACTGTAAATAGTTATCTGTTGACTGTTGACTAATAATTTTCAGCAAATCAAACGTGTAAAAGTTCAGAAGATTAATTCGCGAAAAATTCTTTTGCTCAAACAAATATACTTTAAGACTAACTTTCCATTGTACTTGATAAAGCATTATTTGGTTTCATCTAATCCTTCATTACTTGGCATTCAAGTTGTTCTGGTGAGTAAATGTATTGGCCAGTTTTGCGAGTAAGAGGAGGTGTTAGAGACATATATGATGGGATTTAATTGGTTTAAATTGCTTCTCTACATCGATCTTGGATATATTACTTTATGAATTTGTTTTGAGAAAGTTTGAGAATGAAGTACTAGTCAGGTTTGCTTAATTAATGGCATATATAATAATAACTATTATTATTAGGATGCAACAATAAGTGAGCTATGTTAAAGAAATTTTACACTGAGAAATTTGATATGGTGTAGAGTAGTTAATATTTATTAGTTGACCAATAACTTATTGATTTAAATTTTTGAGGGGAAAATTGTTCAAAAAGTCCTAAATCTTTTGCCAATTCAGTCCTAAACCTTTTAACATTGCTAATTCAATCCTAAACATTTTCACTTCTTGCCGATTTAGTCCATCTGACCAATTTTGGCTGGAAAATGCTAATGGGATGCTGGCGATGTCACGTAGGACTGCCGACGTTGACGTTGACAATTTTTAATAATATTTTAATATTTTTTGAATTTTTTTGAATTTTTGAATTTTCTATTTTTTCCTTTTTTTTTTTTTTTTTTATTTTTGGCTTTTTCTTTTGCCTTTTCCGGTGGCCAACCATCGGTCAAAGGTGACGGCTAGCCACCGGCCATAGCCAGCTGGTTGGGCTTGCTTGCCACAGGCGAGGCTCGGCCAGGCGAGGAGGAGCTCCGGCCAGGGGAGCCCTCGCCGGGGCTCGCCCTCGCCCATGCAAGCGTCGGCCTCGCCCAAACCAAATTTGGCGAGGCTGGCCCTCGCCCCTGGCCGAGCTCAGGAGGAATTGGAGTTGTTGGCCGAAGATGCAGGCCAGGTCCTCGCCGTAGAGGATAGAGATGAAGATGATGAACGATAGAAGGGCGAAGAGGTAAGGCGAGAGGCACGTCTTCCTCAGTGGAGAAGACGAAGATGACGGCGGCGGCGATGCCGAAGGAGAGAGAGGTGATTTCATTGAGGTGGGTGGCGTCGGCCGGCCAGGGGTGAGGGCGAGCCTCGGCGAGGGCACCCCTCACCCAAGCGACCCTTGCCGGGCCGCGCCTGGGCGAGGGCTCCCCTCGCTGGAGCTCCTCCTCGCTTGACCGGGCCTTGCCTGTGGCGGGCGAGGCCGCCCGGCTGGCTATGGTCGGTGGCCGGCCGTCGCTTGTGGCGGCCACCGGAAAAGGAAAAAAAAAAAAAAAGCCAAAAAGAAAAGAAAGAAAAAAAAAAAAAGGGAAAAAATAGAAAAAAAAATAAAAATTCAAAAAATTCAAAAAAAATATAAAAATATTGTTAAAAATTGTCCATGTTAGCATCGATAGTCTTACGTGGCATCACCATAGTCCACGTTAGCATTTTCCAGCCAAAATTGGTCAGATGGACTGAATCGGCAAGAAGTGAAAATGTTTAGGACTAAATTGACAAAGTTAAAAGGTTTATGACTGAATTAGCAAAAGTGCAATATGTTTAGGACTTTTTGGACAATTTTTCCAATTTCTGAGTGAAGGTGAATTCAACCGGATATATTGACGGACTCGAATTTGGATTTTGTCTTAATAATTTTCCTAAATGAAGGTATTGAACTTATATTGCACGCTCCCAACATTTATATTACATGATAAAAAAAAAAACAATGTCTATTCATTGCTCTTCTTATAAATTTCCAATTTAAAATTCATTATGTCGCTGATTTGTTTTATACCGTGCTAAGATGTCTTGTCAAACCTGCTAGGATCAATGTCTGTTATAATTTCCGCAAACTTCTGTGCTTGACTGTTTTCAATCATGTTGGTCCCGCGATACAATTCTCTAGATCCGCATGCTTCCACATTCTGTGACCCGTTAGGCCGACAAAAACATCAAATGAACTTATTCTTCCTCTTATTATTATTTTTCTGTGATTCCAAGACAAAGATTATTTCACGAAGATTAATCTTGTCCCCTGCTTAACCAACGGAAGGCCAAAATTAAGTAACGATAATCATAAAGATGTATGCCACGACAAGGTAAGTTTAGTGCAATGTCTCAGTTAAATTTCTGACAAGCAATAATTTCACAAACTCATCATATTTTATACTGTTGAATGGGGGACATTGGTTTTTCTTGTTTTCAGCATCCTATGATGAGATGTGAGAGCCTTTTGCCCAGACGAAGCTTACGTTCATGGTCTAGTAAATATTGTCTAAAATCATAGTTTGACACCATCACATATGACATAATTTCGAAGGGTGTTTCAAGACTCTTGAGTATTGAATATGCGGCCTTTCAACTAGTAAACTCACATAGTAATCTTTCGTACCGAGCAACGAGTTGATCGAATCAAGCATTTTGAAAACCAGAAAAAGCTCAAGTGTTTCACCATATAATTGCCTCGATTCGATGAATCACACCTTAAAGTTTTTTATGAACATAGAAACTGGTTTGAGACTAAACCATAACTTGCCTCTATAATCAAAACCTAAAGGAAAATGCTATATGTGAGATAATAGTACAATTTAAGAAATAATTGTCAAGAAGGAGCATTTCCTTAAATGCATATTTGCTATCTAGTGCGGAATCTCATTATATATTACAATGTTTTCATGCAATTCGACGTAACAAGTGAGATAATATTTTCAATTAACAACATTGTTAAAAGTAAGTGGAGATATGTGCAACAAAAGTTCTAAAACTTACAAGGAAAGTGCAATTAAGTCCTAAAACTTACAAAAAATGCAATCAAATCTTAAAACTTGTCAAATTGATTCAATTGAGTCCTAAATTTAATATCGTCAAATTTATTAATAGAAATTGCTGATGTGGCGCTGACGTCATATTTTAAATGAATTTCTTTTTTCCATATGGCTTTTTAAAATTATTTTTTATCCAAAATATTTTAAATTAAATTTAAAAACTAAAAAGGAAAAACTAAAATTTATTTAAAAAAAAAACTAATGAAAAAAAGAGAGAAGAAAATGGCATTGGTGGGCATTCGCCGCCCATTCGGAGGGGCCGCGACGGTTGTTGGACCCATTCGGCCCTAAGGAGGGCCGGATCGCCCGGGCGAGTGATGGTCGCCGGCCCCCGCGGGGTTGGCGTGCCTAGATCTAGGTGGGCGTCATTGCTCGACATGGCGGGAGTGGCCGGCCCTCACTTGGGGCCGGCGAGGGCTAGCCACCCCACCCAGGGCCAGCGATCGTCATCGGCCCCTCCGGCAATGGTTGCCGGGGAAGTTCCACTAGTGCCTTTTTTTTTTTTTTTTTTTTGAATAGTTTTGTTCTTTAAAATAAATTTAGCTTTTCCTTTTTAGTTTTTAAATCTAATTTAAACAAGAATAAAAATAATGTTAAAAGCCACGTGGAAAATAAAAATTCATTTAAAATGCCACATCAGCAATTTCTATTAGTAAGTTTGATGGTATTAAATTTATGATTCAATTCAACCAATTTGACAAGTTTTAAGATTTAATTGTATTTTTTATTATAAATTTTAGGATTTAGTTGCACTTTTCTTGTAAGTTTTAGAACTTTTCTTGTACATATCCCAAATAAGTGGAGCTAATATGGGTATTTCCTAACTTCTCAACAACATAGACGAGTGAAATTCGATTGGCATTGAACCTGCTCGCCTAGTTTGCTCCACCTTCTCAAACATTTGAATAGGTTTGGAGGAAAATGAAGATTTGATCAATCGGAATTGTTCTGGAGGAACCCACATGCCAATTGACATTGGTGATTGGGAGGTCATGATCCTCCAGAGGGACGAAGCAAGTGGAGCTGGGGAGCTAGAAAAGAGAAGAAAATGGTGCCTGGATTTCAGTACCCATCAATCACACCAATCACATCAATGAGCCAGTTGTCCATTTGTTAACGTGAAACCATCGCCAATTGTCGATTTTTCATTTTCTCTTCGATTCACCATTTCTTTCTCTCTCTCAGAGAGTACGTTTGTGGCTGTAGAGAATAGACCTGCGGCATGTATAGTAGAATTATGACTGGGATTTCTGATCTTATAGAAGACATCAAATTTGACGTGGGATCCACTCAGATTTTGGAGGGTTTGATGGGGGGTTATTCCAAACAATTCCAATTTTCTTTTGGAGCCAACTTCTCCTTGGCGACGCAGGAACGTTTCAATTCTCGAAAGATCATCAAGAAACAGTTCAAATTTAAGCCCATCAATACATTTGATTAGATTTATATTCTACAACTTTCCATGTGAAATCACAATACTTGCGCCTAAAGAAATCAATCGTGCTTGTGGTGATGTTTGAGCGTACTTTGCTCTTCCTAACTCAAGTTCTGCAATGTTGAACCGGAGCGTTGGTGCTTGCTAGTGATCATCTCTCAGACTTTATTCCTAACAAATCAGAAGAACTTAATCGGACCTCTTTCTCCTAATAAAGGAGTTTGCCACACATATTTCCAGTGAATTTTCCCCTTAAAGTTATGATTATTCAGTTGGTACTTGTAACAAAGAGAAGGCTCATGAGATGAGTCTTTTTCTAGGAGTAGCATCTACGAGAATAGCATGCTTATGGATGTAACTATATAAGACTATAATGTTCTTGTATGTAATGAATTGCCTTTGCGAAATGGAGTATATTTAGTTTTCAAAATTACAATATCTAGATACAAGTGTAAATATATATAAATATTTATTAAGAACCCCTGTCTAAACAGCAAGGGCGTGCAAGAAGACCTAAGGAATCTATGCAACCGGCATGGCCAGGTTGGTGCTAGAGTAGGTGTTAGAGGTTAGGGTAAGTTCTATGATGGGATAATGGCACAAAAAGTCATGAACTTTGGTTTAATATACAATTTAATGAAATTTTAATTTATTTAATATGATTCTTGGACTTTACTCTAATGCATAATATGATCATGAATTTTAGCCTAATATGCAATATGATCTTTGAACTTTTAATTTGTTCAAATATAGTTCATAAATATTTAGTACATGTTTTAATATAGTATTTAATTTGTATGAAAATGTTCAATGTAATCCTTCCATTGATTCAAGATCAGGGACTAGATTAAACATTTTCATATAATTAAGGAATTGTATTGAACATATACTAAAACTTTATAGGTTACATCGAACAAATTAAAAGTTCAAGGATCACATTGCACATTGGGCTAATATTCATGGATTACATTGAACAAAGTTTACGAATCAAATTACATATTGAATCAAAGTTCATGAACTATTTGTGTCATTTCAAATTACATGGTATGTTCCAGTGTTCAAGGTCATACCCATCTTGTGCCCTATGCCTTGCGTGGGTTGCCTTGCACCATATTAAAGTATATGAGTATAGATGTCCGGACAATATATGATTTTCTATTTTCTTTACAAATTCTCATGTTAAAAAGGTGTCAAATCAAGGGAAAAAGGCGTAACCTTTTTTCTTGGAATTTACTCGCCATGTTATTGTCTTGTTAAATTATGTTACCGTTAACCTTATTATTAGGAATGCGTTGGTGCTTTCCTATCCACTTTTTTCATGTGTTACTAATTAGAATAGTGGCATTTTTTATTTGATAAAAATCAAAGCACACATAAGTTTGCACATTAAGAACCTATTTGATAACGTGTCAAATAGTGCCAATTTTTATTCTTTTGTTTCCGATGTAAAAAAAGAACAGAAATCCATTTGATAACGTTTTTGTTCCTAGGAACAATTCTAACATCAAGCCTTTTGTCTTTTTTTTTTTTTCTTCTTGTTCTTCTAGTTGGTGGCTGGCCTTGGTGACGGCTAGCAATCGGCTAGATGAGGGCTCGCGACCTTGTCGGTCCTTGACGAGGCTCCCTCATCGACCCCCAATGAGGCTCCCTCGCCAACCAATTGTTGGCCATGGCCGGGGCCGGTGACTAACTAGAGGCAGAAGAAGAAGAAAAAGAAAAAAGAAAAAGAAAAGAAAAAAAGAAAAATGCAATAAAATTATTAAAAATGTTAAAGAAAAGTCGCAAAAAATTTGAGGTTGTACTAAACACATTTTTATTCTGGGAATAAAATTCTTGTACAATTATCAAATGCCTTTGAATATTTAAAAACTCGTCCAAGAAATAGAAAAAAAAAAATCATTTTTGAGCAAAAATTATCCCCCGAGAACAGAATGGTTATCAAACTAATCCTAAAACCCGTGATATTCATTCCGGACTCCATGGTTCAAAGACTTTTTACAAAGTAACTTCTAGATTCCAAAAGTTTGGAGCCAATGTCGTAAAGTGGGCTCCATAATAGGGCAAACACCTTGCCCACCTGGGAACCTGCGCACTCCTACAAACCCGCGTCGGGAGATTTGCCAAAATCGCCACATTCGATTTCCATCAATCGATTTCACATTGCTTCTTTCAACACATTGCAAAGTAGGGAAATGCTCATACTTTGCGGTAGTGGTGGACAAAGCAGCGAAATGGTCCACTCATCCGACACCAAAAATAAATGAGAGGCAGGGGGGATATTGAAATTCAATCAGCACATCGATCATTCACCAGCTTGTTGTCAAGCATTTATGGGGGCATGGGAGAAGAAAAAGAAGGACTAATTAATTGATGACAGAAATGGTGATAGAACGAGGATTTAATATGTTGAAAGCTATCGAAAGACAGACATTCGAGAGGGCGCCCGTCGTGCTCTTCACGTGCTTACGCTCATCTGCGCCTATGACAGGAGGAGCTCTTCTCTTGCAAATGCTCCTTCTTCTTTTTCATCACCTTCGTTCATTCCATTTCGCGTACTCGGCTCTCTTTCTTTCACTCTCTGCTTCTTCGTCCTGTCAAGATTGATCCCCTTTTCCACGCGACTTTATCACTCGTTCGTTTGTTCTTCTGTTTTTTTGTTTTTAATTGATTAACTAGACATGAAACCTAGAGGACCCATGAGACATAGTCGAGAGATAGAGGTGAAGAAGTATATAGAGCCCAGCACACGAGCTTGTCATAAAAAATCCAACTGATTCTTTTGACTGTGACGGCAAAATATAAGGAACAAGCCTGGATAATGTTAGCTGGGTTCACTCCTATGTGGAGGAAGCGATGAGTTCTGGCTCCAAAGCGGCTTGAGCCCATATAATAAGTTATATGAGGAAATATGGTTTCTCACTATCTATATATAAAAGGAGGTAAGCGGCGAAAAGGAAACGATAACAAGAGAAAAAGCGAGAAAATCGGGGTTTGGGGCAATATCGATTTACATCAAGCTGGCGTTGGAGGTCGATTCGTGGTCCGATTGAGCTGAAATTTTGTCAGCATGTTCGTGGCGCAATTTTATCGAATCTGAACGGTTTGATTTTCGTCTGAAGCTCCCTACATCAGGTTTTTCGTGGATTGATCAAAACCTGCGTTTTTGGTCGATTTATCCTTGATCTCTTGTGAAGTTCATGTGTATTGCCAAGAATTATGTTCTTGAGGTGTTTGCTGCTATGTACCTCTAGTATTTACTAGAGAAGAACAATTTTATTGATAGTGAAGATTTTCAGGTGGACTCCGGTCCCGTGGTTTTTTATCTCCTCACATCGAGGAGGTTTTCCACGTAAAAAAATCGTCTTGTGTTCGCGTGCTTGGTTATTTTACTCTACTATATCGATTCCTATTAGGTTTACACAAGAGGGAGATTATTTTATTCCGCTGCGTTGATTCGATATTGTTCGAATTATTACCGTTCTCCCATCGAGTGGTATCGGCATCGGGTTATTGCTTGATTTTTCTGCCTTGTGTTGAACAATGGAAACGAATATGAGTAGAATGGTTACCTTTGAATGGTTCGAATTATCATATTTGGAAAGGGAAGATGGAAGATCTTTTATATGTGAAAGATTTTTATTTGCCTGTATTTGCGAGGAGAAACCAGAGAATAAAGCGATGTTGAATGGTCTATATTTCATCGTCAAGTGTGTGGTTATATCGGGCAGTGGGTAGATGATAATGTTTTGAACCATATTATTGAGGAAACACATGCACGCAGTTTATGGGATAAGCTCGAACAGTTATATGCTCGAAAGACTGGGAATAATAAGTTATTTTTGATAAAACAGATGATGGCTCTGAGATATCATGATGGTACTCGTTTGACTGATCATTTAAATTCTTTTCAAGGAATTATAAATCAGTTGGCTGCGATGGGAATCAAGTTTGATGATGAGATACAAGCACTATGGTTGCTTGGTACTTTGCCGGACTCATGGGAGACGTTTCGAACATCTTTGTCTAACTCTGCCCTGGATGGTACGATTACCATGGATTTAGCCAAGAGTAGTATTTTGAATGAAGAGATGAGAAGGAAGACACGGGGATCATCCTCTTCATATTCGATGCCTTGGTTGTTGAGAAAAGGGGAGAAGTGAGTCTCGAGGTCCGAGAAATAGAGATAAAAGTCGAGACAAAAGCAGAGGTAAGTATAATAAATTTGCTAATGTTGAGTGCCATTATTGCCATCGAAGGGACATATTCGGAGGTTTTGTCGCCGAGTTAAAAAGGGACAAACAAAAGGAGAAAGGTAAAGAAAAGAAAAGTGATGATGACAGTGATGACAATCGTGTTGCTTTGCACTTAAAGAAGACTTTCTCACTATTTTTGATGGTGATGTGGTGAATTTTGTTTCTCATGAGACCAGTTGGGTAATTGATAGTGGTGCATCCGTTCATGCTACGTCTCGTAGGGATTTCTTTACATCATACAGGTCAGGTGACTTCGGATCCGTGAAGATGGGAAACAATGGACTAGCTCAAGCCGTAGGCATCGGTGATGTGTGCCTAGAAACCAGCAATGGCACGAGGTTAGTATTGAATAATGTTAAACATATACGATATCCGCTTGAATTTGATTTCTACAGGCAAGTTGGATGATGAGGGGTATTGCAGCACCTTGAGTAATGGTCAATGGAAACTTACCAAAGGTTCTCTTGTTGTGGCTAGAGGTGAAAAATATTCTTCGTTATACATTATGCGGCAAAGTTGTCTACGAGACAAAATTAATGCGTAGATAGCGAAGATGTTGCTGAGTTATGGCATAAGAGGCTCAGTCACATTAGTGAGAAGGGTTTGTCAATATTGGCCAAAAAAGAAGCTCCTTTCGGGATTGAAAAGTTCAGCGCTAAAGAAGTGTGCTCACCTGTTTAGCGGGGAAAACGAACGGAGTTGCATTTAAAAGCTCCCCTCCTTCAAGAAAGTCAGGTATACTAGATTTAGTGCATTCTGATGTTTGCGGTCCTATGAAAACAAAATCACTTGGTGGCTCTCTTTATTTTGTTACCTTCATAGATGATTTTTCAAGGAAAATTTGGATTTATACCTTGAAAGCTAAAAATCAAGTGTTAGATGCTTTTAAGCAATTTCAGGCTTCGGTTGAGAGATTTGGAAAGAAATTGAAATGTATCGAAGCGATAACGGGGGAGAGTATATTGGACCTTTTGATGAATACTGCAGAGACAACAAGGTATTCGACATCAAAAGACACCTCCCAAGACGCCTCGTTAAATGGCTTAGGCGAGAGAATGAACAGAACATTGGTTGAAAGGGTAAGATGCTTACTTTCACAGTCAAAGCTATCTGGATCCTTTTGGGGTGAGGCTTTAAGTACAGTTGTGCATATATTAAATCTTACTCCATGCGTTCCTTTAGAGTTTGATGTTCCTAATAGAGTTTGGACAGGCAAAGAAGTTTCTTATGATTATTTGCGTGTATTTGGGTGCAAAGCATTTGTGCATGTTCCCAAAGATGAGAGGTCTAAACTTGATGTGAAAACACGACAGTGCATATTTATTGGTTATGGACGGGATATGCTTGGCTACAAATTTTATGATCCACTTGAAAAGAAAATTGTAAGAAGCAGAGACGTTGTGTTTATGGAAGATCAAACAATAGAGGATATTGAGAAATCAAAGATGATTTCAGCACCACGGAGTTAGTGATAATCTGGTTGATTTAGATCCAGTTCCTCTTACAAATATCCCTACGGAGTTGATGAAGAGCAGCAGAAAGTCAATGTTCCAAATAATGCACATGTTCCCGAACATGTTGAGATAGATAATACTATTTCTGAACCGGAGGCTCAATTAGATGTTCCTTTGGATGTTCGATCCAGGAGATCCATTAGAGACCGACGACCTTCCACTAGGTATTAGAAGATGAGTATGTATTATTGATCGATGCGGGTGAACCCGAGTGCTATGCGAAGCAATAGAAGATGAGTACAAAAACAATTGGTTCGATGCTATGCAAGATGAGATGCAGTCACTTTATGATAATCATACTTTTGAGTTGGTGAAGTTACCTAAAGGTAAAAGAGCTTTGAAGAACAAGTGGGTATATAGGTTGAAGCAAGATGAACATACTTTACAACCACGGTACAAAGCTAGATTGGTTGTTAAGGGATTCGGTCGAAAAAGGGTATTGATTTTGATGATATATTTTCTCCGGTAGTAAAAATGTCTTCTATCCGTGTGGTACTAGGTTTGGCAGCTAGCCTAGATTTAGAAATTGAGCAAATGGATGTTAAAACAGCCTTCCTACATGGTGACTTGGAGGAAGAGATATACATGGAACAACCCGAGGGTTTCAAAGGGAAAGGGAAAGAGGATTATGTGTGCAAATTGAAGAAAAGTCTCTATGACCTAAAACAAGCACCGAGACAAGTGGTATAAGAAATTTGCGTCGTTATGACAGAACGGGGCTATAAGAAGACTTCCTCGGATAATCGTGTGTTTGTCCAAAATTTTTCTGATGGTGACTTTATTATTCTCTTGCTTTATGTTGATGATATCTTTGATTGTTGGCGGGAATGCTTTAAGAATTGAGTTATTGAAGAAACAATTGAGCAAGTCTTTTGCCATGAAAGACTTGGGCTCGGCGAAGCAGATTCTTGGCATTAGAATTACCCGAGACAGAGATGCTAAGAAGTTATTTTTATCGCAAGAGAAATATATCGAGAAGATCCTTCAGAAATTTTACATGGACAAGGCTAAAGTGGTTAGTACTCCTCTTGCTACCCACTTTAAGTTAAATATGATGCAAAGTCCTACAACCGATAAAGAAAAGAAAGATATGGAAAGTGTTCCATATGCTTCAGCTTGTAGGAAGCTTAATGTATGCGATGGTATGTACACGCCGGACTTGGCGCATGCGATTGGCGTTGTTAGTCGCTATTTGTCAAATCCAGGCAGAGCACCTTTGGAATGCGGTGAAGTGGATTATGATATATCTTCGGGGAACTTCAAATTTGAAACTCGGTTTCGGGACCGGGAAACTTGAGTTAGTTGGATACACAGATTCGACTTGGCGGGAGATATTGATACTCGTAAATCTACTTGGTTATTTGATTTCTTTTGCGGGTGGAGCCGTGTCATGGAAGTCAAGATTGCGAAGTGTGTTGCACTTTCTACAACCGAAGCTGAATTTATTGCGCAGCTGAAGCTAGTAAAGAGATGATATGGATGAAGAAGTTCTTAGAAGAACTTGGGTTCAAGCAAAAGAGGTATGTGCTATTTTGTGATAATCAAAGCGCAATTCATCTTGGTAAGAATTCATCTTTTCATTCTAGATCGAAACATATTGATGTTAGATATCATTGGATAAGGGATGTTCTAGATGAAAAGTTGTTGGAACTTGAGAAAATTCATACGGATCATAATGGCTCCGATATGATGACGAAGACTCTACCAAGAGAGAAGCTTGAACATTGCCGTTTGATAAAGGATGGTGAATCCCTCCACATTGTCGTGAGGGGGAGATTTGTTAGGCTGGGTTCACCCTATGTGGAGGAAGCCCATGAGTTCTAAGCCCAAAAAGGGCTTGAGCCCATATAATAAGTTATATGAGGAAATATGGTTTCTCATTATCTATATAAAAGGAGGTAGAAAGAGAAAAGAAACAAAGAATAAGAGAAAAAAGAGAAAGCGAGAAAATCGGGGTTTGGGGCGTGCAAGAATATCTCGATTTACATCAAGTTTGGCGTTGGAGGTCGATTCGTGGTCCGATTGAGCTGAAATTTTGTCAGCATGTTCGTGGCGCAATTTTATCGAATCTGAACGGTTTGATTTTCGTCTGAAGCTCCCTACATCAGGTTTTTCGTGGATTGATCAAAACCTGCGTTTTTGGTCGATTTATCCTTGATCTCTTGTGAAGTTCATGTGTATTGCCAAGAATTATGTTCTTGAGGTGTTTGTTGCTATGTACCTCTAGTATTTACTAGAGAAGAACAATTTTATTGATAGTGAAGATTTTCAGGTGGACTCCGGTCCCGTGGTTTTTTATCTCCTCACATCGAGGAGGTTTTCCACGTAAAAAATCGTCTTGTGTTCGCGTGCTTGGTTATTTTACTCTACTATATCGATTCCTATTAGGTTTACACAAGAGGGGAGATTATTTTATTCCGCTGCGTTGATTCGATATTGTTCGAATTATTACCGTTCTCCCATCGGATAAGACGACGATGCTGATAAATTTATAATTATTTATGTGACTTTGGAATATCCCTTGTGGTTTGCACTCATTGTCGATGTCATGAGAGATGGGGATGGAGAAATGAAATTCAAGAGTGTGGGATTTGGCATTATATGCATGGGGTATATTCTTCACAAGTTTTTCTCCCACTGATCAAAGCTTGTGGCTGTACAGTTCTGCAAGCTCATCAATGTCCTTAGAAATTCAATGTTTAGGACACCTTCCATGGACTTTATAGCTCCACCCAACAGAGAGAGAGAGAGAGAGGGGGGGGTCAGCAATACACCTTTCATATCCTAAATATTCCTACCAAACATGAATACATATGGCCTACTTGCAACATCAAATCTCTTCTCAGATGGTGCGCGCGCTCTCTCTCTTTGTATGACGTAGTTTGATCGGATTGCGATTTTATTCGCAATCTGTCCACGGATAACATTAAGGGATTGAAATGACATCTATGAATGCCAAAGGCAGCAAGACAAATTTGACTAGCAAATGTTACATCTTGAATCGAATATCATTAACATATTGCCACATTCCAAACTCCACTTAGGTAGAGCATATGAGGTATCCAATCCAGTCAATTATCTGATGAACTCATCACATACAAACCCTTTTTCACTGCGTTAAGAGTCTAAAATTTATTGTTACCATTGAAAACCCTTGAGTTCTGACCTTTTAGGGGGAAATCACAACCATGTTGAGCCTCGTTAAACACACTTGAAGCTGCCCAAATTTCCACGAAAAGGATCGATACCAATGCTTTGAGACTTCGTTGGAGCTTATTTGAATGGGAATAATACACTTGGATTGTTGACATCTTAATTTTCAGAAAAATTTCAAACTTATCAACTAACGATACCCCAATGATCCCATCAATAGAGCTAAAACCTGACACAATAAGTGAGTAAATTTGAGCATCAAACAAATCGAGAGAGTCAAAACTGCTGATTAAGATGCTGAAAATTCATAACGATTGTGAATTCGACTCCGGAAGCAGCTAGAAACCCTAAAGAGGTATCCTTTCGCACTGTATCAAATGGAATAGCAACACCCCTTTATGTTATATGTAAGAATAGCAAAACATTCATACATATGTTTGAAATTTTGTCGAGCACCTGATGGCCGAGTGGGGCGACAGATATTTAAAAAAGAAACCTCCTGTTTGGTCAATATGTATGGTAAACTCCTTGGACTCTAGCGAATTCTTTTATTCCATGTTGTGTTGTGAATACTCGCTGAATTTAAGGATGAAAAGCAAGCTATAGACCCACAGGAAACAGCATTCAAGAAAATCACAATCCACCCACGATTTGGCATCTTCCTCTCTCCTGGCGCAATCCCACTTTTGATTCTTGACTTTTTTTTTCCCTTTGGGCACTTGCACGAACGTAAGATGATGAAGGGGTTGTGGCAGACAAAGAGGGGCAAAACCATGCCCTCCCAGGCGAAGCTCGACTAAAAGAATTTTGGGCATGAAGAAAGAAAAGATTCCCATCAAAATCCCGAGAGAGAGAGAGAGAGAGAGAGAGAGAGAGAGAGAGATGGGATTGCTTTGGTGGATTCCTCAAACCACTACCTTCTCTTTGCTTTTGACATTATTATGTGTACAAGGGTGAAATCATTAATGGCGATTCTTGTACCGCTGCAATTTGCTGGTCAAAAAGCTCCTCATGGAGATCTGGCTTGTGAAAGGAACAAACCAACTTGGAAAAAGTGGGGCGTGTATCCTCTACTACAAGCACATGATCACGCTTTACACTGTGGTGTCTCGAAATTTTGCACCTCGTGATGTCTAATCACCTTTCAAATTTCATGTTGTTAACATTTGAAGACATCCCTCGTGGCCAAAAAAGATAAAGTAAAAATCGATTTCAAGGCACTGTAAGTAAATCGGTTCATTTCACCTTGACAATCTTCTATTCGTATGACAATTGTTGGTTTGGGAAATCAGAACATGGTTGGGCATAGCCATATGAAGTTCTTGCGAATAACTAACGTGTCTTAGAATTGCTACAAATCTATTTTGAATGCAAGATTAGAAGTGTCACCTAGTGCTAATTGTAAAATGAACGGAGCAATCTTTGAAAGGGAAAATGATACAAATTGTCCCTAAATTTTTAATTGTTCAGTGTGGTCTTGGAGTTTTAGCCCAATATGCAATTTTGTTTCTGAAATTTTAAATTATTTAATGGGGTACTTGGACTTTTAGTACAAGTCAATTTAGTTCTTAGATTGTATGAAATTATTTAATGTTGTTCCTGAATTTGAATTAATAAAATGATAATATTGAACATTTTCATATGGTTCATATATCACATTAAACAAATTAAAAGTTCATGACCATATTATACATTAGGTCAAAGTTTCGAGACTTATGTCATTGTTCCCTTTTGAAAACACAATGTAGAAGAGGTGATTTATGCCTATGGACATTTAGGGCGAGGCTGTTTGGGTATGTCCAAGCCCATCCTGTGAAAGTCACAGGATGGGCTTGACTCTTAGCAAAGTGGATTTTTTCCCCTTTTTGGGCTGAATCAAATCGACCAGATCAGAGAAAGTCTAAAATCTTCAATCGAATATCTTGTTGGGCTAGAAGTTACCAGGGATCATTTGTATGGGCTGAATTAGCTTGTAAGTCCAAAGCATTGGATGCCCAATATCTCTTAGAGAAAAGCGAGCATAGCGGCACCAGTCCATTTGCAATCAAATGACGGGTCATCTTTCACCACACAATTTCGACCACGTATCCCGCAAATTTGAGGAAAATTATTCGATCCACCCTAAACCCCAATTCGATCCTAAACTTTCTAATTTTCCCAATTCAGCCTTAATTCTTGGAGGATTAGAAACCCAATTGCTAGGGAGAGAGTTTCGCCAATGGGCCTTATAGACCCACAAACTTGTTCTTTTGGTCAGAAAAAAAAAAAGGGACAAAAAGATATTTTCGACTAAAGTTTTGAGGTCATTTTCACAAATGCCAATAGTACGTTAATTGCGGGACATGACAGGAATTTGCCAGACAATCTTTTTATATCTCAAGTCTCATAATTTCTAAGAAATCTACATGAAGGAAAATGCATTAAGTTGGGTCTTAAAGGGCCGGCATAGTTAGAGCAATATGTAAATGCTTGCGCATGACATGACATCTCACTCAATTAAATTGGAAGCACATAGTTCTTTAAATATTTTTTAAAAGAGCACATAAATTAATTGTGCAAGCAACGATGGATCCAATGGAGGCCGGCGAGAACCGTGACCTCCTAATTATCTATTTGCTAGTGTAATTTTAATTAATTAAATATTGTAAACTATGGAATTTCATATAATATTTCTATATCATAACTCTTTTTCAGCAATTCTTTGAAATAAATGACTTGGGTTGCCAATTCCATCATTTGTGGTATAAAAAAAAGGTACAGCGGTACTTTATTAAATAAATGTATAATTTTGTAATACAATAAAAATAAAATAAAAACAATACTTACATATAAGGTCACATTGTGACCGCCACACCAAAGACATTGGACCTTCTAAGACAACTCATCAGAAAAGAACTATAAAGGGCAAGTACATAAATATCACTTGATAACCTTTCAAGCTAAGAAGCACCGACACTCCACTGATACTCTTCGGAAGCCTTCGCGTCGTGTCCGACACTCTAACATGTGTCCAACACGCTTCAACATGCTCCAACATGTTCCGAGACGTGGTTAACGAGTGTCGGGAAATTTGACATATGGTTAACTCTTCAGACGGCGCAAGAAGGAGTCGATGAGGGAGGGAAGCAAGTGAGGATAAGGAATGACGAAGGAGGAGTGCCGTGCGTGTTTGAGAGAGTCAAGATGAAAAAAGTTGTGTGATTGCGGAAGTAAGAATAGAAATAAAGGGAAAAAAATAGAGTTTTGGACTTATACTTACAAAACCGGTTCCAAAACCGGTCTAGGAACCGGTTCCTGGATGGGTAATCAATCAGATTCGGTTCCCAAACTGGTTTAAACCGGTTTCAAATTTTGGGAACCGGTTTCAATAGGAACTGGTTCCCGACTCTGTTTTTCGAGTGGGCCGATCCAGTTGCACACCCTTTAACTCCTTGAAATCCATGGAGCAGCCAGTAATCCGCAAGAACCACTTTGGATTTCAGCCTCCAACCCCGTGCATGTGGGCTAACTCAAAACAATTGTATGCAATTTGGAGTTTGAACATGTGACATCCACTTCTCGAGTAGAAAAATCTCAAAAGCCCAACAAACACTCTACTAACCCTAGAGAGTTTACTTCTCTCTATTTTTTTAAAACTTATTATCAAGTCAAGGCTCAAAACGATATTTTGATGCTTTGACCAAGAAGAGGTAAAATAGAAATGTACAATGACTCCTTGTTGGTAACCCCATTAAATGGTATCCACCATATAAAAAAAGAAAAAAAGAAAAAAATGTTTCGAGGTGGCAAGCTAGAAACCCCACTAGTGGAGGTGGAATTTAGTGGGCCAATGATATTTCTCTCGATGGTTTAGGCCTTCTTTTCCAAATCAAAACTCCCGTTCCACATTTGAGGATGCTTTGGCATTTGAGGTTTGATTATCTAGAAGGCCCTTTACATTGTAGGATAACTTGAACCATAGCCGTCTCAGAGATGGTTTAGTGGGCTCATTTGGTAAGTAATTTGTATCATACACATAAGATGTGAACAAATGTCTGGAGTTCATCAGCTCAATCCGATCACAGACAAATCATTCATCACAAGGTCGGCGAAACAGTAGGAACTATCCCTCTAAATTCTAGGCTTATGGCTTCTAACTGTCGAGATCGAACTGCCAACCCCACATTTATTTCAGGAATCTCACTCAGCTCGTCGACAATACTAGCCTCTTGAAGTTCTATTTCCATTGATAGAATTATGTCTATGTACCTCTACATGTAGAGAGAATTCAGTCCATTGATTTGCTACATCACCTTTGCTGGACGATCACATGGACTAACTTTGAAACCGAGTTCGATCGTACTTCTTTGGAGAGGAATATTTTTCGAGAGTTAGGTGCCAATCATGCACAACTTCAATTTTTGTTCCTTACGCATAATAATTGACTTTGATTTTCAGTCGGGCATTAAAGCTGATTGTTAGCATCCTCTGCCATTTCTACCATTTGGGGAATAATACAATGATATCCGAAATTAAATGCAAAGATAATTTGAGTAATCACAGGTGTAGATCAACTATTTTCCTTGTTATGTTTGGAGCGTAAACTCGAGTTAGCAAGAATGCTTACTTTCTTTTGACTCGACTGAACCGTACAGTATAAAATGGTCCAGTCAAGTCTTGTTTTATCCTTTTTGCTCACTGAGTTTAATATCCATTTGACTTAATTGATATCGATTTGGTTAGGTCACTAGGCCGAAATGTTATTGTACGGTTGTTAAAAACAATCTCTTTCTTATGCCAACAATATGATGTAATGTTTCAAAAGCTTGCTACGTGTTGCATGATTGGACTATATATTCTCTCATCCACGCATAGAAGCATTAGGTACCCGCAAGATTAAATGTAACATTATCGTACATGTGTAATAATTTAGCAAGAAAAACTGAAGTGGGAGTCAAAAACCATGTCCAATAAAACGGTGGGAGTTATTGGAAAACCGACGAATTAGTTGGGAAGAGATGAGCAAGCGAGGACCATGTGCATTCCCCACCAAAAAAAAACACACACACACAAATTATTATAAAATATCATGCAATGTGCCCCTTTTTTGTAGTGACACTGGACACCAAACCACAACGAATCAAAGCCTCGTTTGAATTGATCGAGAAATATGACTTGAATGACGAAACCCACCCCACGAATTGGGGGCATGGTTTAATTTAAGAAAACTTGGAAACAGGACCACGCCATCGATTTCTTTGCACGACACGAGATCCAAATGGTCGTTTATACATTCCGCGGTCTCCCTTTACTTATAAACTTAAGCTTTTGGGTTCGAATTTTTAACTGTTATCCTACATTGCCTGTGGATGCCGAAACTAAGGTCTGGAGTCTTCTTTTGTTCCCCGCTTGACGTTAGCCTTTCTCTCTCTCTCTCACACAGTTACCCTAACTACCAAATCAGTTTGCTGGACCTAACTGATAATTAGTGGTGCAGTACCTTGGAAAAGACATCGAAAAGGAAAGTAAAAAACGGGGATGAACAAACGGACCGCCGACGGCATTCTTGACATCCAAGAATAAGATCTCGGGTTTCTAAAGACATTATGTTATTACATTATTTTTCGAGGTTCAATTCATTGTCAAGTCCCACTTGCGCTTTTCTTTCGGCTTGGACTATGCGACTTGTGCACAGCGATTCTCTTCGTGGTCATTTCTTTATATATCGACGTAGAATTATTTGGAATATACATTATCATGTCCCTTTTTTTTTTTTTTTTTTTTTTGGTCAAAAGAAATACTGATGCATTAGATTAAGAAGTCTTGGAACACGACGATGCTTTACATTCTGAAACTAAAATATTGCAAAGAGATAGAGGGGGTCTATGCACCCAATTTAGAGGAAGTTTCTTTGAGCGATGTGCGCGTACCAGCCAATCAACAGCTTGATTTACCTCCCGGGGACAATAGGTTACGGATACATCTTGGCACATAATAAGCTCTTGTCGGCATCGTTGAATTATGTTGCGTAAATTCCATGGTATCTCAGCCTGGCCCATGACATAGTCCACCACCGCTAAACTGTTGCTTTCACAAGTAAAGTGAACTGCTTGACTTCGTGCCTCTTGCATGTGAGACAACAACCAGTTCGTGCTAAAGCGAAGCCCATGTAAAAGAGCTTCCACTTCTGCTTGTACCGCCGAAGAAACCCTAGCCTCCGCTGCAAATCCGTCGACGACACACCCCTTTTTATCCCTGGCGATGCCGGCTACAGAACAAAGGAATTCTCTTGGTACCAATTATGCATCCACGTTCAATTTCAACTCACTATTTCCCGGTGGTGTCCATTCCTCTGGTAAGTGTTGATTTTTAGTTCGGTTTGGGTTTGTCTTCGTTCCTCTACTGAAGGCTAAATTTTGGGTTTGTGCGAGATCAAGAACATCCGCCGGGTTTGGGGTTTTATCTCTGAAGATCCGTGCGTTTTGAGCCTTCCAGATCTGCCATAGCACCCCTGCGATGAACTCACGCTCAGGTGATTTCCTTCTTGATTCGAATACTGTCAGAAGCCACTGATCGAGCCTTTGGATTTGTTTCATCATATTCGTTCCATGTAGTCTGTTGTCTCTCCAGATCTCTTTAGTCCATCTGCAAAATAGGAAAAGATGTTCGGTAGTTTCAATTTCCGTGTAACACATCTGACATAGAGGGTGTGAGCTGATCTTTTTTTTGTAGAGGTTCTCCCTGGTGGGAACGGCATTTTGACAGATGCCCCATAGGAAGGTTCGGATTTTCGATGGGACAGAGAGGCTCCAGATCTGTGTCCATAAAGATCGTGGGGGCTGGTAAGAACAAGAAGCTTTCTGTGAGTTTAGTTTGGTAGTCAATGCCTGTGATCTGTTATAGCTGCTCTTTACCGTGAATTCACCTTTGCAGTTTCTTGTCCATATGCTGCTGTCGGGTTTGGGATCTGTGCTCAAGGGTATAGCTAGAATCTCGCTTGCTATTTTCTCCTCAAAATACTGATGAATAAGAGTTTGCTTCCATGTTCGGGAATCTTCATTAATCAATCCTTCCACCATAGTTGGTTCTTCTTGGTTTACTGGTCGCCCATTTAACTCCTGTGATAACCATTTATCCTCCCTGATTTTGATTGATTTGCCATCCCCGACTAACCATTTGATATCTGATTTAATAGAATCTCGCCCCAACATCACACTTTGCCAGCCCCAAGATGATCGCTGGCCCTTCTATGCACTCCATATATCTCCATGAGGAAAGTATATACTCTTTAAAACTTTACTCCATAGTGCATCCTGGGAAGTGTGCAACCATCAGACTTGTTTACCAAGCATCCCACAGTTGAAGGTAATTAAGTCTTTGAACCCCATCCCTCCTTCATCCTTTCTTTTCTTCATAGCTTCCTAATTCTTCCAATGGATTCCTTTTTTTGTATCTCCTTTTTGCCACCAAAATGAAGCTATTCGCCTTTCAATTGCTCTGCAGATGGTTATTGGCAGCTTAAAGATCGACATGGCATAGGTTGGTATAGCCTGCACCACACTCTTAATCAAGACTTCCTTTCCTGCTTTGGTGAGTAATTTCTCCTTCCAGCCCTCCAACTTGGAATTTACTCTGGTTAGTATCCATGCAAATAATTCTTTTTTAGATTGTCCCCATTCTGTAGGGATACCTAAGTATTTGCCTGTCTTGTCAAACACAGGCACTCTCAGTTCTTGAGCCATGTTCCTTTTAAGTGGTAAGGGACAATTCTTACTAAAATAAACGCCTAACTTGTTTAGGTTAACCGCTTGCCCCGTTGCATAACAGTATTGGTTAATTGTTAATGACAGATTCTGACATTCCTTTAAAGTGCCATCCAAGAAGAAAATAACATCATCCGCAAACATAAGGTGAGAGAGCTTAGGACAAGACCTGTTGAGCTGTATACCTTGTATGCTGACTTCCTCTATTGCTTTTTTCATCAACCACGTTAATACATTTGCGGTTAGGATGAATAAATAAGGTGACAGGGGATCTCCTTGCCTTAGACCTCTGGATGGACTGAAAAACGGGTAGGTTCTCCATTGAGCTTTACACTAAAAGTTACTGTGGTGATGCATTGCATTATTAGAGCCACCCATTTCTCAGAAAAACCCATTTTCAGCATGCAATCCCTAACAAAATCCCATTCAATTCTGTCATATGCTTTCTGCATATCTAGTTTGAGTACTACATGATGTTTTTTTTTTCTGTCTTTTGGTGATGCGCAGTTGGTGTAGCACTTCCTGAACAATTAGGATGTTATCCTGTATCTAACGCCCCTGAACGAAGGCACTCTGTTCAGGTTCGTTTATCTCTGGCAGCCACTGCTTCAATCTATTTGCAAGTAGTTTTGAGATAATTTTGTAACTGAAGTTGCAAAGATTGATGGGTCTAAACTGACAAATTGTCTCAGGATTTTTCACTTTGGGAATCAAGGCAATATAGGGTTGATTTAAGTGAGGATCCAAAACACCTGTGTTGAAGAAACTCTGCACCAATTGGAATAGGTCAGTCTGAATAATATCCCAACCATTTTGATAGAACAGGCCATTAAACCCATCAGGACTAGGCACTTTCATGGCTCCCAGCTGAAAAACTGCTGTTTTAATTTCCTCCATCGTGGGATTAGCCACCAGGGATGCATTTATATGATCATCAATAGGAGAGTGGCATTGGCTTAAGACTGGCTGATAATTTCGTTCCCCTGTTGTTTTATATAAATTGCTGTAATAGTCTTTGATGTGATGTCTAATTTCTCCTGGATCCCGACACCATCTGTTATCTTCCACTTGCAGCATTGTAATATGATTTCTACGCCTCCTTTGAACTGTTGTGGCATGAAAGAAACTTGTATTTTTGTCTCCCCACTGTAACCATTTAATTTGCGACCTCAATCCCCAATATTGTTCCTCCCGTTTTCTTAGTGTATCTATCTGGTGGATGATGCTTTTCACTTCCTGTCTGCTTGAATTCGTTGTGGCTGATTGGTTATTGCTGTTGTTAGGGCCTGAGTTAACTCTTTTATCCTGCTGGGTGCATGAGCAAACTTTTTTTGACTCCATTGTGTCAGTTTTTTGGCTGTCTCCTGAAGTTTAGCTGAAAAAGTGGTATGTGTAAAGGCTGTATGGGTCCATGCATGGTGAATAACATCAGGATATTCTTCATTCTCCAACCAGAAAGCCTCCATTTTAAATTCTCTTCTTCTTTTCCTTTGTACAGGGTATAGCCTCAGAACAAGAGGACTGTGGTCCGAGTCTATTGCTGGAAGTGCATGAATTTTCTGCATCATGAAAGATTACTCGCCATTCCAAGGTACATAACACCCTATCTAGTCTTTTTTTAACAAGATCCTCCCCTTCTCTGTTGTTTGCCCACGTAAATGCACAGCCTTGGCTATCCATGTCCATCAGAGATAACTCATTAAGCATAAAAGCTGCTATTCTTTTATTATCTGCTTCCCTTTTCTCAACTTTCTCCCAAACATATAAAATTTCGTTAAAATCCCCCATGCATATCCACGGATTGGAACTGTGAGGCTTCAATGTCTTCAATTGCTGCCATAATTGTATCCTCTTGACTAAATTTGTGGACGCATGAATAAAGGTAATATGCATAACTAATTTCCTGGCTGGATCAGTACATTTGACATCAATAAAGTGTTTTGAACTGCTTTGCACTTGCAATGTTACTTCCTCATTCCACATTAGCGCCAATCCCCCTGCTATACCCATTGGATTTTCTAGAAATAAGTGCTGAAATTGAAGTTTCCTGCATATACTTTCCACCATCGTTGCTTTGTTTTTAGTCTCCATTAGAAAAACTATACTGGGCCTTTCAAGAGCAATTAATGCTCTTAGCTCTTGGATTGTCAGGGGGTTGCCCAGCCCTTGACAATTCCAGCTAATGATTTTCATGTCGTCTTTGGTGGCTTATTAGGGCTAGCCACCAAAGCCCAATCTTTTCTATCATTAAGAAACTTCACTGGAGTCTCTGTCATGCATGAATCATCAATGAGGATAGGTATAGGTTCAGGTAAGCATTTCTGCTTCTTAGCTTTCTGCACCTTCATGTTCTTTTTGCTACTCTTTCCTATTTTCAGGGGGTTTTGTATGGGAATATCTGAGCAAATGATCTGTTTTCCATGATCTTTAATTACCTTCTAATTTGTAATAGGGACTTCCGTTCTCTCCGGCTCCATGGAACTTTTTGCTCTTTTTTTGCTGAATGCTTCAAGATGCATTTCTGGACCTTTCTCTCGTATGGTTAGAGCCTGCTCTCTACTTGGAGAAAGTGCTACATGTATGGTTTCTTCTACTATAATGTCTTCTTCGATGTTTCCATAAAAGCCTCCCAATAAGGGCTATGATCATCGACTTCGCTTTCAGCCATGATCCATAGGAGCCAATTTTGTCGACTGCCCATGGTGATTCTGCATAAGGAATTTCTGGACAATCTTGTGCGTAGTGGCCTATTCTTCCATAGGAGTAGCAATAATGGGGTAATCTCTTGTATTTAAATTCTACCCACAGCCATTTATTGCCGATATCCAAAATGGTGCCTTCTTTCAGAAGAGTAGATAAGTCTACTTCCACTCTAACTCTTCCTCCTCTTTGCTGCAGGTTTCCCATGGTTTCGAGCTGTATTTCCTGAACCTGGCCTAACTTTCTCCCTAGATCATGGTAAACTATTTCCACCCTCCAACCGAGGGGAATACCTCCAATTCTTACCTGGAAAGCTGCTCTAGAGAAGTCATAACAATGTTCTGTAATTTCAGGCTTGCATTGTTTCAGTACAAGCAAATTGCTGGAGTAAGACCAAGGTGCAGATTTCAGGATTCTATCATTTTCCACCTCTGATTGAAATACAAAGGTAAAGAGACCTGTTCCTTTTTGAGCGCATTCTACTGCTTCTGTTTTCCATGCTTTCTTCATAGTTGTGAAGAATGCAGCAAAATTGAAATTGGGTTTAGAGTATAGTTTACCCAAAATTGTTCTGTTGCATTCATCTCTTTTTTGTAAAGATATTTCCGGGTTTACTTCAACCACATCTTCCTCAGCCCATAGATGTCCTAATAGTTTGCATAATGCTGCTACACGCAACTCATTTTCTTCTTTACCATCCATGCTATCTGACTAGATTAGAGAGATTAAGAACCTAGAAAGAACAGTCAATACTTCTGTATTCTGCTGAAATTCCTCTTGGGCATTTTTCCAAGCATCATGCTGATAGAAAACTCAACACTATTTTCAGTAGATCTCCTCATCCAAGCTAGACCCATACGCTGATCAGAGGCTTTTCACAGAACATCTACAGTGGTTATCTTCTAGAAGTGCAGACCAAAATCATATTCACATCACCCACAGATTAGTATTCACACTAACGGCTACTGCGTGGATCCCAAGCGCTCCGCCAACATGTAGAAAAAGGAAGAGAGATCCAACCTTGATTCAAGCCTCATAAGCCAGTGCTCCTGCCTGAGAGAGCCACCGCATTCAGCATAAGCAGAGCGGACGAAACATTTTCGATCCTAAACTTTCTAATTTTCCCAATTCAGCCTTAATTCTTGGATGATTAGAAACCCAATTGCTAGGGAGAGAGTTTCGCCAATGGGCCTTATAGACCCAAAAACTTTTTCTTTTGGTCAGAAAAAAAAAGGGACAAAAAGATATTTTCGTCTAAAGTTTTGAGGTCATTTTCACAAATGCCAATAGTACGTTAATTGTGGGACATGACAGGAATTTGCCAGACAATCTTTTTATATCTCAAGTCTCATAATTTCTAAGAAATCTACATGAAGGAAAATGCATTAAGTTGGGTCTTAAAGGGCCGGCATAGTTAGAGCAATATGTATATGCTTGCGCATGACATGACATCTCACTCAATTAAATTGGAAGCACACAGTGCTTTAAATATTTTTGAAAAGAGCACATAAGTTAATTGTGCAAGCAACGATGGATCCAATGGAGGCCGGCGAGAACCGTTACCTCCTAATTATCTGTTTGCTAGTGTAATTTTAATTAATTAAATATTGTAAACTATGGAATTTCATATAATATTTATGTATCATAACTCTTTTTCAGCAATTCTTTGAAATAAATGACTTGGGTTGCCAATTCCATCATTTGTGGTATAAAAAAAAAAGGTACAGCAGTACTTTATTAAATAAATGTATAATTTTGTAATGCCACAATAAAAATAAAATAAAAACAATACCAACATATAAGGTCACATTGTGACCGCCACACCAAAGACATTGGACTTTATAAGACAACTCATCAGAAAAGAACTATAAAGGGCAAGTACATAAATATCACTTGATAACCTTTCAAGCTAAGAAGCATCGACACTCCACCGATACTCTTTGGAAGTCTTCGTGTTGTGTCCGACACGCTTCAACACGCTCCAACATGTTCCGAGACGCGGTTAACGAGTGTTGGGAAATTTGACATATGGTTAACTCTTCAGACGGTTCGAGAGGGAGCCGATGAGGGAGGGAAGCAAGTGAGGATAAGGAACGATGAAGGAGGAGTGCTGTGCGTGTTTGAGAGAGCCAAGAGGAAAAACGTTGTGTGATTGCGGAAGTAAGAATAGAAATAAAGGGAAAAAAATAGGGTTTTGGACCTATACTTACAAAATCGGTTCGAAAACTGGTCTACGAATCGGTTCCTGGGTGGGTAATCAATCAGACTCGGTTCTTGGATTGGTTTAAACCGGTTCCGAATTTTGGGAACTGATTTTTGGACCGGTTTCAATGGGAACTGGTTCCTGACTCTGTTTTCCGAGTGGGCCGATCCGGTTCTCGGGTATATCCAGTCTGGTTGCACACCCCTAACTCCTTGAAATCCATGGAGTAGCCAGTAATCCACAAGAACCACTTTGGATTTCAACCTCCAACCCCGTGCATGTGGGCTAACTCAAAACAATTGTATGCAATTTGGAGTTTGAACATGTGACATCCACTTCTCGAGTAGAAAAATCTTGAAAGCCCAACAAACACTCTACTAACCCTAGAGAGTTTACTTCTCTCTATTTTTTAAAAACTTATTATCAAGTCAAGGCTCAAAACGATATTTTGATGCTTTGACCAAGAAGAGGTAAAATAGAAATGTACAATGACTCCTTGTTGGTAACCCCATTAAATGGTATCCACCATATAAAAAAAGAAAAAAAGAAAAAAATGTTTCGAGGTGACAAGCTCGAAACCCCACTAGTGGAGGTGGAATTTAGTGGGCCAATGATATTTCCCTCAATGGTTTAGGCCTTCTTTTCCAAATCAAAACTCCCGTTCCACATTTGAGGATGCTTTGGCATTTGAGGTCTGATTATCTAGAAAGCCCTTTACATTGTAGGATAATGTGAACAATAGCCGTCTTAGAGATGGTTGAGTGGGCTCATGTGGTAAGTAATTTGTATCATACACATAAGATGTGAACGGATGTCTGGAGTTCATCAGCTCAATCCGATCACAGACAAATCATTCATCACAAGGTCGGCGAAACAGTAGGAACTATCCCTCTAAATTCTAGGCTTATGGCTTCTAACTGTCGAGATCGAACTGCTAACCCCACATTTATTGCAGGAATCTCACTCGACTCGTCGACAATACAAGCCTCTTGAAGTTCTATTTCCATTGATAGAATTATGTCTATGTACCTCTACATGTAGAGAGAGTTCAGTCCATTGATTTGTTACATCATTTTTGCTGGACGATCACATGGACTAACTCTGAAACCGAGTTTTTTTTTTGGTCAAAAGAGAACCATCTATTACTGATTAAGGTAGAGTCTTACATAACACATATAGAGAAAGATTTGCACATAAAATATTCCATAGAGGAAACGGGGGTGAAGTCAACCAATTACGAGGGAGATTTTGAAGCCGATGGTTTTGTGCAAGCCAATCTGCTGCGGCATTTGCTTCGCGTGGGCAATGGATCACCGTGATATTGTTACTTTGAATTAGCGCACTCCTACAACGCTACACAATTAGTTTTATATTCCATGAAGGTTCGGCCCGACCCATGACCATATCTACCACTACTGAACAGTCACTTTCTATCGACCACTTCACAGTTCTACTTCCGAAGTCTTTCACGTGTGGCAACTGAAGTTCCTGGGTATATAAGATCCCGTGTAAAATCAACTCGGCTTCTGCTTCATTCGATGAAGAAACCCTAGCCGTGGATGCGAAGCCTTTGAGAGCTCTTCCAGACGAATCACGCACGACTCCAGCCACAGAGCACAGAAATTCCCCTGAGCACCATGACGCATCGACATTTAGCTTTAGATCCCGCCCTTCCGGAGGTCGCCACTGATGAGGTTTGTCTCGTTTAAATGGTCATACATTTTGTTTCGATTTTCCTCGACTGAAAGAGATCTGTTGTTCCTGTGCCGAAATCAGTAGATCTGCTAGGGCTGGGGGCTTTTGCTAGAAAAATCGAGTTATTTCTCGCCTTCCAAATGTTCCACAGAATCATTCCAGTGAGTTCTCGAGCAGGTAAGAGCTGATCATTTCTGAAAGCATTGAAGATCCACTGATCTGTTCGTTGAATGTTGATGTTGGGTCTGATCCTTTCAAATCTGGGTCGTCCCATACTTTATTTGTCCATTTACATAAGAAGAAAAGATGCTCTGTAGTTTCGATGCTAGAGTGACAGAACTGGCATAATGGGTCTTGAATTATTTTCCTTTTATACAGGTTCTCCCTCGTAGGAAGAGCGTTTTGACAGAGGCTCCAGAGGAAAGAACGGACCTTTGGTTGCGCATCAAGACTCCATATTTGAGTCCATAAGGTACGTGGTGGCTGAAATGAAGAGGAGGGTCGGTTCTGATCTGGTCTGCTTGTTGTTACCATGGCTATGTTATATCCACTCTTGACAGAGTATTGCCCTGTTCTGTTGCTTGTCCATATGAGCGAATCTAGCTTGGATTGTTGGCTTAGGGGGATTGTTAATATCTCGTTTGCAATAGTTGCTTCGTAAAGCTGATGGATTTTCTGTTGTTTCCATTCTCTAGATTATGCATTTATCAATTCAGACACTAAAATAGGCTCTGTTTGGTTTGCTTGACCGCCTATTACTCCTTGTGAAAGCCATCTATCTTCTCTAATACAAATAGAGTTCCCGTCCCCTACTAACCATTTGATGTTGTTCTTTATTGTGTCTCTGCCAAGCATTAAACTTTGCCAGCCCCATGATGGCCGGTGTCCCTTAGCAGCTATCTAAATATCACCATTGGGAAAGTAGATCCCTTTCAACACTCTGCTCCATAGGGCCGAAGGGGAGGTAGTTAATCGCCAGGTTTGCTTGCCTAGCATGGCTCTATTAAAGGTAATCCGATCTCTAAAACCAAGTCCCCCTATATCCTTTCGAGTTTTCAAAACTTCCCAGCTTTTCCAGTGCATCCCTCTTTTAGCATCACCTTTTTGCCACCAAAATGATGCAATTCATTTTTCTATGGATCTGCAGATAGACACAGGCAACTTGAATATGGACATTGCATAGGTAGGTAGGGATTGCACAACACTTTTTATTAATACTTCCTTTCCTGCCTTTGTAAGTAATTTTTCTTTCCACCCTTCTAACTTTGAATTTACTCTGGCCAGAATCTATGCAAACAGCTCTTTCTTGGATTGACCCCACTCGGTAGGTATGCCAAAATATTTTCTTGTTTTCTGTAGAACAGGGACTCTCAATTCTGTGGCCAAATTGCATTTTAATAGTGTTGGGCAGTTACCACTAAAATAAACCCCTGATTTGTTTAAATTGATTGCTTGACCCGTAGCATAGCAATATTGGTTAAATATTTGGGCTAAATTCTGGCATTTTGTAATAGTTTCATCCAGAAAAAATATAACATCATCGGCAAACATCAGATGTGACAGCTTAGGGCAAGATCTATTTATCTGTATGCCTTTGATTGTACCATCTGCTAATGCTTTTTTCATTAACCAGGTCAACACATTGGACATCGGTATGAAGATATAGGGTGAGAGTGGATCACCTTGTTTGAGTCCTCGCGAAGGCTGGAAGAAGGAGGTAGGTTCTCCATTGATTTTCACGCTGAAGGTAACTGTTGATATACATTGCATAATTAAGGAGACCCATTTAGCACTAAAACCCATGTGCATCATGCTATCCCTCACAAAATCCCATTCAATCCTGTCATATGCTTTCTGCATATCAAGCTTCAAGATGGCCTGATGTTTTTTCTTCTTTTTTGTGATGCGTAATTGATGCAGAACTTCCTGTACTATGAAGATATTGTCCTGAATTTGCCTCCCCTGAACGAAAGCACTCTGCTCTGGTTCAGTGATAAGTGGCAACCACTTCTTTAGTTTGTTTGCTAAGATTTTTGAGATAACTTTATAACTGAAGTTGCACAGACTGATGGGTCTGTATTGATTGATGTTTTCAAGGCATTTAACTTTAGGAATCAAAGCAATGTGGGTCTGGTTGAGTCGGGGATCAAGGATGCTCTTCTGAAAGAAATCCTGGACCAGCTACATCAGGTCAGTTTTTATAGTTTCCCATGATTGTTGGTAGAAAATACCATTAAAGCCATCAGGACCAGGGGCTTTGAAAGCTCCCAGTTGAAAAACAGCTGCTTGAATTTCCTCCAATAAAGGTAATGTCACCAGTTCTTCATTTATATTCTCCGTTATTGGGGATGGGTATTGGTTTAAGACAACATGGTAATTTCTTGGACCCTCAGTCCTATATAAATTCTCATAGAAAGACTGGATATGTTTCTGTAGAATCGTGGGATCTCTGCACCAACTATTATCTTCTAATTGCAACATAGTAATCCGGTTTTGCTGCCTCCTTTTGATTGTTGTAGCATGGAAAAATCTGGTGTTTTTGTCTCCCCAATGTAACCATTTGATGCGTGCTCTCATTCCCCAGTACTGTTTTTCCTGTTTTCTTAGTGTTTTTATTTGACTGATGATGTTCTGCACTTTCGTCTTACTCGTATGCTGAGTTGTTTGATTCGTAATTTCTATTAATGCTTGATTAAGCTCTTTGATCTGTGTATAAGCATTAGCAAACTTCTCTTTGCTCCACGTAGATAATACTTGTGATGTCTTCCGTAATTTCTCTGAGAAAGAGGAAATTTGAACTGGTTTTTCAGCCTATACTTGCTGGATAACTTCTTGATATTCTGCATGGTCTGTCCAGAAGGCTTCCAATTTGAACTGTTTCTTCCTCTTCTTTACTCCAGGATACAGTCGAAGGACAAGAGGACTATGGTCTGATCCGATGGCTGGAAGAGCTTGGACTTCTGCTTCATGAAAGGTAACTCGCCACTCTAAAGTATAAAGCACTCTATCGAGTCGTTTTTTGACCAAATCTGCCCCCTCCTTGTTATTAGCCCATGTATATGCACATCCGTGGCTATCTACATCCATTAGGGATAGATCATTAAGCATATTTTTGAATGCTGCAATTCTTCTGTTGTCCGCTTCTTTTTTCCCAACTTTCTCCCATACATACAATATCTCATTAAAATCTCCCATGCAAGTCCATGGAGTAGAAATTGGAGGCTTAAGAGTTCCCAACCATTGCCATAAGGTCAATCGCTCCCCAAAATCAGTAGAGGCATGGACAAAAGTTATCTGCATAATTTGTTTACTTTCAGGGTCAGTACACTTCACATCTATGAACTGTTTTGAGCTAGCTTGCACCTTTAAAGCAATTTCCTCTCGCCACTTGATAGCTAGTCCCCCCGCTATTCCTATTGGATTAACTAAGTAGAGGTTCTGGAATTGAAGCTTTTTACAGATCTTTTCTACCATAGTTGCTTTATTTTTTGTCTCCATGAGAAAAAGTAAACTAGGCCTTTCGAGAGCTATGAGAGCTCTTAGTTCCTGGATTGTCAGGGGGTTGCCTAGCCCCTGACAATTCCAACTAACGATTTTCATGGCTTCAGTGGTGGCTTATTAGGGCTAGCCACCAAAGCTCACTCGTGTCCTTCTTTGATCATTTCACCGGGGTCTCCAGAAGGTCTGCATCATCTGTGAGGAGAGGAGATGTTTCTAGTATGCATTTCTGTTTTTTTTGCCTTTTGTACTTTCATATTCTTTTTGATGCTTTTCCCAACCTTTGATAACATTGGTTTTTGGGATTCAGGGCATAATACCTGTTTTCCACGATCTTGGTCTTCTACTATGATAGGTACATTTACTGGACTTATCTCCTATTCTGGACCGCTTTCTGATCGTTTTTTGCTGCAGGCTACTATTTGCATATCAGATGCTACCTCTCAAGCATTGAAGTTCATTCCACTAGGTTGGGTAAATGGAACAGGTTCCGTCTCTTCCACTACAAACTCCTCCTCAATTTTCCCATAGAAAGCATCCCAATAAGGGCTATGATCACTGGTCTCTGCCTTCAACCAGGGTCCATATAACCCTTTTTTGTTCATTGCCCAGGGTGCAGTTGCATATGGAACATCAAGACAGTCAGTTGCATAGTGCCCAATTCTGCCACAAGAGAAACAGTAATGTGGGAGACGCTCGTACTTGAATTCCACCCATAGCCAATTGTTACCGATATCCAGAATAGCTTCCGATTTCAAAGGTAAGGTCAAATCGATTTCAACTCTAACTCTGCCTCCTCTATTCTGAACATTATTTGTTGAATTGAGTTGAACTTCTATAACATTGCCCATCCTTTTACCCAGATCAGTTAACACTTTTTCTATTCTCCAACCAGGAGGAACTCCTCCAATGCGCACCCAGAAAGCTGCCCTAGTGAATTCATAGCAATGCTCAAGGACTTTGGGGAGACACGGTTTCATAACAAGCAAATTGGTAGAGTATGACCAAGGTGAGTTCCTCATTACTCGCTGTTTTTCCTCCTCCGATTGAAAAACGAATGTGAAATGCCCTGGTTCCTTCTGAGAGCTTGTAACCCCTTCTGTTTTCCATGCTTTCTTCATTGTAGTAATGAAGGCAGTATAGTTCACATTGGGTCTGGAGTACAATTTGCCGTAGAGAGTACGTTGACATTCCTCCCTTTTCTGTGGGGGTATTTCATCAGACACTTCAACTACATCTTCCTCAGACCACAGGTGCCCAAGACTTTTGCATAAGGCAGCCACTCTCATCTCATTGTCTTATGTGCTTTCCATTTTCACTAACTGTCATTCATTTGTCTAGGGAGGATCAAAGCTAGACTACCGACATCCCCGAGAAAACCCAACTTCAGCTATTTCCATATTCTGACCTCTACCCCTCCAATCTCATCGGCAAAGCAACAACTCAAAAGAAACAAACGAAAGCAACGAAGATATATTTGATACTTTACTCAAGATCAGTACTTAGAGCAGCGATTAACACTGCACCTGGAGGATGCTTTCGTGCAAGATCATCCCAACCGATGGAATCCAGAAGCACCTGGAGAGTTGCTGAGGAGAATTCCACCCATATTTCTTAGAAGTAACATTTCTTTGTTTGATTTTCCTTTTTGGAGCCTGGGGAGAGAAAACATAGGAGATTGGTGATGGATTACGGAAGAAAACCAGTGATTTAGGGTTTAGGTTTGTAAAAGTGAGGTGTATACGCTACCATGAGTTAGAGAGAAAACTCGTAGAGGCGAGGGTGATCAACTTTGAAACCGAGTTCGATCATACTTCTTTGGAGAGGAATATTTTTCGAGAGTTAGGTGCCAATCATGCACAAGTTCAATTTTTGTTCCTTACGCATAATAATTGACTTTGATTTTCAGTCAGGCATTAAAGCTGATTGTTAGCATCCTCTGCCATTTCTACCATATGGGGAATAATACAATGATATCCGAAATTAAATGCAAAGATAATTTGAGTAATCACAGGTGTAGATCAACTATTTTCCTTGTTATATTTGGAGTGTAAACTTGAGTTAGAGAGAATGCTTACTTTATTTTGACTCGACCGAACCGTACAGTATAAAATGGTCCAGTCAAGTCTTGTTTTATCCTTTTTCTTCACTGAGTTTAATATCCATTTGACTTAATTGATATCGATTTGGTTAGGTCACTAGGCCGAAATGTTATTGTACGGTTGTTAAAAACAATCTCTTTCCTATGCCAACAATATGATGTAATGTTTCAAAAGCTTGCTACGTGTTGCATGATTGGACTATATATTCTCTCATCCACGCATAGAAGCATTAGGTACCCGCAAGATTAAATGTAACATTATCGTACATGTGTAATAATTTGGCAAGAAAAATTGAAGTGGGAGTCAAAAACCATGTCCAATAAAACGGTGGGAGTTATTGGAAAACCGACGAATTAGTTGGGAAGAGATGAGCAAGCGAGGACCATGTGCATTCCCCACCAAAAAAAAAAAACACACACACACACAAATTATTATAAAATATCATGCAATGTGCCCCTTTTTGTAGTGACACTGGACACCAAACCACAACGAATCAAAGCCTCGTTTGAATTGATCGAGAAATATGACTTGCATGACGAAACCCACCCCACGAATTGGGGGCATAGTTTAATTTAAGAAAACTTGGAAACAGGACCACGCCATCGATTTCTTTGCACGACACGAGATCCAAATGGTCGTTTATACATTCCGCGGTCTCCCTTTACTTATAAACTTAAGCTTTTGGGTTCGAATTTTTAACTGTTATCCTACATTGCCTGTGGATGCCGAAACTAAGGTCTGGAGTCTTCTTTTGTTCCCCGCTTGACGTTAGCCTTTCTCTCTCTCTCACACACAGTTACCCTAACTACCAAATCAGTTTGCTGGACCTAACTGATAATTAGTGGTGCAGTAGCTTGGAAAAGACATCGAAAAGGAAAGTAAAAAACGGGGATGAACAAACGGACCGCCGACGGCATTCTTGACATCCAAGAATAAGATCTCGGGTTTCTAAAGACATTATGTTATTACATTATTTTTCGAGGTTCAATTCATTGTCAAGTCCCACTTGCGCTTTTCTTTCGGCTTGGACTATGCGACTTGTGCACAGCGATTCTCTTCGTGGTCATTTCTTTATATATCGACGTAGAATTATTTGGAATATACATTATCATGTCCCTTTTTCTTTTTCTTTTTGGTCAAAATAAATACTGATGCATTAGATTAAGAAGTCTTGGAACACGACGATGCTTTACATTCTGAAACTAAAATATTGCAAAGAGATAGAGGGGGTCTATGCACCCAATTTAGAGGAAGTTTCTTTGAGCGATGTGCGCGTACCAGCCAATCAGCAGCTTGATTTACCTCCCGGGGACAATAGGTTACTGATACATCTTGGCACAGAATAAGCTCTTGTCGGCATCGTTGAATTATGTTGCGTAAATTCCATGGTATCTCGGCCCGGCCCATGACATAGTCCACCATCGCTAAACTGTCGCTTTCACAAGTAAAGTGAACTGCTTGACTTCGTGCCTCTTGCATGTGAGACGACAACCAGTTCGTGATAAAGCGAAGCCCATGTAAAAGAGCATCCACTTCTGCTTGTACCGCCGAAGAAACCCTAGCCTCCGCTGCAAATCCGTCGACGACACACCCCTCTTTATCCCTGGCGATGCCGGCTACAGAACAAAGGAATTCTCCTGGTACCCATTATGCATCCACGTTCAATTTCAACTCACTATTTCCCGGTGGTGTCCATTCCTCTGGTAAGTGTTGATTTTTAGTTCGGTTTGGGTTTGTCTTCGTTCCTCTATTGAAGGCTAAATTTTGGGTTTGTGCGAGATCAAGAACATCCGCCGGGTTTGGGGTTTTATCTCTAAAGATTCGTGCGTTTCGAGCCTTCCAGATCTGCCATAGCACCCCTGCGATGAACTCACGCTCATGTGATTTCCTTCTTGATTCGAATACTGTCATAAGCCACTAATCGAGCCTTTGGATTTGTTTCATCATATTCGTTCCCTGTAGTCTGTTGTCTCTCCAGATCTCTTTAGTCCATCTGCAAAATAGGAAAAAGATGTTCGGTAGTTTCAATTTCTGTGTAACACATCTGACATAGAGGGTGTGAGCTGATCTTTTTTTTTTTTTGTAGAGGTTCTCCCTGGTGGGAACGGCATTTTGACAGATGCTCCATAGGAAGGTTCGGATATTTGGTGGGACAGAGAGGCTCCAGATCTGTGTCCATAAAGATCGTAGGGGCTGGTAAGAACAAGAAGCTTTCTGTGAGTTTAGTTTGGTGGTCAATGTCTGTGATCTGTTATAGTCGCTCTTTACCGTGAATTCACCTTTGCGGTTTCCTATCCATATGCTGCTGTCGGGTTTGGGATCTGTGCTCAAGGGTATAGCTAGAATCTCGCTTGCTATTTTCTCCTCAAAATACTGATGAATAAGAGTTTGCTTCCATGTTCGGGAATCTTCATTAATCAATCCTTCCACCATAGTTGGTTCTTCTTGGTTTATCGGTCGCCCATTTAACTCCCGTGATAACCATTTATCCTCCCCGATTTTGATTGATTTGCCATCCCCGACTAACCATTTGATATCTGATTTAATAGAATCTCGCCCCAACAGCATACTTTGCCAGCCCCAAGATGATCGTTGGCCCTTCTATGCACTCCATATATCTCCATGAGGAAAGTATATACTCTTTAAAACTTTACTCCATAGTGCATCCTGGGAAGTGTGCAACCATCAGACTTGTTTACAAAGCATCCCACAGTTGAAGGTAATTAAGTCTTTGAACCCCATCCTTCCTTCATCCTTTCTTTTCTTCATAGCTTCCCAATTCTTCCAATGGATTCCTTTTTTTGTATCTCCTTTTTGCCACCAGAATGAAGCTATTCGCCTTTCAATTGCTCTGCAGATGGATACTGGCAGCTTAAAGATCGACATGGCATAGGTTGGTATAGCTTGCACCACACTCTTAATCAAGACTTCCTTTCCTGCTTTGGTGAGTAATTTCTCCTTCCAGCCCTCCAACTTGGAATTTACTCTAGTTAGTATCCATGCAAATAATTCTTTCTTAGATTGTCCCCATTCTGTAGGGATACCTAAGTATTTGCCTGTCTTGTCAAACACAGGCACTCTCAATTCTTGAGTCATGTTCATTTTAAGTGGTAAGGGACAATTCTTACTAAAATAAACGCCGGACTTGTTTAGGTTAACCGCTTGTCCCGTTGCATAACAGTACTGGTTGATTGTTACTGACACATTCTGACATTCCTTTAAAGTGCCATCCAAGAAGAAAATAACATCATCCGCAAACATAAGGTGAGAGAGCTTAGGACAAGACCTGTTGAGCTGTATACCTTGTATGTTGCCTTCCTCTACTGCTTTTTTCATCAACCACGTTAATACATTTGTGGTTAGGATGAATAAATAAGGTGACGGGGGATCTCCTTGCCTTAGACCTCTGGATGGACTGAAAAACGGGGTAGGTTCTCCATTGAGCTTTACACTGAAAGTTACTGTGGTGATGCATTGCATTATTAGAGCCACCCATTTCTCAGAAAAACCCATTTTCAGCATGCAATCCCTAACAAAATCCCATTCAATTCTGTCATATGCTTTCTGCATATCTAGTTTGAGTACTGGCTGATGTTTTTTTCTGTCTTTTGGTGATGCGCAGTTGGTGTAGCACTTCCTGCACAATGAGGATGTTATCCTGTATCTAACGCCCCTGAACGAAGGCACTCTGTTCAGGTTCGATTATCTCTGGCAGCCACTGCTTCAATCTATTTGCAAGTAGTTTTGAGATAAATTTGTAACTGAAGTTGCAAAGACTGATGGGTCTAAACTGACAAATTGTCTCAGGATTTTTCACATTGGGAATCAAGGTCAATATAGGTTTGATTTAAGTGAGGATCTAAAACACCTGTGTTGAAGAAACTCTGCACTAGTTGGAATAGGTCAGTCTGAATAATATCCCAACCATTTTGATAGAACAGGCCATTAAACCCATCAGGACCAGGCGCTTTCATGGCTCCCAGCTGAAAAACTGCTGTTTTAATTTCCTCCATCGTGGGATTAGCCACCACGGATGCATTTATATGATCATCAATAGGAGAGTGGCATTGGGTTAAGACTAGCTGATAATTTCGTTCCCCTGCTGTTTTATATAAATTGCTGTAATAGTTTCTCCTGGATCCCGACACCATCTGTTATCTTCCACTTGCAGCATTGTAATATGATTTCTACGCCTCCTTTGAATTGTTGTGGCATGAAATAAACTTGTATTTTTGTCTCCCCACTGTAACCATTTAATTCGCGACCTCAATCCCCAATATTGTTCCTCCCATTTTCTTAGTGTATCTATCTGGTGGATGATGCTTTTCACTTCCTGTCTGCTTGAATTCTGTTGTGGCTGATTGGTTATTGCTGTTAGGGCCTGAGTTAACTCTTTTATCCTGCTGGGTGCATGAGCAAACTTTTTTTGACTCCATTGTGTCAGTTTTTTGGCTGTCTCCTGAAGTTTAGCTGAAAAAGTGGTCTGTGTAAAGGCTGTATGGGTCTATGCATGGTGAATAACATCATGACATTCTTCATTCTCCAACCAGAAAGCCTCCATTTTAAATTCTCTTCTTCTTTTCCTTTGTACAGGGTATAGCCTCAGAACAAGAGGATTGTGGTCCGAGCCTATTGCTGGAAGTGCATGAATTTCTGCATCATAAAAGATTACTCGCCATTCCAAGGTACATAACACCCTATCCAGTCTTTTTTTAACAAGATCCTCCTCTTCTCTGTTGTTTGCCCACGTAAATGCACAGCCTTGGCTATCCATGTCCATCAGAGATAACTCATTAAGCATATCTCTGAAAGCTGCTATTCTTTTATTATCTGCTTCCCTTTTCCCAACTTTCTCCCAAACATATAAAATTTCGTTAAAATCCCCCATGCATATCCACGGATTGGAACTGTGAGGCTTCAATGTCTTCAATTGCTGCCATAATTGTATCCTCTTGACTAAATTTGTGGACGCATGAATAAAGGTAATCTGCATAACTAATTTCCTGGCTGGATCAGTACATTTGACATCAATAAAGTGTTTTGAACTGCTTTGCACTTGCAATGTTACTTCCTCATTCCACATTAGCGCCAATCCCCCTGCTATACCCGTTGGATTTTCTAGAAATAAGTGCTGAAATTGAAGTTTCCTGCTTATACTTTCCACCATCGTTGCTTTGTTTTTAGTCTCCATTAGAAAAACTATACTGGGCCTTTCAAGAGCAATTAATGTTCTTAGCTCTTGGATTGTCAGGGGGTTGCCCAGCCCCTGACAATTCCAGCTAATGATTTTCATGTCGTCTTTGGTGGCTTATTAGGGCTAGCCACCAAAGCCCAATCTTTTCTATCATTAAGAAACTTCACTAGAGTCTCTGTCATGCCTGAATCATCAATGAGGATAGGTATAGGTTCAGGTAAGCATTTCTGCTTCTTAGCTTTCTGCACCTTCATGTTCTTTTTGCTACTCTTTCCTATTTTCAGGGGGTTTTGTATGGGAATATCTGAGCAAATGATCTGTTTTCCATGATCTTTAATTACCTTCTGATTTGTAATAGGGACTTCCGTTCTCTCCGTCTCCATGGAACTTTTTGCTCTTTTTTTGCTGAATGCTTCAAGATGCATTTCTGGACCTTTCTCTCGTATGGTTAGAGCCTGCTCTCTACTTGGAGAAAGTGCTACAGGTATGGTTTCTTCTACTATAATGTCTTCTTCGATGTTTCCATAAAAAGCCTCCCAATAAGGGCTATGATCACTGACTTCTGCTTTCAGCCATGGTCCATAGGAGCCAATTTTGTCGACTGCCCATGGTGATTCTGCATAAGGAATTTCTGGACAATCTTGTGCGTAGTGGCCTATTCTTCCATAGGAGTAGCAATAATGGGGTAATCTCTCGTATTTAAATTCTACCCACAGCCATTTATTGCCGATATCCAAAATGGTGCCTGCTTTCAGAGGAGTAGATAAGTCTACTTCCACTCTAACTCTTCCTCCTCTTTGCTACAGGTTTCCCATGGTTTCGAGCTGTATTTCCTGAACCTGGCCTAACTTTCTCCCCAGATCATGGTAAACTATTTCCACCCTCCAACCGGGGGGAATACCTCCAATTCTTACCCGAAAAGCTGCTCTAGAGAAGTCATAACAATGTTCTGTAATTTCAGGCTCGCATTGTTTCAATACAAGCAAATTGCTGGAGTAAGACCAAGGTGCAGATTTCAGGATTCTATCATTTTCCACCTCTGATTGAAATACAAAGGTAAAGAGACCTGTTCCTTTTTGAGCGCATTCTACTGCTTCTGTTTTCCATGCTTTCTTCATAGTTGTGAAGAATGCAGCAAAATTGAAATTGGGTTTAGAGTATAGTTTACCCAAAATTGTTCTGTTGCATTCATCTCTTTTTTGTAAAGATATTTCCGGGTTTACTTCAACCACATCTTCCTCGGCCCATAGATGTCCTAATCGTTTGCATAATGCTACTACACGCAACTCATTTTCTTCTTTACCATCCATGATGTCTGACTAGATTAGAGAGATTAAGAACCTAGAAAGAACAGTCAATACTTTTGTATTCTGCTGAAATTCCTCTTGGGCATTTTTCCAAGCATCATGCTGATAGAAAACTCAACACTATTTTCAGTAGATCTCCTCATCCAAGCTGGACCCATACGCTGATCAGAGGCTTTTCACAGAACATCTACAGTGGTTATCTTCTAGAAGTGCAGACCAAAATCATATTCACATCACCCACAGATTCGTATTCACACTAACGGCTACTGCGTGAATCCCAAGCGCTCCGCCAACATGTAGAAAAAGGAAGAGAGATCCAACCTTGATTCAAGCCTCATAAGCCAGTGCTCCTGCCTGAGAGAGCCACCGCATTTAGCATAAGCAGAGTGGACGAAACATTTTTTAGGGTTTTTGTTTTTTGTGAAACGATTTGTAACATGGGCAAAAAAACAGGAAAGAGAGACGAGATTTAGCCGAGGTCTAGGGTTTTTGAAAAAGACATCGCTACCAGAGGTTAGAGAGAGACTCGCATAAACGAGAGAAGCGCAGCGTTGGAGTTTATCTTGTCCGTTTAAAGTCGCTACTTCTAGACAGTTCAATTACAAGACGAATTTTTCTTCTGTGCTGATAAACTTTGATGAGTGTTGGTAATGGTCTCGTTTTTAAGGTCGCAAATTTTATTGACAAAAGCAAAATAACCGGAGAAAGGCACTTGATTTATAGTAACGAATGTCATATTCTATGATGTCGATTGCATAGCAATTTTTGTTTGGTGATTACGATTGATGTCATTTGGAAACATTAGAAGGTCACAAAATTTAATGTTCATTTATCAGAAGATAGATCCGAGTTATGAGAGGTTTTCCCATGAAAATTTAAAATTCAAACAGTGCTTATACCAAAATATAACCATTATTAAATAATAAAAAATTCAATCGTCTAAAAATGTTACTTTTCATAACCGCTTAGAATGCATCGGTGCATAGTTGACTGTAATATCGTGTCATATTTATGCTAGGGCGGGCACATTGGGTTAGGATATTGTAGAATTTTTTCAGCACCGGAGATCATTCGTTTAAATTCTATCAATTGCATTAGGACCACTATCAACAGAACATTTTATATGATATTTAAATACTACCCAAATCTATGATACTGTACTCAATTATTTTACATGTTAGATTTATGTGATCGAGTCACATTAATTCCACAAAGTAAAGAAAAAGAGAAAATAAAAAATGATCATCAGAAGACTTCTGAAAAAGCGAACTCCACCTGTATTTTTATTTGGGAGTAAAATAAAGAAGTCGATTTAAACATTCAAACCAAAGGCCTTTTAAAGCTTAGTAAGCCGCTGTCTCTCGTGCCTCAGCTTGCTTGCTTCTGGCAAAGCTTCTAGTACTAGATAATTCGATAGTAAAAAAAAAAACAAAAAACTTTTAAGCCGACCACTGCATGGGATCGATGAAATATCCATATATGTTTTAGCATGATCATCAGCATTTGGATACTTATTTCAATAAATTAACAAAAGGAACACGTAAAATAAAATAAGTATATGATCGTGAAAATATCAAGTAGCTATAAAATCTGTAAAGGTTTATTCCCAAGAACAGTAGAACCTTCTCAAATTCTCCGATATCACGAATTTCCAAAATTTCCAAAATTTCCAAAATCGAGATTTCTAAATATCCGCACACCATATTTAAAAGTGACCCGTCAACCGATTAGACCTATTAATTGCGGGATATAGCTTATGCTCGGTGTCATTATCATCTTTTCACTGTTTTCAATTCAAAAGTAGTTTAATGGTAGATCATCGACCAAGAAGAAGAACCAAACATCTAAAGGAAAAAACTCCGCAAACGCCTAGAAACGTGAAGATTTGGCTCGTGTTATTTTCAGGTAGTTAGGTAATAACATGACCACAATTATTATTATTATTATCTTTATTCCTCACGTGAATGAACTCTTGTGTGTTCATAAGATGATACGCGTGGAGATTAGCCCTGATAACTTCAGCTTTGCATAGTTCACTGCCACGAAACTAAACTGAAAAGGAGTCGTCACAAGCATGTGGTTAGATCTCGGACGATAAATAATCCAAGATAGACATTTGAAAGTCCTATTTAGAACCTTAGACTTATAAGCAAAGAGAGATGGCAAATGTGGGAAAAATCAAATTCTCATACCATATTAGAATGTTCTATTGGAGGGAGAACGTATGTATATAATGAATATATCAATTTCGTAAACATGTGATGCGGGACGCGTCAGTTACAAAAAATAGTATAAAGCTGACTAATGGAGGGTTGTTGTTGTTGTTTTATTTTTTGGTAACCGAGGACTCCACCACGGGCCCTCCCGTGCCCAAACAATCCATGTCGGGGGAAACTAGTATAGGACCCTACCACCATGGCCTCCCACTTAAGACGCTAACACCTGGAGATTTGAACTTGCGACCTCAACAATAAGGAGCAAGCCCTGAACCATCACAGCTGCTTACTGGTGGGTAATGGAGGGTTATTTTGTTATACGAGAAAAGAGCTTTTAACACGTGCATGAAGAAGTCGTTGGAGGCAGCACGTGTATTCAATACGAAGCCTCGTGAGAGGTAAAGGGAGTGGGAAAACAACAAAAATCCACAACCGCCCCCTCATTTAATTTAATTCCCAAATGCCTTCAATATTTTGCGGCTTTGGTTGCTTTCAAGTTAAATGTTTCTTGAGAGAGAGAGAGAGAGAGAGAAAGGGGGGTTGGTTTGACGTTGAGATCTACCGGTATGGAAACTTTTGGAACAAGAGATTCTATGCGTTTTTCCTTCTGGGGTTTCACCATTAATTAACCAAGGTGTTGCGGTTGAATTGTGCGGACAAGGGAGGAAGGAAATCTTCCGTTGTGTATTGAGAAAGTTGGTGGAGAGAAGAGCTTGCCAATAAAGAAACTTCTGCACTTAAATCGCTTGGGAAAGAAAAGGAAAATACTCATCTCTAGACTTGATAAGTCTTCTCCCAATACTTTCTATTCATTTATTCTTTGAGTCAAGCAAGTTGCACGGGTTCACTAGCTCGGCTTTAGCCGTCTGCATCTAAATATGAAGCCGTATAGGGAGACAAGCTAGCTCAGTCTTCATTGCAATTTACACTCAAAGTAAGCAACCGGGGTGGGCCAATCCAAGAGTTTGAACCACAATCTCCAACTTGAGGGAAGGCATGCGAGACCATTCAAAAAACGACTATTTATAAACAAAGGCAAATAATATAATATATCAATTATGTAATTTATACAAAAAAATGAAACCTAGTTGTTAGATAGAACAGGGAATTGGCCTGAAACAGATTCGTTTCTGTTAAATATGACTCGAGTTTGAGCGTTTGCTAAAACGTGAAATTTGGTGGATTCGCAAAGGAGTTGCTGGACTAAAAGAGGAAATATAAAAATAAAATAAAGAAGGAAAGTTCTTTGCTGCAAAGCCTGAGGATTCCGAATTGAAGGAAATCAATTCGTGAGTCTTGGCGTGAAGGAGTCCACACGTGAAAGAAAAGGAAACGAAGGTGGGCCCATGATCAAAGTTTTGAACTCATGGGCACACCTATAAAAGAGCTGCCGAAGCCCTTTACGAAAAAAAGTGAAGTCGTAGAGGGGAGCCGCGAAAGAGGGTTTCTTCCTTTTGGTGAGTTGCTGCCGCACGAAGCCACACACGATCGTTGAGCGAAGCCGCATATTGAAGCGCCGTTATTCTAGCGAGTGCTTGGCGGGTTTTTCATTCGTGCAATTACATCCAAGAAGTTTAGTGTTTGTAGTCGATTAAATCTTGAGGTAAGATTTGCGTGTAATTCCTTCGTGAGATTGAGAGATTATTTTCGAGGAATTTTAGGGCTAAACATTGGGTGCATTATTGGGTGTAATTGGGGCTTGGGAAACACCGAGAGAGTGTTTGAGTGACTCGAGTGTGTAATCTCCTTGTATCGCTTGATCTATAGTGAAATTCGCTGCTGCTCTCCTCGTGGACGTAGGTCTTTACGACTGAACCACGTAAATTTGGTGTCCGATTTATTTTTCTTCTTCCGTCTATATTTTGTTCGATCGCTCGCCCCAATCGCAACAAGTGGTATCAGATTTGATGGGAAAGATTTTAGTTTCTGGAAGATGCAGATTGAAGATTATCTTTACTAGATGAATCTGCACTTGCCTTTATTTGGGGAGAAACCAAAGACGATGAAGCAAGCTTATTGGGATTTGCTGGATAGACGAGCTATGGGTGTTATTCGTCTAACGTTGGCTCGTAACATTGCGTTTAACATCCTGAAGGAGAAGACCACTGCTGATTTGATGCAAGCCCTGTCAGATATGTACGAGAAGCCCTCTGTGATCAATAAGGTCTGTTTGATGCGACGTCTATTTAACTTGAAGATGAAGGAAGGTGCGTCAGTTGCAAATCATATCAATGAATGCAATGTGATTGTTAGTCAATTGAGTTCAATTGAGATTGATTTTGAAAATGAGGTATGTGCTTTGATTCTATTATCCTCATTGCCGATAGTTGGAATACTATTCGTTATCGCTGTTAGTAATTCCTCTGGGGGTCAACAAGTTTGACGTTTGATGGGGTTCGAGATTTGATTCTGAGCGAAGACATTCGTAGAAGAGAATCTGGCGAATCTGTTTTTACTGCTTTAGTAGGTGAAAATAGAGGAAGATCTATAACACATGTGGGTAAAAGTAGTACCAATATGAACAAACGTAGTCGATCTAGGACTGCTAATATTGTCTGTTGGAACTGTGGCAAGAGGGGGCATCTTAGAAGAGATTGCCTTAAACTGAAAAATGAGAAGGGTAAGGGAATTATAGTTGATTCTGCAGATAATGTTGCAGCTGTAGCAGATAGTGCTGATTATGTCTTGTCTATCACTAATGATTCATCGCTTGATGGATGGATTATGGATTCTGGTTGTTCTTTGCATGTCACACCAAATAGAAACTGGTTTATCACTTATCAGTGCACGGGTGGTGATAAAGTCCAGTTAGGAAACAACGCTGAGTGCGATGTTGTGGGTGTTGGTGATGTTAAAATCAGAATGCATGATGGTATTGTGAGGACATTGACTGGAGTGAGGCATGTTCCAGAATTGAAAAAGAACTTAATTTCCTTGGGTGCCCTAGATTCAGCTGGTTGCAGGTATTCTTCAAAAGGTGGAGTTCTAAAGATTGTTCGAGGTGCCCTGGTGATAATGAAAGGAATCAAGCATGATGGCCTGTATAAACTTCAAGGTGAGACAATGATAAATTTCGCCGTGGAGACGTTGGATGCATCTGTTTGAGAGTCTTTTGACTGCTCGAGGAAGACTTGGGTGTTTGTGCCAAGGCACAAGTTTGATGCTGGTATCAGGATCTCGCAGTCAAGAGCTTTGATCGAGACGGAGAGGGTAAGTCGATCAAGCATGTGCGGACTGACAATAGCATGGAGTTTTGCTCAGAGCTGGCAAATAAATTCTGCATGAAAGAGAGCATAGTGAAACACCGCACTAGTGCTAGTAAATCACAACAATTTGTAGAATTGGTGAGCAGAACATTACTAGAGACAGCCCGAAAAATTATCTCTAATACTGGTATTGCTAGGAGAATTCTTGCTGATGTGCTAAGTACGATAAGCTACCTGGTGAAAAGATCCCCATCAACTACTATTGAATGGCAGACTCCTGAAGAAGTGTTGTTATGTAACGTTGCTGATTATTCTATTCTTAGAATGTTTGATTGCCCGTGTTATTTTCGAGTAAGTGATGGTAAGCTTAATTGGAGGGCAAGGTGTATATTCCATGGCTATGCACAAGGTGAGCAAGGTGATCAGTTGTGGTGCCCAGATATAAATTCACCTGTTAACAGCAGATAAGTTACTTTTGACGAGTCTCCAGTACTTTTGGCTATGAGTGATTATAGTAGTGTTCAAACGGATCTGAACGGTGTTCAGCTTGAGGTGGAGTTGCGACCAAAAACTCCTGAGGTAGCGTATACGGGTACTAGCAAAGTAATCAACACATATGGTATTTGTAGCGAGGTGGAGCTTATAGAGCCAACGGTTGCTGTAACTGCTGAAATTAACAAGGTACGTATTCAATCTCCTGATAGATATGGATGCAATAATAGTTTTGCTTTATCTGCGGTTGAGGAGGTTGTGTCAGAAAATCTTTGCGGAGCAGTTAAAAGTGCATGTGGAGTTCGTATTCTGATGAGGTCCTCGGTTATGGCGAAGTTCAAGCGAGGCTTGGACTTGGATAATATCTGTGGCGGTTGAGCCCATCGGGGCTATGGGAAAGTAGCAGCAGAATTTGAATTTTTACGAAGCGATTGTTATTTGGCTCAAATGTCGAGCCAAGGTGGAGATTGTTAAATATGACTCGAGTTTGAGCGTTTGCTAAAACGCGAAATTTGGTGGATTCGCGAAGGAGTTGCTGGACTAAAAGAGGAAATATAAAAATAAAATAAAGAAGGAAAGTTCTTTGCTGCAAAGCCTGAGGATTCCGAATTGAAGGAAATCAATTCGTGAGTCTTGGCGTGAAAGAGTCCACGCGTGAAAGAAAAGGAAACGAAGGTGGGCCCATGGTCAAAGTTTTGACCTCATGGGCACACCTATAAAAGAGCTGCCGAAGCCCTTTACGAAAAAAAGTGAAGTTGTAGAGGGGAGCCGCGAAAGAGGGTTTCTTCCTTTTGGTGAGTTGCTGCCGCACGAAGCCTCACACGATCGTTGAGCGAAGCCGCATATTGAAGCGCCGTTATTCTAGCGAGTGCTTGGCGGGTTTTTCGTTCGTGCAATTACATCCAAGAAGTTTAGTGTTTGTAGTCGATTAAATCTTGAGGTAAGATTTGCGTATAATTCCTTCGTGAGATTGAGAGATTATTTTCGAGGAATTTCGGGGCTAAACACTGGGTGCGTTATTGGGTGTAATTGGGGCTTAGGAAATACCGAGAGAGTGTTTGAGTGACTCGAGTGTGTAATCTCCTTGTATCGCTTGATCTATAGTGAAATTCGCTACAACTCTCCCCATGGACGTAGGCCTTTACGACTGATCCACGTAAATCTGGTGTCCGATTTATTTTTCTTTTCCGTCTATATTTTGTTTGATCGCTCGCCCCAATCGCAACAGTTTCAAGTTAGTTCTAACTATAATCAGATAGGTTCCCAGTTCCGGTTTTTCAGATTTCAAACTTATAGAGTAAGTTGTAAGTTCCAGATTTTGGTGACCCACCTTGAAATGGATTACCCTTGATTTCCACCAATATTAATTTCATGATAAGACACTTAAATTTTCATAAGGGCCTGAAGGCCTCCATGAATCTTATCCAGTATACTAACTTTCAAAACAATTAATTGTTCGTGTCATGAAAAATAGTGCATTTGAAAGCGCAATGAATGCCTTCATGGTTCTTATTAAGCATATACTAAAATATTAATATTTATTTTTTTAACAAAATTAAATATCCGGAGCACTAGAAATCATTTTCTTGTGAGTTTTTAGCATAAAGCATTAGCATGCTAGTCATATATATTTTATAAATAACACTTACAAACTTGTATGATATCATTAAATAAGGTGCATTTATTGCAAGTATTTACCGACCGTTGAAAAAAATTAAATCTACCAAAAAAAATGCCCATTAAATGAAATAATTCATTATAGAATTGTGGATTAATAGAAAAGCAAAATAGAATAATACGTATATATGTGTTTCTACTCGTTTTGGACGACGGTAATACATAAATTTCTTCTTAGAAATCCACATAAAAATTATAGAGTTCTTCATATTCACCTTTGTTGACACAAAAAAAAAAAAAAAAGTCCAAGTCTAAGACTATCAATTCGGGCTGAGAAAGACTGAGCAAAATGCGACAAATATAAAACTCCCAAAGTATTGACGTTTTTCAGTCAGTAAGTGTAATTAGTCGACGAAGTGATTGGCCTTAGCTAACTGAAGATGTAATGAGGGAAAACTAAGAGTGAGTTTAGTTCAACATTTTGAAAACCCATTGGGAAAATGTAAAGTAATTTAACTTAAAAGACTTTGGATAAATGCAAAAGTTGTTTACTAAACTATATCTTGAAAAATAACTTTGAGAGAATTGCCGTTTGGTAAACAATACATTTGAAAAACTCTTTGAATGAAAAATATAAGTTTTTAACTTTTTATTTGTCTAAAAATGAAAAAAATAATATATGCAATTTTTTAAATATAAATTTTGACAATAATGTTAAAAAGTCAAATATATATAATTTGAAAAAAAAAAGACCAAACCCTTCCCTAGTCCAGCGAAGGACTACGACTGCTGGCGAGCTAGATTTGGCATTGGCTAGTCATCGATTGAGGTCGACTAGGGTCGAGCGACCTCTAGCAACCCTTGCTAAGGTTGTGCAACCCTTGTCGGACCTCGAGTGACCTTAACTGACGGTCACCAACGCCAGATCTAGCTCATCAGCGGCCATAATCCTTCATCAAACCGGCGAAGGGTTGGTCTTTCTTAAAACATACACACACACACACACACACACACACACACACAACATTTATATATATTTGATTTTTTTAGCATTTATTAGCATTTAAAAAAAAATAATGACAAGGGCAAAATTGGAATTTTGAAGAATGAGAGAGGATAGTTTTGGAAAAAAAAATGAGTTTCGGCATTTGATCAAATACTAAAAGCTTAATGTTAGTCCATATTAGCATTGGATTTTTAGCCTTCTTAATACTGACTTTCATTTAAAAATTATTTTAAAATGATTGTTAAACGGTCCAGTATTTTCTCAAAGCACTTTCGAGCCTCTTGAAAATATTGAACCAAATGCACCCTAAGTCCTAGAGCATAAGTGTTGGTAAATGAAGCTCAATCTAGTAAAAAATAGCCACAACCATTGGAGTCTATGATAAGCGGTTATTTAGGTTATGAAGCCGAAAATCTCAGGCAGAATTTGCCAAGGCACGGCGAAATGGCTGTGAAGAAGTGGAACTGATACGATCATCGGGTGGTGGGCGCCATGGATCTTGGAAGCCACCTATGGTAGGGGCGAGAATTGTGGGTTGTTGCTACTACCAAATAGTGGAACGTGGGACTTCGGAAGTGAGCCGTGATGCTAGGCAAGGAGAATGGAGAGAGAATAACCTTCGAGTAGTGGGTATTGATCACCCATTTTTGAAATTTGTTGAACTGTAAAAGTCCAGTAGGATGCAGTAGTTTTTTTTTTTTTTCCTTTTTGGTAATAGCTGTTAATAGTAGTTGTAAGTATAGAATTGCAATTCATGCAAGGAATTACCAATGAACCAATGAATACTAATTGCTCAATCTTTCTTCAAGTTTAGCTTCTTAGGGCGCACATGATAACGTTTCTATTTCTATTTCTCAGTTTCTTTATTCCTTGGAACATGTTTGGAATATAAATCCATTTGGTAACGCAATTTTTTTATTTTTTTATTTTTGAAACAAATTTCTATTTCAAAAATAGATTTGGAGTAGAAATCAAAAATAAAATTTTTAGTTTTTCTATTTCTAAAACAAGAAATCAAATTTCTTCATCATTCACTTTTGTCATCACCCGTCGCCCACCTGCTGCCCGTGGGATGCTGAACGCTCGCCACCAATTGTCGGTCGCCTGCCATCGGCCCCGGCCATCAGCCACTCGCCACCAACTGCTAGCCATTGAACACCGGCCGTCAGCCACGAGACTCCAGCCACTCGTCATCGACCGCCGGCCGCCGGATGTTGGACGCCCGTCGGTTGTTGGCCACTCATTGCCAACCACTTTGGACAATGGAGGCCCACCGCCAACCATCGAACAACCCCGCCGACCGCCCATTGGTCACCACCGACCGTCGATGTTGACCATTGGACTTCGACCGTTGGCCACCCACCGCTAATTGCCGGTCGCCGGCCATCGAACTCCGACTGTTGGCCACCTGCCACCTGCTGTCAAACACCGGACTTCGGACGTCAGATGTCGGATGCTGGACTCCGGACCTCGGACGCTGGACTCCGGACCTCGGACGCTGGACTCCGGACGTCGAACGCTGGACACCGATCGCCGGATGTTGGACTCCGGCCACCGAATGCCAGCTGTTGTCACTCCTAGAAATAGAAATTTCATTCTCTTATAAACGAATTTGTACTCTAGAAATAGAAATTCTAAATCATTATTAAATGCGTTTCTTTGTTGAGAAACTCGTTCATGGAATAGAAATTGAGAAATCAATTTCTGGCCATAAATTGATTTCTATTCTAGAAATTTTGTCATGCACGCCCTTATTTTATATCCTTTTACATAACTAGAGATGATTGTTTTCGGTTTTCGCACTTTCAATTTTTTCGTTAATTGCGTTTCATATCCAAAAATGATAAAGGACCCTTCACATCTGTTGTGGCTTTTCATATCGATCTATATCCCAAAAAGGTTTTTCGTTGGCACTTTTCAGCAAAACAACCTTATGATATGAAAATGCGTGAAGATAAAAAAAAACTACATTTATCTCCCACTTTTAATGAGATATATCTATTGCAAAACAAATGAAGTAAATAGAGTTACTGAAAGATTTAACCCCTAAAATAGTCACGAATTTGCCCACATGTAAAGACTGACTTCTCGCATAGCACGTGCATACTTATTCATAGTTATTCATTGTATCTCAACCATCGCGAGTTCAATCACTCGTAAATGTCGCATGTGCGTTTATTCATGATATGTCACCTTTCCGGTAGGTGCTTGGGGATTTGACATTATTGAGTTTGATCATTTTCACGATAATTAAAGCAAATCATGATGTGATAATGTACATTATTAATGGGTTTAATGGTTCTCTCACCAACTCATTCAAGATGTATGTCAATAGGTTGCCTCTCTTCCTTGATATCCATAACACATAATGTGGAAGAGACTTTTAAGCATGTAATAGATTTATGGGAAAATTTCAATAAAGATATGAAATATCCTCATTTTCTCAATTAAGAGCCTGAAGTAGACGTTGTGTTAAACAAGAGCCTGAAGTAACTGTTGGACGCAAATTACGCAATCCCAAGATCTCCATAATCAGAACAAGAACATGCATAATTGAGTAGAAAGATTAACGCACCTGAATCCATCGAACATAAAGCGGAAGCAGAAAAAGGATTACCCACATACAAGGGGATCCACGCATCAAGTCATTCTCCTCTATTGCCCTCCATATCACTGGCTCAATGAGGCGGCCCCCTCACGTTTAGCGTTAGGTTAACGCCCCTTAGGTGAGGATACATGTGAGAATTTTGGGTTAGAGGAGAGACTTGAGCACTATTTATAGAGTTTCCAGCCAGTCCCCCTCATTACGGGCCAGGCTCAACTCGACCCACACTAGCCAGCCCATATTATACTAAATAAGAAACCTTCTATCTCTCTTTAGACCAACCCTGTTTTACGGTAACCGTAAAAATAGTAAATTACAATATCAATTAATTTAGTCCACATTAGGAAAACTCCTACATTCTCCCACTTGGACTATATTAATTGAAATCGTACCATATGTGCGCACATTTGGTCTAGAGATAATTCTTAATAGTCAATCATATCCCATAAAATCTTAAACACCGAATCATTGCGGTAACTGCGTGTATACACACAGAGCCTTCCATGGTCACGAATGTTCTCAACTTTATTGATATGGATTCAATATGGTAGTGTGTCAAACGGATAACGTCTCTCATAGAGAGATCCCATTTGTTAGTCACCATTCTCTTACCTTAGGTGTCACAAAAACTTGTGCCACAAGAGAATGCTTTATGGTTCCAATGAACCCACATATGTCTTGTCCTTATGGTTAACCTTCATTTATGTATCACAAGACATATGCACAAGGCTAATAACCGGATGCCCGGATGCCCCTAGCTTTCACTCAAGGTTTATACAATCCCTTGAGACTTTATCAATATGTATTCAACATAATAACAATACATTCAAAAATATTTTATCGAATGCAAAAGTTGATACATATCAAACCGTTACAGAGTGTAACGAACACAGATGAAACATTTATTAGAGTAAAACCAAAATAGCTCCCACTAAACAACAGTATCCGAAGATACTCCTAGGCCCATGCTAATGACATGTCACTCAAATACACATGGGCGTAGGCCTTTAGTTAGTGGATCTGTAACAACATCATCTGTGAAAATATATTATATTATAAGTCACATTTCTGTACCGTTTTTTTATGGTAAAAAATATTTGACCAGCATATATTTAGACCCATTGAGACCTCTGTAGTAAATAAATAATACTACAAATTTTTTATCTCAATACAACCGTATGGGTCTATCCATAAAGTTAAAACAATAAACTCCTTTCATGAGGTTCTGGAGCCTAAAAGCCCAAGTAACAGTCTAAAAGAATGTTACTAACACTGCTTACATAGTAGAAGATAACAAATAACTTTATTTACTGCACTTCTACTAACATAAATCTGTATTCCGTTATTGATTGCATGTCATCAGAACAGCCAGCAAAGTTTACATTTAAATACTCTACTAACTGCAAGAATTAAACATGTCTATAAATTAGCATATAATCTCTTGTCTTCTTTAAGTACCTTAAAACCTTCTTGACAGCAACCCAGTGATCATGTCCTGGATTTGATCAATATCTGCCTAGAAGTCCCGTTACAAAGACAACATTTAGTCTAATGCAAATTCGAGCATACATTATACTTTTAAGTGCACTGACACAAGGTACACCATTTAATTAGATTTTCTCAATATCTAAATAAGGACAATGTGATCGATTTAATCCATCACCCTTAACAACATGAGCAATTCCTGGCTTATAATGATGTATATTGAATATTTCAAATATACAATCAGCAAATGTCCTCCGAGAAAATCTAATATAATATGGCAAAAACAATCCTTACAGACCTCAGTACAAAGGATATAAGATGTCTCAAGGTCACAACTTGTAAGCAAAACATAATGTACATAAAGTATGAGAAAAAATAAATTTCCTCCCATTGACCTTGCAGTATATTAAATTACTTTGTTCTCAATGGAACAAAATAATAATACTATGAAACTTTAATAATATTGTCTGGAAACTGACCATGAATTAGAAATTTTCAGTCTACATACAAGTTTACTTAAATCTACTACAAAATCATCCAGTTGCATTATATATTTGGTGTAACTCCATATCAAAATAAATTATTAATGCCACATTCACTCGAAAGAATCTTTAAAAATACTAGAAAGAAATATTTATTTATTCACTATAAACAATCCACCCTCTTTCGAATGAAAACTTTAGTTACCAATTTGGCTTTAAATTCCACAATTTTTCTTTGAAATTCTTTTAATTTTGTACGCCAATTTGCAACTAATGAACTTGTAATCTTTAGGCAAGTAAGTTAGTTTCCAAACACTGTGATGTTTCATAGATTGTATATCGCCTTTTATGGCATATAATCATATACTTGATTGAGAATAAGAAGCGACATTTATAAATATGTCATTACATCAACCATATAGTGGATATTGTAATCATGCTCTCACAAATAGACTATATAGTCTGATGGTATAACTGATCGTCTTTCCTTAACAATTCTCCTTAATAAAGCTGCAACCACTTCATTCTGCACTTGAGAGGTTTAAGAAATTTCATTATAAACTATATCAAGAATAATACCTTGAACCTCAACAAGTTTAGTCTATGGTACAAGAGATTCCATAATTATCTGTATAGGTAAAGACAAAAACATAGTAACCTCCATCATACTATTATCTTTAATAATCTGAGAGTAGGTATCCTCTACAATTACATCAAACTGTAGAAATTTTATAGTATGTGATTCCATAATTCTTATACCTTCTTTAGGGTCATAAAATCAATACCCCTTTTGTATATGAAAAAATTGTTTTCATAATATCAGCCCACAAAAAACCAGATAAATTAGTCTTACTAATCATACTCATCACTATGTTTAATATGGTGCATTTATGCCTTTCGGCCAAATCTCTTTGTCAGGATTTTCAAGTATAGTAATTAAATTACCATCCCAAAATCTACCAAGTATTTGACAAATGACCATTTAAGTTATTTCGCATTGTCATACTTGCCAAAATACTCATGGCCACTGTTAAACCTGACAACCTTTTAAGACCTTTATCTCGGTCATTTACTTTAAATAGAAAATTTTCGGAAGCAACCTTTTAACCATATACGAGATGTATATGTTATTAGGACTTAAACACAATCTTTGTAGATGTGTCCTAATTTCAATATCAGACAAGACATAATTTCAAGCAACTAATGCTTCCATCATCTTATAGCAATGCAGTCCGCAGGCAAATCTCTTTTCAAGTGTTCCAGAATGGAACGCTTCATGGACAGTAAGCAAAATTCAATTGCTCTTTTCTCAAGCAGCAAATCATATGTCCACAACTTAAAATTTGAAGCAGTAAAAACCTCAATAATAATGAAGTTATTAATTACAGAAAAGGTGATTGAAAATCAAGCAGTGTATATAATTAACATCATGTGAGCACTGTGTAACTTGACATACAAGTACACATCCAAAGAGTTACATGCATAATCATATAATCACCTTTAGGCAGAATACATGACATGCAGTTGTACACTCCCAACATGATAAGGGTTATGAGAATATATTCCAATCTTTGTGAATTCATCACCTTTGGGCATATGAACCATTAGGATCAGTCACTCCTCCACCACACTATCATGTATCCCTCCATGAACTAATACACAATCACCTCCTTTGGGAGTATGATTACGCATTAGACCAGGAGACATCCCAATCATCATACGAGACCGAAATTTCTCAAATCCAATCAAGCGTGCCACTTTGGCGGTCACTACTCAATTGAATCATTGAAATTCTCTCATACCAGGGATATAAGCTTTACTCCCCACATACACCATATATATGTGATTTTAACTTTAGTGACATGGGCATCATATCACCAAAATCACATATCATGCTAATTACATTGCTTTATTCATTAATAAAAAAATTAATCATATATATATTGATCACAGTAACACAAGAAACTTTTCATAACAGAGAATAAAACATCTCTTATGCACCCCAATTACATATTACTAGAACAACATAAAAGGAATGCTGATCTATAATATCTCTCACAAATTAACATCAATAGTAATATATGGTGCACCAAATCGACAAGCTTAACAGCTGATCCATTATCACTCATGAATTCATAAGGCAAAAAAGACTCCAAGGCCAACAACTGATTTATTAATCAATTTTAGATAACAAATATCATTACTTCAACCAGTAGCATATTAATTGAGTTAAACTAGAGAACCAAATATCTAAAATTTAACAGCAGATATTATTACTCTGCATAAATGTTGTCATACTCCTTAACCATAAAAAATATTCAACTTGATAGACATTAACAAGTGACTAGATGAGTTCATGTACAATATGCAGTAACTTAATTGACATGCATTACCCACATTCAGTAGATGTGTTAATCAGTATATCAGTTTGGTCACGAGTCATTAAGTCGTCTATCATTCAAAGATTACCAGTGTGTAAAGGAGTATACTTGAGTAACAAAAGTTTCATAATCTTTATTGTTTCTCATCAGCTCAATATATAGCTCAAATACAATCTCATACAAATTGTATCTCATTAAGCCGACTTCGAGTTAACAATAAAGTTTGATTTTTATTGATGAATCACACATTTTTATTATGTGATAACATACTAATAACCCATCACCTGTATTTCCAAAATCATAGAAAATACAAGAAAAATACGCAAAAATACACTAAAAATACACGTATTTAGGATTTCATATGCAATTTCACATCAATAAAACCATCAAACATATAAAATAAATATACCACAAGATATGAAATCACCATACGAGTCCAATGCCGCCAACCACACGCCAAAATAATCCTCCACGCGCCTGCACACGCCACCTGAGGGCGCAGCGCGTGGGGCTCATGGGCGGCGCGCATTCGACACCAGGCGGCGCGTGGCCGCGCATGGGGGCGCGTGCGGCATCCCCCGGCGACGCGCCGCCGACCCTCTTGCTCGTCTCGTCTCCCCCAATCCAAATTTGTGATTTAATTTAATTTTCATTGAACAAAAAAGTCTCGAAAATCACAAATTATGGCAAGATCGTACCAATTAGGGCTAATCCATACAAATTAGGGTAGATCCGTACAAATTATGGTAAATCCGTACAAATTAGGGCAAAACCAATTGCGTTCGAGTTCTAGGGTTATGGTTGCTCTGATACCACATGTTGGACGCAAATTACGCTACCCCAAGATCTCCATAATCAGAACAAGAACATGCATAATTGAATAGAAAGATTAACGAACCCGAATCCATCGAACATAAAACGAAAGCAGAAAAAGGATTACCCACATACAAGAGGATCCACACATCAAGTCATTCTCCTCTATTGTCCTCCGTATCACTAGCTCAATGAAGCGGCCCCCTCACGTTTAGCGTTAGGTTAACGCCCCTTAGGTGAGGATACATGTGAGAATTTTGGGTTAGAGGAGAGACTTGAGCACTATTTATAGAGTTTCCAGCCAGTCCCCCTCATTACGGGCCAGGCTCAACTCGACCCACACTAGCCAGCCCATATTAGACTAATTAAGAAACCTTCTATCTCTCTTTAGATCAACCCTGTTTTACGGTAACCATAAAAACAGTAAATTATAATATCAATTAATTTAGTCAACATTAGGAAAACTCTTACAGTAACAATATTAATTTCAGATAAGGACCTTAAAGAGTCATGATAGTTTCAAATAAGGGCAAGACCTTGCCGGTCTCGCATAGCACGTGCATACTTATTCATAGTTATTCATTGTATCTCAACCGTCGCGAGTTCAATCACTCGTAAATGTCGCACGTGCATTTATTGATGATATGTCACCTTTCCGGTAGGTGCTTGGGGATTTGACATTATTGAGTTTAATCATTTTCACGATAATTAAAATCAAATCATGATGTGATAATGTACATTATTAATGGGTTTAATGTTTCTCTCACCAACTCATTCAAGATGTATGTCAATAGGTTGCCTCTCTTCCTTGATATCCATAACACATAATGTAGAAGAGACTTTTAAGCATGTAATAGATTTATGGGAAAATTTCAATAAAGATATGAAATATCCTTATTTTCTCAATTAAGAGCCTGAAGTAGACCTTATGTTAAACAAGAGCTTGAAGTAACAATATTAATCTCAGATAAGGGCCTTAAAGAGTCATGATAGTTTCAAATAAGGGCAAGACCTTGCCAGTCATCGGTCGGCTAAATATTTTGGCCGATCAATGGTGTTTTCGTCCAAATACAATTTGAATTTTAAATTTTTATTCCTTTCCTTTTTTTTTTCTCTTCTTGGCGAGCGTCGACAATTGTTGGCAATGGCTGATGAGGGCTTGTAAGCCATTGCAGGTCGCAAATGAGGTCATCCCTCACCGGCCATTGGTGAGGCGACTCTTGTTTAGATTTGGCGAGGGTTGACCTCACTGATGGCAATGAGGGTGGCCTCCCCTAGGGTGAGGGTCACTGCGCCTAGGTGAGGCCATTCCTCATTGGCTATTGGCGAGGTCACCCACGCTTGCAGCCACAAGGGCGGTCTCACCCGAGGTGAGGGTCGCCTTGCCTAGTCTTCTTTAGGCATCACAATGGTCGATCGACCACTAATGAAGAAGAAAAGAAAAAATATATATATTAAAAAAAATAAAGGAAGAAAATGCCCCTAATTAACCAAAAAAATTAGGCATTTATTTGAAACAAACATAGCCACTTCAGACTCTTATTTGAAACAAGATTCACTTCAAACCCTTATTTGAAAAAATGATGACACCTTAGGTCATTATTTGAAACAATACTTTAGGTCTTTAGTTGAAAGAATATCCACACCATACCCTTATTTGAAAAAATGAAGGCACTTCAATCCCTTATTTGGAATTTTCTTCGGGTTTATTAATATTAGCAAAAATTAGTCAAAAATAGTTTATACTAATCAAATTAACCTTACATATTTGAGAGTGGGCTTTTGCAAGTCAAGCTTCCTCTGATAAGTGTGTGGCTTTTGGAAGGGCTAGATTCATGCCCAATCCAATGAGGATGGGTATAAATAGCCAAGTTGAGAGGGTTAAAAGGAAAAGGAGTGGTTCATAAGAGGCTTTAGAATGTGAAAGAGGCACGCATATATTAGAAGAAAAATTGAATAGGGGGAGTAGCGGTATGGGTCCACATCAATAAGAACGTTGGTTCTATAAGTTGGGAAGTTTGTGATATCTCAAATTCCACATCAATTGAAAGAGACTTTGTTGAGTGATTTATAAGTCAGAGCTCCAAATGGTCATCACCTTATATGGCTATTTTTGAATACTCTTTTTGGATGTTTGTGTTGAGATGTATGTGTGAGTTGTGTTAGAAAGATCTCACGTTAGAGATCAGGTGTGGGATTAATTAGATAATGTATAAGTTGGCTCGTAACTCATGATTTAATCATTTGAGTGAAAGTGAGTCTAACTGGATATGCTGATGGACTTGGACTTAAACTTTCTCTTGGCAATCTTCACAGGTGAAAGAGTATTGAGGTTCTATTGAGCATTTGGCCAACAAAAAGTATCGGAGTTGATGATTGATTGGTAACCTACTCTTAATATTTATCAACGTTGGTGAATAGCTAAAAGAAGGAATCTCTTGACCATGGTGGTTTCTAGGCAGCCTTCATGTGAGAAATAGATTTGGGATGAAGGTGGGTATTGTTAGAATGTGGCTCTGATTACAACCTTTATGATTGGGTCTAGGAAAAGAGACTAAGTATGAAGATAGACATTATTGTTCTTGTAGTTCTTTAACAACATGGCCCTGGTTACAACCTTTATGGTTCGGTCTAGGCAAAGAGACTAAGGATGAAGATAGACATTATTGTTGTTGTGCTTCTTACAAGGCAATGCAGTGAATACTCAACTTGAGACATGTTGATGGAGCAAGTTACCTGAATAAAGTGGGAGTAGTTTTAACACTAAGCTCTCACATGATGGGGAGATTGTTGAAATATATATGTGAGTTGTATTATAAAAGAATGTGCACAAATGAAACTCGACCAAAAGCTTTTAGCTGCAAGAGATTCACCTTCTTTCTTATCCATTCTTCTTATGGTAGCTTGAAATCAAGTGGAATTGAAGGTCCTTTGTTGATTTGGTATGTTGTTGTAATAATTGCATATGCCAAAATGTCTTAGGTAATCATGCATGCATCTTCATACTTTTTGCATGCTCGTTCAGAATTCTATTCATTCTCTTAACAACTTTGTTTTTTCGTGGTTCATTAGGAAATGTTCTTATTATTCTGGTTTCATTATCTTCACAAAACTCCTTACTATCATACTCACCACCATTTGGTTGAGCTTTTGATAGAATGTGTGTTTGATTGGATATATAAATGGGCTTGAACATGGGCTCCTTCTTGATGATCTCGCTCGGTGAAATTATAGGGTTTTCATCGCACGCTCCCAACAGATAGTATCAGAGTCAATGACTGATTGATGGACCACTCCAAAGATGCATCAGTGTTTGGTTAATGTTTCGAGGAAAAAAAATCTTATAACCTATGCAATTTACAGGCATCTTTTATGATTCAATCTGATTGAAAAAAGACTTGGGGGTGAAAGTGCGCATTGTGGTGTAGCAACGCCATCTAAATTGATTCGGTCTAGAAAAGGAGACCACGAATAAGGGTGGGTATTATTGTTGTTGTGGTCCCGACAGAGCAACAAAGTGGAGATTAAAGTTGAAATACATTGGTGCATAAGGATACTTGAATTAAAGGAGAGCAGACCTAACATGGAGTCCAATTGAATATATTGATAGATTTAGATTTGAATTCTCTCTTGATAATCTTCCCAAATGAAGGTGTCGGGCTTCCTAATAGTTTGGCCCTAGTGAAACGGACATGATTGTGAAATTAACCTTTTTTTTTTTTTTGGTCGAAATCGTGAAATTAACTTTATGCGGTCACTTGTGCGGGTGTTACCTTTATTACTCCATGTCACTTGGTTGACTGAACTTGCTGTGCATACTAAACTCGGGGGAAAGCCTCACCTCCCAAATAAAAGTAAAAACCTACTTTCTTCGTATTTAGTAAGCAAACTTGGCGAAGGACAAGCGAAAACTGAAAACGGTGGAGGAAAAACACACGGCCGCCCGGGGCCCAGCTCGAGCAAGAGAAGCCAGGCTCAACTAGCCGAGCCGAGTCGAGCAGTCGGGCCATGTGGCTGGCGCCTAGAAACTGAAAAGGGAGGCCAATTGAATGAAAGTGTTATAAGGGCGTTGCTATAGCCCTCTCAACCACTAGCGGACCACACACCTTTAATTAAAATAATTTTCCTCACATCTCCCTAAGCCTTTTGCATATTCTTCCCTATGCTCAACGGCATTCCCCCTCCCTCCTTCCATCCCTTTTAAACCCCCTCACCATTCAATTGCACAATTTGTGTTCTCTCTCTCTCTCTCTAAGCCCACATAGAGAGAGATAGGATTGAGTGATTATTAGTGAGATTAGCTGCATTGAGAGACAAAGCTTTGAGAATGGTGATGAGGGTTCATTGGGACCGGCGGTTTGAACTGGTCGCGAAGTGCAGCTCTGAGGGGCGGTCGGGCCAGGCAGTGGCGTCCGGCCTAGATGGCACTCTGCTCGTGTCACGCAGCGCTTTCCCGTACTACCTGCTCGTGGCCCTCGAGGCCGGGAGCCTCGCGAGGGCACTCGTCCTCCTGCTGTCCGTCCCCCTCGTGTACCTCGCTGACACCTTCATCTCCGAGGCGCTGGCGATCAAGGCCCTGATCTTCATCTCGGTGGCAGGGCTGAAGATCCAGGACGTCGAGCTCGTGTCCCGGTCGGTGCTGCCCAAGTTCTACGCGGACGACGTCCACCCCGAGGCTTGGCAGGTGTTCAATTCCTTTGGGAGGCGTTATATCGTCACGGCGAGCCCCAGGGTGATGGTGGAGCATTTCGTGAAGACGTTCCTAGGGGCCGATAAGGTTCTAGGAACGGAGTTAGAAGTCTCCAAGTCGGGCCGCGCGACCGGGTTTGTCAAGGAACCCGGGATCCTCGTTGGCGACCGCAAGAGGGAAGCTGTGGCTAAGGAGTTCGGGATGAACGTGCCGGATTTAGGCCTCGGAAACAGCAAGAGTGACCACGAGTTCATGTCCATTTGCAAGGTACAAATCATTCAATCATTCAAGCTTTGCAATTTCGGTTCTTCTTCCTTTCTATTTATTGCGTGTTTGGTGAGTGCTTGTACCGCGTCCTTAAATTGCAAGCTGCGACAGATAGGAGCCTCGCATGCGTACACAGTAAATTGCAATCTCGAAAGATAAAGCTCCCAACCTCTTATTTGACCTAATATTCAATGACTATTCAAGCACGTACCTTTTCATCTGTGAAGCTAAATCACATGATCTATCATGCACGATGAACTGTACCACGAAAAGCGTATGGTACATAAAAGTATGGAAGAAGAAGTAGAGCATTCGATGATTTTGTTCGAGCTCTTTTGCCACTTTCGACTCCATGCCAATGGAAGATGTTCATCGACTTCTTAGCATGTTGTCTCCTCGGCATGTTGTCTATTTGATGAATTACTACTATTGACATCATCCACGTTTAAGACGAGGGGAGATTTTCTCTAATGAGGATCCCAAGAGGTTTCTTCCAAGCAAGAATAAAGAGATATGCAACCCCAATTATAGAACGAGTTTAAGACATAATATTTTATTGTGCACAGGGTAAGCTCGGTTAATTTCAAATAAGAAAGTCACGGGGATAAAAAAATACTTTGCAAGGGCAGACTCTCTGAGAAAATTTGCTTACGTAACTTTTTCAAATTATGGTTAGCTCAATCTACTCAATACGGTTGGAGCTCTATATATCATGCACCAAAAAAGGAAAATGAGGTGACTGGATTTATGACTCTCACTTCTCAACAAAAGCATTCCAGCAATAGAGATTTCTTAGGCGACGTGGTTAGGCACATCCCATGCAAATTTAGGAAACTAAAGACGTGTGGTCCATTGATATTTAATAGCATAATTTTCTTCGGCGCTTAGGCTTCAGTTATTGCAACATAATTAGATGATTTGACAATATCTTTGTAATGATAATTTGCATGCACTACAGGAAGCATACATGGTGCCAAGAACCAAGTGCGACCCACTCCCACGGACCAAGCTCTTGAGCCCCATCATCTTCCACGACGGCCGCCTCGTCCAGCGGCCAACGCCGGTAATCGCCCTCCTCACCTTCTTGTGGCTTCCGATCGGCGTCCTCCTTGCCATCCTCCGTGTCTACACCAACATCCCCTTGCCCGAGCGCATCGCCCGCTACAACTACTACCTCCTCGGCATCAAGCTTGTTGTCAAGGGCACCCCGCCCCCGCCCCCCAAGCCAGGCCACCCTGGCGTCCTCTTCATCTGCAACCACCGCACGGTCCTTGACCCTGTCGTCACTGCCGTTGCCCTTGGCCGCAAGATCAGCTGTGTCACCTACAGCATCAGCAAGTTCACCGAGATCATCTCACCAATCAAGGCCGTCGCGCTCTCCCGTGAGAGGGACAAGGATGCCGAGAACATCCGGCGCCTCCTGGAGGAGGGGGACCTCATCATCTGCCCCGAGGGGACCACGTGCCGTGAGCCCTTCCTACTCCGGTTCAGCGCGCTCTTCGCTGAGCTCACCGACCGGATCGTCCCCATCGCAATCAACACGAAGCAGACCGTGTTCCACGGGACCACAGTGAGGGGACACAAGTTCTTCGACCCATACTTCGTGTTCATGAACCCGATGCCGACATACGAGATCACGTTCCTGAACCAACTGCCACAGGAACTGACGTGCACGGGTGGAAAATCGGCGATCGAGGTGGCGAACTATATACAGAGGGTCTTGGCGGGGACATTAGGGTTTGAGTGCACCAACTTCACTAGGAAGGACAAGTACGCCGTGCTCGCCGGGACCGACGGCCGTGTCCCATCGAAGGAGAAGAAGAAGGAGAAGGAGGAGAAGCAGCCGGGCAATCAATGAGTAAATTTTAAGATGGATTAGGGATAAAAGAATCCCATGATTTGCACCTTAATTTCTCCGTGCGTTTGGATGATTTAAGTTCATGGAAAGAGGCAAATAATGGTAATTGTAGTGATCATTTCACAGTTGTCATTAAAGTCCCCACACGCTCGTATATATTACTTCACCTATTTTATATCAAGGTCACTTTATTCTGATTATATGCCTATTTCGTGGAGAAAAATACTTTATGTACATTTTGTACCAATTCTACGGCTGACATAAAATAACGGACCAACTTTTAAGCGTACAAATTGCGTTGGAATGCGAACAAAGCTGAAATTTGTTAAAGGTCTTTCATAATTTCTTGATTTTAAGCGTAATTAGAACACGGGTCACACAAACCATCGAAAAAACAATGAAGGGCATATTTTATTACGATGTAATAAGTTGGCCAGGAAAATATGACTGTTTGAATTTTTTTTTTTTTTTTTTTTTTTTAATGTTTTCCTTCACATTTTTGGGGAAGGCATTACATTTGCCTTGACTAGTAGCTCCACCAACCAAGACCAGCTTTCGTGATTGCTCTTGCACGGCAATGACTTACTAATTATTTGGTGGGAAGTGAGGTAATTAAATTGCAGTGTATGTGGACACGATATCTAACAATATCTTGGTCAAATTGAGATTGGACCTCATCATACACTTCTATTTACTGCAATATTCCCTATTAAATTTTGGTGAGACTACAAAGTCAACAGGCCAATCTTTCCTAGTTTATATTTTCATGAGCACTTTACTTGTCAAGATAGGAGACAGTTGAATGCAAAGTCTATCTTCGTCCTAACCTAATTGACCTATACGAGCCCCCTTTTCTTGCTAGAGACTATTCTAATACATAGAATGGAATTGCTAGAGTATTTAAATGTTAAAAATCACTCCAATCATCTAATGATCTAAACGTTTTAAAATAGTTAGTAGTGGTACCGATATTTTCACACGGTATTAGAGTAAAAGATCCCGAATTTAAATCTTTCTAAACTTCTTATTTGTCTCTCTAGGTATATTTTCATGCTTTAATTTTATGCCAAAATTCAGTCTACACGAGAGAGAGATACTTATAAAGATGACACACATTCATTTCACAATTTACGCTCTTTGAATAATTGGTAACAGTCTCAAAATTCATTTTCGTTTCCTTTTAATGGCAAGATGGGGCACAATGTGGTCCTATTCCTGATCCAGGACAAATGGACCATGACCAGCTCAGATCTTGGATCTAGCATTAAATGGACATAACCGAAGGGCCTCCATTTTTCTCTAGTAAGCACATGGAGTGATGATGACGTGACCCTAAATGCAAGGCCCCTTCAAGTTGATTCCATTTCTTGTGCACCGGGCTTTAGATGTACATAATCAGTCAGTGGACCTACCATAGGAACTAAGGGGGGGTTAAGAATAACCAGGGATGCAAATACACTCGATTTATGCAATAATTGTTATATATATATATATTGGCCGTGTTTGCCTCGGTCATTTGGGAGTTCTTAAGCTGTCCGTAAGCCAAGTTGAGTCGGGTTTTACGCAAAAAAAAAGGCCAAGTGATTCTAAGGGATATCTTTTAAGGTAATGTCTGTAAGTTTGGAAAAATTGTTCAAAAAGTCCTAAACTTATCATATAGCAACCAATTAAGTCTTAAACATTTCAATTGTGCCAATTTAGTCTTAAACATATTATATGGCAACTAATTTAGTCCTAAACCTTTTAATCGTGATAATTTAATCTTAAACCTTTTGACGATTTGATAATTTAATCCTAAAAATTTTAATGATTTGCCAATGTAGTCCTTTGGCAATTTCCAACCAAACTTACCCAGAAGAACTACGTTGGCAAATTGTTAGAACGTTTATGACTAAATTGACAAATTATTAAAAGGTTTAAGATTAAATTTACACATTTGAAAGGTTTTGGACTAAATTGGTCATCATACAATTGGTTTATGACTAAATTGACATAATTAAAAAATTTAGAATTGAATTAGCTGGCGTGTAATAATTTTAGGATTTTTTGGATAATTATTCCTGTAAGTTTGGATTGGTAGAAAAATTAAAGGAAATTGTGACAAGAAATGGGGGAAATTAGACTTGGAAAAAACGAAAAAGTACTTTGGACAACCTTCTTATCTGGCATAAGGGGCCCAAAATCAAAGGCAACTCTCCCACATCGTAGCTCTCGAACTGGACATTTTTTGTATATTCTAGTCTAGAATTCTTCTCGATTTTATTTTTGGACAGTGGATGTCGCCTGAATAGCCTCCAGTGATTGCCAGTCTGCCAAAGCGTTCATTCAAGCTTTACATCCAGCGTAAAGCGCTCTGGAAATTTGCAGAGCCTTGTGATCTAGAGAGAGTGGACCCATCGTGAGTGTACAAATTGAATGAGTAGGTGAGACGCATCGTTCAATTTGTGACCCATTTTCCCGGCCCGCCACGACTCGTTCAATTTGTGACCCAATCCGTCGCAGCAGCCCCACTAAAACATCAGCAGCCGGGAATTCTCTCCACCTGAGACATGCAGTAGCTAGACGATGCAACACGAGCCGTTCAGAGATTTGCTCACGACACGGAATAACTTATCGGGACAGATAAGCCCTCCCTTTATTACGGTGGTGATCCACCATAACCCCTATTGCTAGGAGATGTGTCTGCTTTTCCTTTTCTTGTCCCTCTCTCTAGTTGAGCCCACGAGATAGATGAGTGGTCCTTTTGCCTCTCTTAGTTCCTTTGTTCACATGTGCATAAGTTAACATTTAGAAGGAGCCCATCTCAGCGAGTTTTCCGTAAGAAAAATTGTTAAGCAACTAGCTAAAAAAACTACCGTTACAATCACCATCCAATCGATATTTTCAAAATTGAAATTTTTCTTACGTTATGATTAAAAGTTCACTAGAAAGGATCCACAAAAACTCCATAATTCAATCCGATTGTGACTCTTGTTTCCATTCACATGATGACATATTATTGTAAGTGGAGAAGAAGTTGTCATCAAACATGTGTTTGCCACTTTCGAGTCTAAACCATTTTCTCATTAGATTAAGTTCTTAGTACAAAGGACCAACGTTGTATATATAGAATATTAATTAACACTGCCTCGATTATAAGCCGGTTCTTTGCACGTAATGTACTATACATCGATGATATAGTCTGGCGATTGCCTTTTAAAATTAGATTTTTTTCTATAGATACTAATTGAAAAATTCAATTGATTACTTCTTGCCCTGTTTCTTATCGTACACACCTAATCTTTTTTTTTTTTTTTTTTTTTGACAAAGTACACACCTGATCTACACGGTGGTGATTTGATGTCCTTTCGGGAGTTATTGAATGAGGGAGTGTCAAAATCCAGTGACTATCTTTAATTCCCGCCAGACCTCTGGTCAAGCAAACCCTAAAGAGTCTCCTCAAGCCGAAAATTGCAGAGAGGATTTGTGACAAGCAATGACAAGTTACTTCATGGTTACAATACTAGAGACTTCCGAAATGGTGAAATCAAACTTAAATGGAAGAATAGTGCTAGAGATACTAAAATCTATATATCAAATGAGTTATTATATAATGTGGCGGAGAACAATTTGCCACATCATTTAATATATGAGTCTTAGTATCTCTAACTTTTAGAAGATGGCGTACTTGAGGAAAAGGGGCGCAACTCTATGAATTACTAATAACGAGTTTTTGTTCAAAAGAAAAAAAATCGAGGATAATTATGAATTTAATTCAATTACAAAGATAATTTTGTTTTTGTAGGAAAAGTGCAGTTATTGTTATTTTCCCTTTTTCTTTACCCAAAACCCAATACTGGATTTTTGTGGTGTTACATATTCCAAATAAACGAATTCATATATATATAATACATTTAATCATTGATTTCTTGATAACATGGAAAATGGTCAAGAATGCCATAAAACGATGTGCGCCTTATCGAATTGGAGTATGCACACTTTTGAACTTCCATATCACTAGTTAAAATTCAAGCAACTTGTGTAGTGCTTTCAAGTTCTTTGTATTAATGTGCAATTTATATGTATTATGAGGTTTTCTATTATTATATTTCTATTTGTATCCTTACCATGATTAATCACTCTCATAAATACATATTATACAATTCTATTTGAGGTCAAGCCACCATAAACATTTTATAACATCAAAACGTCGGTCCTAGCAACTTGACCTTGTTTTAACACAAATCAAGTGATGCCTCGATCATTTTCGGCGATGGATCGTTAAATGTTTTGCTAAGCTCAATGAAATCCAATTGGGTCATTTATTGATGGGCTGCACATTAAAAATTGGGCTTCTGGGCACTCATTTTGAGAAATCTTGCAGGACCACGCGAGCCTTATCTTGAGCCATCTTGTACAAGATTTGGGCTTAAATGTCACACAATCCTTGTGCAAATTCGTAGTTTCTTTGGCTGGTTAGCTACATTAACTGGTTTGGCTTTTGGGACTGCTTAATGGCTAGAAACAAGAAAAAAGTTGCAAGAGCTAGAACGATTTGGTCTTATGTCTTTGGGATGTTTTCTCCGAAATTCACTGCGATGTAATGTTTAGGCTTTAGTTCTATCGATATTGGAAGAAATCCTCGTTCCTCGCAACTGCTAGAGGTGTTAAAAATGGAGACTACCATGAAAGTGTTCCGTAGAAGACTTGTTCATCCATGAGTTTACGTGGGAAGAAACCATCTTTTCCAGCAAAAAGATGAAGCTGCGCATCCTGACCTACATCCGCAATTGGAATTTATACCTAAATATGATCCTGACGTGGCGGAAAAAACCAACGCTTTTGTTGCCTTTTGGCTAAAGTAAGAGGAATCGATTCGTACGTGACAGTCTGCTAAAGTCGATAGGGTTTTCCACGCGTTTCTCTCCATCTTCCATGCAAGGACATCTGGAGACATCCTTTATGCCTTGTCAAAACTGATGATAAGGCCATTTGATTTTGGAAGCCCTTTGAATAGGTTAAGATTAGACGTACAATCACAAAAAAAAAAAAAAAAAAAAACAGAGAAGATAAAAGAAAGAAAGAGAAATTGAGACACAATGTTTTATCTTAATTTATTTTTAAATTAGGGCTACATTCAACGGAAGATTTTATTATAATTAGCATCTTGCACCTCTCTATTATATCCCTTAATAATTAAAAAAAATAGATATATACCCAATAGCTATTCATGAGCTCAAACTCAAACTACTAATAAATTATGGGTTTAAATTATAAAAGCCCTCTAGCTCCGGAGCGTTGCATCCACAACCCTCATACCATACTCTCTAATAAAATACAGCTAGGGTTTTTCATCTTTTAAGGTATGAGTTTGAGAATAAGATATTGAATGAAGCCGGTGTTCTAGTTCAAAAAACCTAGTGAATGACAATCTTGACACTTGCCTTTTTCAAGGATATTAAAGAAATTCATGGACCATATTCTACTGCATCTGAGTTTTGACACCAATTGACTTCGACCATATGAAAGCAATCAGTGCCGTGGTACTAAATACTCAAACATTAGCTCAGGGCATTTTCTCTACTCTTCTTACCTTTTTTGAGTACATTACATTCTTAATACCAATAATCATACTTGAGATTTTTGCTTCTGCTCAATACATAATGATTAAAGCTAACTTTAGTTGGCTTTGTTATTGGCATAACAACCTATACGCCATAAGTTGGCCCAGCCCGAATACTATTATACTTAGCCAAGGAACGACAAAACATACTTGATATTGTTTTGGACGCATTATTGATACATGGGGTTTGTTGGGTCTTTGTATAGAAGTTAGTAAAGAATATCCACCAGAATATATTGTGGTTCCAATACATATATTTTCCTCTTGTCTTCCCACTCCAAACTGAGTATTAAAGAATTCGAAAGTATCCATCTTATTAATAATACTCAAATTAGCCAACTATCACCACCAAAAGAGAAGTTAGACTTCAACTTGTATTATTGAAAAAAAAAAATGAGTTCTTTAATTATCTTCAACGATGATATTTTATTAAAGAAATCAGATAAATTGTCGGGCGTCGGACCCCATTAATAAAATAAATCATACTCTAAAAATGGAATAATATCATATTGGGCCTACCATAGATTGATTTCCTTTTTTTTTTTTCCTTCCTTTTTTTGTCGTAAAGGATAATTGGTGAAAATGTTAGGGTAGGTTACGCACGCTCGCAAGATCTTATGTTCCGATTAAAGGAAAAAAAAATTCTTTGAGAATGCAGGAATATATTCCTAAGTAAACTCTTTTCGACCTTTTCTTATGTGGGCGACTTTTAGTTATCCTTTCCATATCTACAAAAAGTTGGGTAGCAAGGTGTGGGGAGAAAAAAAGGGGGACAGCAATAATGCGTCTTTGCAATAGATTCTTATTCGAACAATCACTAATGATTTCAGGCATATATCAAAGAGGAGGTACGCAAACCTGTTAGGCTGTCTTATCGACCGAAAGGCAAGACATATGTGTATGAATCGAACGCGTGCTACCTACCGTACTTTACATTGTCAAATACAAAAAGTTCAAAAAATAGAAAAAAATTGATGTTAGGATCACACCACATTTGATTCATAAGATTTATACCAAAAAAAAAAAATCCTGTTTAAAAAGTCATAAACCCATTATATGATAGCCAAATCTATCACCAACTTTTCAATTTGACAAATTTAGGATTATTTTATTTTATAGAAAATGTCATTTTTCTGTAAAATGTTTTTCCAAAAAGCCATTTTTCTTGGAAAATGACTATTTTCAAGCGTTTGATTGAAACTTGAAAATGAATTAAAAAAATGTTTTTGTTGTTTATTCTAGAAAAATATGATTTGTTTTTCCTAAATAAATATACATTATTTGAATGCTAGTAGTTTGTGCATGGGCAGCCAGAGAATCAGGTATGAGCACTAGAGTCCCAAGTCCGGCCAACCCCGATTCAAGCTTCGAGGATCGAGGCATGAGCATATAGATGACTTGTGCATGGACACCATGGTTTCAAGCAAGCTCGGCCTTGATAGACCCAAACTTGGGCCCAGCCACTCAAGACCTAATCCTAGATGCTGAGGACTCCAAAACTAGCGTTGGGATTTCTATGCCTAAGCATACAAATTTGGGTGCAAGCGTTGATTGATGTAGTCATATTTTAGAAAATAAATTCTGATTTTTTTTTTTAAATAGCAATTATCTTCCTAAATTTAAATATAGGTTTTTCATTGACTCATTTTTCTAAGCAAACAAAATGCTCAAAAATAAGGAAAATGTCTTCAACCAAAAAAAGGTACCTTAGTCCTAAACGTTCGATGATTTGCTAGCATCCTTTGCTAATGTTGTGGCCTAATCTCATCCTATATGACGTCAATTATTTTTGCAATTTCTGCTTTAAATATTGGCATTGAGCTCTTGATGATGGCCGACATATGTCGCGTCTCATAATGTTGGCATCGGGTCATATCTGATCCACAAGATTAGTAGGGTATCTTATTAGGTTCAATATTTACCTGTGTTAGAAGCATCTCTTCATTGTAAAGAAAAGGAGATACTCATGATGAGGAAAATTATCTAAAAAATCATAAACCTAATGCACTTTTGCTAATTTAGTTTGAAACATTTTAATTTTATCAATTGAATCATAAACATTTTCATTTTTTTTTGGCCAATCGAGTCCATTTAGTCAATTTTGACCGAAATTAGTTAATGTGGACAACTTTCAATAAGTTTTTCGAATTTTTTATTTTTCAAATTTTGTATTTTTATTTCCTTTGTTTTTTATTTGTATTGGCAAGGTTCATCCCTCACCTATGGTTAGTGAGGCCATGATAGCCCAGGGCAAGGGCTTCATAGCTCCACCAATTGCATGCAAGGCGGTTCACGTCTAGTCTAGGCAAGCCTTTTGCGATAAGTGAGGTCATCGGTGACTCTTGTTGGCATTAAAAAAAAAAAAACAAAGGAAAAGGGAAATAACAATTAAAAATTAACAAAAACTAGATAAAATATTAAAATGTCATTAAAATTGTCCATGTTAGCACTAGTTGAGTTACGTAGAATGATTGGTATCTAGGTTAGTGAATTTAGGCTAATATTGATCGGATGGACGCAATTAACAAAAAATGAAAAGATTTATGACTCAATTTTAGAATTGAAAATGTTTAGGATTAAATTGCCAAAATTGACATGGTTTAGGATTAAATAGGTTTAGGAGTTTTTTTGACAATTTTCCTCTCACGATTATTGGCTATCAAACTTATGACGAAACTAAGGGAAAGAGATGCAAAATGAACCGGTACGCCAAAATATGAAAAATGTAAAATGAGCTTTCTTGTTTAAAAAAAAAAAAGAAAAGAGAAAAGAGAGAGAATAAAATGATAAGTGTATTGGAAATCCTAAAATTTATCACAAAAGTGCAATTAAGTCTTAAAACTTACAAAAAGTGCAATCATATCCTAAAACTTGTTAAATTGACTCAACCAAATCATTATGTTAACTCTATCCAAATTGATTAATGGAAAATGTTTGCATGAAATTTTTTTCCCTCTTAGATGTGGTGTTGATGTGGCTTAAGCATGACTAATAAAGCTAAAATGACATAATTTTGGTCTAAACATGATTTTTTTTCAATCTAAATATCATTTAAATAATATTTAAAAATAAATTAAATTCAAAAAAGGCAAACCGGCAACTACAAAGACTCTGCAGGCCATCCTTGCCACCTTCCAATGTTGGCTCTCAAAGAAGGTTGAGGATGGCTAGCAATCCTCGCCTAAATCTCTCTGAGGGCGACCAGTGGCAGCTGCAACCCTCACCCAATCTAGGGAGGGCCTTGAGGCCCTTGCCTACGATCGCCACCAGTTGAGCCCGAACAGCCTTGTCGACTCTTGGCCGGCCATATTGGGGCTAACAATGGTGGGGGCGGTGGTGAGGGCCTCCCGCCAATTAGTCACATCAGCACCATATAGGAAAGATGAAATAATAATTTAAAAAGAAAAATCAGTTCAACATTTTTAATTTGGACAGAATTAACATAATGATTTTGTTTGGCTACTTTTGACAAGTTTTTAGATATGATTGTATTTTTTTGTGAGTTTTATGACTTAATTGTACTTTTACGATAAATTTTAAAACTTCAATAATCGCTAGACAAACAAGGAAAGAGGGTGAAGAATGGGCCAAAACTAGGCGCACTGGGAAACCCCTCCATAGCATCCTTCATCCGAATATATTCTTAAACAGCATCTTCTCCTTTACCTTTGTCTATGAGGCCTTTTTTGATTCTCTATCCAAGAGATGCCGATTACTAGATGAGACATCGCTACCGTCGATTTATTCGGGTGGTGAGAAACGGACGCGAAAATCAAGGTGAATGGATCTGGAGATCTTTTGCCTTTTATTTTGGCACGAGTCATATCTCTCTCTCTCTCTCTCTTCCAATCACCAATGCTACTCAGCTCTTATACCGGGCCCAGCGAAAGTTCATCCTACCAGTTTTCCATCTATAGAGATATTTAACATGGTGGGGTCAATGTGTGTAGATATGGTGATATAGTTTATATACATAAAGTTCATCTTATAGTCTTTTTTACTTCCAATGTAATACCTTTTACTCAATTTTGGTTAAAAAATCATTGATGTGATAATCCAATTAGTGTCGGCTATATCTAATGTGGTACGATTAATTTCTTTTTTTTTTGTAATTATTTTTAAGTTCTTTTATTTTTTTTTCTTTCTTTCTTTTTTCCTATTTCAATCCATTAGTCGCCAACCACAAGCGAGGGCCATGACGCCCTTGCCTTGCCTAGATCTACTGGGCCTTGCCTATGGTGAGCAGCCCTCGTTGGCCATCACTAAGGCCCTGACAACTAGTGGAGAAAATAGGAAAAACAAGATAAAGGTAAAAAAAATTTTTTTTTTTATTTTGCAAAATTCATTCACATCAGTGCTGGTGGTGCCATAGAGGACAGCTAATGTTCATATCGGCAATTTTCAGTTAAAATTCGCTAGAATAACTACATTAAAAATTATCAAAAGATTTAGAATTAAATTGACCGAATTGAAAAGTTATGACTGAATTGGTTGCTGTATAATAAATTTATGACTTTGTGGAGCATTTATCCCAAGCTGTTTTTTTGAAAAGTTTTATGAGCACTTTTTTATCAAATAAATTTCTGACATAATTTATAAAGATAATGCTATCACTTCAAGGACATTGCTTGTATAAACAACTTCATAAAAAAAGACCTGACTTTCGTTGGTTCCTTTCGAACCTGGAGAACCCTTTGACCTTGCATCGAACATTATTAAACCAATCATGTGAAGGAAGGAAAGAAAAGCTTCTTTGGAAATGCATTGAAATTACATCTAATCGCGTGTTTTATTGGACAAAACATAGGTGAGTCAAACGTGCGGGACAAGATCACCTATGTCAACGTGACCATTTTCAGCGACATAAGTTTCGATTTCTTAATTTCTTATGGATTGTCTCATTTGGCAGTACTATTCAAAGTTAATTTTTGCAACCATTTGCTCCGGAAATTGCATATCTAAAGTTACTGAAGAGCGCTAAATTCATATTTAAAAAAGATTTCAAAAATTGTTGGCATCTTTTCTTGAAATCTTCCTTTTGATATTGTGGCGGTGTTTGTGCCAACTTGTCATGCTTCGACTAATCCACCATGAATGATGTTAAGGATGTATTTTCTAATATCAATTTAGTGCATTTAGGATTTTACTCATGAAATGCTTTTCAACGAGGCTTGTTAGACCCAATACCACAAGAAGATAAGTAAACCCTTTTGGCATCTAAATGAATGCCTTCTGGTTCATAATTTAATTTTTTATTTTCTTCATTGGGCTTTTAGTCCTCTAAAAGAAATATAAAACCTAAAAGAACTATTTTAAATTCCAAAAATTAAGAAAATAAAATAATATTTGTACGTCTGGAGCTTCAGACATTGATTAAAACTCAAATTGCATGTGCCGTAGAATTTAGAAGAATACTTTAAAAGGTCTCATTAAACAACTAGAAAGGGAAGTGGACAAATTATGTCTCCTGGGCAACTACAATTACCAACATCGAGTGTGGTAACGTAGTGATAAAACATCCTGCCGTTTTTCACGAGGCGATAAAGTTCAAGTCAATGATTGTAGTAATAGGCTCGTCAATATTGAGCCTTAGGATTCTTATTGCAATTGAAAGAGAATCACTAACTTTTATAAAGAGCCCTTGACTTCCGAATTATTTAATTGCAAAATTGAACTTGAAGTAACAATGTCTTTTGCAAAGTTAGATTCTTAGGCCTGTTTGTTTCGCGAAAATTGAATGATTAAACAATTACTTATATTGTTTAAAATTATTAGTCAATAAGACATGTTTTCATTATGGATAACAATTTATACCTAAATATTTATCATGTGTGATGAAAATATTTTTTATATATTCATTTTAGAAAGAGATATAAATGATTTTTTTAAGAAAATATTTTTCAAATCATTGTAAAACAAATGCATTCTAGATAAATTCTTCAACTCCTCTTTTACTTTTTCACTTTTCATAATCTAAGGACGCGCGTGATAAAATTTTTACTTCTTTATTTCTCTATTTTTTATTTAAAACAGATTTGGAATAAATCGTTTAGTGTTACGATTTGATTTTTTATTTTAACATATTTCTATTCCATAAATAGATTTGAAGAAGAAATCGAGAAGTTAAAATTTTTAACTTCCCAATTTCTATTATCAATTTTTGGCCATAAATGAATTTTCATTCCGTAAATTTTTTAAATACAGATCTAAAGACGTGGGAATGGGACTTTTTTCTTTTCTTATCTCCCATTTTCTCCTCCTTTTATTTTTCTCCATTAAAAAAATCCATTTAAACATAAAATTAAAGGAATGACGAAATGAAAGTTACTTTACCGACAGGTTTAGCAGCGCGGTCAACGCTTTTGATGAGCGCGACGGAATACCGTATTTCGAACGTATAAAGATTTTTCTTGCTCGAGTTAAGTATCCGGAACCAAACGAGTTAGGCATCCGTAACCAAACGCTACATTAGAAAAGGAAAAAAATAACGAAAAACTGAAAATATAATAAAATATAATAAAGCAATCGTACGGTCTAAAATAACGCCAACTGTCATTTTGGAGGGGCGTGGAGAATCGGGGGGTTTAATAATGACCGGTCGGGCCCCACGCGAGCGGAAATTGTGAAGGACCGGACCAGATAATGTTGAGGGACTGCACGTGCATGTCCTGGCGGGAAACAAAGGCAATTGGGCAGTGACTTTACACGTGGGGTACGACCCCGCCGGACATAATTTTACCCACGAGGGCAAACCTGTCATCCCACGCACCCCAATGTTTTTTTAGGTGGTCCTAAAATTGTTGAATTTGCCTATTAAAATGATTGGGGTAATATCTTAAATTAGTATATTTATGATAAATTTATTTTAAATTAAAATTTTGATCACTAAAAAATTTTAATTAGTATATTTATAATAAGATTATTCTCCATTAAATTCGATTAATACAAAAAAAATTATAAGCTAATACATCTATGATAAACGTATAATAATCCCAAATTGGTAAATCGATCAATTTAACTCAATATTTTATCAAACTAATAAATGATAAATTTATTTTCAGGATTAAATGTAATTTGGGGTAAATTTTCATAGGCATACCAATTAATTTTTTTTTTGGTGTGATATTAACCCTAAATTAATAGAGGGTGATACTACCGAATATCACATTACACATTCGGTAACGTTCAAGAACCATGTGTTCCTCATTTTTCCTTTCTGTTTTGGCTGAGAATTCTTTCACTCAAACTTCTCTTCTTCAATTAGGATGAAAATATCTAATATTTCGGAATTATAAAATTAAATTCGTCGTGCTATCGGACAAAATAGAGAACGTAAACGCAGATGCGGCAAGTTGTCTAAATCAACACACAAAAAGAGATATGACAATAGTAGTATTAAATTAATTAATTTAAGAAGGAGAAGGGCCGCCCCTGTTGCCTGTTGGCATGTGGGGTTGGGATATTCTCATGCACGGAATCAAGACCCACACGGTAAACGTTGATGTGTACGTCTCCTATTAATTTAATCACTTATGACCTAAAAAACTATGACATAGTCATGTGACTGGGTTAAATATATTTTTTTTTTTCATTTTTATAATAAGAAATATCTATGTTATTTCAGAGATTGGATCCATAAAACCCATCCCAATTTCGTATAGTTTGGAAGTGCGACGTTTCTAGTTCATCATGATCCTTTTTTGACCAAATCCTTAAAAGTTGTAATTCTTCGAAGATGCAATTTGGATATGGATGATTAATCTTTCATCATATGACACAAGTGATTTTTCATAACATGTGCTTTTTTATTGTAGCACTTTATATTAACGAAATAAAAGTTCTTATTTGATTAAAGACAAGCAATCCAATATTGGGTTAAGAGACTCAAGGATAATCATCTTCTCTCCACCACACACCACAAACCCAATCCGATATGGGATTGCAACTATGCTTTTATGCCACCAAAAAAAAAGACACGACCCATGTCGGCGAGGTTAAGCTTTTGGCATGAACGTGGCAACCTTTATCTTCGGATTCATCATCTCAAGGGACACCTTCCCTATCTCGTCTTATCTGGTGGGCAGATTGCTCATCGAATGGATGTTGGGCAAGATAATACCCCGCCTATTCATTGGGATCAATCAAATTGAAAATTCAAGATGCCATTCCATCTCATTAAAAAAAAAGGGGGTTTTTCACCCTTAAAAAAAAGAGACAGTCAAACCTTTGTTCTAATCACATTCCCAAAAAAAAAAAAAAAAAAACCAGAGAGAGATGATTATGACGTCACAAACCTCCCCCAGGAGCAATTTAAGAAAGCCAACTAAAAAAAAAGGAATGGGAGAAAAAGGGAGAGAAAATAAGGAAAAAATACAGGGGAGCAGCCCCTAACAGCATATGCTCACACAGCTTCCGAATCGATACCTTCTGGCAAGGGGGGAATATCCATTTGTCCAATGGCCAGGGGAGAGAGAGAGAGACATGGTGGAATCTCTTCCTCTCTCTCTCTCTTTCTTCTAAACACAGCCACTGGTGACTTTACCCCTTCCCAAATTTAATCATACCCCTCGCCCGAAGCTAGCCCCCCCTTTCTCTCTCTCTCTCTCTCTCCACATTATATAACCACCCCCACCTCACCATGTCCTCTTCTCTCTCCATACCCCGCACTCTCTCTCCCCACCCGTCGTCCTTCCCTCCCCACATCATCGCCCGCCCCCGCTCCGCCTGCTGCCCTTCCTCTTCTTCTTCTTCTTTGTCAGTCCGCGCCGCGAGATCCGGGCCACCCATTTGCCTGCTCCCCCGGCCCGCCGCTATAAAGGGTCCGTGGAGCAGCAGCGGCAGCATCAGCAGCGGAGGGAGTAGTAGTAGGAGGAGGAGGAGGAGGAGGAGGAGGAGGGAGGTTCGCGTCGAGATGACCATCAGCGAGCTTAGGAAGGAGGAGGAGGAGGAGGAGGAGAGGCAGCGGCAGCGGCGGGAGGAGGAGTTGGAGGAGGAGGAGGAGGAGGAGGAGGGCCCCCCTCCGTTGCTCGATCCGGAGAGCAACTCCAGGCCCCGTCGGATTGCGCTCTTCGTCGAGCCTTCTCCTTTCGCGTGAGTCTTTTCCTGGGTTCTTGTCGGTTTCTTGGCTTTTTTTGTTTTCTTCTTTTTTTTACCTGGGTTCTGACCCACTAGGCGTTTGATGAAATGACGGGGCGATGGGGGGGGGGTGCTTGTGGAAGCGTGGGTGGAAAGTGGTTTGCTCTGGTCGACCTGGGTCGATCTTAGATTCGATTTCTCTCCGCCCTGCGATGATGGGTTCCTCTTGATTTTTTCTGTGCTTTTTATATTGGGACACGTCTGGTGCTTCGGCGATTTCAGGTGTTCTTAAGGACTGGAGAGTGCTTTTGCTCGTCCTGTTACCAGCATTGTCAGAGTATTTTATGTCGTAGTGTTCCGGCTGCTGTCTGATGTGATGTTTTGTTTAGCTTGGCGGTTTCTCTGAGATTGGCTGATTTTAAAGATGTAATTTTTTTTTTTGTCTTGAAAAAGTTTCTTTTACAATTTTGTGGGCTAAGATCATCTTTCCTTTCTGTGTAATTGTGATTAGTACAGTGTCCCTCCTCCCCACCCCCCCCCCCCCCCCCACCCACCCCACAAAAAAAAAAAAAAAAAAAAAATTGGACTGGATTGGCCTTGCAAGCATTCGAGTGTTCTACCCTGAATTTTAGAATTTCACTATCTTTTCACACTTTGGATTGCGATTGATGGTTGTGGATGCGCAATCTAGGAGCCATACTTACAGTTCCTTGAAAGTGATATGTGACTGTATGATTATGCATTTCTTTGTGTTAAGTCCTTGTTTCCATGAGCTTTTGGTCAGGGATATGTATGCCTCAATGTATGCAGGCTCATGTCATGCCTATCATGATATCATTTGCTTCAATTGGTTGAGCCATTGAGGTGCTAATTGACATAATCTATTGGATGAAACTTGTGCTTCGTGTTTTCTGATAGTGCATTGTGGAAATCCATCTTTCCAAGTCTAAGAAGTGATCTTTGCGTCAATTGTAACTTCCAAGATTTTGGGTTCATTTCCCTTCACAGTAAAGCATAACTATGGTTTTTTGAGTATTACTCTGGAATGGGCTCATTAGTTGATGGAGAAATAGATGCCTCTTTCTCTTCACATATCTTTGCTGTGGCGTGGGTTGCATATATGAGGTGCAAAATAGAACGACACTCATGAGGATGCTTCTCTTGTTTTTGCATTCACAGATATGTATCAGGCTACAAAAATCGGTTTCAGAATTTTATCAAGTATTTGCGTGAAATGGGAGATGAGGTAAGTTCGTGCACTTCTAAATTCCAAATGTGTTTAATGGGATTGCAAGTGGCAGCAAAACTACAGTCACATTACATTAAAGGAATAACTGATGCTAATCTGGATTGCTAGCTGAAAAGAGATGGCATCACTAGATGGTGCTTCAGCTGGGTTGGGGTTTAGTAATTATCATCAGTTATTTACACGTGTGCGTAAATTTGGAAGTGTAGGAAAACTACTTATTACTGTAGTTATCACTTTTCCCTCAAATTTTGAAGATGGAAAAACTCATTTCCAGTTTGAGAAAATTATGAAAAAAATTTAAATGTTTGAATATTTTGAAAGGTTTAAGGTGTTCTGAGTTAGATAGAAGTAAAAATATGAGAGCCACAAGAAATACGAATGTAAGAAGTTGAATGTAGAATCCTCTTCAAAGAGACCTCTTTCACATGAAAAACTTGTCACTTCTTTAAACATGCGATTTGCAGTATTTGTGAAGGTTTAATTTGTCTCTGGCTATTTCTTCAGTTTCCTATCTGATAGATATTTCTTAAATTTGCAGGTGATGGTTGTGACTACACATGAAGGAGTACCTGATGAATTTTATGGAGCTAAGTTGATCGGATCACGGAGGTTGTTAAAGTTTTCTAACTTAACATGATTTTCTACCCTTAAAATACCTCGTCATCATCTGTAACCTTTACTGAAATGCATTGTCTAGGTTTTTCTCTACCTCTGAGTTATTCACCTCACCAATCAAATAGAAGGCTCAAAGTGCTAAAATTGATAGCACTCTAGACTCTTTAATTGTGTGTTGTCTCATAATCCTGAGGAGGAACATTTAAGAAATTTTTAGGAATTTGGAACATCTCTAATTAATAGAGGATAAATTGGATAAAGGAACTTCAGTGCTGTAACACATACCATTTCCATCAGTGCTTCTTTGTTGCTTTAGTTTTGGTTCTTGCAAATCTAAAAAGAAGGCTACAGCAGCAAATCTCTATCTATTGTCAAATTTAGTTTGATAACTGCCCAACACCAACATCTCCACTTTACAGGTTCTCAACACCATCCAATGTGGAGAACCTGTGAATTGGAGATGTTGGTGAGCAGGCTTTTGTGCAAAAGTTCCTTTGGCTACTCTATAGTATTACTGTTACTTGGAAAAAGTGCACCGAATAGAATTCTTTTATTTTGCCATCCTGCTTTGAAGAATTTGATATACTATCTTGTTCTGTTTTAATCCATTTCCAGTCTCTTCTCCAACTAAGTATCTTGCGTGTCTGTTCTTTTCTTTACAGCTTTCCTTGTCCGTGGTATCAGAAGGTTCCTCTTTCCCTGGCCCTCAGTCCTAGAATAATTTCAGAGGTTGCGAAATTCAAGCCTGACATAATCCATGCATCCTCACCTGGTATAATGGTAAGTGATTGGCCCTTGTTGATTTGTTGGCACATAGATTGAAGAACCTCAAGATATAACTCATGCACGATGTTGCAGGTTTTTGGTGCGCTTGCCATTGCAAAAATGTTGTGTGTTCCCATAGTTATGTCTTACCATACTCATGTCCCAGTGTAAGTTAAACTTCCCTTTGATTTTCCCCTATTTCCTAAGGTTTGCACTATAATAGCATTTATTTTTAACTTCTAAGTATGTTCCAATATATCTTGATTAATGTTTCAACAGCGAACTTGAAATGATCAGGCGTCTTAGTTCTTTTATTCTTCACTGGAAAAGACCAGAGTTTGATTCTTTTCTTGTTTTCACCGTGCAGTTACATACCAAGGTACACGTTCAGTTGGCTGGTGCACCCCATGTGGTTGATAATAAGTAAGTGAGATTCCAAGGATGCCTGTTAAAACGAATCTCTAGGTGCTTTTCTTTTCCCTAATTGTGTGTGTGACATTCTTGCTTTCCTTTTTCCTCGGTAGAATTTCTTCACAGAGCAGCTGATCTGACTTTGGTGCCATCGGCTGCATTAGGGAAGGAACTCCAAGCCTATAGAGTCACAACAGGTGGGTATAGTAAATTAACGCTTCACGAGGGCTTGAAAAATCCTAGAGACAAGGTCTGCTTGTTGATAGGCACTGAGTTAATATCTTTTGTTAAAATAAAGTAATCAAATGTTGCAATGCAATGGCATGATAGACTGACTATGCTATTATGCAGCAAACAAGATCCGCCTTTGGAATAAGGGTGTTGATTCCGAAAGCTTTAACCCTCGTTTCCGTTCTCAAGAAATGCGATATAGACTGAGGTAGGCTTTTGAACTTGTTTTCCCCCCTTGCCTTTCAGTGATTTGGTTTGGTGCGTATCTCATTCTGGCCTGTCTGTGATCAGCAATGGTGAACCTGAGAAACCATTGATAGTTCATGTTGGAAGACTTGGGGTGGAGAAGAGCTTGGATTTTCTAAAAAGGTACCTCATTGTTTTACTACATTTGCAGGAAAAAAATTACCTCAGGAAATCATGCTGGATATTAACCTGGAAACCTAGTCCTTAGGGTTCTCTTGTTCTATTTAACATTGATGTCAAAAGATAGAATTTTGCGAGATATTTAAGGACCATCTTTAATATCTTTCCTTAGAAGAGTAGATTTGTGAAATTTATTTGGCATTTTTTCTTGTCGAAACTAGCTGTGTTCCTGCTCTTCCTTTTTCATGTAGTTTTTGAATCCTTAGATTTCTTTACCGTGATCTGGCAGGGTGATGGACAGGCTCCCCAATGCACGGATTGCTTTCATTGGTGATGGACCCTACAGGTAACTGAATTTCAGGAGTGATACTCTTGCCATTATTGTTATTCCTTCTTTGAGAGAGAGTTCCTTGGATATGGTTGCGGCTTATCCAAGCCATTGCATTGATGGGGGAAATGGCCATTTTCGAGACTTGATGTAGTAGTTATAGCAAGTTGTCCTACGATGTCACCTAATTGTAGGTGGAAATAAGTTGCTCGATTCCTTTAACAGACATATTGGCTACTTTTTGACAGGGAGGAACTGGAAAGGATGTTCACCGGGATGCCTGCAGTATTCACCGGGATGCTACAAGGCGAAGAGCTATCCCAGGCGTATGCAAGTGGGGATGTATTCATGATGCCTTCAGAATCCGAGACACTAGGCCTCGTCGTTCTGGAGGCCATGTCCTCGGGTATTCCTGTGGTGGCGGCTCGCGCTGGGGGGGTCCCAGACATCATCCCTCCGGAACAGGATGGGAAAACCAGTTTCCTCTTCAGTCCTGGGGACCTAGATGACTGCATGAGCAAACTCGAGCCTCTTCTGCAGAACTCCGAGTTGAGAGAAACCATCGGTAAGGCTGCTCGAGAGGAGATGGAGAAGTATGACTGGAGGGCGGCCACACGCAAAATCCGCAATGAGCAATACAATGCAGCCATCTGGTTCTGGCGCAAGAAGAGGGCACAGCTGCTCAGGCCAATCCAGTGGCTAGCGAAACGGTTCTTCCCATCGCCGGAAGCGACGTACAGGTGATGATGACGACGCTGCTGCCGCCTCAATTGTAATGTTTGCATTTGTGACACTCTGAAGAAGGCATTTGATCTGTCTGTTGATGTATCTGTAGTGTCCTCTTGTTTGGGATATGTTCATTTGTTGTATAATTGGGGGACCATAAAGTCGTGGTCATTTGTGACATCAAAATTTATCAACAATGATGTCATCTCAGTCTGCAATTCCTTTTCTTTTTTCTTTTGCCCCTTTACGTCTCTTTGACATTGCTCAAGATGGCAGGCTCCAGCAAAGTTAATATAGGAGAGCGCTCATCTCGGGTGAGCGCTCATTGTACTGCGGCCCAAGGTGTGGCTGAAAGTGTTTCAATGCAAAAGAGGCCCGAATGTGCCTGGAAATCATGGATATAGCTCGTATGACTCATTTACTTTGCTAATCAGATGATGCAACTTCATCGCAGACTCTTACTGATATATGTTGTTTGCTAAGATGACAAGCTCCACAGTCGCATTCCGCAAGAATCATGTGAAACCGATGTAAGATGTTATCATCCGTTCATTGAGCCAATTACATCGTGAGATCGCATGAGAATCTCCAGGCACGAACTAAGGATGGTAACTTAAAACGGCAATTAGCTTGAGGAAAAATAGAGGTTATTCCTGATTAAACTAAGAAAAAACAGAGGGCTCAACAAGTGGCCTTCAATCCATTATAGATCTCAAAGGGCTTGGGGGAGAAACCTAGTTTTCGTGATAAGTCTTTTCTCCTTTAGGTTTTTACAATTTGATCAGTGACCATGTTGGCCTTTCTAAAGTAATGAGCTACCCGAATGTCTAAATATTAGAGTAAGAGATCATTTCAAAAAGTGATAAGCACGTGCTGCTACCATGACAACCAATCTGCGCTCTTCAATGCCCTTATCAATTCAAACTGTGTAAACCCAATTAAGATGGGTTCGTGCTTTGTAGATATGTAGTGCTCTAGGGTTTGAAGGAGGGCTAGGATTTCTGCTTGTGCTGTCAAGGAAGCTCCCTGAGGAATCACTGCAAATGTTCACGTCCCTTATCTAAAAGAAGGAAACAATGATCCTTTCTAGGAGTCTACTAAAAAAAGAGGAAAAAAAAAATAAAAAATCAAAGATCTGAATTGGATCTAGTATAAACAAGAACAACCCCAGTCAAGAAATACCTGTATAATAAGTAATTTGAAATCGGCAACTCAAATTCAATATCAGCCCAAGTTGGAAGTAAACCAAACTAAAAATAATTGAAACGTAATGTCGTCCATAGGGGGAAAAGACTAAAATAGTCTTCAACCCATGTCAATTTAGTCATAATTTTTTTAATTAAAACAATTTAATTTTAAATTTTTTTCACATTGAGACCAATTCAATCTATCTAACCAATTTAGGTAGGAAATTGATGACAAGTTGTCCTATGTTGCCCGACCGGTATTAACGTAGGCATTTTAATAAATTTTCATTTATTTTCTTTCCCTTTGCTTTTAGCTTGTGGTTGGTGGCCAGGCCATGGCTGACGAGGCCCCCTTCACCATTTATGGTGAGGCTGATCCTCACCTGTGGCCGATGAGGGCTGGCCTCGCCTGGGCAGGGGTTGCCCTTGTCGGCCATGGTCGGTAAAAAGAAAGGGGAAAGGAAAAAAAGAAAGAAAGAAAAAAGAAGTGTAAAAAATAAAAATATAGAAAAGATATAAAAAAATTGTTTATATTAGTGCTAGTCATGCTACTTAAGATGATTGGCATTAACATAAGTAATTTTCAATATAAATTGATTGGATGGAATATTTAGGAGTCAATTGGATCGATTAAAAGATCTACGATTGAATTAGTATCAATATAATAGATTTATGACTTTTTGCTACTTTTGCCACCAATAGATTTGACCCAATCGACTTTAAAAACAAAGAAAAAGGAGCCAAGCACGCAATATAAGCAACCCGGTAAAAGCTACAATTGGACACTATTCGAATAGGACCCGACCTTTATTAGAAGATAATGAAACTCGAGATAAACCGAGTCCCCTCGTTGCAATCTTGATGAAAAACAATCAATACCTAAGAAGGCGCCAATGTAAGATGCCCTTTATTCTGTAAAAATTATTGCGGCTTACATGGTTTTATTAATTGATGATTTAATATAATTTGAATGCTATAAAAAAATATTGGTAATGAGAAGATGCAACTCTTATGAAAAGGTGTAATTTTTATGAGAATGTGCAATGCTTATGAAAATGCGTGACTCTTATGAAGATAGAATATGTTTTGATAGAAGACACCTATTGAAAGCACTTATTGGAAGCATCAATTGATAATCTGTATTAAAAGAGTTTGGTCTTTTCTCCACCCAAAACAACACAATATTGTATTCTATCATCCATCATATAAAGTATTCTATCATCCATCATATAAAGTACATTAAAACCAAAGTGGGTTAAGGGAGAGAAATTAGATTTCTTCATTTTCTTCTATTTTTGCAATATCTATTTTCTCGAAGTTAGTTCTTTGGATAAAGGTATGTTATCATCCATTCATGGTGAAAAATCATGAAAATTTAAGATTCTTTGATTGTAAATTTCTGCATTATTGGATTACATTTATGCTAACATATTTTGCTTCTATCTCTCTTTTGGAATGTTAGATGAGGTTCATGCCCGATATGAGCTTGAAAGGCCAAGTGGCCTCATTGCCGTTGTCACACCCCCAACTCATACAAGAATAGGGGCAATGACAAGTCGTCCTTTCACTTAGAGGATCTAGCCTTAATGTAATCGTAACTCAATCTGATATTGAAATACGTACATCTCTTTATATATTTAATAAAAAGTAACCTAGTTACAATATCAGAGTATTCATAATCCATCAAAATGCTAACTCATAAGTTAACAACTATGTACAACCATACTCAAAAGTTCCCGCTATCTAAAAGTCCTCAGGATAATGCTCACGACCCACCTACTTGCAGCTCATTGAAAAACCTGAAGAACAAGTAAATGAAAAGAATGAGCAACAAGAGCCTAGTAAGTAATACATTTTTCTAAGTGGATTAAACAATTAATAAGCACATTTAGAACATAAACATTACTCATTTCAATAAATCATATCCAAACAAATCAATGATCCAGCTCATTTATCAAAATCATCAAAACGCATGCTAATATTCCATTTTATTAACCAATCTTGTGCTAAGATCTAACCATTATCACGCATAATGTCTCGTGATAAGGCAATCGGAATTCCCCTTTAAATAAGTCTCCACCTATATAGTCGATAACTTGGCTCATAAGGATATCCTATATTAGCATGTGCATACCCATAGACTCTTAATAGGGTTCATAGCAATATTGGGTACCAATTGTCATCCTCCTAAATCAACAAACTAAATTCATAATCAATATCGCAAATCGATTTACAAAACAAAGCATACAATATTCATAGCTGAACTCTTCCATCAGAATACCTTTTGCAGTTCATTTCTTAAATATTTCTTAAACCATTTCAAATGATGATAATGGTAGTAATTGCTCGATTTGAAGTTATGTAACAATAATGCTACAAACATCACTTTTCGTCTTCAAAGAAATATGAAACATGTCCCGCCTCATTAACTTATAATGCTATTGGGCACCAACCGTCATCCTCCAAAATCAAAACGCCAAATCCATAATCAATATCACAAAATCGATTTACAAAACAAAGCATACAACTGTCACAACTTAACTCATCCACCAGAATATCTTTAGCAATTCATTTCATGAACATTTCTTAAATCATTTCAAATGACAATTATAGTAGTAAATACTCAATCCGAAGTTATGTAATAATAAAGCTATAAACCTCACTTTTCCTCTTCAAAGAAATATGAAACATGTCACGACTGTTTAACTGATAAAACATACATCTTTCTATCATTTCAAAATATGAGTTTTACAAAATCAAAGAAGAGAAGTACCACTTGCTTGGGAAAGCCGACGACCAACCTATAGTGGTTATTTAAGCCGACGCACTTGAATTCCTAATAAGTAATTGAAAAACGATATAAAAAATTGAGTAACCAATATTCTAATGAGTGAATTGATTACGCTACACTTATTTATTGATAAAAAATATACTTACACATCAACGAAATGCTCACCCATAGCAGAAACCCAATTTTGTTTGCTATGCACAACTCGCGTGCTGAATTTGTTTATGTCATGACTTTTTATGCCGAATTCTATTTCAAGCGAATTTATAGTTAATAGAAAGTCCTTTCAACATACTACAATATCCTTAGTTTGGCTGACCCAAAATTTACCCAAAACTTGAAAGTTACCATTCACTACTGTTCAACATGCACAACTAACTTAAAAATTTCGTTCTAGGCAAACTGTAAGTTCAAATCGAGTTCTTTAAAATGCTATAACTTCACAATGTCCTAAATTATATATATATACATCCCAACAATTCCTCAATTAAACAATGTAACACAAAATTGACATATATCCAAGTTTGAGCCCTAACTTCAATTATTTACTCGGCCTTGCAATTCGGAGTTCAATCAGCTTCGGATCGTGAATGTGCGAAGACTTTTCCCGTTTTCCTTCGATTTTCTCTCCTTTCTTTCTTCACGGACGAATTATTCTATTTCTTCTTGTTTTTGTCGACCACGAATTCTTTCTTTTCCCACTTGCGCGATCAGTTAAAGAAGAAAAATGGGCCGGGCTGGAGGCTTTGGACTTTGGGTTTGGCTAACAAAATATGGGTTGAATTAATGGGCCATACATTACAGCCGTGGCCTCCTTTTCCTCGAGTGACTGAACTATTTGCGTGAATTCTTGAAAGTAATAGGCGGTGCCTTGGAGGCTATCGGTTAAAGCTTCATCATAGCTCTTTTAGGGTAACACCTCAAGCTTTTGCGTTGGGCACATAATGAAATCATAATGTGTGCTCTTTTGGCCTGTGTCGTGGTCTCATGGGGATAAAATGACGATACATACCTTGCATAGAGTTAGTGCCTACGGATAGGTTTTGAAGATCTTGGATGGATAACCTAGAAATTAGCCCAGTACCCATCTAGCCGAACTAGCTCCACATATTTTGTGGAATCCCTCTCTTACCTAATGCATATCTGAATTTTTCTTGGGCGAAACGGGTGCATGCACTTGATTCCTACCCGTTAACTGGATCATGCGAGATTCAATATGTAACCCAATTTGTCTGGTGACCGGCATGTAATGGGAAGTATTGAGTGAATGAAAAACTGTGTCGGTGGAGGCGGCGGCGGCAACAGCGTGGCGAGGCCAGACTTGGTAGCTATATATATAGCCGAGATGGTGGTTGCTGTGGCCTGCGAGAGAAAGTGATGAGATTGCTTCTTAGTGTGATTGTAACCTAGTGTTTCGACCTTTTAACGACATCAAGCAATAAAAAATTGGGAGGGAGAAAAGATCGAGAAGATGCAGCCAATCTACTATGAGTAAATTAACAAAGCGAGTCATTTGTGAATATGTCTTTTCTGATGGAATCCTCAATTTTGACCATAATTGGAAAGAGGCATAGATTTCAATTAAAATGATGTCATATGTCAAGTTGACCTAGAATTACAATGTCATTAACTTACCACCTAATACATCCCATTCCCCCGTTCTGTCCAAAATCGCACAAAATGTGGCATCAAAAGGACTGTAATCCGGTTAAGCAAAAAAGACAAGACCCACATCTATTTCTTTGCCCTCTAATGTCCCAAAAACAACGATTGTACGCCCAGAGTTTGAGTCTGGTTGACTTGACTCAGGTCGAAAACGTGTGACCGACGGTGCTTGTGCTCGATCATATCCTTGGAAACGTCAAGTCTCCTAGGTATTCTCGCGACTCATGAGGGGTGGCACCCGAAATATCTTGGACTCTGGATGGATATAGAATTTTGGGTTTCGACGAGACATTTCACGGCATCTTCGCCTACCAAAACCTCGCCTTGGTTACCATCGCCATTCCGTCATTTCTGTCTCCAACCTGTCCATCTATTCCTGTCATGTTCCATGTTTCCTCCATCTCTATAACCTCCCCTTCAAATCTTGCATTCGATTAGACCCATCCTAGAGCTCATGCAATAACCTACATTCTTTGGCCGGCCTTCTTTCCTTTGCGTGTTCCGACATGGGCTTGAGGCGTGGTTCTTATGGGTCGGGGAAGGAGAGGTTGCGCTGGACCCAAGAGTTGCACGACCGGTTTGTGGCGGCCGTGGAGCAGCTCGGTGGCGCCGACAGTGAGTTGCATAACCTACATACTTTGCTTTTCATTGGAAAATCATTCTCATATACAAGTCAAAATCGTCGGGGAAGGGGGGGGGGTGTGTTTGTAAACTCAGATGAGACAGAGTCGATGTCTATCGTTGGTCGACAATCATCGTGAGTCGTTCATTAGTGTTGGATTTTATGGTGTTTGATGGAATTCTTTTGCTTCTTGGAGGGGCTACGCCTAAGGGAATCTTGAAGGCTATGGATTATGATAGACTCACCATCTACCATATCAAAAGCCACTTGCAGGTCCGCCATATTGCCCTCTCTATTCATATCGTTTTACATAACATCTCATCGATCATGTATCAAGAAAGTGTAATTTGTATTAACTCGTTCGAAAACTCATCCTAGTTGTATTTTCCTCACGTGGTTGTTTTTCCTACGTCCGACGCTTCGTCTATTTCTTGTCCTTTGATATTGCACACTTGTACGTTTTGCATAGAGCACATGGACATGCGTTTGGCTTTCTACACACGAGGGTACATTGATGTATATGCAAAGTATGGAGTGCACCTTTTCTTTTATATCTATATTAATGGATGGGAGCAATGTAATTTGTGTACTGATGAAATATTTTCGATTTCAGAAGAGCGATAAGACTATTCAAAATAAAAAATAAACACTTATTCGTTCAATCTTGCAATGTTATTTCAGAATAGAGATCCTTTAAATTTAGTGGTACATTTATCCGGTGATGCGATTGATAGATTTTGTAGGGTTTCGATTTATATTTGAACTTAAGGAGTGAAAGACCAATACTCATTGTTACAAGGGTGGTGAAACATAGGTCTCGTCTCTTCTAATTCTGTATGTAATATCTTAACTTCCTCGACAATATCACCAATGATTTTTCCTTTTTCTTTTTTTTTTCTTGCTATTATATTGCAGAAGTACAGGATGTCAACGCTCATTTCGGAGAAACCTCCTAGTAAGTGGGCAACAATTTCTGCTTAGAAAATTTTTGGAAACTTACCCACTTTGTAAAAATCGAAAGCTTATTACAATGATCTCTCTCTCTCTCTCTCTCTCTCTCTCAGAGAAGTCTGACAGGCGAAGCATTTCCGAAATATTTCCTAATTTTAGTGCTACGTGGTAAGTAAATTCTGCAGCACTTGTATCGCTTCAATAATCGCAAGAAATGTTTTTTCTTTAATTCGTCGTTAATTGTTGCAGTGGTGCTCAACTTAAAGAAGTCATCAGACGAGCTCAAATGAACCATCATGCTCTATTAAGTGACCAAGACGAGGTATGTAGACAAGCGTTAATACGAAGAATTCAGTGTCCAAAAGTGACTTTGATCTACGTCAACAATCCTTACTTGAGCACCACGAGCGTCGCTCGGCCCCGGTCTTTGTTGAGTCCCTCTCTCCTCTCTTTCTTTAGGATTCTTTCTTGTCACAAAAGGACTTAATTGCATAGAGATGGAGAAAACAAGTGCCTTGACCGAATGAGAAAAACAAGATGGAGGATCAAATCAAAGAGATAGCAACACAGTCGACCCTATTTAGCATGAAATATAATAGTTTCTCTTCTATAACATCCAAAAGAGAGAATTTTGAGGTACACAGTTAGTGTAAAAAGATCCCCACGCTTTAAGCTCTTTTGTTCGCATAATTTGATGTCAAGGATCAAAATTTCATATTGGTTAATAATTTTTATGTCCCATCCTTACAGGTTCAGAAGAACTTGAGGCTCAAAATAGAAGCACAAGAGAGATATTTCCAGAGAATGATGGACGAACACCAGAACGTCCGGCCATTGACTGTCGGCACGAGGCCAAACAAGCCAAGCGTCCCCTCCGTGTCACTGCCCTCGCTCTCGGAAGAGTCTGAGTCACATGTCAAGGAAGCCGACTCCGACTCGGAAGGTCCCGAGGAAATACTAACTAGAGTTCCAAAGAGGCCTAGGACATCCCTAGACTGTGACTCTCCTCCAAACATTTGCAACTACTCAGCGATAGTCGCCAGAGACGCGGACAGTGATCCGCCGTACGATCTGGGTGACATCAGCTTTCTGTGGAATCTTGCATCATGCCCATCTCCTGAATTGGTGCCAAGCTCCATGTAAAATTATGGAGAGACAAGAATGAAGTCTGCTAAATAAGAAGTATACTTATATGAAAAAATTAGAGCATACATCGTCATTGTAAAAAAAAAATTTACACATGGAGTATTATTCACCCCTGATATAAGGGTTAGTGAGAGAGTTCTGGTAAAACTCTCAATTCAAGGGTGAACAACACCACCCGGGTAAAACCGGAGTAAATAAAACTCCACCTTGGATGTGTTCGGTCGTCATGATTTGTGTAAATTAGGAAAAGCTTATTTGTTTTGATCTTGGATGGGGAAACATTGTGCGCTTGTCATATATATGGAATCTGATATTTCCTATTCAGTATTCATGACAGCCGTAAATGTTAGTTTTATTATTATTATTTTTATAGTGTAAGAGCTACTATTTTTTCTGTTTAGTCATAATAGATGTAATTATAGAAATAAAGATATGATAATGGATATTTGGTTATTAGAAAGTAATAAAGAAAACATAGTTGCTAGCACTGCCTTCAGACATTGGACGAGGATATAGATTCTACTATTTCATTAAGAAACCAAAATTTTTCCCGTGTTTATAGATTTTTGGAGAGGTTAAAAAATTTAAAAATTTATACATAAAAGAAACACCAGTCACCCCTTGATTTTCCGGTGACTTATTGGTAAATTATCCACACTTCTATAAAATGACCAACCTTTTTAATAGTTTAAAAATTTCAAATTTTCTTATGTTATATTAATTTTTTTTTTGTCTTTCTTGCCAGCCCTTCAATTTACTAATTCTTATATGAACTTGTTGCTCCTTATCTAAGTGATCTAAGAACTTTTGATTACATTTTCATTAATTTGTTGTTACCAACTCTCATTAGAGTTACTTACAAACATTTATTATTATTTTTACAAACTAGTTTTGGTCTACCAACTTTCATTTGAGTTGCTAACCAACGTGTAATTGATTTTTTTTTTTTTTTGGGTTACCGACTTATATTTGCCTTATTTACCAACCCATCAATTTGACGATTTCTTTCTAAAAATTACCAACCCTAATTTCAGTGATCAACAACTTCTCTTATATTAAGTTGTTTTTTTTTAAAATTGTATTATACTCTTACTCTAATTGTCATTCTCAGAATTTTACTATGTTTTTTTTTTTTTTTTTTTTTTTTTTTTTTTTTTTTTTTTTTTTTTTTGTAGGGCATGAGAGTTGAAACTTACATCTAAAACTAAACCGTCCCTATTTCAATCCTTCATGAGAAGGTGGGGATTCGAACTCCCACCTCCCCCTTCCCATGTGAGAAGAGTGGCAAACTCCAATGGTTTCTTAGATGAAGTTACAAACTCATTTTTTTTAGCATTGGCAATTGTTATTTGAGTTAATTACCTATTATATTATTAACTTCTTTTATATGTGAACAAAAATCTCCGTTTATAGTTTATTTTTTTATTTATCTTTCCTAGCCGTGCTTTAAATTTACTAACTATTAGATGAAATTACTAGCAATTGTTTGAGTGACCTACCAATTTTTCTCTGATGAAACTACCCACCAAAATTAGGTTGTCCACTCTCACTTGAGTTGCTTACCAATGTTTATATGTTTTCTTAAATTTATCATATTTTCTATTGAGTCACACCTTTTTTTATTGGTCTTGCTTACCTTTTCTAGGGATCAATTCTTATAAAAAGGTGACTCTCGAGCCCTTGACACTTATTAATGTTGCAACTCTTGAATGGCTAAAGGAAAGATAATGGATTACTAAGTGAACACTTATCGCCAACTCTCTCAAGCTCATACCAATCGCAATTTTGGGTTTTGATTCAATCAATTTAACATGCAATTTAATACAATCAGGAGTCACCAATAATCTATTATTGGTCGGTTAGAAACCCAACTAAAATCTTGGAGAACATCAAACCAGAGATATCATGGATACAAGGACTTTGTTATGCTAAATAAATATAATGCCTATTCGCTAACTTTTTTGTTTATTTTGCAGGCAATCTTGTCCAATTTTAATTCTAAACCACTAACATGTGAGAGTAATCATACGGGTGCTAAGATAGTGATTCAACACTAAATAAATCAAAGCAATAAATAAATTGCTCTAAGCAATGAGAGAACCTCGATGTGCTAAACACATTGAGAGCAGAGCTCCATTATGTCAAATGCATCAAGTGCTCTACAAAGTTTTAACTAGAAACCAAGCAATGCATGCATCACTTAAACATGGTTTCTAAATGCAATATCTATTAATTCTTTATGGATTTTTCTTGTTTAACTTGAACATGAATTAATTTAGGGAAAATTACCAAAATAGTCTTAAACTTATTGCAATCTTTCCAATTCAATCCTAAATATTTTTTTGGGGGACCAATCCAGTCTTAAAATTCTTGCATTTGTATTAATTCAATTCATTCGACCAATTTTACCAAAAAAAAAATAAAATTCATTCGACCAATTTTGGCAGGCCAGTACTAACGTGAACATTGGTCGGCATCGATCATTTGGCTGATGTGATGTGTTAATTTTTTTGATATATATTTTGTTTTTGAGATTTTATTTTTTTACTTTTTTCTTTCATTCTTCCTCTAGCCGATCCAACGATTAGCCAAAGGAAGAAGGAAAGAAAAAAAAATGGAAAATAAGAAAATATTAAAAGATTGACACATTAGCGTTGACCGGCTTCCACATCAGTGTCGGCCGGCCAACATTGATTAGATGGATTGAATTGACATAAATACAAAAGGTTTATGACTAACTTGGAAAAATTGCGATAGGTTTAGGACAATTTTGTTGATTTTCCCATTTAATTTAAATAACTTCACTATATGAATTCTTATCGAAGCATATTTTAATGAATTAACATGAAATCTAAATGACACGTGTGCTTTGCAACCTATATACAATTCTAACGACAAGAAGTAGGATTAATTATGAAGTAAACCCTATTATTTAACCATGACTGAGTCTATTCTTTGTGCTTTTCTTTTTACTAAATAAGAGACTATATGTAACGGAGGAAAGGCAATTATTAGTCCATATGACATGACCCTAAACATATGATTACTAAATGATAGGGATATTATAAAACTATTAACGCTTTATAAGATTAATTCTAATGACGAGCAAAATAAATATGACCTAATCTAATAGACATGCAATATATTATATGCGTATTGCAAAACTAATTCTATGCATGTGGTATTTTTGAGATTTTCTTTTTAAGTTAAGATAGGAAACTCACTTAAAGTGTATGACGACTTCACTTAAATTTGGGAATAATATATATTAAATCCTAATCTAAATTAGGTCATTTCCTAATTACTACATGGTTCCCACAATAAGCAATTCTATATTAGGAAATTAAATAATTGCAGTGCAATTATTATTATTATTATTATTATTATTATTACTATTATCACAATATAATTGTTTCTTAAATAATGACATGCAATACTCACCTAGTACAACATTTACCATAACCTTGAATAGGAAACAAAGGTAACTAGGGATTCAATCTTAGATTTTAAAGATCAAAAACCCAATTATATGCATGGCTTGATATGGGAAATTTCCTACTTGGGGATTGCCTAAAATTGGGAAAAGTACTTAAAGGGTTTTATACCTATTGTATTTGTATTAATTCAGTTTTAAACTTTTCAATTGGACCAATTTAGTTATAAACTTTTTGTATTTGTGTCAATTCAAATCATCCGGCCATTTTTAATCAAAAAAGTCTGACGTGGATTCCAAGTCAAACTAGTTGATGTTGACATAAACAATCATATTACAGGTAATAAACTTCTTATAAAACAACCATAATACAGGTAATAAGGTTCTATTACATTCCTATAATTTGATGACCAAAAGAATGAGAGTGCCAACATTTAAATCAAGTGGTGTAATTCCTAATGAGGTCGAGTCGGAGCCAACATACTATTGTTGTCTTTAATCACCAATTCTTATGCAAAAACAAACAAAAATGTAGGAAGAAGGTTTTATGGATGTGCTAAGTTTGATGGTTTAGGATGCTGCGATTTCTTCATGTGGGTTGACTTGAAGATACCATATCAAGCAAGGGACATGATAGTTGACTTCCTTGAAAGAAATCAAGCATTATGTAAATCTAGCCAATAGAAGCATGATGAGGTCGATGTGAGCTCATTGCTAGTTGAAATCAAGATTCAAACAACAAAGCATAGACATTTAAAGGAGGAGCTCGCATGAGTGAAGAAAGAATAGATGCTATATCAATTGGCATTCGTTTTATGCATGTGCTATATTACTATTGGTTATATGTAGTGGGAAAGTTGGTGGAAATTTTCTAAGTCTTCCATAGTAACTCATTTATGAGTTTGTAACTTTGCAAGACTGGTTGTGGGTAATTGAGATTGGAATAAAATCTAATGTGAGCATGGATTAAGTACATGTTGATCAGATAATAATGTTCAAGATTACTCTATTTCCAATTGTTATGTTTGAGTAGTTCTTTCGCAAACAATGTGGGCAGCAATAAGTTAAATGTCTTTGATAACTATTTTGTGTGATTGGAAACGAAACAATTATCATGTCTGATAATACTTAGTACAGCTAAGAAAAGGAAAAGCAGGAAATCCTAGTAGCAACGAATAAATGCATGATTTGCTTATTGTTGATTGTGCTTGTTAAAGTGCAATAATATTTGAGTTACTGATAATTATAGACCTCTAATATGATGCCAATGACAACTTCATGCGTGTGCTCAACAACCTCCTCTATTCACATTTTTCTTACATAATACATGAGTCCAAAATCCTTTTTGATGTAATCGACTAACATCCAAAAAGGCCCACTATAACTCATGGAAACTCCATCAATGATAATATACAGTAAAAAAGTAACAGCTACAAACACGCCATACATTCCAAAAGCTATCCATAAGTTTTTTGCCAAGTTCCCAAACAAACGAAGCTACATATGTCTCATACAAAAAAATCAACTCATAATTAATATTAATTCACCTAAAACACCCATTTTCAACAAATATCAATCTAATTTTATAATCATTGGTAGTCCAGCAGGTTCAACTTTTACTTGATTCATAAGTCTTGGGCTTTTCCTCGTATATAATCTCACAATAATAGGCTTTGGAGGAGTTGTAGCTTGAGATGACTAAGGCTAGAAATTGGCTTTGGGTTGTGATAGTGGCTTTGGCTTTACCACAACATGTTTTCGTGGAGCTGTTCTCGAAAAAATTGACTGAGGCTGAGAACTCGCTTGGGGTTTTGATGGTGGCTCTGGTTTTATAGCAACATGTTTTCAAAGGGCTGTAAGAGCATGAGATGACTGAGGTTGAAAATTGGCGTGGGGTTGTGATGGTGGCTTTGGCTTTACGATAACATGCTTTTGAGAAACTATTCTAGAGTAAGATGACTAGGGTTGGGAACTTGCCTAAGGTTGTCATGGTGCTTTCGCTTTATAGCAACATGCTTTCGAGGCCAATGCTACCAACTATTCCAGTCTAATTTTCGGAAAATAATAATTAATTAAATAATTACAAAAATTAATTATTAAATACCAATAAATAACAAATATGCACACTTAGGCCGGAAAAGCCTAATTAAAAGCCGAGACGAGCCTAGAAAATTTTCGAACTTCTCTAATTAAATACTATGGCCTATCTACTTGCTAATTACACTAATCTAATCACCTAACATGCATCAAGGATTAATTAAATCACTAATCCATTCTAACTAACCACCTAAATCATACTTAACTTAAACTAATAAACCCCTAAGCGTAATTATTTTACTAAGTGAGTTAAAATCACTTGATTAACGAGCCAGTTGAATCAAAATGATGGTAAGGCAAAGAGGGTCAATAAACTTCAAAGTGCGTGCGCCTTTCGAGGTCCGGAAGGGCACCAAAACGGGCCAAACAGTGTTGGAAATACCCATGGGCTTTGGTTCTGTTCGATGGATGAAGGAGCTACTCCGATGATCGGTTAAGCTGGAAACGGGCAAGGTGAGGCGGACGAGGCTGTTGCGGGTTTTCGGCGGCTCGATGGGCGACTAAGCGGCTCCGACAACGGTAGCTGGTGAAGCTGGATGAGGCCTTTGGATGCGTGAACAAGCGGGAATGGTGGCTAGAGTTAGGCGAGCAAGCAGGAGGTGCAGCTGGTGAGCAGGCGGCGCGGCGGCAACTGTTCGGGCTCTGGTGGGCTTCGACGGTGGAGGGGAGCTTGGCTGCTTGGTTTCATGGGTTTTTCAGAGGCTTCAAGGAGCTGGAATGGGGGTGGTCGACGGGTGAGGGAAGGAAGAAGGGGGGGACCGACTACCTCATGGAGGGGGCCACTTGGTCTCCTCTCTATCCCTTTGTCTCCTCGGAAGGCCCCACCAATGCCTAACTGGTTTCCTCTGCATTTTCCAACTCCAAATCTTCCTTTAGAAGCTGTGGAAGTGGTCCACAAGATGTGTCCAAGAGGGGCTACGAATTTGCACAAGATTTCCCTCAATTTGAATTCAATTCCTTTTTGAATCAACTCAAATCGGCTCCCATAAATTCCATTATCGAACTCATGATCAAATTGGTATTTTTCCTTGCCATAGATCCTACTTGCATCCCAATTTCGCAATAAAAAATAGTCCTCTGAATTTCCTGGTCGAAACCGGCCATATATTGACTTTTCACCAAAAATCTTGGTTTGCAGAAAAAGCTTTAGAGGATGAGTCGACGTTCCTAAAATGACTTGTGACATGATAGAATTTTCAATTTCTAAAATCGGATTCAAATTCGCGGTTAATTTCAATCTAACGCGATTTTAGCGTAACCTACGCTACTAAGTAGCTTTCAGAAATTTTTAGTGCAAATGACTCGTGGTCGATTTTCTTGGAGCCATTATGAATCTCTTCGACACATTGGCGACTCTCTGTGGTCATGAAAATCTCAAGATTTCAAATACGAACACATGGTACCAAAACAACAGAAAAATCGGTCTAGTGCCGATCAACGAGAATTTTGCAATTTGGTGGAACCACCCACATTTAGCCACACATCTTAGTCGAATCTGACCTATCTTTGATCTCTAATCGATTTTTAATTGTGCCGTAATGATCTCTATAGATGAGCACGGTTGAGTAGTCAATTCCTAGTTGAATCCTCAAGTTTATTGCATTAAAATTCCCTAATGACTTCCCCATATAGTCTAGTTATCTCACAAGTGATTATCTCTGAGAATAGTATTATAGGCACGTTGATAAAATGCCCGATTTATTAAATTGAAAACATGACTAAAATTCCAGGATGTCACAACTCTTCCCCTCTTATAAAATTTCGACCTCGAAATTTAAACCATAACAATACTTTAAGCAAAAAGGTGGGAGTACAATTGTCTTACCGACTCTTCACTCTCCTAGGTTGCTCCTTCAGTGCTGGATGTTGCTAGACCACTTTGACCAACGAGATGGTTTTGGTGTGTAGAACCTGCTCTTTTCAATCCACAATTTGAACCGGGCTTTCAACGTATGACACTTTGTCATCCACGTCTAATTCTTCAAAATTAAGCACGTGGGTTGGGTCAGGGTTATACTTCCTCAACATCGACACGTGAAAGACGTTATGCACTTGCGCCAGTCTCGGTGGTAATGCAAGATGATACGCTAGGATTCCAATTCTCTCTAGAATCTCAAATGGACTTACGTACCTCGGACTCAGTTTTCCTTTCTTTCCAAAGGGCGAAGTACCCCTCATTGGTGACTCCTTCAGAAAAACGTGATCACCAACTTGGAATTCCAATGGTCTTCGGCGCTTATCTGCGTAACTCTTTTGGCGACTCTGAGCGGTCTTTAGTCTGCCTCTAATAATTGCAATTGCATCCACTGATTGCTGAACCAACTCTAGGCCTATAATATTTCTTTCCACGACTTCATCATAACATATTGGCGTTCTACACGCTCTGCCATGCAACGCTTCGAAATGAGCCATCTGAATGCTCTGTTGGTAGCTGTTGTTATAGGCAAACTCAACCAAATGAAGTTGTTCCTCCCAATTTCCCTTGAAATCCAGTACGTAAGCTCGCAACATGTCTTCGAGGGTCTGGATCGTCCTCTCAGACTAGTCATTGGTCTAAGGATGATATGTCGTACTGTACTGTAGCTCCGTTCCTAAGGCAGCTTGCAAACTCTTCTAGAAAGCAGCTGTGAACCTCGGGTCTTGGTCTGAGCTAATCGTTACTGGCACTCCATGCAGACGGATGATCTGACGTACGTACTACTTTGCATGCCTATCTAAGTCCAGATCCTTTCGTAACACGATGAAGTGAGCCGACTTTGTTAGTCTGTTGACCATTATCCAAATGGAATCAATACCTCTCTGACTCCTCGATAAGCCTGTCACAAAATCCATCATGATATGCTCCCATTTCCACTTTGGGATCTCGAGAGATTGCAAAAGTCCTCCAGACTTACAATGTTGTGCCTTCACTTGCTGACACGTTAGACACTTAGTGACATGCTTGGCGACATGCTTGGCTATGTCCGCCTTCATACCAGACCACCAGTAGTGTTGACGCAGATTCTGATACATTTTTATTCTACTAGGATGAATACCGTAACTGTTATGATGAGCTTCTGATAAGATCTCCTCTCTAAGCTCTGCATCGTCAGGTACAACCAATTGTCCTCGGAACCTCAGTGTTCCATCCTCATAAGTCTAAAAGTTAGCTTTTCTTTTATTAGTGTCCTCTTGCAGAATCTTCTGCTTAAGCTCTTGGAAACTACACTCGCACTTGTCTATCCACACAAATTTCTCTTCTTTCTTCAAGAGTCGAGTCAATGGCGATACTAAAGCTAAAAATCCTTCCACGAACCGTCTGTAATAACTTTCCATCCTAGAAAACTTCTAATCTCTGTCACTGTAGTTGGTCTTGGCTAGTTGATCATTGCTTCAATCTTGGTTGGGTCCACAGAGATTCATTCGCCTAAAATCACGTGACCTAAGAAAGCAACACGAGTTAACCAAAACTCGCACTTGTTAAACTTAGCATACAATCCATAAATCCTTAGGGTTTGAAGTACCAATCTCAGATGACTCTCGTGCTCCTTAGCACTCCTCGAATACACCAGAATATCATTGATGAACACGATCACGAACTGATCTAAATATTCTTTAAACACTCGGTTCATCAAATCCATGAAAACAGCTGGAGCATTCGTCAACCCAAATGGCATTACATTGAACTCGTAATGGCCGTATCGAGTATGGAATGTTGACTTTGGAATGTCCTCATTCCTGATCCTCTGCTAATGATATTTTGTCCTTAAGTTGATATTTGAAAATATCGACACTCCTTGTAACTGATCAAACAAGTCATTGATCCTTAGGAGTGGATACTTATTCTTGATCGTCACCTGATTAAGTTGACGATAGTCGATGCACAAGCGTAACGAATCGTCTTTCTTCTTCACAAACAGAACTGGTGCTCCCCAAGGTGATACACTAGGACGTATGAATCCCTTATATAACAACTCCCACATCTACGCCTTCAGTTCCTTCAATTCGAGTAATGTCATCCGGTAAGGAGCCTTAGAGATTGGCTCTGTCCTAGGAGCTAACTCAATCATGAACTCGATCTCTCTCTCTAGCGGTAGACCTAGCAATTCATTTGGAAATACATCTGGAAATTCTTGTACCACTGAGATATCTTCGATGTTCAGCTCCTCAACTGTCATATCTACAATAGTTGCCAGGTAACTCTAATAACCCTCGTCTAACAAACGGGTTGCTTCAAGCTATGAGATCAATGTAATCGAGGGTCTTCCTCGACTTCCAACAAACTCAAAACCCTCACCAACTAATGGGTTAAACTAAATCGCTTTACGATAACAGTCCATCTTAGCTCATTGCTTGGTGAGCCAGTCCATGCCAATGATTAAATGAAAGTCATACATGGCTAGGATTAACAAGTCTATCTTCCCCTCTCGCTCACCAATTTCTAACTTGCAACCAAAACAACCCAATGCAAACAACACCTTATCCTTTAACGGTGTAGATATGCTAACCACTGATTCTAGCAACTCAGGACTTAATCTTATTAGCTTAACATATTGCTCGACAATAAAAGAATGAGTCACTCCAAGGTTGAATAAAGCATAAGCATCATAGTTGATCAGCAAAATTGTATCTATACTCACATCAGGCACGTCCTCTGCCTTACCTCTGTTGATGGCATACACTGTCCCTTGAGCCGGGGGTCTGATCTGTCCACCCTGCGGTGCGTTCTGTGACACGTACCCCCTGATCTAACCCATCTGTAGTGGTAGCGGTAACTGATGTTGTCCTCTCGGTCTCCTAGACAATCGCTGGCCATGTGACTCTGCTGGCCACATTCAAAACAAGCGCCCGTTCTTCTAGGGCACGGGGTTGTACCATGTCGTCTTCCACAGAGGTGACATAAGTCATTTTGATTTGGTGCTGGCTTTCCAATTCCACCATTCCTATTGGGCGGAACATGGAACCTTCCTCCAGTCATGGGCCTCTTCCCATGTCGAATCCCTTCTCTACCCGAATTAAACATCGATCCAAACGAGGCGGCTTACTTGCTCAGACTCTTCTCCAGTAGCTGAGCTCGGTTGTAAACCTCACGATAGTCCTCCAAAGCCAATGATACTAGTGGTTGTTTCAGCTCAAGTTGAAGGCCATTCCTAAACCTTTGGGCCTTGTGTTCTGGATCCTCTATCAACCTCGGAGCATACTAAGAAAGCTCTGCGAACTTGACCTCGTATTGGTCAACAGTCATCATTCCTTGGCGGAGGCACTGAAATTCCTCCATCTTCTGTTCTCGGGCGTTATCCGAAAAGTACTTGTCATTGAATGCTCTAAGGAAAGCGTCCCACATCGAGATTACTCCTCCCGGGAATACAGTATCTTTGGTGGCTCTCCACCAGGTGTTTGCGTTACCCTACATTTGATATACTGCCAGGACAACTCTTTCCTCCTCATTGCACCTCAGAAGTGCAAAAGCCTTATCTAGATCTTGAATCCAAAGTGAGGCAGTCTCTAGATCTCCCGTACCAGTGAACCTTGACAGGTTCAGCTTCAAGAACTACTCCACCAATTTATGAATCGGTCTCTCCCTTTTCATAATTATGTTCCTAGCTAGAACTTCAGTAGGTGCAGCAACAGGTGCGGCCTCAGCAATGGTGGCAATAGCAGTAGTAGCGGCAGCTTGAGCAGTAGCGGCTTCATTCTGGGCCTGCTACCCTATCAAATCTCTCATTACTTCAAGCGCTTGCATGATCCTTTTGATTCTGGGATCACCAGGGGCTGCTACCTTAGCACCAGCTGGAGGTGGTGCTATTCCACTGGCGCTAGCTTGAGCTGGCGCTCTACCACAGCCTCCTCAGGTATCGACCCTCGTTGGTGTTCTATCTCGAGTCACGGGCCCTATAGTATACTTCTTAGGAGTTCTCTGCTCTTGATCACTCATCACTTAGTTTTCTACTGAAACCTGCCTTCCAATTCCACATCGAATTAGAAGTTGAGTGATTCATACAACAAACAATTCTACCAATCAGCTATCACAAACATGCACTGATATGAAATAAAGGCCAATCCTACCAACTATCTCATAAACCATCGTACCTTATCACTCCATCCACTAATCATGCTCTGATACCACTTAAACGGGGATATCACGCCTTGATCTTCTAAGCATGTGCCCATCCCTCTTTGGTCGATTAAATAGTGACATCCCATGATGCATCGCCGACCTATTCATTTTAATGCACATGCGAAAGCAAATAAATAATCCCTAGACAACACTCAAATGGGATAGAAAAGCAGGGCCATAAATTTTTCAAACTGTAACATGCTTATATATACATATATCAAGCCATGTCATTTACAATACCGGTTTATAAAACTACAAATCCTGTTTGCAAAATAGGGGGGTTTCATAAAACTACAAATCCTCATCCTCCTCATCATCCTCATTGGAGCCTTTAGCTGAATACATCGGGGTCCCTGGATCTGATAGATACGAGTCCACCACCGAACCACCGGGAGGATCTGCAGTGCCTTTCCCAAAAGCAACCTCTAGCACATACATAGGTATCTTAGATTCTGGTATGGGACATTCTCTTTGTCCATCCCGCATATGTCGGTTCCATGATCTGAATTGATGGGGTACCTTGTGGGGTAACATCAACTCAGACCACGGACCTTATAAGCTCATAGACCCATCCTCTAAGGTTCCTATGAAGCGAGATGTAAGATACTTGCTCTGTGACCTTCTTCGGCTGTCCAAAATGCTTGGGAGGAGTAACTATCTAAGGACTTGAAAATGTTATCCTCTAACGAGGTGAGACGACATCTCAGCAAGTTCACCCCTAAGGCCTGATTAAGAAGAAAATATGCCCAAAGGGTTGCCTAAGCACAAGCACAAATGAGAGGGCTTACCTTTGCCTCGATTTCCTTCCCACAAGTCAGTAAAATTCACCAATGCATCAAATCACATCAATCAATCAAATCATCACACCAGATTGAGTCATCGATCAATAGACTCAGTCGATTCCATGTCATCACGACCTTCTCTCGATTGGCCCATTTGATACTATCTATAAAGTCCGATCATATCAATGACTACTCACTCTAAGATGAAAATAAATAGTATAGCTCACACGGCAGAAGTCCAGCACAAGTGCCATAACTTGGCACGCCGGGACACTTAAGTGCCATAACTTCAAAACGGTACACTTAAGTGCCACCTCCGGCGACCCTTGCTGGAAATCCTACGTGGCAATATTTTATTATTATTTTTTGCCTACGTGGCTCGCGAGCTCCAAATCAGCATAAAAATTAAAAAAATTAAAAAAAAATAAAGTTTTAAAATTTTTAATTTTAAGAAATTTTAAAAAAAAAGAAAATTTTAAAAATTTTAATTTAAAAAAATTACCCCGGCTGACTCTCCCCACTCCGTCGCCAGCCCTTCCCGGCGACAATGGGAGGCGGCGAGGGCCCGCGAGCCCTCGCCCGGATGCGGGCGAGGGTCGCGGCCCTCGTCGCGATCCGGCGAGGGCTCGCGCCCACGCCGTCGGTCGGCCGGGGGCCGGCGACCCGCCGACCCTCCCCTCCGTCGCCGGCCCTTCCCGGCGACGACGGGAGGCGGTGGTGGCGAGGGCTCGGCCCTCGCCGCCCGCCTTCGACCCCCCCCCCCCCCTTTTTATTTTTTTATTTTTTTCTTAATTTTTTAAACCTTTTAAATTTTTCTTAATTTTTAAAATTTTTTTTTTTTAAATTTTTAAATTTTTTAAATTTTTAAATTTTTCTTATTTTTCTTAATTTTCTTAATTTTTTAATTTTTTTAAATTTTTCTTCACGCTTTCTTTCCAATTCAATGGTAAAATTGCATCTGCAACCTATACAAACACACACCGATATCTAATCATAGTTATTTATTTCATCCCACAATATTTTGAGTTTACCGAAATAGGACACAATGGGTTGACCATTCTACCTACAATTGGCCAAATCCGATCTCAGTTGCTGCATTCGTAGACCATTCCCAATTGAGAATCTCTGTTTGATATCCTCCCACAAATCTTTCACATTCTCCATGTGAGAGATAGTCGAGCGAAGTGTCGGTTCAATGGTATTAAACACCCAAGAAACCAACATGCAATTAACCGTCCACCAATTTTCAAGTTCCAGCGAATCATCTGTTGGTTGCTTGACAGATCCATCAATAAAACCATATTTCTTCTTGGCTCGTAATGCAGTCCGCATAGCTCGCGCCCATTCTTCATAATTCTCGCCCTTCAACTAAACTTCGGTAATCAGGTTACCCAGGTTGTCATTAGAATTCAATGTGTAAGGGCTAGAGGTTTTCTTGTCCGTTCCAGATCTCTCCTCACTTTTTTTTCCATCAAACATGGCTCTGATACCATGTAAAAGAACTGAGGAATTTTGGAATGAGAATTCTGTCTTTCATTACCACAGAAACGTAACATATATACAAGAAGATACATCTATCAAACAATCTCTTAATTAGGCTAAACTACCAAAAATACAAGGACAACGCAATAAATTAATAAAAAATATATGCACAACAAACTTCCTAAGTAAACGGCCTAAATAAAAGCATATCATAGCTGCCTTTCTTCCAATATATTTTCCTTTCCAATAAAGAGGAAGAAACAGTTGAAACTCAGATATGGTGTTAGTCGAGCGGCGAGACGACGAAGATGGTGGCCAGTGGCTGGGAAGGTAGTGGCATAGTTGGGTTGAGAGTTTGGGTATGTGGGTGGTGCAAGATTGAGGTTTTTGGGTCCTTCACAAAATTACGGATCTAATGGAAACTCTCATCCAGTAATGGAATGAACTTATTCACCAAAATTGAAAATTGTATAAGCTGTTGAACCCCACTTGTGTAATGATTATTTTACACCGCCAGGGTACAAATAACTGTCCGTTTAATTAAGTATAAAATGTAATAAGCAATATTGCTAAATATTAATGTAAAATTTCTAGAAAAGAGTTGCGCATGTAAGGAAAAGGAATGTATTAAACATTGCGTATGTGGACACCCACCAAGAGGCCGTCGATAGCGAATGTATTAACTTTTTTTTTTTTTTTAATGTTATGCTACTATCAATTTACAATCCACCGTATATGTTTACATAAGCAATATTTATTTTATGTGACACTTTGATTTCTTATGACAATCACGCCATCTAAATTTGATAAAACTTTGTACCTTAGGGACTTGATTAAACATATTGTATAAGTGGAAGAATTTGATCAAACAAATTGAAAGTATAATAAATCGGGTTTTGTACCTTAGGGACTTGATTAAACATATCATATAAGTAGAAGAATTTGATTAAACAAAATGAAAGTATACCAAGTACAAGGATGTAAAGTGGAGTGAAATGAGAGAGAGCCTTCGCAAAGCACGTGCGCAAGCCACCTTGGGTTTAGCTTTTTGATGGGACATTCAGACTGAGATAATGGGCCAAGGCCGAATAAGCTAATTTAATTGGATTCACGTGCGCAAAATCATCTCGGGATTGCAAGTATTCTGGGCCTTCTGTTCAGCTTTTCCATGAGACATTTAGATTGGGCCAATGGGCCAATGTCGAATAAACCAAGTCTATTTGATCCGCGTGCATTGAATCATCTGCGGGGTCGAAGTCTCCTATATACAACAAGGTCAACCGCTTATTTTCTTAGGAGGTCAGGGGAATTTAGTCATCTTCTTAGGTCCCAAGAACCGAGATTTGCTGCACATAATACTTGTGTTTCTGCGCCCGTCAAAAGTGTAATCACTGGCTCGGTCTAATGCCGGTATGGCCATGTATATGCCCATTGATTTCGCACGTTACTTAATTTTTGGAGAATCTCTACTTTTCGTTTCTGCACCAACCCACACGAGCACTATCTCCATTTGTGTTACCTTTTAACTTTTGCAGCTTTCTTTCACATGCACTAGAGCACTCACCCCACTTCTTGTATGTACGGGTCAAGCCCATTATGGGCAGCCCAAACAAAAAAATTACCCAACTTCTCTCACTTGCACATGATGAGTTCGATGCAAGTCTTTTGACTTGTGAGTACACTTGCGTTAAGCTTACCATACTCTAATTAGGATTACATACAAGCCACAATAAACAATTTCGCCGTATCCTAGACTGAACTTATTGAGTCGGTCCAAGCACCTATAATCCCTTGCAAAAGCGTGCTTGACTCTTATCACATGTTAATAATCAAATCATAACCACTTAAGATAGACATGATTATTTGACCAGTAAATACATGTATTAATGTAACCACAGATGTTCTTTTCTTGCTCAGATTTCTCCATCTCAACCAAGCTAATATCCTAACATGTCCCAAAGGCCAGTGCCTTTTCTATCGGAGGAAACATGCTACAGAATCAGTTAGTGGACCAGATCTTGAAGTACAGTCGAAAGTCTTGAGGGCACTGTAAGGGGTTTTCTTTATAACCCCTACGATCTCTGTGCAACCCAATGGGCTTGGTCTTCCAGTGCAAGTTGCAGTCTTTCAGAAAAAAAGCAATTCGCCGCTTTATAATCGCAGTATATCTTCACTGGGTCTTTTGAATAGAAAATAAATAAACTAAATCGGCCAAAGAAGATAAAATGGTGAAAGGAAAAAAGGTTAATTACCCGCTTTCCATTAAAAAAAAAAAAAAAAAAACACACGGCCAAATTCCTAAATTAGTGCAACAACCAACCTCATCTTACCGACCCCCCAAAAAAAAAAAAAAAAAAAAAAAAAAACCTCATCTTCGTCTTTTTCATTTCTGATTTTCGGATAAATGTTTCGTCAGTTATGAAAACTGGCAAAATGCCTGTTTAGTGTTTGCTTTTTAGGAAAAAAATTCGTATTTCACTTGGAAAAACAAAAGGGACGTCTTAATTTTTTTTCTCCATCTAATTAGGGTTACTAATTTCGTTTTTGGAACATCACGACGTTGCAATTCAAAATAAGCTACCTGGGTATGTCATACTCCCCTTGACGTGAGAGCACGCCTTAATGTCTTTCTTCTGTTCATAAGTTTCTTACAAAAATTAATCTCCTCCTTATGGTCAATCCACATGACTCACGATCTTGTCGACGATAGTGGTCGGAAAGTGAGGTTGTCCACTTCGTACGTCTTTTGGATTCGCACACAACAAACGTGGGTCAATATATTAAAGGTTGTTTTCGTTGATTCATTGGCGTTAAACCCTGAAGTCCAAGTCCAACGTGGTATTATGTCTTCTTCTTTCTTTATACGGGTTTTCAAATGAGGACCACGGGTATGTATTTTAGACCTTTCCTTTTCGTTTCTCCCAAAAGAATGATTAAAGACGATAAAAGGTGCTATCGCACGACAATATGTAGGACCATTCATTTCCCAATCAACTTGGACCAGTTGAAGCAGAGGCTCTTCATGCGTTTTTCATGTTTGTAAGTAGATGGTGATGAGGACGACATAACGTTTCCTTTTAAAACGGTACTTTTATTGCCTTTAAAACTTTGCATTAAGGCAGAACGCCTTTTTTGTCAAAGAGGTTTCCTTAAAAGCAAATAGTGTTTGTTACGAGTGAAACACTCGTTATACGGCAACTTTAAAAAAATAACGAAAAGGGTTACGAACTGCTGATTTGGAGACTCCGGTAAAACGAGCACCACCCTAGACCACCGGAAGTAGAGGTCGCAGGACCCTTAGCGAGGTGGTCATGGAGTGGCGTGATGGCCGGTGAGGCCCACCTAAGGTCATGCGACACTAACAAGCGTGCCTGGTTCACAGGGCTAAGGTAGGTGGCCGTGGAGATCATGCGAACCTCGTTTAGGCTGTGTTGACGACGCGTGAACCCCGATAAGATCTGTCTTGCTAGGCTCATGTGTCACTTGCTTGGGGACGCACAACCTAGGTAAGGTGGCTCCTGGATGGGCACCCCGAGGTAGACTCAGCAAAGCATGGTCGTGGTGGTTTGTTTCGAACATTTCAAAGAAAATTTTAGATCAAAGGTTCTTGAAATTGGGTTGTCTAAACACTAGAGTTCTGGCTCAAGGTCCCTTTGAGCAGAGCCTTCAAAAATGCACTTTTTATCCCTTGAAACAATGGGAAGAAGAATTCGGAAAGCTATATCATTCCGACTTGAATCAAATTTATGATCCACTAATATGTGTGTAGACATTTTCGCCTTTCGCTGCACTAATTTATTTTTTATTGATTAGAGTTCATTGAAACGTATTTAGAGGCTATCGTTTCAAAGTAACCAAAGACTAGTAATCTCTTAAATTTGATAGTTTAATTCAAAAATAGAGTCGTAAGTCACTTTACAATTACTGACTAATAATTTAATCTTTCATTTTTAAGAACAAAAATAAATGATAAAGTCATATTTGTCCAACAAACCGTAGGAGAAACTACTGTTTGATTAACAGGAGCTTTGGTCTATGGGCACCAAAAAAAGAAAAAAGGATAATGCTGAAAATGCAGAGAAATAGAAATAATGATGTCTTGGGATGAAAAGTCTACAAATTCTAAAAAAAGAAGAGAATAATTAATCTGAAGTACAATGATTGTCGAATATTCAATTATATTCTCATGACCAACTTTATTGAATTGAAAATTTCAGCGACCTTATTCATCAAATAACACATGACACTAAACCATAATATTCAATTATATTCTCATGACCAACTTTATTGAATTGAAAATTTCAGCGACCTTATTCATCAAATAACACATGACACTAAACCATAATATTCAATTATATTCTCATGACCTACTTTATTGAATTGAAAATTTTAATGACCTTGTTCATCAGAGAATACACGATTCTAAACCATCCTACCGACGGAGTATTTTAATATGCTGCCCATAACATCTGATCTCATGGATTAAATATGACCCAAGTCAAAATTTCTTCATAAACGAAATGGCGAATCATTCGCTTGATAACGAGAGAAATCAAGTCAGTATAGTACACCTAATCTCTATGCATAATTTCTATACGCAATGGTTGGAATGAGATTGCAAATGTGAATTTTTTTTTAAATTTTTTTTTTACAATGAGGCTTTTAACTTCCAGGTTGGCAATTGGAAAAATAGTTTTTTTATTTGGTCGGTGATTGGAGAGTTTAAAAAATTCGTGATGAATAGAAAAGACCACGTTATTGTAACCAGACTCCTGTCCACACGTCTCTATCACTCTCCATTATACACTCTAGGGGGTCTCAGTCTGCTTTTTCCCTCAATGTTTGGTACCTTTCGAATACCGACGTGCTCATGTTTAGAACGAGGAGAAAAACCATAAAGGCCTGAGATTTGAAATTGCGAAGGTGGCAACTTTATGTGGCGATCACAGTTGAAGAAATTAAATGGAGATAAAAGACCATCATCGCGAAATAGATTTTATGTCTTTTGAATATGCACAGGTGAATTGTGTCAAGAATTTTATATCGTAAAGTTGGTGTGTTGCGAAAATATTAATATATTTATATTATTCCGTAACTTATTTACTTAAATTTTTGAATGAAAATAGATTCGAATTCCTACTTTACATTATCAACGTCATTAGCTTCGTACCCTTGAGTCAAATTGTTCACTTAAATATTGAGAATGACCTAATGGTTTTCTTTTCAAAGCAATGATTTGAGTTCTTTAGCGGGGTTAGTAAACATCTTTCACTTGTTTTGTCAAGGTAATAATTGAGATAATTATTCAAAAAATCTTAAGGCTATTGTACGATAACTGATTCAATTTTAGACATTTCAGTTTGTTCAATATAATCTTAAACCTTTTAAAGATTTTTCAATATAGTTCTTTTGGCTAATTTAAACTAAAAATGACTAACATGACCGTTGACCGTTTTAGAGGTGATACCACTAGCATTGATGTTGATGATTTTTGCAATATTTTTTTTTTAAAAAAATTGTTTATCTTTTCTTTTATTTATTTTCCCCACTATTCATCTTCTTGAAAGCGCATGCGGGGATCATGCCTCAAGAATGGTTGCCACATCAGCCATAGGTGAGGGCTTGCACGCCCTTGTCAGCCACTAAGTGACGGTCGCTCACTAGCCATGAGGGCCCTAAGGCCTCTCCAAACGTGAGGGTGGCAAAGTACTCCCCGAGATATAAGAAGGTTGCAACCCTCTCGCCTGGATGGCGAGGGCTTTGTCGCCCTTGCATGTGGCCGGTGATCATTGGCCATCATTGAGGCCCCAGCAACCCCCGCCAACCCTTTTGGTAAATATAAAAATTTACAAAATTAACCAAAAAAAAAGCGCAAAAGTCATCCACATCAATGTTGGCTAGCTATCTTGCTGGCCATGCCTCATAAGATGATCATTAGTCATATCAACGATCTCAGTCTTAAAAAAGCAAGAAGAACTACATTGAAAAATCTTCAAAATTTTTATATCTAAATTAGCTAAATTGAAAAGTTTCGTACTAAATTGGATACTATACAATAACTTTTTGATTGAAGTCTTACTATGCCCAAATGAGTTCTATTGCCCAGGGATTGAGGGTAAAGATGCTGTTTTTTCAATGCTTGGGATGAGCAGGTTTAAAAGGTTTATTTACAAGTAAAATACATTGGTCCTTCACTAATCCATTAATCTTAGTCATAGTAATGATAAAGACTGTAAACCTCTACAGGATTTTATGCGATGCAGGATCTGATTCTTCTCTCTTAAAAAGCTTGTCGGGAAAAGCATGTGAAGGTCTCCGATGCTTCCATAATGGGAAGATCTAAGAGAGTCAAAAAGATAAGCTTGTCGGCACATCTAATTGGACTTGTTTTCATTTAAAAATTTACGTAGTTAAAGGTCAATTTGTTATTGTCAATTGTTCTATCTTACTTCAAAATTCTGAGGTGACACTCTTGCTTATGTCACGCCTAACATGTGCGCTATGGAGGACCTAAATCTCAACTGTTGGCCGAACTTGTCGACTAAATGATTGGAGGTGGACATGTGTTATAAAGAAAGCTAGTGGGAATGCGGCCAGCGTAATGACATGCCTTTAGAATCCAAGTGCATTTTGATCTTGCCACGAGTCCCTAGGCTATCCTAATGATTGTTTACAGGGTGAATCTTCTCCAAAAATTTATTAGTTGCCCTCCAAGTTTATGGAGATTCTCAATTTATTTCCACTTTACTTTTATTTGTATTTTATAAATGCATTAAAAAACTTAACACCCAAGTACAATTGAGTTTATCAACCCGAAAAAATAAATAGTACAATTGATTTCTTTTTAAAATTTGTTAAATTAGTGTAATCAAATTTTAAAACTTTGAAAATCGCGACCTCACTCAAATCAAGTCTTAAAACTTCATAAATTAGTACAATCAAGTCCCAAAATCAATAAAGTTGCGAGTGAGCACCTCATTCTTCCAAAATTTTGAAAAATTTAGAGTGGGGGAACTCACTTTTAACTTTTCAAAATTTATGCAATTTACATCCATTGTATTTCTACAACTACTTCATATTTTCTGGTTCTCCTACTTAGATTAACTTCCTCCTCATCAACAAATATTTTTCTTTTTATTCTGAATTATTCTAATAATGCAAAAACATCATTATGGCTATTTTACAAGGTAAATTAAATGGATGCCGCATTCGAAACGAGACATAGAGTTTAGGTGATCGGACATGAAAAATCACTCGAATTATTGACTTTTTCATTAAATTATCCTTGTTTTCTTGTAACAATTTCTTGTGTCTCCCTGCTTCCCTTTAAGGTAAAAGAGTACTCTGGGGGAGGGCACTTCCAGCGGCAATAATAGTTGTTATCGCCAGCGCCATAAAGGTGGCGGAAATGGGCGCAACTACCACTAGACAACCCCTAACCTCGACCCCAATTTGGTTTTCTCTATTTTCTATATCTTCCTCTTAATTACCATGAAAATTTAAGATTGAGTACATTAGAAGTTTTAAAATTTGTACAGAAAATACAATTGAATTCTAAAACTTTAAAAAATATATATAATTATGTCCAAAAACTTGTCTAAAACTTATCATAAAAATGTTATTAATTCCTAAAATTTTTAAAATGTGCAATCAACAAAATGATTTGATTGGATCAATTTAATAAGTTCTACGATTTGATTGCACTTTTTGAAAATTTTAGAATTCACTTGCACTTCCGTTACAGGTTTTTGAACTTAATTACACTTTTTAAAAGTTTTCGAACTCAATTGCATTTTTCGTAAAAAAAAATATAAGACTTTTAGTGTATGTATCCCAAAAATTTATTATGCAATTAGCGTGAGGGGATATTGCAACAAGTTTTCAAAGATCAAGAGGGATAAAGAAAACTGAAACATTAGGGGAAAATTCAAACAATTTTAAAAACTTGGAGGCAAACTATAATTCTCCATAATTATCATATCAGTTTTTCCTCAATGGTTGACTCTGTTTAGGGCCATACAATCCAACTGATTCTACCCGAGAACCAAATTGAACCACCCTAAAAACTGGTTCATTTCAATCTTTCACCTGAAGAACCATCCAGGAATTGAATTGAATTTGAAACCGGTATGATAAAACCTATAAACTCTAGTTTTTCTTTTGGCATTTTTTTTCTCTATCTCTCTTTTTCTTTGGTTTCTTCAACCTTATTCAAACACTCCACGACTCTCTCTCTCTCTCTCGCGCGCGCGCAAGCACGAGGGGGAGCACGACTCACCCTACTTGCTCACAACTTGCCTCACTCGATCCTAACTCACTTTTGCTCACTTGCCCTCCTTCATTTTTTTTTATTTTGAACCATTTTGTTACTCATACTATTTTGTTGTAAAAAAAAGAAACAAAAGAAAAGTTCTCGGATAGACCTTGAAACCGGACCTAAAAAATATGGTAGGTACCACGATCAATTCTAGGGAAAATAAGGTACGTTCCAAGTTTCCTAAAATTGAGAACTGGTTCTAATAGGTTAAGTTTCAAATTCTAGATTCAGAACCAACCCTTCTTGAAATCGATCACCTTTGACTTCGGCCCTAATTTTTCATTCTATTATTTTTATCTTTAAAAAACTGCCTGAAGCATGAAAATTTGTGCCAAATTCTAAGCCAAATTCCACAACTTCGGCTGAAAATTAAGTTTCCTATTTTCTTGGGAAAATGATACTGAATGCACTATAAATTTCTTACAACGTTCATTTTGATATCAAAATTTTTCACCATATCACTTCAATATCACTAATTAAGTGCCAATTTCAATTTTTGTCCTAAAAAATTTGATGCGGCAATTGTTGTATTAGTTTTTCTGACCTGTGTGGCTTACTAGAGTGCCCAGTTAGCAGTAATAGTCTCAAACGATGTCGTTTATGTTTTTGCCCCAAATGTAAACCCTAATTTAGATAAATTAAGCCATATCCCCAAATTTTGCAAACCATATTTAAAACAAGAATTGATGAAGCCAAGGACAATTGATTGAGTATAGAAGAATCGAGGAACGAAACTCGAAAAAAGAAAGTCCCTAAAGCAACTTTGACGATTGGATTTAACAAAGTGAAGTAATGGCAGCCACGGCATGAGCTCTTCAACGATGGCATCTGAAATTAGGGGCAAACAGAGGTCGGCTCGGCATGGCTATGAGCACAACCGAAAGCATTGGTGGTGGCGGTTTTCTTGCGACTTGAGGACAATGGAGAAGACCTAAGATGAAGAAAGCTTTGAACGGAGAAATACTTGCTCCTCGTCTTAGTCTCTCTCGGTGCACTCTGATTCGTAACCTTCAGAGTGCTCTTCATCGATGGCGTCGGAATCGAGGCTAGGATGAGTGATTGAGACGCCTACAGGAACTTTGATGTTTGTCGGCATCTAAATCAAGCACCAACGGAGCTTTGAGCCAGTTTTAATCACTTCGTAATTCTCGGCTACAAAAACAAGGGATGGCGTCGCCATCCCATATTTTGGCGAACAAGTTGATTGAGAGAGAGGTTTGAGCTACATGGTGGTGTCATCGCCCCCTAATTTTCTGTCGAGGGCAGCGATCCTTGCCAAGCATGTGAGGGTGGTGATGCTCGCCCGATGACGAGCCCCAACCCCCAAGTGCTGCAAGTTCCGAGTACACTATTCAAGTTTGAACATGAAATAAAGACCATAGAGAAGAGTAGACCTTGAACCATATGGGCAGCAATCACGAGCATCAAAGTTCCTAATTTGATTTTGAAAACAGAAAAAAGGAAAAATCGTGAACTAAAGGGGACAAAACCGGGGAAGCAAACCTGTGATTTTCGAGTCGCTGTTGTAACCAAATATCAAGCATGTCATGGGGAATCTGTGAAAGACTCCCCTGTGACAAGACCTTCGGCACCCTTTGCATCTGTAGTGCCCGGACAGGGTAGTCATGACTTCTCAAAACAGAGTACTGAAGAAGAATTCATGAAATGGTTGTTTTGGTGTACAAACCAACGTCTAGGTCCCCCACCTTGCAGCATCACCTAAAATTCAATATGAACCGGGCATGGGATGTGGATGTATTGGGTGTGCTTCGAGTTCGGATGAATCGGATCTAATTAGAGAACCGATATATAGAGGAACTTCATGCGTCCCATCAATATATTTGAGTTTCCTAATTGATGTTAGATAAAGAGATGGGCTTGTTAGTCATTTGAGTGGATTTTTGGAATCGAAAAACATGGGAGGATTTTAGTATGTCTGCAATCTCCATTGCCGTTCAATGTATAGTGGAATTTTTGTAATGCTCTTCTCGAGGTCATAGGCCATATTGATCGAACAAATTACATAATCCGATGGTTGACGTTTCTCCTGTTTTCCGTTTGTTGTGTACAATAAATTACTTCTGCAATAGAATGCCATTGCATATATTCACGTGTGTAAGACGCGAGAACTCAAAGCATATAATGTCATTGCATATATTCACGTGTGTAAGACGCGAGAACTCAAAGCATATAATGTCATTGCTTTTTTCACCAAATAATTTCCTAGGCCCAACAAGAACAATGTCAAATTTCGGGAGCACCTACAATTATTCACCTTTCTCCATGGATACAACATAGATAAAGCAAGTTACTTGAAATTATATATAATCGAAATTGATCATCTAATTATTTTCCTCTAGAAAATGACAAAGAACTCATTAAAATGGCATTATTGATTGGGATTCGTAGTTCATCATCTTGCGGATTTGAGAGATTCAACTTGGGACTTCCCACGTGGACCCTTGGTCCTTATGTAGAGCCGGTACTCGTCGAAGGTCATGGCCGGGTAGAGGGCGGGACGGTCCTCGGTCACCAGTTCCGAGGCAGGTGCAATCGGAATGTCACTCTTGGGGTTGTAGAAGAAGGCCAGTGAAACCCTCTCTTTTGCAGAATTCACTATTACTCTGTGTTCCACGCTCTTGTAGATCGCATTGCTCAAGACCTAATGATTGAACACGATAAATCACATTTACTTTTGATCAAAATTAAGGGTGAGAAACGACAAAAACGATAGATATGCTTCATGGTTGTTCTAGACCCGTTAAAATATTTGATTTCCCTAATTTTTTCCATCATTATCAAATGATATCTTGATTATGCTTTTCCATGTTTGGAAATTCGTGAGGAATTGCATCTAAGTAATATGACCAGAGAGAGGCGTTGGATGTGAATCCAAATTACATCATCACAATTTAAAAAATATGAACTCTCAATGTGTCCATCTTATGTACTGCGTAATCACAAGAAGTAGAATCGATGCTCATTTCTGGGCAGAAGTCATATGAGAGAGAGAGAGAGAGAGAGAGAGAGAGAGACCTGCATCTGATCGCCGATGTTGACAATGAAGGCGTCGGAGATCGGGTTGACGGTGACCCAGCTCTCGTCCCTACGGACTTGGAGGCCATGGACATTCTCGTCCGGGAGAAGGAGGGTCAAGCCGCCCGGGTCGGAATGCGAAGAGAGGCCCAGCGTGAGGTCGGGTTGCGGGCATTTCGGGTAGAAGTTGACCCTCAGGCATGCCCCGATGTCCTCCCCTCCAAAACCTCTTTGTAGAAAGTCCTCCGGCAATCCCAAGTTGAGGGACAACATCTTCATCAATCTTCCGCTTAACTCCACCACCTGCTTGCTATATTCCGCAATCTGCTCCCTGCAACCCAAAATTCGTTTCCCAAATTACTTTCGTGCTTTTTGAGACGTCAAATCTTAGTCATATTCCCAATCGAACTAACGCTCTCGAATGGACTTGGGATTCTTACTCTCATTACTTCCTAACCTACCAAAAGGTACATAAACTTGCACATAAGTTGCTTGTTAGTTTACTTAATCGGCTATCTTCCAATCACTCGATTAAATGTGTAATTTATGGATTATTGTCGGGTGGGAGGACAATTTATGGATAACCCTCTACATAGTCCAGAGCGATGTATGTACTTTAAACGCTAAACAGATATTCATTATTTTTTCAAAAGAATATATTGAATAAAATTAGGCTTTGACTGTACTCCCTCCCCTATGTCTCTCCATGTTGGCTCCTAAAAAGCACATTTCCATTCTCAACCAAAAACAAAGTGAAAGCTCGATTTGGACTCTAATGAAGATAAGGGGGATTAGAAACAAACTTGTATGACACACACACACACGAAAAAAAGAGAGCGGGAAAATGAAGTTGTGGTAGCTCTAGAACAGTCGAGAGAGATAGAGAGAGAGGACCTTCATATCTTCATTCAATGGTTCAAGCAGAGAAGGACAAAGGGTATGGCCTAAATTATAGCTGGCAAAATTCCATGATTTTCTTAGCCAATTTCAAAATAGAATCTTGCCAATTTGGGACCTTCTTGCCTTATTTAGACAATAGAGACCCTTCAAGATAAGATTGTCCCCATCTTTTCTCGCTCAAAGTGGAGCTCCCAATTCAATGCATCTTTATTCAATCTTATATTATTTTAAGGCTTACCATTGGGTAAAGTCATTGACGATAAGTAATATCTTTGGACAAGACGAACTGCACCAATGACAAGGTCGATGCGTAAATTTTTCACCTTGCCCAATGCAAGATTACTGAAGATGAGTAATGTTTCTTGAGTGACCAAATTGCAAAAATCTCGTGAAATTGAATATACTTAAAAAAAACCCGACATGCATTCGACTCTTTTCTATTACATCATCATTAGCTTCTTCTTCTTTTCTGCATTTTTTCTTTTTTTTTTTTTTTTTTGGGCCCCCGGGGGTTTAGGGGGGGTGGGGGGTTAAAGATAGACAAAAGAGACACCCTTCATCTCAGTTTTTGTCTCCGACGCTCTTGTATAGGAAATTGAGCAACTCGGATTGAAAAAGAAAAAAGGACAATAGGTCAAATGTCAATAGTAACTAGTGATAAAATCATTAGCCACTTTCCACCCTCCCTCAAACAATGTAAAATAAATTCTTTGACTGGCCCATCCTGTCCCAGTAAACGTCCGTGACTCTTCTACTGAAGACTCTCCCATCTTCTCTACCCTTTTGTCTTTTCTTCTAGTCTAACTCGTGAAGATGACAGTAGTACATATATTTTATAATTTTGGAAGAAAAAGAACTCCTAATCCCTTGAATTTGGTCCTCAAATCCAAGGTTTCTCGAACAGCCCAATATCCCACAAAAAAAAAAAAAAAGGATCTAACACCCAATTGAAAATATTTGGAAAATCTTCACGAATCTCGAGTAAGTATTCCGTCATCTATTTTATTTTTGTGTTATTCCATCCCTAACACCACGTGCACCATTAAGTCCCACCACACATAGCCCGACCCCACCCGTTATTGCCACGACCTCACTCCAACAAGTCAGTCCACTATGGGAAAACGCATAGCGGAAAAAGCAAAACCTCCATGCGCTGTATGACTACACCATAGCGTGCCAATCAGGGTCACCACTTGGGCCCCCCTTTTCGATAAAAGAATATATACAAGTCATTCCATCACGTTTTCAATGCCAATCCAAAAACCTACTTTTGTCAAGAAACTACCAAGACCCCGAGATAAGAAATCAATAAATAAATCCAGAAACTTAGATTATAAGGTCATGATGATGAGTACTGTTGCTACTATTACCTGCACGATGGTGGAAGATCAGGCCACTTTTCGTGGTTCCTCAGGCACTGAGGCATGTAATGGAGGAAGTAGTAGTCGCTCCAGTCGAGAACCGCCCCTTTCTCGACGCCAAGCCGGCTTCCGTACCCCTCGTAGGTGCAGGGGGAGTTTGCGTACCGCTGCTTCGCCTCCAGCGGCAGGTGGAAGAACTCCCGCCAGCTCTCCCTCATCATCCTCATCAGCTTCGGGTCGACCCCGTGGTTCACCACCTGGAAGAACCCCCAGTCGCGGCACGCCGCGTTGATCTGCCTCAGGGTCGGGTCGTCAGGCCCGCTGGGGCTGTTGGCCCCGACGAAGAGGCCTTTGAGGTCGATGACAGGGATGTTGACCTCCTTGACCATGGGTGAGGAGACAACCGATGGCCGGTCGGAGGGTGGCTTCACATAGCGGTCAGGGATCGCCCTAATGCCGCTCTCCGATAGGGCTTGGACCCGAACGACCGGCTCAGGCCAGCTTTGTAGGCTTTTCATCCCTTTGTGTTCCTCGTGGGAAAGATTGAAGGATTGTATGTGGCTATTTTAATGGAGGGTACTGTCGAAGTGGTTCGTTTTTAAGCAAGTTCAGTGCAAGAGGTTGAAGTGGACTGGAGACAGAAATGTGACAATCGCGGTGGATTTTCGGGAGGGAGGGAGAGAGAGAGAGAGAGAGAGAGAGAGAGAGCACTCAAGTAGTTTTACATGGATATTGCAAGTGGAAGATGTGGGGAGTGAGAGAGCTGGATGACGAATTTATAAAGAAGCGAGGCCGAGAGAAGCATGATATGTTTCGGCGCCGTGATGAAATTGAGTTCTTGGACTATAATTACCCACATGAGAAAAATTTTAAAAAAAAATTATAAACCTGCTGCAGCACCCTTATCAATTCCCTATGAATGACTGCTCCAAAAACGACGACCGTTCAATATACAGAAAGAAAGCGAAAAAGGGTATAGAGTGTTTGGAATGGAAGGTGCTTTTATCGTATGTTCGGCGGGCGAGGCAGGTAGAAGTGGGCGTATTGTATTCAAAGTGAAGTGGGGGAAATATAAAGGAAAATAAATAAATTAAAAGCTCTTGACTACACACAGACACGAAAGCCAAGTAGTTGAAATCTCAACCCACGTGTCCCTTGATTAACATAAAATAAGTTTGTGGAATAATCTTCTCAGGAATATAGTACGCCTTCTTCGAGTGACGATGGGCAAAAGATAAAACCGGTCGCCATCCAACCCTTTTGAACGATAAAATTGATCCTACTTCTAGATGTTATGGATTAAGTTCGGACCGTAACCGACGCATAGAAAGCTACGCTTAGAAGGGATTCTAAAATATAGTGTTTATTTTGAATAATAAAGTGCCGATTACAATATCTTAGGCGCAATAGGGAGGTTGCCATCTAGATAATAACTAAATAACTTAAATCAAATAACAAAATTAAGGAAAACATTTTTTTTTTTATGCCCAAGACCCGCTAGACTTACGCCGTGCAGCCCACGACCTATAGAGTGCACGGTGCACCCCTAACCCCACTACCATGGCCCTCCACTTAACATGCGTTGGCAGTTGCGGAGTTTCGACTCTAGAACTTCTACGATAAAGTGCCCAAAGCCGAACCAACTCAGTTGCGCATCAGTGGGTAGAAAAAGATATTGATAAAAGGAAAAGTTATCAAAATACAACCAAAAAATTTGCAAAACACGTCAGAAATATGTGAGATCTCGGAAATCAAAAGAAATGCATGAATCAAATATTATAACCCATTTGTAATCTCGAATATCACATAATTCTCTTTGATTTGTAGGACTGCGCTCTTACAATGCTCCAATGTTTCCATAAAGGTATTTGCATGTTGTTCTATGTCACTAACCTTTCAATGTGATTCACATGTTTGTTTGATGATTGGTCAAATGATGGATCCCACGAAGGAAACGATCCATTGGTTAACAGTTGACACGACAGATTCTACATTGGATATATTACCCAGTAAGCTCTAACCCTTTATACTGTAAATCAGAAACGCTAACATATGACGTATAGTTTGGAATATGCATACGATGCTCTAGGGTTAAAAGGACAAGAATCTACTGAATCAAGTTAAAAGCTTTCGAGTTCGATTAAGCTAGAAATCATCTAGTCAAAAGGGTTCTGATGTTTCGTTGCAACGCGTAAAAGGACGGAGTCAAAGAGGCCTGCAGGACCCCAGGTGAAGATAAAATAAAGCATGCATTTTAAATGTAATCTGAGAAATTTTCTTTTCATTTTTTTTTCTTCTCTTCTTTATTCATCATTTTACATATAGTTTGTTTAGGTCAATTTAGGCAATTATGGATTAGAGTTCGACCCATGGCATCCGTACAAATAGGATTTTTTTTTTTTTGTGCCATTATCGAGAATTGCCTCGACCTACGAGTTCTTGTGATGTGTTGGAGCACCGACTTTTGGTTTTCTGATGCTGGCCACAAAACATTGGTGGGGCTCCCTTGTACTTCTGTTCTTCGTGAAAAAGAGAAAATACAGTTCGAAAAATAATCTGGAGAATTTGTAAAGGGAACGTGCGACTGTACGAGGATGTTAGTTTAAACACAGTTGTTGAATCGGATAATTAGTATGGCATGGATTATTTAGCCTATAACTAATCTGACTGCGATGTGTGAGGATGTTAGGAAAACAGAATCACGGATCGAATAATTAGCTTGATATGAATTATTTGGCCTATAACCAACACCTTTAAGCTAATCTGATTGGGGCTTCCCTTGAAATTTTGTTGGCGCGTTCAAACCAAGCTATATTAGAGTCGATGATTGGCTTCTATTTGTGATTTATATGGAAGGAACTTGTAGATTAGTCCAGTAAAATTTTGTGGAATCAGTACCATTAACACTTCTCCTTACATAGCTGGACATTGGCTTAAGAGTAACGTGTGGAAATATTGGGGTGAGGTAAAGAATGGGCTTAGAAAGATTTGAACTCAAGACATTTTATTGTGATACAATGTGAAATTTTGTAGAATCAAAACCAAGTATTCTAAAAGTTTAAACTGTTCAATGAATGCGCAGTTTGATATTTAGATATTAGGATAAGTGTAATGGAAATCCTAAAACTTATTATGAAAGTACAATTAAGTCCCAAATATTTCAAAAGGTACAATTAAATCTTAAAACTTGTCAAATCGTTGCAATTAAATCCTTCTATTTATGCTATCCAATTTGGCTAACAGAAAATATTGACATAACAAAAACGATGTCATCTTTAGTCCAAATTTGATTTTTTTTTAATGCAAATTTTGTTTGAGTTATATTAAAAAATAACCAAACTTTATAAAAATATGAAGAGAATAGAAAAAAGAAGAAGAATAGAGCCCCGGCCATGGGTAGGCAAGGGTTATAGCCCTCACCCAAATCAAGCAAGAGTCGTCGGTCCTCACCTGGGTCTGATTGAGGGTAGCAAGTGGTGGAGGTTTGTACAGGCCCTTACCAACCATTCCCCCACCATCGTCGGCAAGCGGCAGTGATAGTGGGTTAGCCACCTTCGTTTTCCCCTTTTTATTTCTTTTCTTTTTCATGGCTTTTAAAAAAAAATTGCTTATTTTTAACATAATTTAATTAAAATGTGTATTAAGAAAATCATATCTAGACCAAAATAATATCATTCATGTTTTAGCAACGTTCATCGCCACATAAAAGAAAGAAAATAATAATAAACGAAAGCCGCATCAACATTTTTCGTTAACCAAGTTATAAGGAGTTAATGAAAAGGACTTGATTATACAAATTTTATAAGTTTTAGGACTCAATAACACTTTTTTTTTTTTTATAAATTTTCAAACTTAATTACACTTTCATAACAAGTTTTAAAACTTTAAATACACTCACTCCTTAAATATTTTAACAAGTGCAAATGTTTGATGTTTTGTATTCTCGATTGCGACTCCTAACAAGTCGGTTTATCAGATACTTGTGTATGCTGGTTGAGTTTGCTATTACCAAAGCGGAGGCTTGCTTTGTATTCAGATATGTTGGTGTGTAAATACGTGCGACTTTTGATCGAGGGAGAGTCAGCCTAATATAGAAAGCTCATTTGTAAGGGTACCGATTAATTAAGGTAAGCGCACGAGGATGTTAGTGAAAGGGCCGTGTTTTTCTCCATCGAAAGCTGGAGGGAATTTCTTTCAACCGTGTCTTGATCGGTGTAGAAACATGCACATTGTACCAATTTTTAATTTTAGTTATGTTTGCATGTGAATAAAGTCCATAACTTATAACCAACGAATCAAAGACATAATCGGAGGAAACTTTGTGGAGAATACAGTCTAAATGGAGTCTCGCGTTGGATAATCAACATACGGTATACGACAACCAGCATATATGTTTTTCTTCTTGCTTCAATCTATTTATGAGCGAAATGGGAGTCTAATTTATTTTTTAATGGGCTTCAAGACTTTTAGGATCGGCCTTGGACTTTTGGGCTTGGGATACGCAATAACATCCTTTTGAAGTGGAATTTGCTTCGTTTCTGTCAACGAAATTGCAAATATATGGATTAAGTTTTGGAAGCTACGAATGAGAGATATTATCAAAAAATTATTAAACCTATTGTAATTGTGTCAAGAACCATATTTTCCTTTTGCTAATTAATTCATAAAGGTTTTGCATTTATGTAATTCAATTCATCAGATTAATTTTGGCGGGCCAATATTGATGTGACATGATTAATGTTGATGTGAACGATTTCAATAATATTATTTTCAAATTATTTATTTTTTCTTTTTCTTTTCTTTCTCTTTACTTTTTTCCTCTTCTTCTTTCTCTAGTTGATCACCGGAAATGGAAAAAAGAAAAATAAATTAAAATTTTGAAAAAAAAATTAAAATATCATTAAAAATTATCAACATCAGCGTTAATCATGTCACATCAGAGCCAACCGGCTAAATTTAGCCAAATAAACTAAATTTGCATAATTGCAATAGATTTAGGAATTTTTGCGGTAACTTTCCCAAAAGAATATGGCTACATACTATTAACGTTACCCAAACCTTAAAGAATTCATACCTTAAGTTCAAATTTTATTTTATTTTTGGTAGTAAAAGTTCTAATTCACTATGACACCTTTTCATGTGTATTTACTCGATCTCTCTCTCTCTCTCTACACGCGATAGATTTTACTGCTTTGTTATAGCATCTACTGTATTGCGCTAGAAGGATATCTCCAACTAGGACCAAATTGTTTCCATTCTCTTTGGCATATCTAAAACGAAAAAGCGAAAGATTATCTCAAGAACGAGCAGTCGCTCGTGCAAATCCAATCCAACCCATCCAACCTATCTTTTCATCAGATTATTTTATTTGTTGGGTCAAACATACTAACTTATTGGGTTGCCCTGTCGCAGATTCATCATTTGGATGACTCCTGCGATGACAGCTTGGCAATGGGAACCTTATCCCCTTGCAAGGATATTGTATCATCATCATTTAATACGGCTGCGCACCATTTCATAGTGGACAACACTTGTCGTTTCCAAACTTTGAGCTGCGATTGTTCAGACAGTAGTGAACCCCTAAAACAAAGCAAGTTCGTTTCTTGTGGAAACATGACCATGTGGGGATAGAAAGTGGAAGATGTTCTTATTAAGTCTAGGGTCCTCGTTACACAGTCGACACGATTTGGATTCATGGCATGCTTGCCATAATCAAATAATAACAGTAAGAAAACAGTCATTGGTTCAAGCATGACGCGACAGCATTGTTTAACTAATAGATTTATGCTACAAAAGACTCGAGTGACTTTATAAGAAAATCTCGCAGGACGCGATATAGGGACGTGGCAATATTCACACTTAGTTTCATGTTTGCTAATTTTTTCAGGGTCGAACCGATCATTATTTGATAGATAAGTTTATCTAAGGATCAACTATAAGCTCCCTCTCATCTCTAGTGCGGAATTTCACGAGTAACAAACTCTCCTTTTATAGAGTTAGGATGTAGATGTGACTTATGCTGCGTGGGACTTTGTCCTTATGAGAGCGCAAGAGGTGGCTGTCATAGTTAACATTTTGTTGTGCATACATGACACCTAGTTTCACCAGCCACAGCAGTCTCACCCCCGGGAAGGGGGGGACGCCGAGGATTGGGGGGGTGGCTACGCCAGTGATGGGGATGGAGGTCAGAGGCGAACAGGTGATGAGGTTAGGGTTTGTGGGTGAGCGTGTGTTTGAGACACTAAAGGAAAATTAATTTTACTCATCAAAAGGGCGAGAAATTCACTGTGTCCGCTCTAAAAAATAAAAAAAGTCATTTTTTATTGACATGGCGTTAATATGAAGCTCAATGTTGAATTGTTAACGATGATATCATAAACACAATTGTTGACAAGCAATAGCCTTTGCAATTTTACTCAATTATGCATATCTCTTAGAATTATGATATATCTCCTTTAATTGTGCGCATCCTTAATTGAATATTTGGTATTATGTTTATCTTATTTCCTTAAATAGTTATCCAATAAGCCTATAAATAGACTTGTGTATTATGTACCAATACATAGAAATACACATTCTGTTTTCAACTTTATTATTCTTAACCATATCAATGAGCTACCGATGCCATAAAGCAACCATGTAATAGTTACATGTTAGGAATTTAAATTGCATTATTTATTTAATGGCAAAGAAATATTCATTCATCATCACATTTATATGAATGAGTCCATAAGATTAGTTGCAATTGGAACTATTCTATGACGGTTACGGAATTAATACCAGAATTAATGCTCTGAAACTATTTCAGAACTTACAACCGTATTCAAAGTTCGAAGTGAGCTCAAATGTTACGACCGAGTTAATGCTCTAAACGGTTTTAGAGTTAATAAGCTGAATTAATTATATGAATATGATGTGACATCTTGAAATTCCAGTTATGTTTTCAATTGAATAAATCAGGCTTTTCATCGACGCGCCTATAATTCTATTCTAAGCTAATCATTCACAAGATAACTAGTCTATTTGAGGAAACCGTTAAAGGATTTTAATGTAATAAATTTGAGAATTCGATTAGGAATCGACTGCTCAACTGTGCTAGTCTATAAGGGTCATTACGGTACAGTTAAAAATCGATCAGAGATCAAAGATAGGTCGGTCTGACTGAAATATGTGATCAAAGTATGGGTGATTCCACCAGATTGCAAAATTCTCGTCAATCGGCACTAGACCGATTTTTCTATCGTTTTGGTACCCTGTGTCCGCATTTGAAATCTCGAGGTTGTCATACCAATGTGTCGAAGATGTACATTGTGGCTCGAAAATAATCGACCACGAGTCAATTGCACTAAAAATTTCTAAAAGCTACCCAATAAATTAAGTCACGTTAAAATCGTGCCAGATTGAAATTAACCGCGAATTTGAATTTAATTTCAAAAATTGAAAGTTCTATCAAGTTACGATTTATTTTAAGATCGTCAACTCATTCCTCGAAAATTTTTCTACAAACCGAGATATTTGGCGAAAATTCAAAATAGAGCTGTTTTTTATCGGAAAATTCATAAGATCGTCTTTTATTGCATTTTTGGGATGCAAGTTGATTCTATTGACAAGGAAAAATGTCAATTTGGTCGAGGACACCTTGGTGGAATTTATGGGGACCGGTTTAGGTCCAATTGGAGAGAAATTGGTTCAATTTGGGGAAGTTGTGTTCAAATTCATAGGCCCCCTTGGTACACAACCTTTTGGACCCTTTGGCAAGTGTGTTGGGGAAGCTTTGAAGTGGATAGGGGTCTGACCATGGTTGGAGTTGTGGGGCTTGTTGGAGATGAGCTCAATGGGACAAGTAAAGCCATCTAGAAGGCTTAGTGCCCCCCCCCCCCCCCAAGCTTCCAGCTGCCTCCTTCTTCTTCAACAGGCTACTTTCCCCATTAGAGACTTCTTTGAAGCTCAAAAATTGCAAAGAATCGAGCCTAAAGCTGCATCAGTCTTAGAAAGAGGAAAATAAGTTGTAGATGTTGGTGAAATGACACAAGAAAAAATAACCAAAAGACAAGCTCTTGATGCTAAAGCAATCTACTATTTATACTGTGCTTTATCTCCTACTGAATATAACATAATTTCATCTTGTGAAACAGCCAAAGAAGTCTAGGATAGGTTGCATGTTACCTATGAATGAATTGATCGAGTTAAAGAAACAAAGATCAATATCTTACTCGGACAGTATGAAGCCTTCAAGATGAAATCAGGAGAATCCATTACTGACATGTTTAGTCATTTCATGGAAATTGTAAACGGTATATCATATCAGGGACAACCAATCTCAGGACTAATGAAGGTCAATAAATTGCTGCGTGGATTATCCAAAGATTAGAATCATGTGAAGACTTCGATAAGAAAAACCCAAAGGATCATGCCTCTTACAGTTGATGAGCTTGAAGGCACACTTCAGTCATACGAAGTGGAGCAACTCAATGAGGAAGAAGATCTCAAAGGCAAAAAGTCGATTATTTTAAAATCTAACGATGATTCCGATGATACAGATTATGAAGATGACATGGATGATGAAGAGCTAGCACTCATGATAAGGAGATTCAGGAAACTAAATAGAAAGGGAAGAAGATTTAATTGGAAGAAGCAAGGTTCTCAAAAATTCCAGAACAAATCAATTGAGGATGACGAGATCAACAAAGATGTGGTCTATTTTGAATGCAAGAAAAAAGGACACATCAAACCCAACTGTCCTCTATTGAAGAAAAAGAAAGCAATAACTGAAAAGTTCAAGAAGGCTCTCAAAGCAAAGACAATGAGTGATACAAAATGTGAGGAAAGTGATGAAGAGTATGCCAACATATGTCTAATGGCAAACTTAGAATCATACTCAGATTTTGGAAAAGATCATATTCATACTCAGACGGTAAAATCAAGGTTAGTAGTTTAAATATTCCTGTTAAAGTCTCAAAGTACATAGATGAACTCTGTCTTAATCTCAAAACCTCTCTTAAAAGGATCTTTGAACTAAAAAGGGAAAATTCCAAACTGAAGCAACAAAAAAAACTCTTAGAAAGAAAAATTTGAAAATCAAAACAAAAGTTTTGTTATATTAAAAGAAAATGCAGACTCTATTTCAAAGGAAAATACATTTTTGGAAAAGATATTTTAAATATTACAAAAAGATTTTCAATAAGATTTAAGAAGCTGGAAAAGATTCTTTTGATTCAAAAACCGTATTTCAACAAATCAGATTTGAGAATGACACAGAAACTATTCATTTAATTGATTTTCCAAAAGTAAAGTAAAGAATCAAATAAAGACTTACAAAAATATTTTACATAAATCATTTTCAAAAGGTTTTTATAGAACCTGTTGGCCGAAGTACTCTCAAATGTTCAAAGTGTAATAGCTTAGAACATTTTGAAAAAGAATGTCTTATAGTTTGGAGACCTGTTAAGAAAGAATGGGCAAAAACTGTATATTGCACTAACTCCCCTAGACCCAAGAAAATGTTGGTACCAAAGAAAGCTTGAACTTTTTTTTTTTTTTTTATAATTGCAGGTCACTATCAAGAAAAAGATAAAGTGATATTTGGATAATGGCTGCTCGAGACACATGATAGGAGATCCAAGTTGTTTTACAAAACTTGTGCAAGTAAAAGGAGGAAAAGTTTCTTTTGGTGGAAATAGCAAAGAAAGAATTATTGGATGTGGAACTGTAAAAATTGGAAGTCTCACAATTAACAATGTCTCCTTGGTGAAAGATCTAAACTACAATCTACTCAACATCAATCAATTGCGTGACACTAGATTCAAGATTAACTTCCAAGAAGGCATATGTTCAGGAACTAGTAAGGATTTATCTCAATCTTTTACTGGACAAAGACATTGAAATATCTATCTTCTGGATATAAAATCAGAAAGCTCTCAGTGTCTAAAATCCATTTAAGATTAAGCAAACATTTGGCATAGAAAACTTGGCCATGTCAACATGAAACAAATTGCCAAGATGTCATCCAAGAAACTTGTTCGTGGACTGCCCAACCTGGCGTATCAAAAATGTGACTTATGCACACCATGTGTTTTGGGAAAACAGGCTAGAAGTTCTTTCAAACCTATAAACAAAGTGTCTACTTCTACATTTGGATCTTTTTGGACTAACCATAATACAAAGTGTCTACTAATTCTCGTTTTACTTGGGTATACTTCTTGGCAAGTAAATCTAAAACTTTTTCTTATTTTTCAAAATTTGCAAAGAAAGTTCAGAATGAAAAAGGATATGCTATTCCGTGTATTAGGACAGACCATAGAGGTGAGTTTGAAAACCAAGATTTGGCAAAATTTTGTGATGACTTTAGTTTTCAGCATGTTTTCTCTTCTCCATATACTCTAGAACAAAATGGAGTTGTGGAAAAAAAAAATAGATCTTTACAGGAAATGGCTAGAATACTCTTAATTAAAAGTAATATTTCTTCTCATTTATGAGCTGAAGTAGTTTCTATAGCTTGTTATATTATTAACAGAGTATTCTTAAGGCCTATTCCAGAGAAAACTCCTTATGAGTTATTCAAAGGAAAGAAGTTAATTGTCTCTTATTTTCATGTGTTTAGTTGCAAGTGTTTTATTTTAAAGAATGCAAATGATAGAACTGGTAAATTTGAAGAAAGATTGAACGAAGAAATTTTTTTTACTACTCAACCTCAAGCAAAGCCTACAAAGTATTCAACAAGAAGAGTTAGTCTGTGGAAGAATCTATGAACGTCAAGTTTTAAGACTTAATGCATAATCAAATGAATCAAGCTCAACTTGAAGAATCTAAACCTACTCCAAATCCTAGAAAGTCTACTTCTCCCGAAGTGGCTCAGACTCCTAAAATTCAACAACAAGATGAACCAAAAGATTCAACTGAAACAAAGGATCAGCAGACTCACAAGCCAACCAGCAATTGGAAGCATAAGTCAAGTTATCCCAAGGATCTCATCATTGGCAACATCAATGAAGGAATTCGCACTAGATCCAAAAGGCGTGAAGAGTCTAGTGCTATAGCACTCGTTTCTGAAATTGAACCCAAAACTGTAGAAGAGGCCTTGGCTAAAGAAAGATTGAAGCTATGCAAGAAGAGCTCAAACAGTTCAGTTTTGAAGATCCAAGAAAGCTAGAAGAAAGAAGGTAAAGACTTTCTACTCGTTCAAATCTATGTTGATGATATTATTTTCGAATCATCTAATGAAAATCTATGCAAGAAATTTTCTAAATCTATGCAGGATGAATTCGAGATGAGCATGATGGGTGAATTAACCTTCTTTCTCGAATTACAAGTCAAACAATTGAAGAAGGGAATTTTCATTTACCAAGAGAAATATACGAAAGATCTCATCAAAAAGTTCAGTCTGAAGAATTGCAAAAAGACTGAGATACCTATTTCAAGTTCTTCAAAGCTGGATAAAGATGAAGAAGGAAAGAGTGTAGACAAGAAGTTATACAAGAGCATAATTGGTTCACTTCTTTACCTTACTGCATATAAACCTAATATTTTGTTTAGTATTTGCATTTGTGCTAGGTTCCAATCAAATCCCAAAGAATCTCACTTAACTGTTGTAAAGTGCATCATCAAATACATTGCAACAACTCCAAAGCTAGGACTGTGGTATTCAAAAGAATGAGACTTTACTCTCGTTGGATATTTAGATGCAGAATTAGCAAGTTGCAAAGTGGACAAAAAGAGTACTTCTGGTACATGTCAATTGCTTGGTAACAAGCTAGTATCATGATTTAAAAAAAAAAACAGAGTATTGTAGCTCTTTCAACAGCTGAAGCAGAATATGTGATTCTTGGAAGTTGCAGCTCTCAAATCTTATGGATACGACAACAGTTAAGAGACTTTGGAATTGAAGAATCATGCACCGAGATCAAATGTGACAACACCAACGCCATAAATCTCACAAAGAATCCAATTATGCATTCAAGGACAAAGCATATAGAGATTCGACATCACTTTATTAGATATCATGTTCAAAATGGATAATTTATGATTCGGTTCATTGACTCAAAGAATCAACTAGTAAACATATCTACAAAGCCGCTAGAGAAAAGCCTATTTGAATTTATTCGCACCAAACTGAACATCACATCTTTTATCGAGTAAAGTCTGGAAGTGTTCAAGACTCAAAGGTAAAGTCTAAGGTATTTAGATTCAAAATGACAAAGAGTGTTAACTGTAAGTCACTTCCGTACTAGCAATTTAATTAAAGAATTTGAAAATGTATTGTTACTTTTTTAATCACTAATTGTATTTTTAGACATTATCTTTTCTGAGTTTTTGAATTTATGACAGTTTTTCATTTTCAAAAAGGCAATTTGTTCATTTTCAAAAAGGCAATTTTATTTTTCCTTTATGACAATTTATTTACCTCGACTTCATTTGTTTTATATATAGTTGAGATTCATCTTCGCCGTTTTCTCAAACCCTATAATACAAAAAATTGCACTTACTCTCACTTTTTCTATATTTATTCTAAAAAGTTTTCACATTTTTGAGCAAGTTTGAGAATTTCTCCCTTAAAGCGACAATGTCTTCAAGAAAGTCTTTGAGAATCGCAAGCAGGGGACCACGGCACATGCCTGAGGGTCCTATGCATTTCGATTTGACAGAAGAAGAAGACTCTTCTCAACCGCAGCAACCAACTCAGCATCAACCTTCTCAATAGCGTTAGCCTTCTCCACCGACTCAACCAAAAGAAGAAATTTTGGAAGAAATTGACCTGTAAGAATGCGGACACCAAATATTGCTTTCAAGCCTTATTCTAAGTTGAAAGAAAGAGGTACTACTATGTCCTTAATCGATGAGTATCTGAGAGAGAGAGGCTACAAGAATGAAATGCTATTCTTGTGCGATATGGAAAAGTTGGGCATTGCAGAAAAAAGGGTCAGCTAAAAAGGCTTTTGCTAACTTTCATAGTGACCTGCATTTTGGCATGTTTAATCAGCCAGAACGATAGGATGATGACGAGCGAATGTTCACACATTTCCAGCCTAGAACAAGAGTGGCTGTAAATATTGGTGGTGATGGAATGAGTCTATCCAAATCGAAAAACCACAAGAAGTCTTATTCAAATATGATGAAGAGAGGGATTATGAACCCTAGAAGCGTTGATTTTGATTTTCTTGATTTTGTGCAAGTAAATTTGTGGGAGAAGTTTGCACTTCTTCAATTTGAGCATTTTTGTTTTGAATCTACAATTTCTTATCCAAAACTCACAACCTACTTCTATTCGAATCTATCCTTTATGGATGCAAACAGTTTCTCTTTCACAGTCAAGGATAAGGAATTTTTGGTGAATATGGACACTTTGGCTGACTTGATTGGGATGGAAAGAGCGTGTTTCCAACCAATCAGTTTGCCTGTTGCTCATGCTACACTGGCATTGGTAAAAGACAGGTTTCTTGAAGGCAAGATCTCCTATTCTAGGATGAATGCCTCCAACATCTTGCTGCATAAAATCGTGATCAACTACATCTATCCAAAGTCAACATCCAAGACTAATGTGTCTCGTTCTTAAGTGAAATTGATGTATGCCATCAATGTTGGCTACAAATTCTCTCTGCCTCACACCATCCCGTTTCATATGTATAGGACAGTGGTGAAAGATAAGGGACAACTCTCTTATTCTGCTCTTATCACATGCCTTTTCAAACATTTAAAAATTCACATTCCTGCACCTTTGTGTTTGACAAGCATTACTCCAATGGTGATTGGCTTTAAAATGGTCACCAAGATGTGTCTGAAAGAGCTTAATAAAGTGTTAGAGTGCATGAATGAGAAGTCTCCCATCAAGGCAAAACAAGACTCTACAACGGCCAAAAGGAAAGGCAATGAGCCCATGGATGTTCCAGTAAAGAGAAAGAGAACTCTCATCTTGTTGGTGAGATGACTCTTTCAACCTTAAGGAACTTGAAGAGTTTTGTCAGCTTTAAAGATACAGAAGAACGAGAGACCAGAGAGGAGACAGAGGAAAGAGTGGAAGGAAGAAAAGAAGAGGAAGAAGAAGAAGAAGAAGAAGAGAATAAGAGGCTCGAGATGATTCCTTTGAGCCTATCTTGGTCGTATCCTTGTCAAGCAACTCTAAAATGACAAGGAGTGGGACTGCTGAAGCAAAAGGAAAATGAAAACATCACTCCCTTGTTGAAGCAAAACAGGAAAAATAATTCACTTCTCCACCTGAAGGCATACAAACAGGGGGAGCTGCTGAAAAATGAGGTATTTCTTCACATGTTCTAACTAGTGATGTTAGTCGATCTGCAGCAAAACTAGAGGACATGTATGCCTCTCACCATCCAGAACCAGATCTTGAGGCATTCACTATTTCTCATAGTAGACAAACTGCTGAAGATCCCTCCAATCTCAAGACTCTAGGAACAGATTCAGCTGGACCCAATGCTACACTACCACATTTAGTGGATTTTACACGAATAATGGATATCTTGCTGGATTTATAAAAAAAAAAGGGTCAATACGGTTTGGAGTATGAGGTAAAAATCTCAAAAAAGCTTTCTTGGCTACATCAGTTTTGTTGCAAGAACAATTACTCACCCTGAAGAATCAAGTGTTCGATACTGTTGAGGGTGAAGATTTACATCAACTGAAGGCGACTATCGGAAAACTTGAGAAGATAGTGAGCTCTATGGGGGAATTCCAGCTTGTTCGCTTACCAAAACAGCCATGATTTTCACACCACTCTTTTTACTCAACTCTTTTTGTTTATTCTCCACTTTTTGGTGTTGACAAAAAAGGGGAGAAGGTGCAGATTTGTCTTTATTATCTTTAAACTTTGGCATTTTATTTTTTTTTGTTTAGTTGTGGTCTTTTGACTTTGGATCTTGATTGTTTGACTGTTATTGATTTGAATCTTTAATGCTTGCAATAACTTAGCTTGAGATATTGATTGAGGATGGACAGTTATCTTGCAGGGTTAACATGTTTTTGTGGTTGCAGAATTGATATTATCCAAGTCCTAATCAACTTATTTTTATAAGTTATCATTTATTGCTTAAGCATTGTTTTGCAGAACAAAAGTTTTCAAATCTACAGGAAAGTTTTGTTACCATCAAAAAGAGGGAGATTGTTGGAGAAAAACTCCTTTATTGTTTTGAAATTGACAAAACATTTCCATCAGTCCAGTCTAAAGACTTCTAAACTCAAGTGTTAAAGTCTAAAGAATTCCCGACTCTGTCGTCAAAGTCTGAAGACTGCAAGACCCTAGACTAAAAATCTACCCTCACTAACATTTTCCAGACCGACGAAGATAAGACTTATCCATATGCGAGTTTATCCTTAAGGATTCGGTTCGTACGGTTTGTAGAAGGTCTTACGGCTGGAGATAGCACCTCGTGATCAATTATTCTTGTTTCAATCAATTTGAATAATCAGATATGTTGAAAGGCAAAGTATACTTAAAAGGTTCTACTTATGGAAACCTAGATCCTGATTGTATGTGCGAGTAGGATTGGTGGGCTATCATCACATTCCTTAAATGACTCGAGATCTCCTTGATTGATTCTATCCAACGGATAAATTGGAAGAACACCTTTTGAAAGTGCCAACGATTGAAAAGGCATGGAGGAGTATGTAAGAAGGACGCTCAAGTTATTTAAGTGTGTGCATGAAAGAAAAATTCCAAAGTCTAAAGCTCTTAATTATTCGTTATTTCAATTGTAGAACTTTACTTGTACTCAAGAGAGAGCGCAAACACTTGTGAGATTTTGAAAGAGTGTAATAGAGTCTCTACACTACAAAGTCAATGACGTAAGGCTGTAACATCTCTTTTGATCTTTAGTGAATTAGCGTGGAATAGTGGACGTAGGCTTTGATCTAAGCCAAACCACTATAAACATTGTGTTTTTATTCTTTTTCCCTTAAACTCTTTATTTCAATTAACAGCTTCATATAACTATTTACATTGCTAGCAAATTACTCTGAAGTTTCGTAAAAAAATTTATCACCTATCCACCCCCCTCTAGGTGATCTTACTAGCCCTTTTCAAATGTCACCCATGACACGTGTTTATTAAAATATTATCCTCTTTTAGTATGTATGTTTGTAAAATTCTAAAAATAAGTGAGCGTGTCGAACAAGTAATATAAGGATAAGAAAGAGTATCATCCCACGGAGATTGATGATTGATAAACTAATTAAATACTAAAATATATTAATTCTAAAATTTATCTAACATATCAAAATATAATTGAGAATAAATTAAAAATAAAATTTGGAGACTAAATGCAATAAATCAATTAGATAAATATGTTAGAGCATCTAATTTTATCACAATCACTATATATGAATTTCAAATTATCATGGATACAAGAATAATATCAAATATGTGATAGCAGAATTTCCTAATTTATTTACTATATTATCTCTAGGTATAGCAAATCTATTCAGTTTATTAATTCACTATATCTCTATGTGAATTAAAATAAATATAAGTGCATTAAAAATTATGAATATTCCGAACTTACAATGGGTCTTTTGGATCACTTTATCACCAAAAACTACACAAATAACGTGGTATATTTATATTCACGTTTAATTCATGGTTATATATTATAATGAACGATTGCATATTATCACTTCTCAGTCTCAAACATGCACATCAGATCATTCAAGCGGTGGCTAGTCACTCAAAAGCATTATGCACAATAATATATAACTCGTATAAATGAAATCAATTGCAAAACATAACAATCATGAAATTCATATCATCATGATTAGGCTACATAGTAGCCCTAACAAAAAAAAATTAGAACATAGTAGAAGAATAAATAAAAATATAAATCAAACCAAGCATCTTGAATCAAAGAACAAAAATTCTATCATCACTTTTGTCTTATCTTCAAAATACTTGAAAAACTCTTTAAAAATGCAAAACGAGCTAACAAAAATCTAGCTGCTCCCTCGTGCTCTCAATGTTCTCCTATTTATTTGATGTGTCCAAGATCATTATCTCCAAGCAACCGCGCATAAAATTAGGGAGTAAATCAGAAAATCTTTGATTTAATATCTGTCTCCCAACCCTTGTAGATAACATTATGAAACAAAATCAATGAACTCTTGATTTGATATCATCTTCCACTGCTTTTTTATTTAAATTCTTGATTTTTGCCTTTTTTTTTCCTTATCTTCTTCATATCTCATTATTCTCATAAACAATGAAAATTCGAATAATTAGAAGAAAATCTAAATATTTTCTCATAAATATTACATTATTTGTTACCTAAAATAAGTAAAATAATTCTATTTTTATAGAGTTATCAAACCCCAAAAATTAACATTTTGTTAGTCCTCGAGCAAAATCAAGACACAACACATACTCAAGCTAACAACCTCATTCATGACATCTTTCTATAATTGCTCAAATTCACAATTCAAAGAAAAACACAAATTTCATCCAAACATTGAAATTAATTTATAAGTTAAGACCAATTCTAACTATATGATCCAAGTGTGCGTGTAAGAGTCCTCATATTTTTCGAATTATATGCAATCCAGATAAATTCACATTAACATGCAACCTCTCAAAAATTCTCAATAATTATGACAAAATCCCATAGGTTTGTTTTTCATTCCTCTCCACTAATGTAAGCCAGTTATCAACCAAAAATTAATAGGACTTTTCTCAGTTTGTAATGTAAGGCTGGGCTAAAGGTGAGATACTGGTAATTTTAAACCCAAATCACCCATCAACACATTGATTTCTAGGATCTAATTAGAGCCAATGTCACTGTCCAATTTCACTCATTAAAAATAATTTTTCTACCATCATATATTATCATTGCTTCTTTTTTTTTCTCTTTTTTTTTTTGTGAATTGTTTTATGGTGGAGTTTCTCCCAAAGTCCCTCCTAATATAACATGACAATTTCCAACCCATTGAGTATCTAAAAGGCCACTCAATTGAAAATTGGATAGGGACCCATAAAAGTTTTTTTTTTTTTTGATAATATACCCCAAACAACGATAAAAATCACTTTTTTTTCTTTTTCATACACCATTCTTCCTCTCAAACTTCTATTAAACTCAAATAATTTTTTATCCAGAAAAAAAAAATCAAAGTTGTTCATAAGGCATGGGATAACGATAAAATTTGATAATCGCTAGGATATATATGGGTGTCAATAAAAAATTAGGTAATTAAGACTCAACGGGGTAACTAGGGATAAATAAACAAGATTAGCTTGAAAGGCTCAATCGATCAAAAAATTGCCTAAATCATTTTCTCAGTTAGATGTAGCTTAGGATTTCGCCTCAAGATAAAATCAAACAAATTCTAAGATTTTGGTGAAATCTAAGAAAATCACATAATTTACATAAATGTTTTCTAGATTTACACACAATTCAAGAATTAAGGACTTTTAGTGCTCAATAAGTAGATCAACATAATCAGAATTAATCACCGCCTGCGGTGGCCTAGCTGGATAAGAGATGACATCTACCCAGGATGGAGGGTTTCAAATCCCGCAGGACGCACGGGATCTTAAGCGCGACATCGAGGTGGTAGGTCCTCCGCTAGCATCGTCCCAGGGTTTACCCGCCGGTTCAGCGTACGGGGTTCCCTGGGTATAAAAAAATAATAATAATTAGAATTAAAATTAACTCACACTTCCATTGTAAGTTTAATAAAATTTAAATTTTCCTAAGAATCGCAAAAATTCACAAGTAATGCAATCATGATGAACAAAAAAAAAAATAGATTTAGCCAAAAATTTTGTCTCCCCCCCCCCCCCCCACCCAAAAAAAAAACTTGAATGAAGTAGTGCCCTCAATGTGAAAAATAGAAATAGGAAAAGAAAACTCCTTTGGTTGTAGGATAAGTTCATAAATGACTTTGATGATTAAACTCTTGAAAGATGATCCCTAAAAAAAAAAAAAAAATTAATCTGGATAAAACAGAGAAAAGTTAATATTTTTTTCTACAAAAAATAAACTTAAAAATAAATGAAAAAGATATAATTAAAATGCTTGAGTTGCCTCCCAAAAAGCGCTTGCTTTATAGTTTTCAGCCAAACTATCTCAGTTGTCGCTATTTTGAAGGATGAAGTTTAATTGTGGTCTTCTATTTGTTGTAACCACCTTCAAAGTAGGGCTTCACACATTGACCGTTCACCTTAAATGTGCCCTCAGTGTCATGCGCAACTTCAACTATTTCGTATGGGAATACTTATGTAGCTGTGAAAAGACCAAACCATCGAGACCGCAACTTTCTTGGAAAAAGCTTAAACGAGAGTTATAAAATAAGACTTTTTGACCAATTTTGAACTCTCTTCTGAATATATGCTTGTCATGCCATATTTTTGTACGCTCATTGTACAACTTAGAATTTTCATAGGCTTCATTGCGAAATTCCTCTAATTCATTCAGTTGCAATAATTTTTTTTCACCTACAGACTGCATGTCAAAATTCAAAAATTACAATGCCCAATATGCTTTATGCTCTAATTCTACTAGTAAGTGACAAGTCTTCCTAAACACTGGCCTAAAAGGAGACATCTCAATTGGAGTTTTGAACATCGTTTTATAGACCCAAAGTGCATCGTCAAATTTTATTAACCAATTTTTCTTAGAGGCATTCACTATTTTTTCTAAAATTCTATTAACTTCCCTATTTGAAACATCTACTTGACCACTAGTCTAAGGATGATAAAGGGTTACCACCTTATGCGTGACTCCTTACTTACTCAAAAGTACTTCAAATTGTTTGTTGTAAAAATGTTTGCTCCTATCACTTATGATTGCCTCAGGAGTGCCAAATCGAGTAAATATTTTTCTTCAAGAATTTGACTACAACCTTAGCTTTATTTGTTGGCAATGCTACAACTTTTAACCACTTAAACACATACTCCACAGCCACTAAAATGTATAAATTTCCATAGGAATGTGTAAAGGGTCCCATGAAATCAATATCTCAAACATCAAATAATTCACACACAATAATGTTATTTAAAGGCATTTCATTTTTTCTTGAAATATTTTCAATTCTCTAACACCTATCACGTGAAGCTACATAGAAGTATACATCTTTAGTGTAGGCTAATAAAATCCAGATTGTAAAATCTTAGCTGTAGTTTTGGTGGCACCAAAATGGCCACCTACCTCTCTATCATAACAATGATGTAGAATGTTTGCCTTCTCTTCGTCTAAAACACACCTCCTTATGACCTGGTTTGCGCATACTTTAAACAAGAAAGGTTTTTCCCAAAAATAATTTTAATATCATAAAAGAATTTTTTCTGCTATCGATATGATAATTCAAGAGAAAGAACATTACTTACTAAATAATTTACAAAGTCGGCATACCAAGGAATTTTTGTGGACTTGATGGAAAAAATTTTCTTATCAAGGAATTCTTCCAAAATTGGTCTTACCTCTTCCTTTAAATTTGAAATTCTTGATGAGTGATCTGCAATTATTTTTTCAGTCATCTTCTTATCTTTGATTTCCAAATCAAATTCTTACAGCAATAGAAGCCACCTGATCAACTAGAGTTTTGATTATTTCTTTTCAAGTAGATTCTTAAGAGTAGAGTGGTTAGAATAAACTATAACTTTTGAGCCAATTAAATAAGAACGAAAATTACCAAAAGCAAAAGCTACCGCCCAAAGTTCCTTTTTTGCTATTGAATAATTCAATTGTGCACCTGAAAAGGTTCGACTAGCATAGTATATGGTTCAAAAAACTTTATTTTTCCTTTGTCCCAAAATAGCTCCTACTGCAGAATCGCTAGTATTACACATCAATTCAAAAGGTAAATCCCAATTTGGTCCTACCATAATTGATGCGGACATTAACTTCTCCTTTAAAGTGTTAAAAGCCTACATACATTCAATAGAAAAATTAAAAGGAGCATCTTTTTCCAAAAGATTAGAAAGAAGTTTAGCCATTTTTGAAAAATCTTTTATAAACCGCTTGTAAAATCCTGCATGCCCCAAAAATCCTCTGACAAGTTTCATAGATGTTGGCGGAGGCAATTTTGCAATGACCTCCACTTTGGCTCGATTGACTTTTGTTCCGTTTCGAGAAATTTTATGCCCAAGCACTATCCCTTCTTGCACCATAAAGTTATACTTCTCCCAATTCAAAACAAAATTAGTCTCCTCACATCTTTGTAAAACCAAAGCCAAATTATTTAAATAAGAATCAAATGATAAGCTGAAAATGGAAAAATCATTCATGAAAATCTCAATATATTTTTCAATCATATCAGAAAAAATAGCCATTATGCATTTCTGAAAAGTAGCTGGTGCATTACAAAAACCAAATGGCATTCTTTTAAAAGCAAAAGTACCATAGGGACAAGTGAAAGTAGTTTTCTCTTGATCTTCTGGTGCAATAAGAATCAGATTATACCCCGAATATCCATCAAGAAAGCAATAAAACTCATGCCCCATAAGTCTTTCCAACATCTTATCAATAAATGCTAAAGGAAAGTGATTTTTTCTAGTGGCATCATTCAATTTTCTATAATCCATACACACACGCCACCCAGTAACTGTTCTAGTTGAAATCAATTCATTGTTGTCATTTTTCTAAACAATCATACCGCTTTTCTTTGGCACAACTTGTGCAAGATTTACCAGGAACTATTAAAGAGAGGATAGATGATACCTGCATCAAGTAGTTTAATTACATTAACTTTCACTATTTCTTGCATCTTCGGGTTCAAGTGTCTCTGAGGTTGGATAATGGATTTATATTGTGTCTCCATCAAAATTTTGTGCATGCAAATTGAAAGACTAATTCCCTTGATATCAGCTATTTTTATCCAATTGCACCCTTTATAGTCTCTTAATACTCTAAGTAGTTTCTCCTCCATCAAATCTGTCTAAAAAGAAGATATAATTATCGGTAAAGAAAAAACTCCATCTAAATAAGCATATTTCAAATTAGAAGATAAGGGTTTGAGTTCAAGAATTAGAGGCTCTTCAATTGATGATTTAAGCTTTGTTATGTGTTGTCCCAACTCCTCAAATTTAATTGTCTTTTGCATTGAATATGATAGAATTGCCTCCATGAAATTTGTGTACTCCTTTTATCTCCTTATTCTGAATATCTTTGTCTCTTGGTCGAATCAAATATGTTTCAATTGGATCTTTAAAAATATTTTCCTGAAAAACTATATTCACCAACTTGTCAATTATCTCAACTCTAAAACAAGAATTATCATCAAATGGATATTTCGTTGCTTTAAAAACATTAAATGAAACAAAATCATCTTAAACTCTAAGAATCAACTTCCCTTGTTATATATTAATAAGAGCTCTTCTTGTTACTAGAAAAGGTCGACCTAAGATAAATAGTACGTCAAAATCTTCCTCCATGTCAATAACTATGAAATTTGCAAAAAAGATAAATTTGTCAACTTTTACCAAAATATCTTCCACAATACCTCTTAGATATTGATCGATCAACCAGTTAAAGTGACACTGTGGTTGCTTTTACCTCGCCCAATCCTAATTTCTTGAAAACTAAATAAAGCATCAGATTAATACTTGCACCTAAATTACATAATGCTTTTTCAAAGTAAGAATCACCAATAGTACAAAGAATAGTAAAACTCCCTGGATATTTTAATTTCGGAGGTAATTTGTTTTATAGGATGGCTAAATACTCCTCATTTAACTTCACAATTTCATATTCCTCTAATTTCCTTTTGTTTGCCAAAATATCCTTCAAAAATTTCGTATAACTAGGCATTTGTGCTAAGACATCTACAAAAGGAATGTTAATGTGCAATTTTTTAAATACATTAAGAAATTAAGAAAATTGTTTATCTATTTTGTGCTACTAGAGTCACTGAGAGAATGGAATTAGCGGCATATATGGCTTGGGATTATCTAGAAAAAGTTTACTCTTACTTGTCTCACTTGATTGTTTATTGATCACATATTCTTTGTCTCTAAAAATCTCATGTTTGACATCTTTTTCTCCCACTTGTTTACCATTTCTCAGAGTTATAACCTTTGTGTTTTCAATTGGATTTTTCTCTATATTGCTCGGCAAAGAACCTGGTTGTCTCCCTAACATCATGCTTGCTAACTGATCCACTTGCATCTCTAGATTTTTGATTGAAGCCTCCTGGTTTCGAAATCTCACATCCTTCCTTTTGATGAAGTCATGAGTCATGTTAACAAGTTTGGTGACTATATCTTCCAAATTTGACTTTGTCTCTTCTGATTGTTTGAATCTTGGTGGTCTCGTCACATTCTGATTATTCCATGAAAAATTTCGATGATTACACCATCCCAGATTATACGTGTTAGAGTAAGGATTATTCTGTGACCTGTTAAAATTCCCAACAAAGTTAGAATTTTCACTAGATTGTTTAAAAGTATTACCTACTTGACACTCTGTGCTAAATGACCTCCACCACAAAAATCACATGTCAAATTCTGAATTTTCATGGCTAAAACACTCGTATTATGTAGCTTTTTGTTGAGTGCTTCAAATTGTGTAGCAATTACAGCAAAAGCATCCACTTCGTGAACTCCACTAGCTTTTCACATTGTAGTCTCTCAGTAGGCCACTGTTAACTATTGGACGACATGGCTTCTTCTAGTATTTTATTATTTAAAGTTCCCCTTGCAGCTGCATAAATCATAGAACAAATATTTGTACTAGAGCCATTATAAAAAGTTTGTAACTACATCCATACGGGTAGTCCGTGATGTGGGCATCTCCTAAAAAATTCTTTGAATCTTTCCCATGCTTCATATAAAGATTTATTATCCATATGCACAAAACTAGTAATATCGTTACGCATCTTCGCAGACTTTGCATATGAAAAGAACTTACCAAGAAATTGCTGAGCCATATCATTCCATGAAGTGATTAATCCTATAGAAAGAGAAGAAAGCCAACTCTTATCTTTGTCTCTAGGAGAAAATGGAAATAATCTCAATCTAATAGCATCATCTATAACTCCATTATATTTAATGGTCTCATAGATTTCAAGAAAAGCATCGATGTGAGCATTTGGATCATCGCTTGGTAGCGCACTAAATTGCACTGATTATTGAAGCATCTGAATGAGTGACGACTTGACCTCAAAGTTGTTTTCTTGAACTGCAGGTCTTTTGATACTTAATGCGGTGCCTTGAATTGTTGGCACAGCATAATCTCTTAAGAGTCTATATGGATTTTCATTCTCACCGTCTGACATCTTCTTGGCATGATTTCTCTATTCTCTCAGTCGCCTTTTGAATGTACGCTCAATTTCTGGATCAAACTCAGCAAGTTTCCCTTGTTGGCTACGTGTCATAAACCGATGTACACCCTGAAAAATAAAACAAAACGAAAGCTAGATTAAACTTAGAATTATCTTATATCAATATTAATTAGTATTAAACAAACGATCCCCAACAACGGTGCAAAAAAAATTGTTCGTAAAATTCTAAACGCAAGTAAACATGTCGAACAAGTAATATAATGATAAGAAAGAGTATCGTCCCACGGAGATTGATGATTAATAAACTAATTAAATACTAAAACAGATTAATTCTAAAATTTATCTAACAAATCAAAATATAATTATAAAAAAATTATAAAAAAAATTGGAGATTAAATATAGAAAATCAATTAGATAAATATGTTAGAGCATCCGATTTCACCATAACCATTAGATGTGAGTCTTTTGGATCACCTTATCATCGAAAGCTACACAAATAATGCAGTATATCTATATACACATTTAATTCATGGTTATATATTATACTAAGTAATTGCATATTATCACTTCTCAGTCTCAAACATGCACATAATATCATTCAAGTGGTGATCAATCACTCAAAAGCATTATGCACAACAATATATAACTCACATGAATGAAATCAATTGCAAAACATAAAAATCATAAAATTCACATCATCATGGTTAGACTACATTCTAGCCCTAATAAAAGAAAATTAGAACATAGTAGATGAAGAAATAAAAATATAAATCAAACCCAGCATCTTGAATCAAAGAACAAGAATTCTCTTATCATTTTTGTCTTATCTTCAAAATACTTAAAAACTCTCAGAACAATGAAAAACAATCTAACAAAAACCTAGTTGCTCCCTCAGGCTCTCAATGTTCTCTTATTTATATGATATATCCAAGATCATTATCTCTAAGCAATTGCACATAAAATTAGGGAGTAAATCAGAGGATCTGTGATTTGATATCCATCTCCCAATGCTTACAAATAACATTAGGGAACAAAATCAAAGATTCTCTGATTTGATATCCATTTTCCACTGCTTTTTTATTTGAATTCTTGACTTTTTCCATTCTTTTCCTTATCTTCTTCATATCTCATTATTCTGCATAAACAAGGAAAATTCAAATAATCAAAAGGAAATCCAAATAATTTATCATACATATTGCATTATTTGTTGCCTAAAATAGGTAAAATAACTCTATTTTTATAGAGTTGTCAATGTGAAAGTGTAATCAAACGTTTTCCAAATCCATTTACAAAAAAAAAAAAAAAGTACAAATATAACTAACGTACTTATACTTCTTTTGTTTATACTACATTTTAAGTTCACAAATTTACTACTTTGCTAGCAAAATACAAAAGTCTAGGTAGGGGTTAGGGAGACCTATTTTTATAATACACTCCAAAAATTTGGCTGTATAACCATCCAAATTGAAGTCAAGGATCGATAACATCTTCCTTTGTTGCGTCACCACCTATAGATTATTACAAACTCAAGTTCAAACACGCTTTTATAAAGACCTTCGTAAAGCATGGGAACTTCATATTTAAAGGTTGAGGGGTATACATCCTACACATCTATAAATAAATAAATAAAATGAACCAAAATCCAATAAATGAAATCTATAGTTTTAAGTTAGAAAAATCTTATTACCACTTCACTTGGTACACACAAAGTGAATGCATAATAATTCAATAAGTGTTATAAAACATGATTAGACTTTACCTTTCACATTTTCACATATCAAAATAGTCATCATCCAACAATACTTCCATCCATACTCATACATATGGCACACCATGTTTCAGCACAAGGTAGTCAATTTTAAACAATATTCTACACACGATTATACATTTTATTATTATTACTTCTACATTTAACACTCCCAAGGCATCCCGACTCACGGACATCCCAACTTATGAGGCATCTCAACTCCGAGGCATCCTGCACTATTCGTTCACAGGACATCCCAACTCATGGGGTATTTCGACTCCCAAGACATCCCAAAATACTCCTCGGGGTATTTTGACTCATAGAGTATCGTCACACATCACTATATGGGTAATAGAATCACATTAGTCTCATGCAAGTCATGACATATGCACATCCACCCACAAGACATCCCAACTCATGCGGCATCTCAACTCCTAAGGCATCCCAAAACACTCCTCATGGCATTCCGACTCACAAGACATCATCACACATCACTATATGGATGAAGAAATCACATTAATCTCATGCAAGCCATGACATATGCATATTTATAAACATAGCACATATTTTTCAAATCAATTCAATACATCTATCCAATAACTAAGTAAGAAATAACTTATAATTAATTTATGATCTTCAAAGTCTAAACATTCAAATGAGTACATTCTGAGTCTAGATGTTAAGCATATTCTAGTCGTAAAATATAGTCAATTAAACGAGTATTTTTAGACTCTGAATGACTAAATATATTCTAGACATAAAGTCTGAACAAGTAATTGGGAGAATTTTGAGTTTGAACAAATGAGTATGTTCTGGTCATCGAAGTTTGAACAATGAAAAGGGTAAATTCTAACTTAATAAAAGTTTATATAACAAAAGAACATATTCAATAATGAATAGATTTACAAAAGAACATATTCGACAATGGATAGGATTAACAAATGAACAAATTCAATAAATAAATAAAAATAGATTCGAACTCAGTAAAATCCATTTGAACCAATAGATAGATTTTTCACGAACAGATTCACAAGTTGACATATTCAACAAATGAAAAATTCAACCAAATGATCGAATTCACAAACGGATAGACTTAAACTTAGAATGAATAAATAGATTCAGGTATAGCAAATTCTAGCAAAAACAAACAAAAATAACAGATTTTGACTACTAAAAACTTTAGTAAAACAAAGCAGAAAGAACACACAAGAGGTCGTCGGCATAAATATGGCAGAACGAATAGATTGTGACTATTAAGAAGGAAACAAAATGAAATGGAACAAACATGCAAGAAGTTATCAAGACAAATATGGTGGAATGAATAAATTATGTCTATTTAAAACAAAACAAAATGAAGTAGAATGAATGGTACTCTAACTAGTTAAATTATGGTAGAACAAGCAAAACAAACAAATAGAGTAGATTATGTCTAAATAAATTCTAATAGAATGAACATGTAGGATGTCATTAAGATTGTTCAACAACCACCATACCCATAACATGCATATCACTTACCTCAAACAAGCAATCAAGTTGAAGTGACTAAGTAAATTTTGTTAGAAAAATCCCTTATAATATTTTGAAGATGACAAAATAAATCAAAGGCTACTAACGTGTTTAATGGTTGAGTAATAGACTATGCAGATAATAGAATATGTAAAGAATATTGCCAAAGTCTATACCTGAAAGAACCAGAAAACATATTCTATACTAAAGCTAAACTTATTCAAACTGTGTCCAAACCTTAAGACTAAATATGTTCAATAGCATAATATGTTTAGACTTACGTCCAGATTGTAAAGTCTATTTTAGTCTGAAGACACTCACACTCTATTTCAGTTTGAAGACACTCAAACTTTACTTCAGACAGAACACTCTCAAACTTTATATCCAGAATGAGACACAAGTCCAGAATGTGACACGGTCCAGAACGAGACACAAATCCAGAACGTGACAAGGTCCAAAACGAGACCCAAGTCCAGAATTTGACAAGGTCCAGAACGAGACACAAGTTCATAATGTAGCAGGTTCAGAACAAAGCATGTTCAGATCAAGACAACCTGACAAAACCTAATATAAGCCCAAATGTATAACAGCTAGTAATCTGGTTTAGATTTTACATCAAGATAGATTTTATTGATTCAATCTAATTGATTAACAATTGGATCTTGAAGACAAGAACTTTCTATACGAAGAAGCTCTACTTATGGAAACCAAGATTCTGTTTGTATGGGCGATCATAATTAATTTGAGATTCTACTTCTATCACTCAACGGCTACTAAATCTTCTAAATACAAATCTTTCCAATTGGTAGATTGGAAGACGGTCCTCTAGATATTATCCAACGGCTAGTTTGGAAGTGGAGGAATATTTAAAGAGATCAAGGATCGATAAACAAGTAAGAGACGGAGCGTAAAATTTATAATTCCAAAGTCTGAGCAAACTTCGATCATACACTTGTCTTTCGTGAGTTTAAACATTTATGATCGTGAGAGAAATACCGAAAGAGTAACGTAGTGAGATAGTGTGATCTACCACTAAGTGTTTACACTTAAAGTCGTAATCTTTTGTTGATTGCATAGTGGAATTCAGCTAGAAGGCTATTAGCATAAGAGAGTAGACATAGGCTTGATCTAAGTCGAACCACTATAAATTTTGTATTCTTATTCTCTTCTCGGAACCTCTTTATTTTGTTCGTAGTTTTATTTAACTGCTAAAATTTGAAATTGCTCAAAGTTTGTTGTTCTTCATACTCTATTTTTACAAGCAAAATATTTCTACTGTTTATTTTGAAAAAAATTATTCACAACTATTCACCTCCTATCTAAGTGTTCATACTAGCACTTTCAATTGGTATCAAAGCTTAGTGCTCGTTTTATTAAAAAATTTTTACTTATGAGCTAAAGATCTTTTATAGCTAGTATTTTGGCACCAGGACTTATGGAAGAGCAAAGCAACAGCAAACCACCATACTATGATGGAAATGAATACAACATTTGGAAAAATAAAATGAAAGTATTCCTAAGATCCAAAGATCCCTTGCAATGGGATGTTGTAGAAAAATGAATCAATCTCACTACTGCGTCTACATCAAATAAGAATGGCAAAGTCAAATAAACAAAACCCCCTGCTTCTATGTCTCGGACAGAGATATCAAAAAGGAAAGCGCTTGATGCAAAAGCTATTTATTGTTTATATTGTGTCTTGTCTCCTACTGAGTATAATAGAATTTCTTTATGTGACACAGCTAAAGAAATTTGGGATAGATTTCATGTTACTTATGAAGGGACAGATCGTGTAAAAGAGACCAAAGTAAAATTCTTGTTTGGTCAATATGAGTCCTTCAAAATGAAGTCAGGAGAGTCGATTGGAGATATGTTCAATCGTTTTACAGAAATTGTAAACGGTTTGGCATATCAAGATCATCCAATTTCCGCCCCAATGAAGGTCAACAAACTTTTACAAGGATTCTCAAAAGATTGGAACCATGTTAAGACCTTAATCCGAGAGACTCAGAGGATTATGTCACTCCCCGTTGATGAATTGATTGGCACTCTTCAATCGCACGAAGTGGAACAAATCAACAACGAAGATCCCAAATGTAAGAAGTCCATCATTTTAAAATCTAACGCTGATTCTGATGATACAGACTCAGAACATGACATGAATGACGAAGAACTTGCTTTTATGATCAAGAAATTCAAAAGGTTGAGTAGAAAAGGAAGGAAATTCAGTGGAAGAAGACAATACAATCAGATGGCCAAAAAAAGAACCATAAAAGAAGATGACGAGTAAGAAAATATATGTTTGATGGCACATTCTGACTCAGATACAAACTCAAAACCAAAGTCTGACTCAGACACGGACTTAGAACCAAAGTCTGACTCAGACACAGACTCATAATCAAAATCTAACTCAGACATAAACTCAGAATCCGATGAGGAAATCGAGAAAATTTGGGTACCAAAGAAAAGATGAGTTTTTTTTTTTTTTTTTTGCAGGATATAAAGAAAAAGAAGAAAGAGAATTCGATAAGGAAGGTATATATGATTTGAGTACATAATTCAAATATTCTCATTATACTTATACTCTCTTTGTGCCTCAGTTGATTTAGATTTTATTATGACCGTATTCTATTATTTGTTTTATTGAAGAAAGAATCATGTGATTTATTTTTGTGATTCGTGAGTTGAGATTTGATTTAATACGTGTGATTATTTGAGATAATTCAGATTATTTTGTCTAATTTTATGCTCTCTAATTTTTTCATATTTTGCAAAGTAAAAATATGTTTTATGTGAAATTTATTGTGCAAAGATATTCTTTCCTTAATACTTTGTTATGATGAGTTTAGAAAAAATATTTTCTTATCTATGGAGATTTTATATTTTGCTCTCACAAAATGGACAGATCCAAATTGATGGATACCAAAAAGGAAATGAGTTGATTGCAGGAAATTGTTTAAGGGAAGAATGATTGTAAATCTACGCAAATCATGGTGCAATCAGAAAAGTATCTCATGTGAAGATTGCAAGTTTGATCTGCAAAATCAAAGGAAGGGGCTCAAAAATTCTCTTCCTTGTGCAAAATGTTTGCAATTTATTGAGGAAATCCCTTATGTGTCGTACGAAAGGAGGAGAAAGTGAATCCAAAAGGAAAGAAAAGGATTCGTGATCAAACTCAAAAAGGCAACAAATTGAGGGGGAAGCATTAATCAACTATGGAAAAACCTTTTTGAATCGATCATGATCTTGATTATTATGAAAGGAAGGAAAAAGGTAAATGTGATAGAATTTGTCAAAATCCGATTAGTGCATTTTTTATTATCTTTTATCATTAACAAATCTCTTATTGATATTATTATTTTATTATGACAAAAATGGTAAGTGAATTTTATAATGCATCCATGATTTTTATTGGATATTTGCTAATATATATGATTGAAGTGAGCTATATTACATATCTTTAATATTCGACTTACTTTATAAAAGCTGATTTTTTTAAAATTGTGTTTCATGCAAGATATATTAGTTATTGTGATACTATTTCTATTATTATCGCTTTTTGATTGTGACAAAAATGAGGAGTGAATATAAATATGTATATGTGTTGATTAGTTGATATTCTTTATTGCATAATATTGAGATGCGATTATTTTTCTATATACTGTTATGCTCAATCTATTTGTTGTCTTTTGATTCAAATCATATTTTTTGAAAATCTAAAATTTGATGATTGATTTATCAATACTTTTTTTTTGTCAGTCCTACTCTATTCCTATAATACACTCACTGGCAGACTTGTGCCCTGCCTCTTGCAGGGCGTGGGAGTCGCAACCCATTCTCAAAACTTACGCGTCCCTACCCCCATCCCCCCCTGAGGAGGTGGGGATTTGAACCCCTCACCTCCCCCTTCCATGTTGGAAGGGTGGCCACTGGGGCGAACCCCTAGTAGTTAATTTATCAATACTTTAGAAAGTGTGATTACACATCTGCATATTCAGAGATTGTTTTGTCATCATTAAAAAGTGGGAGATTGTTAGAGAAATCCCTTATAATGTTTTGAATATGACAAAATAAATCAAAGGCTACTTAACGTGTTTAATGGTTGAGTGATAGACTATGCAGATAATAGAACATGTAAAGGATATTGTCAAAGTCTATACTTGAAAGAACCAGAAGACAAACTCTATGTTGAAGCTGAACTTATTCAAACTATGTCCAGACCTTAAGGCTAAATATGTTCAAAAGCAGAATATGTTCAAACTTACGTCTAGATTGTAAAGTCTATTTTAGTTTGAAGACACTCGGACTCTATTTCAGTTTGAAAACACTCAGACTTTATTTCAAACAAAACACTCTCAAACTTTACATTCAAAACAAGACACAAGTCCAGAACGTGACAAGGTCCAGAACAAGACACAAGTTCATAACGTGACAAGGTCCAAAACGAAACACAAGTTCAGAATGTAGCAGATTCAGAATGAAACATGTTCAGATCAAAATAACTTGACATAACGTAATATAAGCCCAAATGTATAATGGCTAGTAATCTTATTTGGATTCTACATCAAGATAGATTTGATTAACTCAATCTAATTAGTTGACAATTGGATCTTGAAGATAAGAACTTTCTATACGAATAAGTTATACTTATGAAAACTAAGATTCTATTTGTATGGGCAATCAGAATCAATTTGGGATTATACTTCTATCACTCAACAGCTACTAAATCTTCTAGATACAGATCTGTCCAATGGGTAGATTGGAAGACGATCCTCTAAATATTGTCCAACGAGCATAAAATTTATAATTCTAAAGTCTGAGCGTTCATACACTTGTCTTTCGTGAGCTTAAACGTTTGTGATTGTGAGAAAAATACCAAAAGAGTGACTTAGTGAAATAGTATAATCTACCACTAAGTGTTTGCACTTAAAGTTGTAATCTCTTGTTGATTGCATAATGGAATCTAGCTAAAAAGCTGTTAGCATGGGAGAGTGGACGTAGGCTTGATCTAAGCCCAACAACTATAAATTTTGTGTTCTTATTCTCTTCCCTGAACCTCTTTATTTTATTCGTAGTTTTATTTAACTGCTAAAGTCTAAACTTGCTCAGAATCTATTGTTCTTCAGACTCTGTTTTTAGAAGCAAAATATTTCTACTGTTTATTTTCAAAAATTTCTTTACACCTATTCACCCCATCTAGGTGTTCATACTAGCACTTTCAAATTTAAACTAGCTTAATACCTAAAAACTTCAATTACCTTGAATAAGTACTAACCATCAATTTCCAGTCACCACCTTGTAGCTTTCGAACAAGAAAGTCTAATTCTGTACTTTAAGGATTGAAACATGAGAACAACACATGAAAATTCTTTTGAGGTTTTGGAAAGATGAAAGTGGGTTTTTGGCCAAAGTACAAAAGTTTTATTTAAAATTGATTAAGATAGAATGATGTCTTCCCTTGCTAGGTGGAGCCATGCATTTAAATGACCAACATGAGGTGGCATAAATACAAAGCTAAGTCTTGCACATGTCCAAAGAAAATTCAAGAAGGAGTGACTCAATTTGAAATAATCACGGCTTAATCTAGGTATCAAAATTATCTATATTACTTCATCTTTGAGAGAATACTTTGCCTTGCATGAGTTCTTACAAAAACATTTGACATTTATAAGCTTTAATTAAAAAAATTTGGGCAAATATTGTAAGAAAACGCAATCCTCTTCTTTCAACATTATTAGAATAAGTTAATCACTATTATTAATTAACTAAATTTTAAAAAATTAAAATCAATCATTACTACTAAGACGACAATAAATTAATTAATATCACCCTACTATTAGCATACACATAATTTGATTCACACATCGGACTCAGGACGACTTATGTTTATGGAAATTATCCACCGCGTCCCACAAAGTTTATGATTTGACTAAAGTAACCATGTATTAGCTACAGGTTAAGGATTCAAGTTGCATTATTTATTTAATGGCAGTCACATTTATATGAATGAGTCCATAAGATCATTGCGACTAAACGTATTCTTAAAGTGTTAAGAATATGTGTGACAAGTTTATAGTTATACTAAATCGTTGGACAATTTCCAATCAATGGATCATTTAGAGGATATTGATGATCATGTTGAGACTGTTGTATTCTCTAGCTTCACCATTGAGTATTAGATATCTCAAGAGATGATGAGTCACAAGTTATTAGGTATTGTGATACCTGAGCTAAAACACAAGTACTTGCCTCAAAGAAGTACATTGAACATGACATGTAAAGAACGATTAACAACATAGAAGCTTTTAGCATGATTAATGACTAATCGTTCATGCTTTGCTCGTGTAAAATCCTTAGACCTAAGGTACGATGCTGACTAATACATTGGATGGCTATGGTTTACAAGTGCACATATTGACTCTTCGTCAAATCTTCTCTATAGTCGATGGTCATAATCGGTTTATATACAAAGGCACATGCAGGCGCAATATGAAATTTATCTTCTTATTATATATGTAGATATTCAAGATAGAATATTAATGTCCTATGTAATCTAACCATGACATTGCATTAAAATGCTCGACTAGGGTTGTAACTGAGAATGAATAGTTCATGTCTCATAGAAATACTTCTTAGTTAGATTTTGGTATATGATTGAATTGGTAGCTTGACAAACAATTTCACGGCCTTTGTTCGATTGAGACATGGTGAGAAAGAATGATTGAATTACACAATCGCCAAAACTGAGAGGTTCATTATGCTCTTGAAATATTCACACTATTTGGATAGTCATGATATATTGCTAGATGTCATTCATGATTTATAGGAAAGGGAGATTGATTGGGACAATCAGTTCTCTTGGTTATGCTAATGTGTTAATATTAATCCTACTGCTAGCTTAATAATGAACCTAGAGATATCACACACCAAAACCAACTTTAGAAGGACATTAGAACGGGAAAGACAATATTGCAAACATGTTTGTAATTGAGGAAATCATATTGAGTCATGCTAAAAATAAAAGATCTTATAGGGGTTTCAAACTTTATAGACCATATCAAAGATTTGAAATGGTTTTAGACTTTCCAACTGAATGAAAGATCTAAAGCAGGTTCAGATTCAATGGCCGCATTAATGATCTAAAGTGAGTTCAAAATTAATGGCCAAATTAAAAATCTAAAACAGTTTCAGACTTAACAGCTAAATTAAACATTTGAAACAATTTCAAATTTTATGACCACATTAATTATCTAAAACGATTTTAGAATCAATAGTTAGTTTAATGATCTGAAATGTTTTCAGATTCATTTGACCAAATTAATGTTCTAAATGGTTTTAGACTTAACGGTCAAATTAAAATATTATAATGGCTACAAAGTTAATGCCCGGAATAAAGTTTTTTAAAAGTTACAAATTAATGCTCGGAATAATACTTTGTAACAGTTACAAAATTAATGCTCGAATTAATGCTCTAAAATGGTTTCAAAACTTACGTCCAAGTTCAAAGTTTGAAGTGAGCTCAGACATTATGACTGAATTAATGCTCTAAATGGTTTAGTGTTAATGAGCCGAATAAATTAAATCAAAGCATATGTGACTGATTATAAAAGGCAATTAAGAGAGGGTCATTCTATGATTGCGAGTGATGATAGTAATCAATCAAATTAGTCGCACACGAGAGCAATTGATAGCCCAATTGTTGCGGTAAGCTCTCTCAAGTTTCTCTCTACCGTTCGACATGAGTTAGTGATGTGTCTAAACAAGAGGCTTGACATTTGTGTGACTGGAACTAAAGAACATCATAACAGGAATACTTCAACAATGCTAGAGGAGATTAGACATTTGTGTCCAAATTGTGAAGAATGTCAAAACCAAACTTTTTTAGCATGGTACAAGGATAATGTGATTAGCTTCCTTTTCACTTATGTGTGCTTCTTACTAAAATGCATGAGCAATTTCAAGAAGATATGTGTATAGGTGTTTTTGCTTCCACTGTGAATTGTTTTTTTATTTTATTTCACCTATGCACAAGTTCTTTTCTTTTTTTATAAATAAAATCCCAACATAGATTTCATGATTATTGACGACCATAACAACTATCGACATATGCTGATGGTTAGTCAATGATAAACCCTCGACATATTGAAGATAGAAGCCCAAACAAAGATGCCAAGGAAATATCAATGGGCGGTTAAGGTTAGCAGCATTTGAGGAGTTGTAAATGCTTATGGATAAGGACAATACATGATCCAAAACGATTGTGTTGCAACTGGTAATTTAAATGTTAACCATTCATAAGCAGTTGCGCTTTGTAAGAGCCTAGGTAAGAGCCGCGTTGAATCATTGTAGAGGATCCACAATCAACAACACCTATATATCTTTTCAATTCCAATTTATTGATTTATCAATTCCTTGTACTAGCATTTTACTTTACTCCAGATCTAGTTATCCATATTCCATGAATTACTTTCTGTCCGAATCGCTACTGAACCTAATTCAATTTAAAAAAAAAAAAAAAAATCAACCTTTGGAGAAAGGTATTTCGCTGTGTGGTAAAATTCCAAAGAAACATTTTGTTATTTTTATTATTTTTGTCATTTTCTCTTGTTAATCTTTTTCAAATGACATATAAGACATAGTAAAGTCTCACTAACATGAATGGCACGTCATCCCTGTAAGCTCAGGTGATTACACTGCATGGTCAATTAGACTCGCGTTTGTCTCCAATGAGTGGATTAGTGATTCCCGGTCCAAGTTTTGGGATAACAATCTTCCATTCCGGATGCGGGACGACTGAAAATTAAATTTATATCATTCTATTCCATAGATTCAGAATTTAAAATTCTTTTTTTTTTCAAAACCTTTTCTCTGTTTCTTTATGGAATATTATAGTTAGGGATGTGCAATATTTGATATTTTCTTCTCATATTAAGTCAATTTAGGATATTTATTGAGCTTCATTGTTTCCATTATAATTTGATAAGGTATCTCAATTTTTGTCGGAAGACACCATAGGATCTAATTGTTTTTTTCAGGTTTATTTTTGAATTTCGTTATTTTATCACTATTTTTCGTTTCGAGTTTCTTTAGCTGTCCTATTTTTTCTATGGTTGGGGTTTGCAATAATATTTAATTGTTATATTGCCAGAATTATCTCTTTTTATAAATACGAAAAACAAGAGATTTTTCATTGTGACTTGAGTGTGTACGCTTCGGACATTTTAATATTGATATCGGTCGCCAAAGTTATGATCTAGAGCATGGATCGTGGCCTTGATCATGCCTTATTCAATGAAGTTTGTTTAAGATATTTATGTGGTCTAAATTTATTTGAATTTATTGTTTCCATTAAAGTTTTAAAATTAGTTAAGGTGTTCGTATTATTTTATTGGAAGATACCGTATGATCTAGTTCTTTTTCTTTAAAGTTTTATCAAGGGTTTTGGTAATTTCTCATAATCTCTTTTGCTACTTTCTTTATTATTTGATAATTGCCAAGGTTAGGGTGGCAACAGTAATTATTTTTTTTTTTTCAAAATTATAGAAAATCAAGAGATTTATCTATACGTACTTCGTGTTTGTACGCCAAGTGCGTGCCTTGCGAAATGAAATTCGTGTTATTCATTTCCACAATGTCACTTCCGCCGATGCTTTCGTTGGTGTCTCAACATCAAATCAATTTACTTTTTGGAAAAACCCAACTGGGATACAATAATACAAGCCCGGTCAAGGGTCTTTGGAGGCATTCGGATTTATTCGGCACTCCAATTTTATGAGAACGACTAACGGGGCCATATTTGATTGAAGGTTAACCGAACTTTTGACTCAAATGAACTTCATAAATGCATGCAAATTTTCTTGCCACGTCTATCCGGTAACCATACATAATATCGAATACGTGACACTTAAGATTATTATAAATAAAGGATGTTTGAGATTTGAATGCGAGAATTTGCCCCTTCCAAATCAAATCCTTACCCAAGTAGCCGATCATTTAGTTATTATAAATAGACCTATTCTTACTCCTACATTTGGCACGGCTGATTGTCTATATCTTTGTTGCTTTTAGAGGTGTCGGATATTTTGTATTAAATGGGGGGTCATTTTGAAACTCTCAAGGTTACTAAAAGTCAAAGAGTTCGAAAGTAGAAAACAAAATGATTGTGTTAGTTCTTCATATGTTATGGTTCGTTCTATTCTGATGAATTTGGGCAGCAGAAACTGTCGCTTCACGCAAGTTCACCATTAATGACCAAACGAGAGAAAGGAAAACTGAAAGAAATAAAATAAAATAAAATAAAAAAGGGAATGAGGATCACGTGCGTGGTGTCGAATGATTAGTCTATTTTCCACAGACTTTCCAGGTCAAACTTTCCATCATTCTCGCACTAAGTGATCCTCAGGCCTTGGGGGTGCCATTCCTACGTTGGATTAGACTCTTTTCATCTTGTCGCCTGTCACCCACATGTATAAACGAGATGCTAGTATTGCAAAATCATGAAATATCCTATTTCCACGAATCCTTCTTTGAGAAGTAGAGAGGAGAACGCAAACTCTTGTTGATGGTCAGACGTGACACATAAGCTGCACTATGCCTCTGAGCCATAAAAAGTCGATGACAAAGAATTTTATTTACCTACGTAGTATAAGTCAAAATTAGATTTCAAATACACAACTTTTCTAACAAGATAAATGATCGTGTTGTGGAATAATATATTGGGATTGATCTCTTTTTTAATAATTTATCAGTAGGAATTAGTAGTTTTTGGGTATTGCTCTACATCAATCGTGTCAATACTAACGCCAAAATCTTAGTCGATAAAAATCAAAGTAAAGTTTGTGTAACAAATGCAATTTTCATGGTCCGATTTCTTCCATATCCATATACGTTGAAAAGTGGGTTATACCGTATCGGAGTGAAGAGTGAGATGCATAAAGGGTGTGTTGACACTAAAAAATTATCAACTTTTGATTATCAACAACAAGTGAAAGGCTTAGTCACTCAGAACATAGTTTGGTGAACACTAGAAGTTTTTGATGAAAAGAATGGCCAACAATTTGATGAGTAGCGATATTTTCAAATATTTAATCTCTGTTAGATAAATGTCAACAACCTAAAGAGTATTGATAACCAAAAAAGTTATCACAGCAAACTTTAGCTATCTAGGATAAAGTTGTCGACATCGACATTGACTTATAACTACCCCCATAGTGATATTTTCGAACGATTTGAGCTTATTGTGAATAAGTAGTGTTGTAATTTTTTATAACTACAGCTAAGATCAGGAAGTTACTTATTTATCTGAATTTTGTAACCACCTGAAGAGGACAAGCCGTGGCGACATGAAGATATGGAGCAAAAGCTCGGGAGATGTGAAGACATGGCTAAAACTACTTTTATAGGTGGTTATCTCGTGAAACTATTTGTGTTTGTGTATTGTAGAAGCCCACACACAAAAAAAAAAAAAAAAAAAAGCCTGATATTACAGCTCATCAAGTTCTGCACGGACTCCTCCTCAGCTAGGAAGCTCTTGACTCATGAAACATGCATGCGCGAATAACTAGCCGCACATTCGCAAGTTGAGCTCTGAAAAAGAACATTCATTAAAAAAAAAAAAAATTATTTAACTTACTTCTTCATACGAGAGCATGTCATCCAGGACGGGAGTAACTAGTGCATTAAGTTATTCTCTGGGATATGATTATGAGAGATTCTTAATCCAAAAATCAAAGATAGTGACCGTACTACTTGAGGCGGAAGATTTCAATCTATTGGTCATGCGAGCCCAATCACACTTCATTTCTAGTGCTTGGCAACAAGGGATAAAGCCTCCAAGGACATTGTCATTTCAAATCTGACCCCCTTTTCTGCAGCAAATAGCTAGATTGGTCATTCTGTGGCTCAACCCAATCGAACGAGGCCAGCACGATTGAACGGTCCGCATAGCTTTAAATCTACATGGCCTACCTATCGTGCGATGTTTTACTTTTCCCATTCGATAATATCAATGCATGGCATCATACGAAATGTGCCCCCATGTGTTTCTCCCTCTTAAAGGACTAAACGATAAGCTTGCGTGTCGATTGCTCTGTTTCGGCGGAACAGCAGATTGAGTGAGTGGAAGGTGAAAAGGAAATTGGAATGTGCGTTTGAAACGGATGCGACACGAACTTCTGGCCGACATCAACTGGAGACTGAAACCCTACCTTTTAGGGTTTCTTTATGTGTTTTCCTTCACGTGGCAAACATGGGCTGTGTGTTGTGAGATACCAACCGCGCGCGCGCTCGCGCGACTCTAAGTGCAATCGGATGTTGCATGTCCGTCGGTCCAACCATATGAAAATATAATAAAGTCTCGCCACTTTACCAAAACTAGCCGAAATCATCCTGATTTTAATAAAGGGGAAATGACTGCTTACCAAATTTTGTTGCATGATTGATCGAAGGCATCTCGAAGGCAGAGAATAGGTCCAAAAATCCCCAGCTTTTTCATGAGATTGGTTTCAATTGTTTAGTTTTGGGTGAGGTCCACCCTAACGAGTTCAACTCTTACTGGCCCAAAAAGAATGCTTGGCAAAAGGAGGAGTGCGTATACCACGGCTACTGTCTTGGCTGTGAAGGATCATTTGACTGAATAAATAAGATAAGACTGCTAATAATGATATATCCTATACCGATTTCTTAAAAAATGGTATGTTGTAATAACGACAAATGAAATCTCAAACTAGTTTTAATGTCTTATTTATTTTTATATTTTTGTCCTACTCTAATTCTCTTCTCTCTCTCGAACTTTTTATTCTACCTTTTATAGAATGTGATTTGATCCCACACTTGATACTAAACGTTTCCACCCCACCCAATTCCTAGTGGTTCGTGTTGATGTCTTTGCATAGGATAAGATTTGGGATTAAAAATGTGAAATTGAAAGAGAAAAGTGAAACCCTAAATTGGAGAAGAAGAGATGGTGGCGTGATCACCATATGAGGGAGAGAGAAAGAGATGGCGATGCTGGTCCCTCGAGAGGCTGACCCCGTCGTGGTGGTCACCTAAGAAAAGTAATCTCTGTGATGAACACCTTGGTAGGGTCATCATTCAGGATAGGTATCATTGCTATCTCTCCCCCCTTCTCTTTCTTTGAACTTAGTCACGTTTTTCATTTATTCTATATAGCCTGAATAAAATCATCCCATGGAAAGGTGGGATGAAGATGAATATAATTTATTATATTTATGGTATAAAATTTAATTTTTTCGAATAAACAAACGTCTTATTTTTATAAATAACAATATTTGAATTCTAATACTAAAAAGAAAAATCAAAATAACAACAAAATAATAATTCATTTTTATTTATTCATATTTTGTTTATATAATGAATTTGTTTCTACTCTATCATATATATTTTGTGTTATATTTAATAGCTATATTATTACATATATTAGGTATAATAGTATAGTTTATTATTTGATAAAAAATTTATTGCAGAATCATGGAAGGGCAAAAAAAGAGATAGAAAAACAAATAATAATAATAATAATAATAATAATAATAATAATAATAATAATAATAATAATAATAATACTAATAATAATAATAATACTAATAATAAAGTAAATGGAAATGAAGAAGGAAGACCCTGATTTTAAATTAATAAACTCAAACTTGAAAATTTAATTCTTAAAGAATAAGGGGTAATGAAATTTCTTTTAAAACCCTACATTCTTTAACCCTTTCTCCTCTATGTCCTGGTTCACATTAAAGCTTCACAACTCTTTTGTAGTTTTTTTTAGTTCACATCAAAACTTCACAAAAACTCCGAGCGATTCAAAACTTCTCCATCTTAACTCTCTAGTTCACATCAAAAGTACACGAAAGCAATAAGAGAGTCAAAACCCCTTTTGTTATGTAATTTTGTGGTTCATGTTGAAATTTCACAAAAGAGGCGAGAAAGTTAAAACACAATACTTTTTCATAATTGCTAAAGAAAATGATCATATTTTCTCTCTTTTGCTACATTTATAAGTGAATTTTGAAAAATTTATACAAACTCATTTTATGCAATTTGAAGTTCATTTATACTAATATATAGTAAATATTACTACAATTCACCAAACAACAAATCAGATATAGCAAATCCCTATATTTCTTATCATATGCTATCAAATCCTATCCTGATTAAAAATACAAATAACCTTAAGGTTGTGTTTAGTTATCTGGATTTCTAATAAGATAAGATTGGATAAGATACAATATGAAATCCATAGATTTTACTATATCTTATCTACCGTTTGGTGATTACAATAATAAAATCGAATTTATTCAAATCACATCATGTATATTATTTAATATAAACATCATATTAGTATAAATGAACCCCAAATTTTATGAATGGAGATGGCAAAAATCTCTTACAACAACACTCTTACCCACTTTTATTTTTATTTTATTTTATTTTATTTTATATTATATTTTCCTCTCTTTTTTAATTAATTTATTTTTTGTTTCTTTCTTCCCCTTCCACCATTCCCTACTAAAATTTTATTAAATAGTAAATTGTACTAATATACCTAAAATATGTACTAAATATAAATATATAATTATATTTATCAATTGAGATGGAATTAAATTTTGAATTTTAAAAAATAAATTATTAGTTTATATTATTTTGAATTTTTAATTAGAATTCGAATATTATTCATATTGAAATATAATTTTATTTTGTTAATTTAAGAAGTTTGTTATTCAAGAAAAATAACTCTCCTATTATAGATATTAGAAATATTATCTACCTTTATCCCACCTATCCTATGGGATAATTTAATCCGGTATAAATTTCATTTATATTCGACTTTATCTTATCTTGAGTAGACACCAAACGTAGGATAAGATAAATTTTATCACATCATAAATTTTATCTCGGCTGTCAAACATAGAGTAAGAGTTTGATCAAACAATAAACATGTCTTATAACCCCAACTTTGTGATGAAATAAGAATATTTTCCATGTTGATTCCATTGCTTGAACAATTTTCTATTTTGGCTTCTTTTTCACATGCTTTCTCCAAGAAATAATATTCGAGCATATCTGAGTGCTTGGAAAAATTATCCAAAAAGTTCTAAACTTATTACACTTTACAAATTCAATTTTAAACTTTTCATTTTACTAATTGAATCCTAAACTTTTTCATTTTTGCTAATTAAGTCTATCTAATCAATTTTGATCAGAAAATGTTGACTTAAACATGGGACATCATACATAGCATAGCCAACACTGGCATGTATAATTTTTAGTAATATTTTAATATACATTTTAAATTTTTATTAATTTTATTTTTAAAATTTTTTATTTTCATTTTCTTCTTACTCATTCCTTTTTTCCTCCTATCAGGCTTGTCTATTGCCGATGGAGGTCACTGCCCTCACTTGATTGAGCAAGGGTCGCCCTTGCCAAGTTAGCATGGGCCACCATCGCCCAATTAAGCAAGGGCGCTATCACCAACTTCAACCCAAGGCCGGCAACCTCTATCAACTATCAACGAGGACTAGCAATGGCCGATGGAGGGAAAAGAAGGAAAAAGATCAAAGAGAAGGGGGCGGGGGGGGGGCGGGGGGGGGAGGAAATAAGGAAAAATTTTGAAAGTATTAAAATATTATTAAAAATTGTCCATGTCGGTATTGATCGTGCCATCCACATCAACGATTTCTAATCAAAATTGGTTGAATAGACTTAATTAACAAAACATGAAAATGTTTAAGACTCAATTAGAAAAATTGAAAAGTTGAAGATTGAAATAACAAAAGCGATAAGTTTAGAACTTTGTGGACAATTTTTCTGACCACGCAAGGGGGTTTCTTATCCAAGCTACATACAGTGTATTTCCATTCTTATATGTTATGGTTGTCAAACTAGATAAAAGCTAAGTAAATTATTTGGCCTAATATAGAACGAATAAGCAAAATATTATCCATTTTTGTATAATCTAGATATATTGTTTCTCCATTTTTCTTTAATTTCTATTAATTGGATGAAAATACCCCATGTTATTTGCATTACTCATTTATATGTAAATTCAATAGATTTATAAATTAAGTGAGTAGTTTAAGTATCATGATTTATTTTCATAATGACATACACTATCTAAAACTAAGATAACTCGGTAAAATTCATACGTTTAATTAATTGAATGTATAACTATTATTTTCTGAAAATATATATATGCTAGATGCGCTAGCCATAAAAAATCATCGGCTCGCCATTTTGCAATCCACCCCATGCCACCTTTTGGTGAGGCAAATACACTCAATTCGGGTTGGCCCCTGCGAGACACGAAATCGCCGTCTTTGTTTGTATAAATTGGATGTTAAGTGATGTCAAGTTAGTAATAACGGATAGTATTACCATTACTTGGCCGTGCTAAGCGCACTTTATTATAAGGTAATGTCTGGAAAAGAAGTTGTCCAAAAAAATGTCTGGAAAAGAAAAGACAATACCGGAAAAAAAAAAAAAAAGACATCGAATGGATAGATCGGGAAATTTGCATTTTGGTCTTCGAAGTTTGTCTTCTGTTCCAGTTTGCCCCTCAAAATTTATTTTGCATCATTTTACCCTTGTCTTTTTACAACTTGGGCTAATTTGCCCCAGGATCGAGAGAGCGAAACTGCTCGAATGCATTAAAGGTAAATGTTTCAAGATTGTGTTGAATTTCCACCCTTCTTTTCTATGACGCGTGTTGATGAAGGAGGGATTCGATTCTAAAAGAAAGATTGGCAAAGAGGATTTGGCAAAATCGATGCAGGTTTTGAAATTACAGAGGGCAAAAGGAAAACGACATAAATTAGAAGGCAAATTGATACACAATGCAAAATTCAGGAGCATAATGTGTTTTTCCGGTCGAGTATATTAGCGATTGAGATACGGTCGTTGTGTAGGTTTTTGCAAATATTAACCTCCTTAATGTAGATGGACATCTTCAGGCGTAATCATATTATTTTATGGTGGTTAATTTAGTCATAAACTCTTCAATTTGGCTAATTTAGTTCTAAACTTTTGCTGATCTGCCAATATAGTCATTCTAGCTAATTTTGACTAGAAAACGATAATGTGGACATCGTCATGGCACTGACTTGAACAGATTTTGTAATTTTTTTGAAGATTTTTTTCATTTTTATAAATTTTGTATTCCTTTATTTCTTCTTTTTTTTCATTGTTCATCTTCTTGGAAGGACCTAGGAGGGTCACTGAGACCTCAACAATGGCCGGCAACCCTTGCTGAGCAAAGCTCTCATTGATCATTAGGCTAAGGTTGCAACATCCTTCCCACCTCACCTTGCCTATTGGCCCGTGAAGGTCGTGAAGCCCTAACCTATGGCTAGGGATCAGTTAGCTACCAACCATGTATATCCCCTCAATTTCTTTTAGAAGAATAATAGAAAAAGATAGAAAGAAAAAATTCATAAAGATTGTTTACATCAACATCATCCATGCCATGTAGGCACAGGCATTAACTGAATCGCCACGTTAGTAATTTTTGATCGAAACTAATTAAAAGAACTAAATTAGACAAATTAAAAAGTTTGGATTTGAATTGATCAACATACAATAGGTCTCTGAATTTTTGAACAATTTTCCCGAGATCTTCATATGGGGTACCATTTGAATCCATAACAATCTCAATCATTAATTTATAGGGATGATTACCAAAAAAGTTTTAAACCCGTTGCATTTGTACAAATTTAATCATCAACTTTTCAATTTGACAAATTTAGTTTAAAACATTTTTCATAATTTACTAATGTAAATGTTGGCCTTCCCACATGGTACCACCAGTGTTTATGTGAACATTTTTTGCAATTTTTACAAATATTCTGAAATTTTTATAAATTGTTAAATTTCAATTTTTTTTTCTTTTTTTCTTTATTACAATAGATGAGGCCAGACCTCGTTAGATCAGGCAAGGGTGACTTCACTAACCATTGTAGGCATCACTTGAGATTGGCCATTGGCAAAAAGGAAAATTAAAAAAAAAAAAAAGAATCATAAATTTTTGTTCATGCCACATAGGATTGTCAGCATTGACTTGACTATTACGTTAGTGTTTTTAGTTAAAATTGGTCGGAATGACTATATTGGCAAATTATCAAAGGTTTAGGGTTGAATTTACATAACTAAAAGTTTATGACTAGATTGACACAAGTGCAATAGAATTATAAATTTTTTAGTAATTTTCCCTTGATTTACAGGGTCAACTCTTTCAAAACAATTAACATTTCTAATGGCCACAAGTTGGAACAATTGAATCGCTTAACTTGACATGACAATGTCACAATTAGCCATCAAACCAAATTAGAGAAAATTCAATTAAATATACCACATAATTAACCTATATAGAAACATAACTACCTACAGGAAATATGCAATATACTAATTATTTAAGGGTTATGGTATATATGTGATAAAATTATTTCAAACTAATTTTTTTACCATCAAAATCCCAAATTAATACATATGTGATAGATTTATTCTAAATTAATTTTTTGACCACTAAAAACTTCAAACTAGTATGTTTATACCACAAAAAACCACAAAGTAGTACATCAATGGCCAATGGAAGGTAAAATTCCAAATTAGTACACCTATCAATTACCATGTATTATCCAAATCAATAATTTAACAGTAAAATGTAATGAAAACTAATTAAAGATAAATTTGTCATAAATGTACCAATTTGAGATATTTATATGATCTTGAGAATATATGGTATATCCATAGTATCTTCATAATATCTATAAAAAAAAATCTTTAATAGCACTTAAGAACAAGTACTATCTTTGCATTCCTTGAATTCAAGAGTTATGCTATACATTTTCAACATACACAAGTACGTAAAGTAAGAACTTGATTCACGGTGTTTCATGGGAACATTGAACAATAGAGCAAACAAAGTAAGTTAGTATGGAGACTCAATTACCAAAAAAAAAAATATTTTCTATTATTTTCTATATATGAAAAATGGTCCAGAAGTCTATGAGAGTACGTTAGATATTTTGTAGATATTTTTTGGTCAAATTATATTTCCTAGCTTACAATACCCTTCATGTAAGCAAATACAATTTTTTTAAGGCTTGCACTATTTTTACCTAGTTATTAACTCATGACACCCTATTTTATAGTAATTTGACTATGTTATTCCTTGTAGGTAACACTCTTGATTTAACATTATTTCTTACATTTTTAACTCCCTTTTCTTTTGTTTCAATTTTACTAGAAATGAAACTACCCATGCTCCTCTGAAACAACATTTATTAAGGATAAATGTGAGATTCACTCTTAATTAAAGATTAATGGTTGTCTTCTTTTTTCTTGTTTTTGGTTTTTTTTTCCTTTTCTTTCTTCATTAGGAACAAAACTGGTGTGCCTCTGTTCCAAAAAAAAAAATTACAATAAAGAGAAAATAGTTTATTTGGTAAAAAAAAACTAACTAAATATTATGTTTCCAACAAAAAAAAAAACTATTTTTTTATGAATGAGTTGTATATTTATTTTTCTTTTCTTTTTTGTACAAGGAAGCTATCATTCAAAAATCACTTAAACACAAGAAAGAGAATAATATTTGAGTAAATTGTGTATAATACATACATCAACACAATATTTAATATTTGAATAAATTCTCGTAAATTCGTACAAAAAAATCAAAGTCAAAAAATTTATGGTCATGAGGATGATACGGATGAAACTAACATTTCTTTACTCCAATGTGTAATTAGTGCTTGATTAGATTATAATAATGGAGAGTAAGTTCATAATACAAATATGAAGGAAACGATAAAATGTAATGGGTGTGGAAGAAGCGGTTAAGGAGAAAAGAAAGTTGTTTGGAGGGGATGTGGGCAAATTTTTCTTTTAGTAAATTGAAAAATAGAAGAAGACAAATGGTAAGAATAAGTGTAATCAAGAGTGGGACTCACAAGAAATTATATAGTCAATTTAACGTGATATGGGACGTCAGGAGCTAATAAGAGGTTAGAAATACTGCGAGCCTTTTCTAATGATTAGGTAATCATTAAGATAGAGAAAAAAATGAAGGGGTGTGATATGTTAATTTGTTTGTAAAATAGATTGTGCAAACTACAGTTTTGAGCATGGATGAGTTCCCCAACGTTTGTAAAATTATGTTTAGACCCAAAGTTCTAGAGAAGTTTACAAGTACATCCATAAACCTTGACCACTAAAGTATTTCAAGTAATTTGGCATCTCAAAGCTTAAGTTCAATAAAAGAACTTCAAATTCAAGAGCTATATCATGCAACCAAAATGCTAGCCCTGTTTCGCTTAAAGGTATTAGAAGATTGTTGCACTCTCAGTTTGAGTTGAAAGTGCAATATAACTTCCAAGAAGGAAATCGTTCTACTGAGTAGCTTGCTAATCTTGGAATTGATAAGTTCTTGAATATTAGTTTCTTTTCATTATCTGCTAGAAATTACTTCACATTTTATTAGGTAATAAAAAAGTACGGTGAATTTACAATTTTAGATTTCCATATTCAACTTTAACCTTTTTTCCTACCGGAAAAAAAAAATGCACTTCACTGTGGGATCTATAGTTTTTTTGTTAATACTAATAAGTTTAGAAAAAAAGAATTTGCATAGTTGATTCATTTGGAGGGATTCCTTAGAAACGGACTCTATTATGTTCTAACAAGAGTCGAGCGATTGAATCAAGAGGAAAAACATCGAGCTATTGTCCTAACTTTTTTTTTTTTTTATCAATCAAGTATAAATTTAAGAAAGTTAAATGTTGTTTACTATCTATGCGATGATACACATTTGTCTTGTGATGATCAGCGAGACAAATCTCCTTATGCAATGGGATATTCCTAGAATTTAAATGTCCAAAACCTCTAAGCCAAAAAGTCAAAAGATTTCGGAAACTCATATGAAGTGGCTACTTTGTAAATGTGTATTGCAATGGGGGTCATTCACGGAAAAAGGGAAGCGTGTTGTCCACCGTCCACAGATCGCACAGTGCAGAAAAAGCAGAAGCAGCTTGCAAGAAGTTTCCGCGGATTCAACTCTTTCTTCCTTCTCCCACGTTTTCCAGAGAAACCATAAGTTCTTTGCATGAACACATGCTTACTTACTATCGACAATATCTTCGCTTTGTTAATCAAAGGCGAAGAGGAAAGGTCAGTGCCAGCAGCACCTTCGCCTTGAATTCTACGTTCGCGTGGGGGACAGGTTGTGCCCACTTCGCTGGGTGCTCTTGACTAAATGGGATCGGCAGATGCCGTACGTTAGTTAGACAACTACTCGGTCTGCGTAGAATCTGGATCATCCACGAGAAGGCTTGGACGCTGAGTCACGCACGTATCTCGGTTTGGAATAAGCCAATCATGCTCACAGGCATGCGCCTCGAGGAGCTTGTCTACATCAAACCAAACCCTGCGTGGACCAAGTTCGCAAGGCAGCAGAAAGGGAGCACGAGCATGCATCACGAAGGCGGCCTCCGCGATTTCACCAGACTGATCCACGTAACACAGCCTCTAAATCACAGCACAAAAGCCGGAAGAGACTTTTAGCGACGAAAAACATATTTTTGTCTTGAAGAGAAAATCTCAAAGTGGCAATTTGCTTAAACTTACTGCTATTTCTTTTTTATTCAATCGCTACAAGATCAACAATTCCATGAGCTTGGGCTTCTATTGTTGACATAAAAACATCCATTTCCATATCTTCGGATACAACCTATAGGGGTTTGCCCATTCTTTGTACATAAACTCTTGTGATGGTTTCGCACAGTTTCAATAGCTCTTCTGCTTCCAGGATAAATTCTCCCATTTGTGCCTCATAAAAAGAACTCGCAGGTTAATGTATCATTACCCTGATAATATAACAAATAATTGGTCCTTCTTCAGAAACAGGGTCCTCGAGCGTTATTACTAATTTAATGACAATAGTTGCATTAGCATAGGTAATCGGCAATTGCGATTGAGAGAAGTAAACACGTTTCAGATCATTCTCGCGAAGAAGATGGAGTTAAGAGAAGTAGTTCATGGTGCGTTACAAGACTTGTATAATGGCGATCGGTTTCGAGTTAGGGTTCCTCTGAACCAACCTAACCTTGACCACTTTCTTTCTTTCTTGATGGGTCAGTATGACAAACTTCGCTTCGCTCGAGAACCGTAACATGCTCACTGAAGATGTTAATGGGAGGCCTAGGCCCAAACGAAATTGTTAGTGGCAGGCCCATCTTTCGCGGCAAGGCCCACCAGAGAAGCCGGGACGGTAAAGATTCTTTTGCTCGCAACCCACCAATGAATGACCGCCTATATCAACGCCGACAATCCAACAATGGCCGACCGACCAAGTCACGAGGCACTGTCTTTAAGTAGGTTAATCTTTCTTTTTTCAGACTAGACATCTAGATATAAGTAGTAAAATTTCATTATGCGGAGGTCTGCATCACGTTCGGCATTTCAAAGAAGATGAGCACTGACGATAATTGGACATGCCCTGATTACGCTCTGTGCTAGACCACTACTATCAGTCGGTATGGACGGTCTCAATCCCACTTTATCCGGTCTCAAGGTGAATGTCATTTTCAACACATAAAAGCGGCACATGGATGGTTAGGCTTTAACCGAACAATAATCGCACACAAATCAGTCCAACCAGCATATCTTGATCAGTGTTCTAAGTACCAACCAATTAGGAATCCTAATGCGCCAATGAAGCGAAATTGGAGCAGTAGCCCTCTCCATCGAAAGAGGCGATGAGGCTGAGGTTGACGGGAAGAAGATGAGAACCACTCAACTTGGCAAATCTCTAAGTCCCACTCGACGGTGGAAGATTACAACCACTAGTCCAGGAGCATAAAAAGGGTCATAAACAAAGTGCCTCTCTTTCGATCTTTACAACGTTTTGGCAAATACCATAACATTCCCATGAGTGGAGCACTTGGAATGAAGTGGACTACAGATACTCCCACATATTCTCTCGTGACTAAAATACGCTACGCCACTAGAGTTCGCCATCATGTTCATCAAGCAGAAACGAATAACAGACAGCTGACGTGGTTAGGAAGGACAGGATAATACAGGCCCATACCTTGGTAGGGATGGCTACAAGGGCACTGCACGCTCCGCAACAACAAACATCTGCATGAGCATCTTAGATGCACTCGGCCCTTCATGATACTGTCTGCAAAAGGGCTCATCCAATCAACGCCTTGGAAAATAATCACAAAAGGATCCAAGTCTATGACGTATAGGAAATGATCCAAATCTGCTCTTGTGCGGGTAGAAAGTCAATGTCGGCCTTTCATGTCGATTCACTCAGCTCCCAAGTTTAGAGAACCATCTTTCATCAACTTCAAGCTTAGGCTGTTAAATCTGCCTCTTGAATAGTGACGCGAAGCTTTTCTCCAGTCCGTTCCTGTTTTCATCATTGCGACGAATTCTTCATAGCTAATTCTCCCGTCCTAAAGTGACAGAAAATCATATTAGTGCTAAGTGTTCAAGATTAGAGACTGTCCATATGCAGTTGAGTATGTCCCGACTCTCTTTACCTTGTCCTTGTCCACTTCCTGGAAGATTTCATTAGCTAGGTCACTACAATCATCTGCCCCATCTTCCACTAGAGATTCACGTAGCTCATCAGGTTCGATGAAAGAATTGCCGTCCTTGTCGAAGTAGGAGAAGGCTTTCCGCAGATGCTCATCATTTCCCACCCTCTGAAGATGGAGTGAAACAGCAAGAAACTCTCCATAGTCCAATGAACCTTTGCCATTAGCATCCACCTGTTTCCAACAAGCTCGCTCATTCAACACATAAAGACACATATATGTACTTAGGGATGATGATTGAAACAAGTATGTTACTCCTTTCAAGGAAGATGATGGAGATTGCATGACCGAACTTTCGGGCGAAGTTAAAAACTAATCAATATATCAAATGAGTACAAATTCAAGTAAAGAAACAGGTTAAGAAATGATGATGTTTTTTACAATTTAAGTTTAACTTGCCTCATGGCCTCATGGTCAAAAAGGGTAAAAAGAGGAAGTTTAACTTGCCAGTGTAAATTCCCTTAATGTTCTCCACGGAGTAATTTCGTATCGAAAGGTCAAAACACAACAAACATCTTTTTAGCCAAGCCATGTAGGATTTCCAATTGCAAATTCGGAATAGTAGCTTTTCACATGTCGAAGTACCTTGGAACCAAAGGAAAGAGAAGAAACTACGAGCAGCAGTGTTTCAGCACTACACTTTCTTATGTAGAACACAGACTAGAAAAGACCAAGGAACAGAGGGGACAATTAGAAAGTCTAAAGGCCTGCCTTTTAGCTGCAGGTGAATCTCTATCAGCTTGAACAAGGAATTTTGACGGTTGCTGTTCGATCACTGTCTATGAGTTTTACATAGAGAGCCCGCATATTATTTTACACGTAGCTGCTTTTGTAAGATAGATGGACTCAAACTGTCACCTAAGGCTAATGACCCGAAAGCTACTGCCTGAAGAAAATCGTACGCGTAGAGAAAAATCAGGTCCACAAAACCAGTGAATTCACTGAGTGTCCAAAAATCTGCTAGGAGGGCTGTACTGAATGAATTCCCAATATCCCTTGAACCTATGTTTTACAATTTTATTTCGTAAGTAGCTTTTGGCGATATCAGCACCGAGACTAGAAAGTTTTTCATGAAAGTGAAAGTGTTTCAATCCTATTGGTGCAACTTGGCAAGAATGGAAAGTCCGGCCCCCACTTCTTGCTCACTGTCTCATGTCCACAATGGAACCAGAGACGAGAACCTCCAATTATATCCCTATTGGTGATAGACTAAGAGCGCTTTACCAACGACGCATTAAATCTGTTATGCTTTTACTATCCAATGTGTATGTTGAATATCCTATAATTCTCACCTCCAGCAGTTCACAATGGCCAACTAAATAAAACGAACAGTATGCATGTTCAAAAGATAGACTGAGATATTCTTAAACAAAGAGAACAATCATAGACCGGAAGAAGCCAGCCTAAGTACCTAATAAATAAGCAACACATTCAAAACCAGACAGACATGAGAACCTAACAATTTGTGCTTTAACTGGTTCAACCCCGCTATGACTGAAAGATAACATCTTGAGATTAGTGTACTGGTATATGTATTTATAACCTTGGAAAGAAAATATTGCCTCATTAAGTTCGCTAGGACATGTGCCTGCTTCTGGAATTGTACTAGTTCGAGCCCCCAGTACTCTCAGTTTCACATTTTTCACAAGGACCAACTCACTCTTATGCCATACATGCATGTGTATAAATATTTCCGACAGAATTAAAGGGTGTCGGCAAAAGTGGCCCAGCTTCAACCCTCCCATGTTCTCCAATATCTTTTTCGAAATGTCAAATCCAATCAAACCTGGTCGACTCTTTGCTGGATTGAACAGTTTCTGAACCAAATAGAAGAAATAAGAAACCAAACTGGCAAGTTCACTGGTTGAACCAACTGGTCCAGTCTGGATTCGGAAACATTGGTTCCTAGGTCACCATGCCTCCATAAACAAGATAAACTAGCTAGTAGCATCATCAAATATGATGAAACAAAACAAATACTTAAAATGTTGTCCAAATAGGTGGTATTACGACCAAAGTAGAGATCAAGTACACTCACAGCTTCGATGAGCATCTGAACATCAGATTCAGCAAGTTGAGAACCAAAATTTCTCAGCCCAGCTTTTAATTCCTCAATTGAAATAATACCATCATCATCAACGTCCATCTTCTTGAACATGTCTTTTATGTCTTCAACTTCTTCCACAGATAGGAATTCAGCAATCACCTATAACGAAGGCCCATCCATCTTACTCACAAAAGAACACTACAATGAAGGAAAAATATATCAAATAGGAACATCCAACTAACCCTCAGTGCCTTTCTTTTGAATCTGTTCATCATGGAAAACTGTTTTAACCTTGATTTGACAACATCTCCTAGTGGAACATTAGGAGCCTTCTTAGCATTTTGGAGCCAAGGATGCTCTGCCAGCAAGACAGCGCGTAAAAACAACTATCAAACTCTGAGGTAGTAAGTTACCACATCATAGTTACACTTTAACAGTATGTCAAGTGTTACCCAAGACATTGAATTTATACTATTTCTTTCCTGGGCAGATCAGCTTTTAACAGTGAGATATGACATTTCAGCATTACCATCATCTTTAGTCTGAATAAAATCAATACCCACATGAACTTTCCTCACAACAACATTGGATTAGGAAGACATCTTCAAACCCCAGACGGTGCGATGGAATATCACATAATTTAGGAATATTGACAACTTCAACCCAAAATAAAAGGAAAAATGTTTGGAAGCGTGGTGCTGGACTTTGAATTAACAAGATCAACCCTAACCAAAACCTACAACTACATAGACAACCTGAACACAGAGGTGAGCAATATATAACCATTGGAAACAAAAGACAGCCAAGTCAAAACTTCCTTAAATAAATCTGCAACCTTTATGCCATACCATCCACCAGAAACTCCCACTTACATCCATCTACCTATTCTTGCCCCATACGCTTCCTAAAAGAGTATATATAGTAGTGTAAAATTCACAAGAGCTAGCTAACCCTAATGCAATTTTTGTTTCTGCAGATACACATCACCCTATGCAGAGCCTAAAATAAGAAACTCTTAAGAAAGTCAGGCAAGTGCTGCCAGCAGGTCCTGAGGATAGAGAAAACTTAAACATCTCTGTTTGGCAGTTTTCCATTGAAAAATGTAAAAGATCCGAGCACTCAATAACAAGTCAAAAGGAGCTACAGACATACCCCTACAGAAAGGCAAGCAAAGCCCCAAAGGAGGGAGGGGGGGAGAGAGGAAAATCAAGTACTAGAATATGTTTCCATATAGAAAAGAGAGGAATACCAAGTACTTGAGTAGCAGTTAATCGAAGCTTCGGATCTGGTTCCAACATTTGCCTCACTAAACTCTTAGCACCCTCTGAGACACTTGGCCAAGGATCCCGTTTAAAATCTATTAATCCACGTAGGATGGCCTGCGCAACACCTTGCTCAGACTCTGCATCACAAGTGCATTTTTAGCAACCAGAGCACTTAAAATGGGTATTGAGAGCATTACATATATAATCAAAGAGAGGAAAAGAGTATGCAGAATCTTAAGATTAAATAATTGAAAGCACAAAAGTGCTAAGGTGCCAAATATCAAAAGCTAGAAAACACACTTGACACCTGCCTGTGCTATATTAAACCCAACATGAAAAAAGATAGAAATCACTGAGCATTATTACCAGCCCAAAATGGGGGAACCCCACATAACAGAATGTAGAGAATGACACCAGCACTCCATATGTCTATCTCTGGCCCATAATTCCTCTTGAGCACCTCCGGAGCCATGTAATAAGGACTCCCAACGATTTCTGAGAACTTCTCACCTGGAATATTAGGAATTAGGAATGTCTAGAACAAGTCTTTCAAACAACTACAATAAAGAACAAGTCTATCTCAAACAACTACAATAAATGGAAGGTTCACGAAAATCTAGGCAAGTTCGAATTGAAGCGCTTTCTAAGTTGTCCATAGCTTGACAAGTTCAGCAATCGTATCCTTTTAAATTAACCACCATGTTGTTGCATTCAAATCCAATTAATAAGAAAATGGGGATAGAGATCGGGCAGAGAGTGAAATCACTGGAGGAGACTTTTTGGTGAGATCAACTTTTTCAACATTTTAATTGATGTTACTCTCCGACCCCAAAAAAAAATACTATTACTCCATTAGATGAAGAAAACGCCAATCCACTCCCAAGCCAAAAAACTTTGAAGATTGAACCAAACTCAAAAGAACTAATTTGGCTGAGGGCAGGTTCAGTTTTGAAGAACTGAAATTCCTGCATGACAATATCCCTAGATGCAAGGAGAATGGGTAGTTTCATGATCTTCATCATAGAAAATCAAAAAAGATTTCTAGAATATCGATGACTTCATAAAAATAGGTCAATCTATCAGAAATTATATCGTTGACTTTAGAATCTATACACTGCAATCTGCAAAAAAACGTTACAAAATGCAACCAATCATAAAGTCAAAAACAGAATATCTCAGAATCAACCACAAGAAAAGTAAAACCATATGAAACAAAATTACAGGACACAATTGCCCCAGTACCACGGTAAATCAGCAATGCATAATTGATAGCAGGCCAGATAAAGTAATGTCAATAAACCCAGATAGAAATGGGGGATATCCTAAATATACAACCGATGACACAACTCAATTGTATCTATGCTGTTATGCTATATAAAAAAAGTAACAAGGGACTGGGAGATGAAAAAGCTAGCAAAAGCAAGCAGAAGCAAGATGGAAGCCAGCTTGAGGAAGATAGGATTAGAAATTTATCTAGAGATACATGACAGTTGGGACTGCAGTTATGCTGATTATTTTTGAGGTTTAAGAGTGTATATGAGAACCAGTGCAAAGGAACTCCACTTCTATTTCAAGGAGCCAATCAATAGGGTTTTGATAACACCGGAGGCCCTTGCATTTATCTGAGGGCATTAGTCTAACTGCAAGATTCGGATACCCCATTTTATCAAGGGAAAGGAAAAAAAAAAAAGAAGCAAAGCCACATGTCCAACACATGGAGTTCTCTAGTAACCTTTATACTATGTAAGAATGATGCATCAATCCCAAAGACAGCAATTACCTGTCGCAGGTAAATTTTTGAAGAAACTCAAATATGAAAGGAGTAGCAAATTTATCTTCAGAAGAGACCTATGCCAAAGTTATGTTTTCTCTGACTAGATAAAGAAACAATCTAAAAGATGAGCAAAAGTACCTAACCCATTACCAAAGGAAGCATTTCTCCATCAATATTCTCGATATGCTAATGCTCAACTTTTGCAAAAGCAAATTTTTTATTTTCAGGGTACTCTTTGACCCAGAAAACCAAATTGGATGATTCTATAGTAAAAACTTCACTGATAAGTAGAAGTTCTCCTGATCAATTGCCCACCACAAGGAAGTAAGACTCACAGTGCGACACAAGCAATACATTTATCTCATCAAAGTCAAGCTAGTTAGGTTCTGACATCACTCTTTGAGTCAAGTAACAGAAAAATTTGCAAGTCTTGTATCTTTTGAAAATATTTAACGACTACAAACGTGGCAACCCCATATAAATAACATTTATTGCAAAGTGCATGCCAGCACATACTTTTGGCAGGAAGGTAGAGATGTTAAACATCAACAAGGCAAAATAAAACTCAATGGCATACCCAACCATAGGTATCTAGCTGGGTACCTACCATATGCTGGAAAGTGAAATGAATATTACATACAAAGCTGCACTGGTATACATATGAAGCATCTTCTTAAGAGAGCATGGCTAAGGAACACTACAGTTATTGCTCCTTGGACTCATAAAAATATCAGGGTTCTACAGTTCAGACATCCTACACCAGGCAAATAGGACACCAACATGAAACACTTCAAAGATAATTCACAGCGGAAAGCTCTAGACAAAACTTAGTTTGGTACAGCTCAAGTATGACACCAAACTTAAGGTACTTTAAGAGTCATTATCTTATAAATAGCAGTTAAATTAGGAAAGTTGAAGGACATGCTGGAATTTAAGTTCGATGAATAGCACAGCTTTAGTGAAGCAGACATTTCCTTTTCTTTTACTGCTATGTTTGGATATGCAGAGGAAAGAAACATTGGAGAGAAAAATATAAAAATTATGAATTTCCCTCCTTTTCTCCACACAAAAACTTCAAAATTTCCTGTTCTTTCCACCCAACTTTCATCCCCCCATTTTCTCTCATTTCCCCAACATAGCCTAAGAGAAATAGCAGAGAGACCTCCAGCTCAGTCTGTAAGAAATCAGTGGAATGGGTAGAACATATGGATGAAAAAGTTCAAGCCCGGCATCCAATTAGATTTAGTACTCATCTCTACAAGTTTGATTGACATATAGAAAACAGATTTTTTTTCTATCCAAAAAGGTTCAAACTTAATCGTATTAGAATGGGATCATGAGTCACGTCAAGTTCATGATCTGATCAAATGTTTCTTTTTTATGAAATCCAAAATATATATATATCATCTATATTACTGCAAGCCAGAGAGACACTGAGAGAAACTACAGTTCCTTTTCCCCAGGCCCAGCCAAAGGAGTTATAATGGAGTCTAACGGGTCAGATTGATCAGATATACTCCAACAATGAAAGTCCAGGCAAGAAGTCATTCTTTTCCTTCCTATTGCCATTTTCTTTCCAGGACATGCTTTTAACAGGTTTCACATCTCAAGAAACCATTTGTTTGGAGACTCTCTCTCCTCCAAAAATTCAACATCCACCAATTAGCAACAAGTTTTTTCATTCTATCCATACGAAGACTCCTGACTCCTGACATGCAAAGCATGCACCAGAGCTGGGTCAAAAGGTGAAATTTTGATATAAGACACTTTAGGTGCTTGGTACACGTCACCAAAATTTCTATCTTATATCTTTTGATCTCTGCTGCATGACTAAAACCATTTGAAAGACATTGATCAAAGCTAGTTTGACTCCATACAAATAAAGCACCAAAAACAAATTAATCAGTTCGATATAAGCAATATGATCATTATCTGTTGTTAAAGACTAATAAGTAGATATGCAATCAACCAGAAAGCTCCCACCAGATCCTAATAAAATGCTAGACATTGAGCCGTGCATCCTCTATGCAAAACCACTCTAATTAGTTGACATGACAATCCAGTTATCATGTCAATGTCTTGGCTACTATCACACTTAAGAATCTCGTTTTTTTATGTACCAAGCACCGTAGGCTACCACAGAATCAATTAACAAACATGGTATTTGAGGTCTATGTCAGCATCGTTAAACGATGTGGACATAATCCTAATTGGATCCACCTAGAAAGAATCAGTTTTAAAATGTCGTCAAGAAAGGGTCATCCAAGTAGGGATGTATAGGCAAATAAGCGATACACATTTAGTGGGTTCATGGTTTGGTGGACTTTAGGACGAGTAATAAAGAGCACAGGGTAGGTTCAAAACTCCAAATATTATAGGCATTGTTGGTGTAGGATATGTTGAGGTCATACTTACTCTGTACCCAATGTACACCCATTAAAATATGATTACTACACTTAAATGTATGCACGTGCATTTAATCACCATGATTATAGTATCAACTACCAAATATCTAAATTAACATCCGATATTATGCTATCTGAATTACTACACAAGTAGACTTAGAGATATGAATGTTATGAAGGTGGAATTGGACAAACATCATACGAGTGTGTTCATCTTGCTGTAGTTTTTACCTCTGCTGTTATCGCGTTTATTCTTTTGACTGAATTTGTTTTATCGGTTCTATCCTCTTGTCATCAACAAAAAACAAATACTCGATCCAGTGATTAACTTGTGTTTAAGAGGTTGACAGACATTAAATGCATAAACACTTTACTTATCGATATAAAGATCCAAAGGGAAAAAGATACCACTCTACTTGTGGAGGAATTGACAAGTTCCAAAGTGGTTCCAAGAGGCCAACAATGGTTTCTAGGTTCCACGAAGGTCGTGGGGCAAGGGAAATGCCAATTCATTCTGAAACCTCCACAGCAAGAACATATCAGAATTTTCGTTCTTTTCCATATCAAAGACATATTCCTATGGGATTCTCATACAATACAACTTCGCTCTAACATACCAAATCGAGAGCATCCCTGTAGTTTTCCGCCCTTTGTCAAAGACGTGTAGTACTTTGGAATATAACATAGCTATTTGTCAGAAGATTTGTAATTGCGACATAAAATCATCTCAAAAAGCACAATAGCGGATCATTTGGCACGTGACGACAAGGCTATCAGACCAACAATTTGAGGAGCTTGACTTCCTAGAAGTCGGTAAGAATCTTCCAAGTATTATTTTTTCATCCGATGAAATCAAGGAAGAAGTATTCCTCTTGACTGCCAAGACTAGTTCGAAAAATTGACAGAGATGCTGTTTATTGCCAAAAATATACTACATTACTCATGTAGATCTCCCAATGGCATATGAACAAAGGATGCTACTTTCCAATTGAGAACGCCCCTACATCCGGGGGAGGGGAGGCGCATTAAATAGCAAATTGAAGATCTTACCTGGCTTGAAGAATATCGACAATCCGAAATCAATAGCCTTGAGAGGCGAATTCTCCTTCTTGTTAGCGAACAAGAAATTCTCCGGCTTCAAGTCCCTGTGTATCACCCCGTGCTTGTGACAGAGCTGCACCACCTCCACGATCGTCCGCGTGACCGCGGCCGCGGCCCTCTCCGTGTAATGCCCCCTCGCCACGATCCGATCGAACAGTTCGCCCCCCTCGCACAGCTCCATCACCAAATGCACTGCATTGTCGTCCTCGCACGCCTCCTTCAGGCTCACGATGCTGGGGCTCCGCGGCAGGTGCCTCATGATCGCCACCTCCCGCCGCACGTCCTCCACATCCACGGCCGTCCGCAGCTTCCGCTTCGAGATGCTCTTGCAGGCCAGCAGGTCCCGCGAGGCCCGGTCGATGCAGAGGTACGTCACCCCGAACTCCCCCCGCCCCAGCTCCCGGTCGATCAGGTACCGCTCCTCGATGTTCTCCTTCTGCACGCCGGCGAGGACGGTCACGGCGCCGCCTCCTCCTCCGCCGCCGCCGCCCTTCCTCCCCGCGGCGCCGCCATGGTCGCGCTTCCCGCCGTGGTCGTGGCCGGCGTAGTTGGACTTCACGTCCTCCCGGGCGACGGCGGCCGGAGATCTGCAGCAGTTCCCCATCCCCGACCGTAATGCGGCCCGAAGATCTGATCCGCGCCGCCGCGAAGCGCCTCCGCCGGAGGCCGAGCAGGGAGAGGGAGAGCGAGAGGGAGGGCGAGCGCGAGGGGCTTAGGGTTTCACATTCCCCGAGCGAGAGAATGCGAGGCCGGCGGTAGACCAGGGGAGCTACGGCGGCGAGCGCTGGAGGGGGATCAGCGGCTAGAGAGAGAAAGCTAGAGAGAGAGAGAGAGAGAGAGATGGAAGTGAGTGAGGTGAGGTGAGAGAGGGAAAAGAGTACGGAAAAGTTGCAGCCTGCAGTGGGAAGAGCTCAGATGCCGCTGCTTGATAGAGAGAGAGAGAAGGGGCGGGGGTGTACTTTGGGAGATAAAAACTCTTTTCCCCATAAAAAAAAAAAAAAAAAGAAAGGAAAGGAAAGGACAAGAAAGGATTAGAAAATCGTTATTGTTATTTTATTTTATTTGAATTATGGTTTTTATAAAAAAAATTAAATGTTTTCGGAAATATTCTCTGACCCTGCGACTTTTGTCGTCTCTCGCCGGAGAGAGGTTGGAAGGAAGAGGACGGAGGGGCGGGGGTAGAATCGTCTTTTCGCCGCTCGCCGCAATTCGGGAAATCATTTCCCGAATGTAAAAAACAAATTTTCAGAATAGATTCCGCGAAAACGGAATTTTTTAAATCGCATAAAAAACCGGGATAATTTAAAAGGCGCGGCGTTTTTAGGTTTTCTTTTTTATTCTTATCAGCTCAGTTGATGTAATAATTTTTTTTTTTTTACCAGTTATTTCGTCGGATTAGATTTTTTTTTTTTTATTGTGTAGTTACTATCTTTTCAACATTTATGAATTCTATAATGGGCCCGCCGCGAAAGTAATTTGATGTGGAGGGTGAGGGGTCCATATGTATGCCCCCCTTGTCATCCATATGATTCATAAAAATAAAAATAAAATAAAATAAAAATCCACACAAAAATCTAAAATAACAATATATATATAGGAAATTCAGCGCAAAAGATCATAAGGTTCAGTCAAGTCTCCCCGACCAAATATGGAAAGCTCTTATTATGTTAGGTACTCAAGAGCGAGGGTAAGTAACTCTATTGGGTCGAGTTGTTCATAATTTTCTTATCTTTTGTGGATTGTTACAATGATCATTAATGTTTGGTTAGTTCGGGGTTGCAAGAGATATTAATACCGTACTGGGTCTAGCTAAATCTATGAATTCGATATCTCAAGAGATATTGATATTATACTCGGTCCGATCAAGTTTAGAAGTTTGCTCCAATTTATTATGTGTTATCAATATAATCTTAGATTCGGCCTGATAATAACATAATTACATTCGACTTTACTATCCACATAACATCTTTATCCATTTCCATCTTTAATTTTTCTTGCGCTTCTAAAATTACTTCTTAATCTTTTGGTACTTTGAGAAAGAGAGTGAAGAGGAAGGAACGAGAGATATGAGTATTCTGGGGGGCTTTCGATTTCAATTTGGAGGGCATGGGTTGGGACAAAATGAAGACAGGAAAAGGGGAGGGGCTGGGGGGATTAAATTAGCCGACAAAAGCCAAGACGCAAAGGGAGGAAGGGACAGAATGATTGATGGTGATTAATTAGCCTCTAATTGTCGCCCACTCACCTTCCCCTAATTCCTTCAGCTTTGTCTTCACGCTTCTCGCCAAGGGAATCCCCGGGCCTTTTGTTCCTAACTTTTGCATTCCCCTTTTTCCTCCGCCCTTTTATTTTAAGTACACTCTTTAGGCAGATTCATCTAATCAGGTGGGGTTTAAAAAAAAATGAAGACATGTATAAACTAAATGTTGGATGTTTGAGACAAGTATGTTTTTGCATTCTTAATGCTCTCGGTATGCACAAATTAAATGAGGAGCTATCGATATATTATTATCAAAAAGATATAGGAAAATAGAGCCGAGGGTATGATATCATGTACCAAAACAAGCTGCATAAGTCATCCTTCTTGAATAAGAAGCATCGGTTGAGCGTTTATGGCCAGAGAATGAAATAAAACAAAATAAAACCCTATTCACAAAAATTAAATGACCTAATTCTTAAAAACACCTTCAACTTTACGTCCAATTTCAATTGTCTCAAATTTAAAATAAAAAATAAAAAAACTCAGCCATTCCAAATCCATCCCCAATTTTTGGTTGTCTTAAAAAAAACTCAACTTGGTTCAGTCCCAAAATCTATCTCGAACTTATTTTGTCTAAAAAAATACCAATTTTAAATTTAGTCCCAAATTTGCTCCTATTATCCCTTCGTCCAACAATTATCGTCAATCATCTCTAATTCCTATAATTATCATATCAAAGAAAGGTTTCTTTTTGGAGATTATTTTCCACGTCACTTTACTAACGATTTTTGAATGAACGATTAATGTGCACAAATTTGGGACTAAGGTTAAATTTTGGACTTTTTTTTAGACAAATAAAAGTCCTAGTCAAATTTAGGATTAGACCTTAAGTTCGGGGTTTTCATTTAGATAAACAAAAGTTCGGGATACAATTAAAATTAAACCTAAAATTCAAGGTTTACTTTTTTATATATAAAAAAAAAACTCTTAGATAAAACCGAGATTGAACCTAAAATTTAGAATTTATTAGGAAATTAGGCCAAGAAAATTTGATCATTTTAATCGCACTTATCCTGTGAGATTCCCAAATGTTGGAAGGATCAAATCTTTAATCAAATTATGTGATTGGTGTACCATAAGGCCAATTTTATCAACATTTTCACCGACAGATTTTCTACAACTTTCAAGCACAGTGATGGACGCTGCTCATCTTTGTTTGACGGCCCCCCTCTGCCCACTCTTTATCATATTCCACCTGTCTTCACAAGTAGTGTTTTCCAAGAAAGTAGAAAGCACGTAGGAGTCAATGTCGGGCCAAGACAAGTGAGGAGCTCCTCCATCTACTGGTGCAGGCATGTCCATTCCTAGTCATGAAACTAATAAGTAGACAATTCACTGTGATTGACATGACCCAGATTGTTAATTTGGAACTCTACAAAATGAAAAAGCGAGGACCAATTGGATAAGCGAGGACCAATTGGATGACCAAAAAAGCACTACCCCTTATCTTTTGGAATTGTCTATTGCATAAATTTCTTATTGGTATCAACTCGTGTAACGCGCATGCTTGTGACATGATAAGAGCGAGATCAATGAAAATTTCGCTTTGTATATTCGTACTACTTTATTTGCCACGATTCAAATTGAAATTATGAGTTTTAATGTTCATGAAATGCATTCACATGCTTTACCAAAAAATAAAATAAAAATCCATTCACATTGATTAAAAGCCAACATCTTTTCTTAGGATAATTAGTTAAAAAGAAATCAGAAGTCAAATTACCTCAATACACATATTAAAAGTAAAATGTTTTCGTCGACCAACATGATTATGTAAAACCCCATTGATTAGATGATGAAATGAAATATTTCTTTTTTTTTCTTTTCCTAAAACACAAATATAGAAATGGAAAAGCAACGCAAAGAGTTCATTGGATTGAAAATTTGCACATTCTTCAATCAATTGATAATAATATTTGCAGCTCTAAAAATTGATTTCTATGGATTATTTGGTTAAGTGAACAAATTATACTTAATGCCTATATTCTTATTAATTCAAAATACCCTACAAACAAAGACAAAGACCATTAACACAACATATCTAGAGATTTCTGAAAAATGGCGAGCAAACACTTTTTGTTCATGGAAATATCATTTCCCCTAAGAAATATTTTTTCATAAAAGGTAACTTCAAACAAGAGTTAATACCATGAAAAATCTAAAATTGGTACTCTTGTGATAAATTTATCAAAAAATAATTTTTTAATTACATAAGTCTCAAATTTGTATATTTATAACAAATGTACCATTCATTACTTTCTGTTAAGTTGGATTAATACTACGAAAAAAACACACACCAATACACATACGACAAACGGATGATAAAATCTCAAACTAGTACATTTATTAACTATTACGTGTTATACAACTTAGTAATTTATCCATAAAATTTAATAAAAACTAGTATTTGGTAAATTTATCATAAATATATCAGTTTGAGTTTTTTTGTAATCAAAAAATTAATTTGAGATAAATTTATTATAAGTATATAAGTTTGGAGTTTTTTTGTGGTATTTTCAAACAATTGATGATCCCTATTGTAGCTCTAACAATTGGTTCTTATAGCTTATTTGGTTAAGTGGACAAATTGTACTTAATGCATATATTCTTATTAATTCAAAATACCCTAAAAACAAAGATAAAGACATTTGAAATGACATATCTTATCGAAATAGAGATATCTAAAAAGTGACGAGTGAATACTTTTTGGCCGTGGTAATGTCATTTCCCTCGAGAAAATGTTTCCAAAAAGGATGATTGTTCCCATTCTAGTATATTAAATTATTCTCTCTTTAAAAAGAGGTCAATGGTCATAATTTTGGTCAACCAACCGATGCAGATTGTACTTAGATTTTGCATATCCAAACTAGTTAAGGGCTGTCCAATTGACAAGATTGAAGGTCACCTCCTTCACTTTGGACAAGTTTCGAAAGTACTGTTTTATATGGGCCCAACGGCCCACAATGAAAAGAAATGAAAGTTGAATCTTGCAAGCTTGGCCGATTAGGAAGCCCCATATCCATCTATACCAGCTCAAGCCCAACATTTTTATTGTACAATAGATACATCTCGAAATTTCATAATATCTCTCACTACATCTTATGGTACGTATAACTACGTATTTTATACTTAGATAGAGATTTCGAAATATTTTTCTCTTTGACTTATACATTTCGTAGAAACAGTCTTGTTAAGAAAGGACTTTTTATCGAATTGATTTATTATTTGAAACTTGCTATTACTAATAAAGTTAATATCATGAAAAACTCCAAACTAGTATACACGTAATAAATTTACTCAAAACTAATATTTTGACCATTGAAAATCTCAAATTAATACATTTATAACAAATTTACCAAAAACTAATTTTTTAATACATTCATCCTTCGTTAGTTTTTGTTAAATTATATTGATATCATGAAAAAGTACAAACCAGTACACTTATGATAAATGGAAGATAAAACTCCAAATTTGTATACTCATCAACTGTCATGTGTTATCCAACTTGTCAATTTGACGGTAAATTTAGCGAAAACAAACGGATGATAGATTTATCATAGGTATATCAATATAAGGTTTTTTGTGATTAAAAAATTATTTGGGATAAATTTATCGTAAGTGTAACAATTTGAGATATTTCGTGTTATCAATCCTTATTAATATGAATGGTATGGACTTGATTTGGGGCTTGAGAAAGATTTTTTTGGAGTAATGTCACTATAACTTCTAAAGTTGCAATTATTACATAATAGGCTCTCGAAGAAATTAGAAATGTCTACGTTGATCATAAGGTTAGTGGCTCCCTGGGCCTCTCTTTCAAATGAGTGTGCCTAGATAGGTAATTTTATCTTGAGGACGGTTCGGCCTGGCCCATGAACTTCTTCTAGAATATTTATTAAATTATTTTGGACTGTTTTCGACAAATTTTTTTAGATCCGGCACTAGGCCCATTATGCCCAATAACAAGGCTCGGGAGTCATTAATGTTCTTGAAATATCCGATAAGCGGGATCAATGAGCTGCTAAAATGCAAAGCATGAACCATAATAATACGTTTTTTCGAAATATTTCACATACTAATAAACATTAACTTCTTTGAGTGTTTGTTTTGTTGGTGCCGGGCTTCCTCTCTTTGTATATTCATTTGGTAAAATCTATATTATACTTACCTTTATCCAAAAATAAAATAAAATAAAGCAAGCCCTTCCTTTTTGCCATAGAATCCCCCACGGGCTTCGCTTTGGTCCGGGGAATGCCGACTCCTTGACGGGCGATGAACAGAAAGGCAACATCTGAACACGAACGGTTCGAGAATGCCTGATCCGTCCGCTGCCGTCCCAAGAGATCGTTCCTTAGCTGTCGGCATTTAACGATGACATTGATGACTTTCGCATGTGGGGAGGGAGAAAAAGAGAGGTAGGTTTGTTTGGAATGGTCGATTTTGTGATGTGAATGTCAATGCCTTAGGGGGACCTAAAGTTGACAATGCCGAGGATGCTGTACTCGCATGACGAGCGCGGTCGCGCAAGATGTGATGCAACTTGGAGCTCCAAAGTCCACACCATTCATTCGTCCTCCAGAGATGCGTAGGCAATTCCTCGGACGACCATGTGATGTTACATCAAAATCATCGTCCAACCCTTTTTTTCCTCATTCATATAAAGTACAAAGAGTTGGGATTAATTTCCATGGAAGGTGTGGAACTTAGATGGTATTCACGGACTGAATTTTGACTGCAAATACCTAAACTACAAAATTTATGCGCTTTGGTGGACGCTATAATAACGCACACATCCGCCACGTTGGCTTTTGGCTAGGAAAATTAGCTAGATTCCAATCAAAGTGTATGAATTGCCAAAAAAAAAAAAACTAAAGTTCAATAGATTAGTTGATCGAAATCAAGATTCCGTGACTTGATTGCAATACCACCTAAGTTTAGTCACCACGGGTACCTCAAAATTCAATATGCTAGATGAATGAAATTAAAATAAAGTGATAGAAATGTAAGTTACCACAAAATAATGTGACCATTGGCGAAAGCGCCATACATGATCGTAACTTACAATATATGTGCACCTGTCGACTAGTTTCTTGAAATGGTTTACATGTAGGATGATTTACTTGGTCTGAACAACTACTTTTAATTAGGTGTGCACATGTTATGGACGTAATGCGATGGAAGTCTAATACCTACCTAATGTGGAAGGATACCACGGGGACTTTGAACTCAATCGATGCATATATCACGTTGCATTGATCATGCATGCGGGATTCTTTCCTGTATTCACACTTCACATGCACACTTAACATTCCCCTCCCCCCCATGTGCGAGTTTACCGTCGGACCACCTTCCCTTTATTTCAACTTCAGGTTTCTCCTATACCAATGAATCTGTCGGCGCAACACATTCCTTCGCTTCAACCCGTGTGTGGGCGGATTAAATCACCCATCACATTGTCCATCAGAATCCCCTTAACTTCTTCTATTCCCGAGGAAACTTCAATTCTCATGCTTAATCCTTATAATAAGTCAGTGTCTAGGCAATAAAATAGATATCTTCTTATTTATTTATCTTTGGTAGTTTAGAAGTACGATCATAATTAGCCAGTTATTTAAAGGGAAATTAGCACGACAATTCATTGTCATGACTATCAGAGTGAGAATTGAGCCCCCACCTATGTTGTCTTCATGTTCGGTAAGATCAATCCTAGACAGTTGTCTTCATGTTCGGTAACTTGATTGCAATAGAACCTAAGTTTAATTACTACGGAAGAAAGCTTACCCAAAAATTCAGTATACTAGATGAATGAAATTTAAATAGAGAGATAGAAATGTAAGTTATCTTAAAATAATGTTACCATTAGTGAAAGTGCCCTACAAAATTGTAACTTTCACATGTTATATGTGCACCAAGCGATTTAGGTTCTTGAGATGGTATGCATTAATTGGGTGCGAATATGTTGTGGAGGGAATGTCGTGGAAGTCTAATACCGGCATAATGCTGGAGAAATACAAAAGGAACTTTGAACTCATTCATTTATTTCTAAGTGCATTGATAATGCGTGTGGGATTCTTCTTTGTATTGTGTTCACACTTGACACGTGGACTTATCAACGCCTCCTCACATGTGAGGAGGACCGTTAATGGATAGGTTGGGTTGAATTTGTGTTGAGTTAAAAATGGTCTAACCCAAATTGATCAATATATATGCAATATAAATTTGGTGACCCATATTCGACTCCACTTATTTATTAAAATACTTTCATATTTAATCCAACCTATGAAAATCTGTATCCACTAAATTTACCTACTTAAAGTTCTTCACTTATATGCATTATGTGGATAACATTGCCATTTCAATCATAAGATGTTAAAAAATGGCTTTCGATGTTGCATAGAATTTTTTCATTTATTTTTGTATTGATTCACAATGAAGAATAAAAAAAAGTTACTACTTGATAGTAAATTTATAAAATTACAGTAATAAATAACGTGGAAGAATGCAATTTAAATTAAATGGAATGTAATATATTGAAGAAGATGATTTATGCTAACCATTGATTGTAATGATAAAAACCAAAATTAGAATATTACGCAAAAAATGACAATGGCCAAATTCAACCAATGAAACATTCACTCCAATAACTAATAGATGAAACTTAGGATATTAATTTTTTAAAAAAAAAAACAAAAACTAATGGGAAAAAAGAAGCCATCTTGATACTTTTAATAAGGATGAACTTAGAAGAGTCCAATAAGTTCATTATTTTCTTATAAAGGGTAAAGAGAGAGTTATAAAAGTGGGTTGGATTTAAATAAATTGTAGACCCATTTAATATCTTTATATTTTTTAAGTTTGCCATTCTAAAGTCATTTATAATCTATTTATGAATATAATTAAAATCAAATATGAGTTTTTTTTTTTTTGTAAATCAAATATAGTTTTTTTTTTTCCTATTCTAACACTCACTCTCAGATTTTTGCCCTACCTCATTACAGGGCGTGAGAGTCGAAACTTATTCCTGAAACTAATGCGTTCCCGTCCCAACCTCATGAGAAAGTGGGGATTCGAACCCCCCACCTCCTCTTTCTAAGTTGGAAGGGTGGCCACTGGACTAGTGCTTAATCAAATATGAGTTAAGAAATGGGTTTATAACCCATTTAGGGCCTGTTTGGTTCAGCATTGCAAATGCTCATTTGGACTCTAAAGTCCTTTGACCAAATGCAAACGCGTTTGGTTCGTATTTTTGCGCGACTTTGACAAGATGCAATTGCATCTCCAAATGAGTCTAAAGGCCTTTAGCCCAATGGAGGTCTTGAGGTGCATTGGCAAGTTGCATCCGGAGATGCAAATAGCTCGGTTACTGTTCATCTTCTCCAACCTCTCCAAGCTGCTGATCGGAGGCCGACGACCACCGGCGAAGGGATGGCGCGCGCCGGTGACCGCCGCCTGAGGGTCGCCCGACCCCGGCGACCGTCGCCTGGGGTCGCCGGACCTCAGGCGACGCCCGGATCTCGCGACCCAGGCGTCGACCGCCTGGATTGCGCGACCCAGGCGACCGCCTGGGGTCGCGCGACCCAGCGACCGGGGCGACGGCGCGCGACCCGACCGCGCGCCGGCGCTGGGTCGCATGCGACCGTCGCTGGTCGCTGGGTCGCGCGACCCCCAGCGACGCATTTGCAGCGAGGTCGCGCGACCTCAAGCGACGGTCGCTGGGTCGCGCGCGGCGTCGCCCGGGTCGCGCGACCCCCACCTCCTCTTTCCATCCGGCCGCCGGTGGCGGTCCGGTGGCCGGATTTCGAAAAAAGAAAAATATAATTTGTTTTTTTTTTTTTAATTTATTAAAAGTAATTTACAAATACAAATTTTACCAAACGGTATTTTAAGTATTTCAATACAAATTGGGTTTATAACCCATTTAGACATTTTGGCAAATGCATTCCCCAAAAGTTACAACCAAAGCCCTTAGACAAGTTGGCATGTGAGTTTATCAAGTCACCTCCCCTTTATTTTAATATTAAATTTCTCTGACACGATGAATCTCAACCTAAATTTCCAATCACCGTATATCAGTGCAACACATCCCTTTGGTTCAACCTATAGCCCCGAAGTCATTCCGTTGTAGGGCTGTCTCTTTTACTTCTTAAATTTCCATTCTCATTTATCTTTTCTTTTTCATAAATTCAAGAGTACAACAGCTGGCTAATTGGAGGGGAATTAGCACAAGAATCCCCCATCATGACTCTTAGAACGGGAATCGAGCTCACAACCAAAGTATGGATACGCCCTTACCAGTGGGTCAATTCGAGACCGGTCGATATCCCTGCGTTACCCCAAGGAAAATTCCAACTTCAGGGGCTCTTCCCTAAGATCTCTGATGGAATCATTCCAACCATGGAAACAGAGAAGGAAAGAAAACCCAATATTCCAACCCACGAGACGATGCGAGTGGACGTTCGAATTGTTCTACGGGACCTCACGAACGCATGGAAGACAAAACGTATCACTCCCTTTTCCTCCCTTGAGACCTCTCTTTTAGAGGCGAAAGAGCAGGTCAAATTGCGATTTTTGTTCACATAAGGATTCTCCAGTATCAACGAAGGGAATTTCAGCACATGGTCAACGATTTGGAATGATTCTACCACCTTCTTCTCCCTTAGCTATTATTATAAACAGAACCGAAAAAGAGGCAGTGCAAATTAGTCAATCGGTCCGTCCTTTCGGATTCATATGAGAAGATTTGACTATTCAGTTGTATATAAATTGGATTTTGTCATCGCGATTCGGGACAGACTTATCACATAGGCCAAGAAGGGTACAAAGGCCATGTTCCTATTTGGTCCATTTTAGCATTATAATTTTTTTTTTAATTCCTATAGAAGAAGATATGGGAATCCTACAAAAGTTTATATATCTTTGCCCTTTGGATTTTCCCATGTGATATGATATGAAGATCTCGACGCGTGGAAAGTTGAATTTGAGAAATCACCTGTTGTAAGTGGAATTCAATATTCGACATCTCAATGCTTAAATATATTTAAACTAGCGAGATAAGAGAGGATTTTTACTTCGAAAATATCACGAAGAATTAAACCGTGGTTTGGAAAGTGGTAAATATTTATTAAGATTCATGATTCGATGTAGTGCTTGAGATTTAGGTTAAGCTATTAAATTCATTCTCATAATAATAATTATACTTTGTTTTATACATTTAAATACTTTGACACTCGTCCTCATGCCTAAGATTGAAGCGTAAAAATATATAATAGATGAAGCAAATAGGGGCTTGAAATAATTTGAGTTGAGAACTTCTTACTTTGATACTGTGTTAAATTTATAGACCACAACCAATCCTTTACTCTAAAAAGCCAAGTTGTCAAGTACACATTTTGTCCTGTGTTTTAGCATTAGTGCAACTTAGTCCTCTAATTTTTATTTTGTACAATCATGTTCTCTAACATCTTTTATTTTTGCAATTTAGTCCTCTAAGTTTTGTTTTGGCAATCAAATTTCCTAACTTTCTCAATTTGTACAATCAAGTGCTTTGTTATCCATCGTAATTAATATTGTCAAATATGATTTCTATTTTCTTATTTTTTTAAATTTGTTTTTTGCGTGCCAAATTAGCATCGCACGTCATTTTCTCACACATAAACAATGCCACGACATTAATCAAATTGACAGTTAACTAATTGTGGCTGACCAAGGAATTTGATTGTACAAATCGAAAAAAATTATAGGATTTTATTGCACTAAATAACACTTAGAGGACCAAATTGTAGAAATCTAGAAAGTTAGAAGACTTAATTTAACAAAATAAAATTAAGAGAACAGGATCGGACAATAATAAAACTTGAAGGACAAAATCTATACTTAATCCAACTTATATTCACAAGGTCTCCAAGGGAATTTCCTTAAATTCAATGTTGAAAATTTGAGGTTGAATTTTTCTTTCGGTTCTCAGATCGACAAAATAGAACGAGTAAATTAACAATACATCCCACTGTGGATGAAAGCATACGATTCTTGCACTTATTATGAATTATATTTATTGAGAAAGTGATATGCGTTAACAATTATATTAACATCTAGAAAATCAAAAGTAATCCCATTGTCAAATTTCAAGGAAGCTTGTCGATTTCAAAATTATCGAGAAGCTGTGCTTCTTGGACAATAAGCACTCAAAATTACGTTTTCAAGTACGACTTTTTTTCCTCCATTAAATCAATTAATATGAATGAAGATTATACGTGTGAACAATACATCTATTGTGGATCACCATTCCCACACTTATTATGAACTACATATATCAAGAAAGTGATGTGTTGACAATAAACCCACCTTCGAATTTGAGGGACATGTCAATTTCAAGATTATCAAGACATGGCCCTTTTTGGATAGTAAGCACTCAAAAACTATGTTTTCAAGTATAACTTTTTTTTCCCTCCGTTAATCAAGTAATAACGATATCTTATAAATTTAGATGGGCAAATCCCCGATATACTTAGAAAATGATTAAAGCTCACTCGACAAATGAAACCCTAATCCTCCATTGGTTCTAAAATCATTTGAGCTCACTCTACAATCAAAAACCCTAATTCTCGACGCGTGACCAAGGTGGGAACCCGTCTAGGATCGTCCCACCATATCTTACAATTTCATAAGCGATGAAAGGAGTTGCGTGTACTCACAAGCAAAACAGCGAAACGAGAAGTCGGGCTTTCGGGGCCGTGCTGTCCGTCCCCACACTCGAGTGTGAAAGCGTAGGACCGGCGGGGCCCGAGTCCGCCGGTCTGTCCGAGGGCCACGTGGGAGGAGACGGGTGGCTCTCCCACGTGGGGACGACGACGCGAGGAACACCGCGTAAAGAGATTGACGGGGGCGGCCCACAGCGCACGAGCCACCGCTGCCTTTCCCCCTCCTCTTCATCACTCGGCTCCGATCCCGATGTCGCCCCATGCATAAAAAGAATTTTCTCGCGCAGCTTCCCCACCACCACCACCACCTGCACCACGTACCGAGAAAGATAGAGAAAGGCCAACCGAGGCTCTTTTCCTTCCTTTCCTTACTTTTCCTCATTTCCTTTCTTTCTTTTCTTGTCAAACTCACACGGTTTGGACCGAGACGATCAGAAGAAAGAGAAGAAAGAAAGTGCCCTCCCGTGAGAAAAGAACAAAAACAAGAGAGAAAAGAAAGAAAGAATGATGGGTTTTTGATTTGATTTGATTAGGGACGCTCGAGGCATGATGGGTTGCATTTGTAAAATTAAGGGGGGGAAGGAGCGAAAAGATTACACGTCGCTTTTCCGCCTAGATATCGCTTGCGTATCTTTGTTTTTTTTAATGTTTATCTTCTGTGACATTCGTCGGGTTGAAATTATGTACCAGGATCGATTTTCTCATGGCCAACGGGAAACGAACGCTGACCCACTTTCCTTTATGAGCGCCAACCGCTCGTCTGGGTTCAACCTCCACGCTACCGCTGCCGCCGCCCGCTACCTCCGCTACCTCCGCTTTTGGCGCTCACCCTTGTGGGATGGACCCGCTTTGCCATGAAGAGCAATCATGGAACTTGTACTTGCCCCTGAATCTCTGCATCCTCAACTCTCTCTCTCTTGCGCGCACATTTACAAGCAAAGAGTGGTGCGTTGCTGTGCCTTGCCTCGCTTTGCCTACTTGATATGAGTCGCACATGGCGTTGCGACCTTTGGTTCAGGCTAAAAATAGCTGAAAACTAAGCAACATGACATTATTTTGAGTTTATCAATGTTAGATTGATGGTCGGGACTTGTCAGATAGCGGGTGATTATTTGGACCGCCATTTTAGCAATTTTTGGCGAGAATTGGTTGTGAGGACTTGATTGTGGTTTTATTTAAAAATTTAGGACCAAAAAGTTCAATTGAAATGTATAAGACTAAATTTAAATCAATACAATAGTTTTAAGACCTGAATGCGACTAACATAATTTATTTAACTAAATGGATCAAACTGAGGCCTATCCAACCCAAACATGACCTGAACATTTCAAATAGCTTTTTGGAAATAAAATTAATTTTTATGGCTTTAGGGAAAGAAAAACTAACCAATGAAAAAAGAATTATGTTCCAGATTTGAAATGATATATCTAATAAATAGATTTATCTACAATAAATGAACAATTGTAGTAAAGATTCAATCGTGAACTTAGTTCTTCTTGTTTCTAAGTTATGGGAGAATAATCTAGGAAAGATTTATAGTTGTAACACCATAAAGTACCAAGAGCGGTCAGTGTCAATATTCATTAGTATTAAATAATAGTAAACAATAACTAATTGAAGTTAGATAGGTCAATGTAAGTCATATAATCATTGATCATATTCCCTCGTCCATTTATTAAAAGGATTGGACCGGTCAATTTTGAGTTAAACAAGGCGACTTCAGACCAATTCATGGAATTATTAGTATTCAGATCAAGTACGACACATATCAATTTTAAGCAAGTTGACATAATTATTATGGACATGCTAAAAATAAATTCAAACTCACTAATCTTCTTTCGTGCTTTTTTATTGGATCAGATATTATCGACCCTAATTTTATCTATGAAGAGTTTTAAAAGAAAAAATGTTACCAATAAAGGGATAAAAGAGCTTGACAAGAATCGAAATGATCGCACCTAGCTTAGAGTCAAGTGTGCAGCCTTTTGTCTTAAAGGGTTATAAAAAAGGAAGTGCAAAATTTTTAGAACAAATTGGACGGTTGTTCACTCGACTTCAATAGTAAGCCTGGCTCGAGTGTTGACTCTTGAGCAATCAACTATTGGTTACATCCTGACTATCCCCATTTAGAATACTATACACTTATTAAAAATCCACCTAATTAAAGTTTATCAAATCACTTAATAATTCATTTTCTTATAAAGACTACCATTACTAAAGCCAAAATCTGCATTATCCAGAATCCGTTGCGAGTTCTTTTGTTAGGCCTACCAATAGTGCAAAGATGACAATATTACATAAGTCACTCGTTTTAGATATACTATAGTGGACAAGCGAATCACGTTCTCAGTATGAAAGAGTTCTTTTGGTAGGACCAATGCTGATGTAATTATATCTCGAGATGCGATTAAGGGCATGTTTATTTGGGGAAAAATTTCATCATAAAGGAAAATGATGTAATTAATACATATGTCACTCATCTTAGATATGCTATAGGGGACAAGCGAATCACGCTCAGTATGAAAGAGTTCTTCTAGTAGGACCAATCTTGATGTAATTGTTTCTCAAGACGTGATCAAACGCAAGTTTGTTTCGATAAAAAATTAATCATAAAGCAATATGCATTCCTTAAATATCACAGAAAAATAATTTTCCCTTTTTCAAGTCAATAAATGCATTTTCCGACTTAAAGCATACATACTTTCTTTGATTGTAAATAATTTTCTGTGTACTAATCATTCTTAGTAAACTAAACGTGTGAAGTCATAATTCTAGGAAAATTATCCAAAAGTCCTCAACTTATTATACGGTGGCAAATTGAGTCTTAAAACCTTTTAATTGTGTCAATTTGGTTTTAAACATTTTTAGAACTTGTCAATTTAGTCTTACATCTTTTAATTGTGTAAATTTAGTTCTAAATCTTTTGATGCTTTGCCAATTTAGTCATCGACCTTTTGATGACTTGCCAATTTAGTCTCTTTGGCCAAAAACTTGTTAACATGGATGCCGGCCATCCTCCATGGCGTGGTCAATGTTGACATGGATAAAATTTGCATCTTTTAAAAAATTTTGCCTTTTTTTTCTTTGTCTTTTATTTTCCTTTGGCCTATGGTTAGTACTTGGCTATGACTAGCGATTGACCACAATCGAGGCTTGACCCTCGCTAGATTCAATGAGGGTCGTGATGTCCTCGCCTATGGTCAGTCACCAGCAATAGTCGAGTACCGCCCATAGGCTAAAGGGGGAAAAAAGGAAAAAAAATTAAAAAAATACAAAATTTGTCCATGTTAATGCTGGTCATACCGTGTAAGATAGCTGGTGGCTTGCTAGTGGCTTGTTAGCATCCACATTAGTAATTTTTGATTGAAATTGGCCGTATGACTAAATTGGTAAGTCATAAAAAAGTTTAAAACTTATTCGGTAAATCATTAAAATATTTATGATTAAATTGACATAATTGAAACGTTTAGGACTTGATTGACAAGTTATCAAAATGTTTAAAATTCAATTCACATAATCGAAATGTTTAAGAATGAATAGATTGCTTTATAATAGATATATGGCTTTCTAGAAACACTCATCCCCCTATAAAACTAATCCGCGGAAAATTTTCTCACGGTCTTCAGCTCGATTATTATAACACAACGCGATTCATGTTAGAGTTTGACTAACGGTGAATGGCATGACACACCTTGCAATATATAATAAGGCGCTACGATGTGGCCGGCCGCAGAGGATAAATCCCCCACCCCTACCCCCACAACCCACCTCACCTGCACCTCCAGAAGTCGCTCCGATCGTAAGCGTGACGTCACGGTTACGAAATGGGAACAAATGGGTATGCATGGCACTCAAAAGAAAGGGGGGAGGAGGAGAGAGAGAGAGAGAGAGAGAGAGAGAGTTTGCGCGTAGACAGATGAAGACTGCTTGAAAAAAGGGTCGAGAGAGATAAGAAAGAGATCTGACCCTGGCAACCGTTCCCTGCCAAAACTGTTAAAAATAAAAAAGAAGAAGGGGAGATGGCAAAGCGAGCAAAGGGAAGGAAGGCTCGACGAGACAAGACGAGAGAGATGCTGCTAATCTTTCCTTTTTAATTAATTACAACTAACCTGATTAACCCCACTTAATATTCCGTGCACTAGGGCTAATTTATTAACGGAAACGAATATATAAGTAAAATATATATCGTTTTCCTTTCAAATCGGGTCGATTGTTCCTACGCTGGATGTCGAAGAAATTTGACGCCAGTGGACCGGACGACATCCCATAGGACCGATTCCCCCCTACTTACCATAGACCCATGATGGATTATACTTAATTAATCATGCTTGTGTTCTTCTTTTTGGCCGCTAAGTGACGTTCCATCTGGTTTAACTTTTTTCTCCGCAGGAAATGGGTAGAGAGAGAAAGAGAGAGAGAGAGAGAGAGAGAGAGAGAGAGGGAATTGTCAATCGCTGTCTGAGATCTGAAGGAAAACCAAAGGCGCCCTCCTTGACACCTAAGCAGAGATTGAAACCCAGGCCCCAAGCCAAAGACCAGGGTTTCTCCTCCCTTGACGTTTCACACCCGCCCTTTCACACTCGCCTCCCGTATAAAATCTCTGTTTCCACGTCTCCTCTTATTCTTTTTTCTCTTTCTCTCTCCCCACCACCAAATTCCATCCTTCTGGTGCAAGCATTCTTGATTTCGCCCTATTAATATGGAAGGGCAATTTTCGCATCACCACCACCACCACCACCAGCACCTCCTTCAACAGCAGCAGCAGCTTCGACCGCAGCTGCCGCCACAGCAACAGCAGCAGCTGAGTGTCAGCATCGAAACCGGCAGCGATAGGTTCCCGCAATGGAGCGTCCAGGAGACGAAGGAGTTCTTGATGATACGGGCCGAGCTCGACCGGAGCTTCATGGAGACGAAGCGAAACAAGCAACTGTGGGAGGTCATATCGACCCGGATGAGGGAGAAGGGCTTCAACCGGAGCGCCGAGCAGTGCAAGTGCAAGTGGAAGAACCTCGTCACTCGATATAAGGTACGTCCAAGGAACCCAACTCTAGCTTGTGCTCACCAGTGAATCCCTTTTCTGAGATTTGTAGGTACTAGCGGGTTTCCTTGTTCATTGCCCTTATAAATACGTTCCTTTATTGTCACCGAGTTCTAATATGACTTTTATCAAACAGTAAGTGTCCATAACAAGGTTTACATATGTGTGCATCATTCAAGGAAGCAACGTTTTTTGATCCCCAAAGATCGGTAGTCAAATACCGAAACTCGAAATTAGCAGAGCACACCTGTTTACATGTAGTGATAGTTCTTTTTTGTGAATAATGGGTGTGCTTGCTCTTATGGATGAAGATATAATTCGATTTATTTTTAGGGTTGCGAGACGATGGAACCAGAAGCCTTGAGGCAACAGTTCCCGTATTACAATGAGATGCAAGCGATTTTCGCAACGAGGATGCAAAGAATGCTGTGGGCCGAAACAGAAGGAGGTGGAGGTGCAGGAAGCACCTCAAAGAGCAAGAAAGCATCTTCTTCCCAGTTGTCTTCTGAAGATGATGGGGATGATGAGGACAGTGAGGGTGAGAAGGGAAAGAAGAAAAAGAAGGCCAAGGGCAACACTGGCACGAGCAGCAGCAGCGGCGGGAGCAGTAGTGAAGTAAGGATGATATTGGAGGAGTTCATGAAGCAACAGGCACGGATGGAGGCGGAGTGGAGGGAGGCGTATGAGGCGCGGGAGAACGAGAGAAGGGTGAAGGAGATGGAGTGGAGGCAGACAATGGAGTCTCTAGAGAATGAGAGGATAATGATGGACAGGAGGTGGAGAGAGAGGGAAGAGCAGAGGAGGATGAGAGAGGAGGCTAGGGCTGAGAAGAGAGACGCTCTTATCACAGCACTTCTCAACAAGCTTAGAAGAGAAGATCACAACATGTAACTCTCTCTCTCTCTCTCCTCCCTCTTCCTAATTACGGAGATAATGATGAAGAAGAAGCTTCCTCATGAGGTGTGTCTTCCTAATCCACAACTTTCAAATCTAGGAGATCAAATTGAAGCGAAACATAGGGCTTTGCATACTGTCTCCTGTTGTTTTTGCCTCAATGAGGCTTCTTTGTTTAGAACACAAGCTAGAGCTTCCATTTTCTCGTTAAATCGAAGAACGAATCTCAATCTCTCTCTCTCTCTCTCTCTCTCTCTCTCTCTCTCTCTCTCTCTCACTCATATACTTTCTTTTGCATGCATTTCCATGTAGCCACTCAATTCCTCCAGAAAATAGAGCTCATGGATCGTCAAGATGTTATCCAAATAGACAAGTTCATCAGATGGAGGCAATGACTGAATAGATAGATATGACAATAAATACAAAATAAATAACTTGTTAAACCTACTAATTTGAACCCATATGGCTAAGGCCTGTTTTATGATAATTTAAAAGAGAAAGGAGAAGCTTGGAAAACAAGCAATGTATTCATTTTGTATTTTATCTTGAAATGTCGACACTTGCCTTAAAACTATATACATGGAAGTAGGAATAAAAATCACCACCTTAACCAATGTATGATTTAAGTATACGCCTTTGAAAAAAACTACCATCTGCTGTAGATGTTGATGTTTGGATTTGTTTCAGAATCTAGTTTCACGTGGTTTAGCACCAAAAATAGTGCTTAGAAAGAGTATGAGTGGAGGCTTTTACCATGTGTATTGTTTCCCGCCTGATAGATCAGTTCTTTGGTTTCAAAAGTTTGGTATGAGCAAATATCGTTGAATTATGTTTCACTAGAAAGGGATTGGAGTTCATTAGTGCATGAACCCTGCTCGCTCGATCAGTTTTTGGTTCTAAAACTTTGAGAATCTTTAGCTGTGTAAATTTATATCATTTGATCAAGGAAATCATTTTCGTTTTTTCATCCTGCGTTGCCTAATTTTCTTTGTGATCATGAATTGATCATCCTTCATGTGAACCTATCTTTGATGCCAGTATATCATGAGAACTCCATGTTGAAGATCGAATTTGGCCTCCAATTTTGAGACAACACAAGCATTTGGGTATGATAACAAGTAGATAGCTCATGTTATGTGTTTGCTGACTTCTTGCATCTTATGCTGATAATGGAAACAACCCCTTTATGGACTTAGAAGCTACGAATCTTGAATATGTCATTGGGGATCTCTTGTTGTAGATAATCACTCTCCTGATTTTTGGTGTCATTACAATTTTGCCTACTTTTCCACGCAATTAAATCCCTCTGTCACAACCGTTGTTAGCAACCTCAAACAACTGACATGGTATGTTTGGATTGCCCACGATGCCAACGATGCCGCATTATCGAGATAAGTGTTTACCATCCTTATCATGGGGGGATTAAACTAGGGTTCGCCGTCTTCACTAGTGTTCAGTGATTCAATATGAGATGCCAAGTCTTGATGACGGCTGGGTAGCTACGGTTGAGCTAGGGCTGGCCATGTGGAATCGTCATGGTGTTAACGAGAGGTCACATTGGTGAAGTTAAAAGTAAAAATTGAATTGAGCTAGGGTTTGCTACCCTAACTAATACTATCCAACGACTCAATGCGAGTCATCAGCTCTCTCGGGGGCTGGGAATCCAATACGGAAACGCATCACCTAGCTGCTGCTCCTTTTCTCTTATCTCTAATAAAAAGAAAAACTGCTCTCACGTCTTTTTTTATTTGACGATGGCATGAGCCAGTTGATCCTTCGTTGAAGATTATTTGCGGGACGGAGCTAGGGTTTTGCTATCCTCTTTAGCGTCCAACGCCTTGCAACACGAGTCTTGAGGCATCATCAACCCTCTGCGAACCTATGACTTCGGCCAAGGTTTGTCATGTGGGATTGTCATTGTGGCAATTGGACGCTACATTAGCATAATAGGACAAAAGAAGAGGAAGAATAAAGGGCGGAAGTAGAGAGTCGGTGAGGTGAGTTGAAGTGAGGTCCACTGTCCTTATCACCGACAAATGGGATGGTGGATCGATCCTTTAAAATTTGCGTGAGGGATTTAACTGGGGCTTGCTACCCTCAACTAGTCCTCCACCATTTCCATTTGACTTTCTTGAGTTTCTCTCTTTTTTTTTTTTTTAAATTTCTTTTTCCTATGTCGTTTCATGTGGTCCTAGATAGTCTTATCATCTTAGCAATTTGAATGTGTTAGTGATAGAATGATTTGCATGTACAAATCAAGTAAGAAGGCTAGACTAGAAAATAGGGGGAAAGAATGGCAAGAACACCAAAAAGTTGGAGAAATTGTCCAATGAGTCGAAAACTTATTGTACGGATGACAATTTAATTATAAACTTTTTGATTTATCAATTGAGTTCTAAACTTTTGCTTGAAATCCCAATGTAGGCATTTCGACCAATTTCTATCAGATATTATTGACATGGCAATATGTCATATGGAATGGTTGTTGATGACTAAAGTCACTTTAGTGATTTTCGGTGAAAATTGACAAGAATGACTATATTAGAATTTCATAAAAATGTTTAGAACTAAATGGAAAAAAAAAAAAAAGGATTGAATCAGTATCTGCATGATAGGTTTGGAACTAATTAGGTAATTTTTGCCCCAGAAACTAGACCACTAGTATTTTGGAGAAAAGCCAATTAAATAAACACTTTTTTTTTACTGTATTAACGGAGTGTTTAAGATTTTTTAGTAGCGATCTAATCCCAATCTAGTGTGGCAATCTTCGCATCCCACACGCTAGGTGATTATCGAAGACAGATGTACGTGCTCCTGAGGATGATCCCTAGGGAACATATAAGGGTAAATGTGGTGATTCGAATCCAGGCCAAGACTTGATCCAACAGGGCTTGACTGATTCAAAGCAATTCAAATTTTAAATGAACTCCAAAATCCACTGGATTTGGACAGTGTCTCCTATTTATTTAGCAAGATAAATAATGGTGATATTTCCAGAACACTGATTATGTCATATTTGTATCTTTTTTCGGCTGGTGTATGTTATATACTTCTCAATTGTTACTGGTGGTCTAATTTATGTGGTGAAGTTTATCAACAATATATTGCACTCTCATTTTGATATATGTAAGTGTAAGATAACTCCCATGGTTTTTATCATTATTTTTTGTAAGTGTAAGATACCGCTGTTGGGAAAATTTTGGAGAGATATCTCTGCAATTAGTTATGACTTCCCAGTTAATTTCCAGCAATGTGAAGAAGATGAGGCTCAGAATATGAAAGCAAATAAAGAGTTCGAAATTTATGTATGTGCTTTAATTTCTGGAACTATTACTTCATCTTTTCTTTATTGTATTCTTTGAATTTCTCGTGATTTTTGGCCTTATTTTCTAGATTGTTTGTCAAAGTGATTAAGCTATAAAGTTCTTTTTTCTTTCCAATGTGATATTGGCTTACACAAATGGATTTTCCATCAGATTAAGCAGGAATTATGTGTACTTGATTCATGCACAATATAGATCCGTTTATCACTGCACAACCCATTATTCCAAAATGTTCACACTTTCAGTGAAAAAAGAAAAGAAATAAGAGACCAGCGTAAGATGCCGGTGAGCTCTCAATATAAGAATATATGGCAAAAACAAGAAGGGTTTGGAAAAAATCAAATACGAAATATTCCGGTTCCAATATCCAACCGCGCTTTCGTAGATTTTGTGCGCGGAGCTTTTAGACTTAGTCAATTCCAACATTCTTTCGACCCGCGTAGCGTAAGGGTCTTGGCTAAACCCTCAAAACTTTTCTTTACCTTTCTCGAGATCAAAAAGTTTCTACCCTAATAATCAATTCCTCTCTCTCTCTCTCTTGACCGATTCCTTGCAAGTGAAAGAATCTAGGGACTTGGAAATGGAGATCAATGTCCATTATGGCCATCGCTAATCAAAAGCTAATATTGACCTTTTCAACAACGTGCTCCTCACTCGAGTCTCCCTTGGGCGCAACGGGCTGCACGGACGCGGTTTTAGGGTTTCGCCGGTGGCATTATTTTGCATGGTAATCATTTCGTCTTTGTCCAGCTCATGCACATATGTAAATGCCAAAAAGACAAAGCGAGTGCCGTACTAGGTTGATGTCGGGAGATGCGAGGCTAAAAAGGGCTTTAGAGCCTGTTGAGTTCGGTCCAGCTAATGATTCGCGACGCACGTCGAGCAAACCGCGTTGGTATGGATGGATGGGGGATGCACCAAACGAGTGGCAGCGCCCTCTCGCCGACATGGGAATTTCTATGGAGATCTTGCATATTTTATGTATAGGTTATGTGGAAAACTATGCATGGCTTTGATTCGGTCTTGTTGATGGTGGACCGCCCGGTCTTAATTTAACCAAATAATCCATGGGTTTCTCATAAGAATATGTATAGTTTCTGTTATTGTTTCACTAGATTGTAGGAGATGATGATGGGGATAGGACGGGACGGGACGGGACACGACAGGGCAGGGCGGGGTGGGGCTAGTCGGGATTGATATTTCTCTCCATCCCTACCCAAATAGCTACTCGAGAGACCCTTCCCCAGATTGCCCCATTTCAAGTTTGGGGTCCCATTTTTTTATAAGCCGTCCCTCCAAAATATCTCAAGCTTTCCAATATCATTTAAGGGCATGTCGGCCTCCACATACGTATGAAAATCAAACGAAAAAAAAGAACGCTTTTGGAACATGCCATTTAATTTTATTTTTCAAAGTGTCAAATATGGGGTGCATTTTAACGAATCGGTGCCGGGTTTCGCCGAATTGTATGTCAAGTCTCAAGATCCGGGATTGCTCCATGTGATGCTTGTGTATCCGTGCCGGTCGAAAGTATAATCACGCGTTCAGGCCGACTCCCATATGTTCACGACCAAATATGCCCCTTGACCTCAAATGACACTAGCTTGCAATTTACGGAGTGCGTCTACTCTTTTTCTCGGCACCGAGTCGGAAGACCACTATCTCATTTTCTTCTCTTTTGATTTGCTTTTCACGGTCAACCGCGCCCACCCACAACGGAGCACACCACTACCGAACATGCACAAAGTGCATCGAGTGCGAAAGAGCAGTTTTTCTTCTCGTGTAAGTTTTCGCTCCAGGCAACTTCGACATAGAGTGGGCTGGGCTAGGGTCAAGGCCCATTATGGGTGGCTTGAGTCCAAAACTAACATATGAGACGTATCATTATAAAAATTACAATGTTTTTCTCCGCGAGCTAAATGATTGATGAATTGGGTCGTCTTAGAAAGGTTATTGAAAAAACCTAAATGATCTGTTATAAAGTTTTAGAATCAAAGTTTTCTGTGAAAGATAGCTTTGAAATGTCTAATGTCCTTCTCTCACCTAGCAACCTACACTTCCCGGGTACAAGGAATCCTAGAACTAAGAAAATAATGATCCATTTCTTTTACAAAAAATGAGTAATTTGAAGAATGTTTTCTTAAAAATGATCATTTATATCATCTACAATAATAAATGAATGTAAAATTTTTTATCGTCCATAATAGTGTTTAGATATAACTTGTTGTCAATAATAAAATCATTTTTTATTGACTAATTATCTTAAACGGCACAAGTGATCATTTTTAGGAAAGTATTTTTCAAATTATTTATTTTTCATGAAACAAAATGGATCCTAAGATCAATTCACTAAATGACTTGGATCCCAAGTATACGAGTTAGCTTGAGAGAGAGCCACACACTACCTCAAGGGAAATTACCAATTTTTTTTTAAAATCTATTATGATTATGCTAATTCAACATAAAAATTTTAGTTGTGCTAATCTAATCCTAAAATTTTAACATTTTACTGATTGAGTCCATAAGGCCAATTTTGGCTATAAATTGTTGATGTAGACAACGACCGTTGATACTAATGTGGACTTTTTAAAAATAAATTTGAATTTTTGTTGCCTTTTTTTTTTTTTTTTGGTTTTTTCTTTACTTTTTTTCTTGGAGTGAAGGCCAACAAGGGTCAGGATGCCCTTGCCGAATTTGGGTGAGGGCCGCCATGCCCTTGTTGGATTTGGGCATTGCAGCCCTTGCTAGATCTAGCCTAGGGGTCGCGTGCCCCCACTTTGGCCGATGAGGGCATCAAGACCCTTGCTTAGGCCCTCTTTTGCCATAGTGAGGGCGTTGCAGCCCTCACCTAGAGTCGGCGAGGGCAGGCAGCCCTTGCTTGTGGCTGGTAAGGGTCAGCTAGTGATCTTAAGTCCAAAAAAAAAAAAAAAAAAATTGAAGTAAAGAAAAAATAGAAAATTCAAAAAAGATACAAAAATTTCAAAAGATTATAAAAAAATGTCCACATAAGTGCTGGTCATGCCATATAGGATGGACGGTTTGCCAAAATTGAGTGGATGGACTTAATTGGCAAAATGTGAAAATGTTAAGGACTAAATTAACATAACTAAAAGATTTAGGATTATATCGGTACAAGTGCAATAATTCCAGGGCTTCTTTGGTAATTGTCCCCATTGCCTCACTATTCACAGGACGTGCTATCATGGACCTTGTTTTAACTTATTGATGATTTCTAGCAAAAAAAAAACTTATTGATAAATTAAGTAAGGTTAAATCTGATTGAGTTATCATCTGGAGCCCTTTGCGGCTTTCCCAAGATTTAATCCAAGTGACAATTCTCTTTGGACACAATGGATAATCCAAAAAATTCCATTGAGACTGTTAGATTATATTATGATTTCCATCTAGATGTTAATTGTACTAAAGTCTAATTGCACTCTTACTATATTTATTTATTTATTATAATCGAAATGGTAGAGTCGTTCCAAGAAAAAGGGACCACATGATTTTACCACAAAGGCTTAGAGAGGATCCCGATACCATTTTATAAATTACAACATCCTCTTCTTTGGTCAAATACACGTTATGTTATTTTCAACTCAAGAAGTAAGTATTACTTATAAAAGGAAAGCGCTTGTTATATTTGTTGGAGGTAATAGGTTTGAGAGAGAAGAATCGGTTGCTTGAAGTATTACATCAAGAGATGTCAAGTTTGGAACGTTCAACAATGTTACCTCCAGCGTAGGGAAACCCTAGAGTTTTTATATGCAAGTTATTGGGCTTCGGCCCATATGGACCCAAATAATCATGCTTTTTTACCTATTGGGCTTGTATGTGAACATATTATTTTGGATTATATTAACAATATATCCAACAATCTCCTCCTATGTTCACCATACAGCACAATGCAATAAGGTGATCAGTGTAATGTTCAAACAAATATGAATCATCTACATTCAATCCAAGACAATCAACTCGGATCGGTCAAAAATTTTTCAGCAGTAAAGTATTAAACCCAATCATCCTTACCATGAATCTGTTCTGAGATCAACAAATCAAAATAAGTATTAGGAGTTTTAGATTCAGTCTACACTTATCCAAATCCCAACACCCAAAATAAATCTCAGACTTAGTTCACAACTAACATATGCATACTAGTCAAGTAAGTATAAGTAGGCCAGTCAAAATAGTCCAAGGCCTTACAAATATAAGAAATAATGTTCACAAAATAGAAATAGCAAAATGTAAGTCTCAAATAAATGGACTCCACCATAATAGGCAGTAGCAGGTAAACTATCAAGTCCCCACACTCTCTAAACGATATATATTCATTCATCAAGTAGGTCATCCTAGTCAGGATCCTACTCATTAAGCTCTCCTCCATCTTTGTAATCCCCTGTAGAATGTCAAATATAAATTTTATATTATCATGAATTCAATCATTTGAATAAAAACTTGGTAACATTCCATCAGGCGGAGAAGAATATATATTGATATCATAAAGCATCATAATATCATGTTCATAAGCATCAATCCAGTTTTATATATTATGAACAAGACCTAAATAATGCGATTTACAAAGAGCCATCGACTTAAGTTTATTTGTAGGAGAATAGCTATTGTCTAGTTTCAAAGAACATGACCTAGTCATGTAATATCAAATTTCAATTAAGAACAAGACTAGCAGGCTTCTTATGTAAACAATTGTTTCTATGTTTCAATTTGGAATGTCACAGTTACTGATTCCTTAAAGTCAAATAATTTAGCATCAAGTTTGTAATGAGATCATTTAACAAAAAAGGATAGTCCAATCTAGTTGAATTGTATCATCAAGTTTGGAATGACACAATTTTCTCGGATAGAATATTTGAATTAGGTTAAAGTCATGTTCATCAAGTTTGGAATGAGATAACTCATCATTTTCAAATTAGTCAGCAACTGTGAATATCGATGAAACATATAAACTGTGCTTTTCATTGTAGCCAATAAAGAAAGATTCGATAATTCAAAACACACAATTAGAAGGTAAGTAAATGGTAGTTAAGACTTGCCTATATAGTCTTTAACCCTAGTTCCCCCATTGTTTTGAATAATCGATCTTTAGGCATACCTTTGGTGAGAGTATCGGCTATATTATCCTTCGATCTCACATCGATCAAGGTGATAACCCCTTGTTCTCTCAGATAATTCAACAACGCATGTCTCAGTCTCACATGTCTTCTCTTTGAATTAAAGAGAGCATTTTTGACGACTTGGACAACTGCTCGATTATCACAGAATAGGCTTAAATAATTAATCTTTAGCTAAGTCAAAGGAATATCTATAATCATATTATTTATCCACTTTGCCTCTTCACCGGCTGAGGCTAAAGCAAAAATTTCCGATTATATAGATGACAATGCAATACAAGTTTGTTGTTTAGATTTCCAAGTAATAGCAGCTCCACCCAAAATGAATACATATCCACTAGTGGACTTACTATTTCCAATATCTAAGCACCATGAGGCATTAGAATATCCATCCACAGTTGGAGGATAACCAGAATAATAGAGAGCATAATCTTTAGTACCTTTAAGGTATCTCATTAGCCTATTGAGGGTATCCCGATACTCTTTACTAGGATTACTAGTAAAACAATTTAGCATGCCAACTGTAAAGGCTATGTCAGGTCTAGTGCAACTCATAGCATACATGAGACTACCAAGCAGTTTTGAGTACTTTAACTGATCCACGTTGGTCCCTTCATTAGGACTCAGTTTGATATTATAATTACATGGTGTCTCACTTGGTTTACACTTATCGTATCCCCAAGTAGAAAGTAGCTGCTCAATATAATTAGTCTGGCTAAGGGAGATGACTTGTCGTTTAAAGCTTACTTTCATACCAAGAATGGTATTAGCAATACCAAGATCTTTCATGTCAAATTCTTTAGCTAAAGTAGCTTTCATGTCACTTAATACAGAATAATCAGAACCAAGAATTAACATATCATTAACATATAAGCAAATGATGACTATCTTATTTGACATAGAACGATGGTAAAGGCATTTATCTGAATAACTAGACTGAAAGCCATAACTCTTTACCACTTTGTCAAATTTAAGATGCCACATCTTAGGTGCTTGTTTAAGACAATATAAGGATTTATTCAATTTACAAACTTTGTCCTCAAGACCTTTTATAACATATCCTTCCGGTTGTTCCATATAAATTTCCTCATTTAAATCCCCATTTAAGAAAGCTGTTTTTACATCCATTTGATGCACTACAAAGTGTTCAACAAATGCCAAAGTAAGAAGAATTCTTATAGTTGATAGATGACACACATGTGAATAGACATCAAAATAATCTATTCCACTCTATTGTTTATAACCTTTAGCTACCAAATGTGCTTTGTATTTGGCTATTGATCCATCACTATTCAGTTTCTTCTTCAACACCCATTTACAGCCTATAGCTTTAGCCAATTTTGGCAAATTTACTAACTACTAAGTGTGGTTTTGCAGCAAAGAACTCATTTCATCATCTATGACTTCTGCCCACAGTAGAGATTCTCTAGATCTCATTGCTTCTTGATAGGAGAATGAATCGTCCTCAAGATGGTAAGCAACAAAATCTTCACCAAAACTTTTGGGAATTCTCTCTCTTGTAGATACTTTAACTGGAATTGGTTCAACAGCCAACTGTGTGGAATTAGTGTCAGAAGGGCTTGCTTCGGATTCTACAGGAGATTCTGAAATCATATCTGTAGATTCAGAAATATTCAAACCTTGATCTCTAAGAAACTTGTTTTCAAAAAACACCGCATCTTTAGATTCTATCACTGTGTTAGTAGATAGATCTAAAAACTTATTTGCAGCGCTATCTTCTGCACTACCTAGATATACACAAGTAATGGTTCTAGATCCCACCTTAGGTTTCTTAGGATATGGTATACTTACATAAGCAATACAGCTCTAAGTCTTAAGAGTATCATATCTACAATGGCGCTTATGCCATATCTCATAAGGTGTCATAGACAACTTAGAGTGCGGCAACCTGTTCAAGATGTGATTAGTAGTTAGAACTGCTTCTCTCTAGTAGGAGAAAGACATGCTAGCTGTAAGTAACATAGAGTTTAACATTTCAGTTAACGTTCTATTCTTACGCTCTACAACACCATTTGATTTGGGTGAATAAGGAGCTATGGTTTCAAGTATTATACATTATGAAGCACAAAATTCCTTGAATCTTGACATAGTATATTCTCCTCCTTTATCACTTATAAACCTTTTAATTTTCAAGTTGAGTTGATTTTCTACTCTAGACTTGAAAATCTTAAATTTTTCAAAAGCCTCATCTTTCGATTTCAACAAATAGACGTGACAATATCTAGAAAAATCGTCTATAAATGTTATTAGATACTTTCGACCATATTTAATAATGTAATTTCTAAAATCACAAATGTCAGAATGTATTAGCTCAAGAAGTTGTGTGCTTTTAGAAATCAACTTAAAGGGTTTTCTAGTGATTCTAGCTTCTGCACACTCTTCACATTTGTCAAATTGAATAGAAGTATCTAATGGAATGTTGTGAGTTTTAGCTATATGTTATATTTTCCTGTAATTCACATGTCCAAGTCTATTGTGTAGCAACTTTGGATCAATCAAAGTAGAATTCACATAATTTATGTTATTAGTATTTAAACTCAACCTATACATACCATTAATCATGAATGCACAATCGAAATAATATGAGTTAACAGAGATAAAGTTACTCTACCATTCATAGTTGAAAAATATATACCAGCTTTATCAAGTAAACTCATAGATATCAAATTCTTTTTAAGTAAAGGTACTACTCTAACATGTTTTAGAGATAGTAATTTACCTGAAGAAAGTACCAAATTTGCAGTTCCAGCATGAGTCACCTTTGCCTCACCACCATTACAATTTTCCACGGTATTTTTCACTTCTGTGACTTCAATGAGTAAGTTCTTGTCATTTGTAGCATGACAAGTAGCACCATTGTCCAACCACCGCTCAGAAGAGACGCTGGTCTTTTCATTCTTCATCATTCTAATGAAGGCTCGAGGCTCAAATCCTCTAATTAACATATTGACCTCATTTTGTGGTGTGTCATTCTTTGGCTTCTTTGGCAACTTACACTCTACTGCCCAGTGACCCTACTTTCCATAGTTATGGCACTTGCCCTTATTCTTCTTTTTGAAGATAGTCTTTTTGGCCTCTAACTGTAAAGAGGATTCACCTTTTGGTGATTTGGACTTTTTTTGAAGTTTATTGGAGTGTGAAACGATGTTGGCAACTGACTTTTGTTGTCCATCTTGTTCTAAACTCTTCATAGTAATATTTTGATCCTCAATGTGAATCTACCTTTTTAATTCATCCAGTCCCATATGTACTTTCAGTCTGTGCATTTTAGTCTTGAAAGAACTCAATTTAGTTGGTAGTTTGCTCAACACAAGATCGACAAAGAGATTATCGGACATATCAGAATTATCATCTTTCAGTTTGTTCTTCATGTTTTCAAATTTGACTAACTGAGAGGTGATACTTGAATTCATAGTGAATTTAAAGTCAAAGAATTTCTCGGCTAGGAGAGTTTTAGATAGCCCCTCTTATTTTTGGAACTGAGCGTTCAAGTGATCCCATATCTCTTTCGTTGTCTTATACTCACTATAAGTCATAGCTAGATTAGGATTTAGAGAGTTCAACAAGTAATCTCTACAAAAATCATCATCTTTGTTTCATTGATATTCATCCACATTTTCGGTGGTAGATGCGAAATCACTCAATACAGTATAGAATATGTCACGTTCTTTCATGCCAAATTGAACATGTAATTTCCAGCCATGAAATTCAATAACATAAAAAGATTGCAACTTTGTAATATCATAGGAACTATGCTTTGCCATTTTAATCAAAGCAAAGTGTTAGAAAGAGTGCACCTTGAACTCCTCGGAGCCACAAAGTCGAATAACTCCCCTAACCTTGATCAAACCACTCTGTAGAGATGGAATTTGCCAAAGTAAACCCCAAAAACAGATATGGAGTGCCCAAAAACCTTAAGGTGAAATGCCATTGTCGCTGAAACTCGCTGGAAATTTCCGCCACCGAAATTAGCTAGAAATTCAAATGGAAACTTCCGAGTGCTGTAACTTCTCCGTCCGACCTCCAATTGATGCGAGTGACCACTCAAAATGTTCGTATTGACAAGTAGAACAAAGCCCAAGTGGTTTCACCTTATAAAATTGGCTATAATTTTTGGGTTTTTGAATCAAAGATTTCAGTCACCCGAATCTTCAAACTCAGATCCCGGCCAATACCACCATCGAAATCGAAAGTAAATTATAGCCCCGAGTTTGTCTTGACGAAATCTTCAAGAAGACACTTTACTCGCTCAAATCCGACACACGAACCTAATACTTCAAGATTGTTGGAGGTAATAGGTTTGAGAGAGAAGAAGCGGTTGCTTGAAGTATTACACCAAGAGACGTCAAGTTTGGAACGCTCAACAGTGTTACCTCAAGCGTAGGGAAACCCTAGAGTTTTTATATGCAAGTTATTGGGCTTTGGCCCATATGGACCCAAATAATCATGCTTTTACCTATTGGGCTTGTATGTGAACATATTATTTTGGATTATATTAATAATATATCCAACAATATTTGCCGAAAAAATATGTATTACGAACTTCCTTGGTGGTGAACAACCTAGTCGTCATAAACTGATGGGACAATAGTGACTCTCTTTGCTAGGCAGAGCTTCTCTCTACCAAGGATGGTAGCTTCCCCCCAAAAAAAAAACCCCTAATCCCAACGTAAACCCAAAATCCCTACAACCCCATTACAGATTTTGACAAATGTCACCCCCATCTATTACCCATCCTTCATGAAGTGCCTCTCATGATGAGGACATCATCTGCAAACCCTAGCTCACTTGCAAAGATCGGCAATGGCTAAATGCTCCTCTTCTGTTTTCGCAAAAGGTTAGGGCAGTCCAATCTTCACTCTGTTTTGTTCTTTAGGTTTTCATCTTGCTCTTAATAGCTTGGGTCTCTTGAGTATTCTTCATTTCCACTGGATGGGAGAAGCTGGAATTTAGTAGTGCTCGCTGGTGGACTTTCGATCTGGTTGTATCTACTTGTTTCTTTGGAACAAATGGAAGAAATGGATAATAGACTGGCTCTCTCGTGTAGAAGATTGGGAAATTTGAAAACGGAAGTAGATGCCCTTCCTCGAGAGAGAGTAATATTTGAGGAGATCCTGAATGAATGTAATCGCACGGTGTTTGGAAAGCTGCAATCGGACACAAACATTAACTTTCAAGCTTTTCGTAATACAATGAAGAGAGCTTGGAAGGTAGATTCTGTTACCTTTGCGCAGTGAGAATCGGGCATTCTTTCCTTTACTTTTGACTCTAAAAGGGATAAAGAAAGAGTGTTAGAGAACAACCCATGGTCTTTTGCTAGCAATTTACTGATCCTTAAACCTTGGGTACCTAATAAACCTGCTCAGTGTTATAATTTCACCAATTGTGCTTTCTGGGTTCAAGTTCATGGACTCCCTATTGAATGGTGTTATGAGGAGGTCGTAACTCACATTACTGAAATTTCATGATGTGTAGAGGAAGTTAAAGTTGAAAAGAAGGGAGTGGCTTTTCAGAAAGTGGGCAAAGCTAGGGTGGTCCTAGACCTTGATACCCCAATAAGCCTTGGAACATTATAAATCTAGGAGATGGGAAAATATGACTGGATTTTAAGTATGAAAGGTTACCTCGTTTTTGCTACTCTTGCGGCAAAATGGGGCACTTTGCAACAAACTGTGTAGAAATTCCATTTGATGAAGCTAAATATGAGGAAAAAAGGACGAACCGGTTTGGGCATTAGTTAAAAGCATAGGCCAAAGAGACTAGCCCATTTTGGGAGATTTTTTATGGTGATAATGTGGAAGTATATGAGGAAGAAGACATAGTCATTGATACACTAGCCCTGAGCACTCAGATTGTTATATTCACTGGGGAGCAAACAACAATTGACCATACAACAACATATTCAACAACAAACGGGGCACATAGTGACCTTACTTTATTAGGTCATCAGGGGGAAAACAACAGGTTGCTAGAAAATGCTTGATGAATGACAAAGGGCTAGAGAAACTTGTATTGCAGGATGATAAATTGTCGTCCTGGCAAAAGAATGAGAGGTCAAAAAAAGTCAACAAGACTCTAAAGTGTTCACCGGCGAAGAAAGTAAAGAGGTACAATCCCTATAACTCTGTTCCTATTGAGCTATAGGATCTTGATGAAGCAAAACTACAGGAAAGTCCTATTAGAATTTTAGATGGTATTATGGAATGGGTTTTGGTGGCTAGCCTTAACAAGCCATCGGTTCACAAATGAAGATAATGTGCTGGAACTATCAGGGGTTGGGCACACCACTGACAGTCCAGAATTTGCGAGCCATTACGACTCAAGAAAGGCCAAATTTGACAAAAAATCAAGAATGTGTGATTTCTCACATTAAAAGACAATCGAAATTTAAACACAGCTTTGTGGAGAATTCAAGAGGGATTGTTGGAGGGTTAGTAGCTCTATGGAATGAGGGAGTGGAAGTCAGAGTGGAATCAGCTTTCTAGGAAATGATTAACCTGGTATGTGAAGATTATGAAAGTCGTAATACAATGAGGGTCACTTGTGTTCATACTCCAAATCTCTTCTGGGAAAGATTATACTTATGGGATAAGCTGAGACATATTAGTAATTCAGATGAATTACTGTGGATTTGTTTGGGGGATTTTAATGAAGTGCTCTATCACTGGGAGAAAGTGGGTATCAGGATGGCTGAAAATTATAGAATGCAGGCTTTTCAAAATTGTTTGAATGATTGTGCATTGATGGAAATAGATTGCAAAGGATGTGCATTCACTTGGTCAAACAATAGAGAAGGAGTTGACCTGGTCAAGGAGAAGCTGGATCATGTTCTCGGAGGTAGAAGCGTATGCTCTTCCCGCTATAGAATCTGACCATAGCCCACTGCTATTGGTAAGTAATGCTGAACCTATAAAGAAACAGAGAATTTTGTTTTGAAGCCTTCTGGATTGAAGATGCCAAATGTAAAGAAGTAGTAGAACAATCATGGCAATCTCATAATATGAATGCTGCTGGTTTGAAGCACAAGTTGCAGGTGATCACCCATGCTTTGAGGGTATGGAGTAAAAGAAAATTTCAAAACAGCCACTTCCATTTAAAGGCCCTAAAGCAGGACTTACAAACCTTGACAAATAGTGCAAGCTAATCTTAAGATTCTAGTAGGGAGCGGCTTGTAAAAGAGGAAATTGAATCACTATGGAGAAGAGAGGAGATGTTTTGGGGGTTAAGATCCCGAGTCAATTGGCTAAGGTGGGGAGATAAAAATACAAAATATTTTAATGCAACTACTAACTAGAGGAGGCAAAAAAATAGAATTGCTATGCTGAAGAACCCATCTGAGCTTTGGGTAAGGGACACGCAGCAACTTCAGAACCTCACATTTTCTTTCTTCAAAGATTTGTACAATTCAACATGGTCTAGGAATTGTCAACTAGTATTGGATCAATGTCCCACAATAGTTGGGAATGATATAAATGAATGTCTAGTGGTGGAAGTAACTTTGAAAGAAGTTCATGATGTTGTTTTTCAACTCGGTGCACAAAAGGCTCCTGGTTCGGATAGCTTAAATGAGATTTTTTTCAACACCACTGGGATATAATTGGTAGGGATATTCTTGAAGAAGTCGGGGATTTTTTTTTTTTCCAGTTAGGGATATTAGAACTAGCCCTTAATAGAACCCATATAACCCTGATTCCAAAGATACCCAACCCAGAAAAACTTGACCAATTTCGCCCGATTAGCCTTTGCAATTTCGCCTATGAGATTATATTGAAGGTTATGGCAAATAGACTTAAACAATGGCCGTTGGAGCTAATTTCATGGGAACAAAGCACCTTTGTTAGTGGAAGACAGATCCAAGATTATATATATATTGTACAGGAGGTACTACATCAGTTGCGTATAAGGAATACGGGAAAAAACATTTCCAAGCAGTGTTGAAATTAGACATGCAGAAAGACTATGATAGAATAGAGTGAGACTTCCTTGAAGGATGCTTATTAAAAATGGGCTTTTGTGAAAAATGGATCAACTGGATTATGCAATGTGTTTCGACAGTCTCTTTCAGCATCAAATTCAATGGAGAACTCCTTCCTTATTTTAATCCTTCTAGAGGTATTTGACAAGGGAATCCACTATCACCCTATCTCTTTATATTGGTGGCAAACTGCTTGTCCTCTTTGATGAAAAAAGCTCTAAATGACGGGAGTATAAAATGAATGAAGTTAAATAGGCACTGTCCTACATTGACCCATTTATTATTTGCGGATGATTCTATATTTTTTCTAGATGGGTCTTTACAGGAATGCCAAAATGTCTCAGTGGTGTAAATCAATATTGTTATGCCTTAGGCCAAGCAGTAAATCTAAACAAATCGAGTTTTTTTTTTCCAGCAAAGGTTGCCCTCAAGTTTTAAGGGATAACATGGCTAGAGAATTGAGAGTTCCACAGCTAGATTGTATAGGAAAATACCTTGGAATTCCCTCGGATTGGGGAGCCTCAAAGAGACAACTATTTGCATGAATTTTGGGAAGGGTCAACATGAAATTGGAAGGTTAGAAGGAGCAACTTATCTCAAAGGCAGGCAAGGAGATCCTCCTGAAATCAGTGGTGCAACCTTACCGCAAGCTATGTCAGTTTTTAAAATCTTGGTATCCATTTGTAAAGCAATTGAAAATAAAATAGCCAACTTATGGTGGAAAAACAGTGATACAAAAGCTGGTCTACATTGGAAGAGATGAGACATACTGAAATCTAGGAAAGATAGGGGAGGAATGGGTTTCAGGGATCTTATTACTATCAACAAGGCCCTCCTGGGTAAACAAGCGTGGAGATTGGTAAAAGATCTGGACACGTTATGGGGCAAACTACTTAAAGGACTCTATTTCTGTCAAAGAGAATTCTGGTATGCTGAGCAAGAAGCCAAGCCTTCATTGGGTTGGTGAAGTCTACTTATGGGAAGAGAGGTCATATCAAGCTCTGTGAGGTGGTCAATTGGAAATGGAAAAAAAGACTACATTAGAACAAACAACTAGCTAAAAAGAGGACTGATTGGGGGATCGGCAAATAGAAATGATCCACAAAAAGTTTCTGATTTGATGAACTTTGTAGCAGAAAAATGGGATGAGCAACTTATAACTAATCTCTTTGATGAGTAGATTGCCCAGGAGATCCTTGCAATTCCAATCAATCAGCTGATTTCAAATGATGAACTAATATGGATAGGGACAAAGAATGGGTCCTATACAGTTAAAAATGGCTACAATACATTCAGAGAACAGACGATAGCTAAGGCAACATGAACACCCTTCCTCTTCCTAAAGTTAAAATATTTATATGGAATGTATGCCAAAACGCTATTCCATCCAAGGAGAATTTGTGGAAAAGAAAGATTTTAATTGACCCTGTATGCGACCTTTGCCGAGAAAGGGTGGAAATGACTGAGTACATCTTCCTCCTCTGCCCTTGGACCACACATTTATGGAACAACCCGGAAGTCAAAAATCTAGATAAGAACACAAGAGGTTACTTGGATTGAAGAGTGGTTAGTGCTTTTTATAAGGAAAAACACTCACTTACCGCCCTTGAAAGCGATTTCAAACCTCATATGGCATATCTGGAAGGGGCAAAATAACTTCATCTTTCGCGGATATAGGCCGGATGCCTGCAACATTGTAGATCTGGCCAAGTTTCAGCAGAAAAGTTATGAGAAGTGGGTCTATCACCACCCTCAAGCAAGAAAATCAGAGAAGAATGACCTACTTCAGATCTGGGTAACTCCGGAGAAGGGAAAAATGAAGATAAATATAGATGGGTCAGTCGGTGAGGGCTCAACAGAAGGAGCCATAGTTGGCATTGTTCGTAACTCCTCTGGTACTCTCGTCGACGGCTTCACCAGGTCAGTTCATGTGGATTCGGTGGCTTAACTCGAAACCCTAGCTCTGGTTGAAGCTTTGGAGTAGATAAAGAAGATGGAGATGGGAGCTGTTTCGATAGACTCAGATTGTAGAAGTCTTGTACGATCTTTAACAGGAGAAGAAGACTTTAACTGGGATGCACGTGCTCCCTGGTCAAAGTGCAAGGAGTTGCTGCAGACTTTACCTTTTGTGGGCCTTCAATTTTGTCCAAGAGCTGCAAATGGAGTAGCGGATTGGGCCCTGCGCGCGCATAGGGACAAGAAGTTACCGCCAAACTGGACTTTCTCGCCTCCTCTGGGCCTTGCTATGTCACGACGCCCTGCTTTTGGGTGCTGCTGGTCCTGCACCAGTTTTCATATAAATAAATAAAACTTCGTTTTCGACTAAAAAAAAAAAAAGAACTTCGTCTTCCTTTTTGGCACTATCCCATATCGAAGAACCTATAAATGGAAAATTGTGAGAGCATGGGGAGCTACAAGCTAGTCGAATTTGGAATTCACGCAAAGAAGGTTGAGTTGCGGTGCAAACCAAATTGCGGTGTTAACAGTGAGAAATTACTTAAGACTACTTAAATTCGTGTAAATGATTTTTTTCTTCCTTGTATGTTCATTTCCTTAATTGACTTGCTCTTCATTAATGGTTTGGTTTCCTACATGCATGGAGTGATGGCAAAAAAGATGATTTTGATAGCCCTCTTATATGGAGATCTTTGCAGCTATTGGCCTCGGCGTTAGGGAGGGAGGGGGGGGTGAAGAGAGAGAGAGAGAGAGAGCACTGATGATAATGGCCACTAAAAATAGATTTGGGGCTTAATGACATTAAGCAAATTTTCATGGGCAAGGCTCTACCAATTGCCAGAGTAACTGTAAACTCAGATAATTAAAAGCAAATAAGAATATTTTTTGATGAAGGGACAATTAAAGGCCGAGCTTACATTAAATATCGACATTAGAACAATTACTAAAATCCCTAGAACTAAACTGTCATCACTTTGGCAATAATGTCTTGTATTGTTGTTGCTTCTGCTGCTGTTTTTTGCTACTGTTGCTGTTGCTATTGCTGTTGCGTTTGTGTTGATGTTGGACATGTGAAGTTTGAGGTGGTCGAAGTTGAGAAGATCTTTCTTGACTTTTAGAGAGTGAGCCTAGAGGATCAGCATTTCTAGTTCTCTTGTGAGGATGAGCCTCGTTATGATCCTTCAATCTCTGGCCCGTAAAATTGGATGCTGATCCTCAAAGCTTGGGCTCTATACTCCAAGAAACGAGCTCCTCAATTCAAAAGACCTCGAACTTTGCAAGTCCAACATCAACAACAAAACAAACGCAGCAACAACAACAGCAGAACGGGTGTCCGTTGATGAAGGCTCCTCGTTATGATTCTTCAACCTCTTGCACGTGAAATTGGACGAGAGATCGAGAATTTCAGTGCGGGCTACTTTGGGCGCTTCCACGCCAAGCACCGTTCTCTTCAAAGACTGCTCATTTGTTTAGTTGGTGAGGCTTTTGTGCTCATACAATAGATGATACCATCTCCTTTATCTGTACAGAGAATACCTCGATAATAAACTTAAGTAAAGCTTAACGTCATACCTTACAAGCTGCATCCGGTCAAGCTCTTTCGTCCTCTGGAATTATCCCTCTCGACGAACTCTCTATTTCATCGTTCATTGCTTCCCACAGGGACAAGTGTGACATTGAATCGCTACTACATCTGTCACAAGTGCAGAAGAAGGTGATGTTTGAGGATTCTGTTTCTGAGTTTGAACTAAGAAAATTTTATCTCGCAGGGAGATTAAAGGAATAGTTAATGTAAACTCACAAATAAAGCTCAATACATATCTAGTGTTTGATAGAGTCATATCCACTGTAGAAGTTCTTTTTCTTAACAAATTTTCAAATGACATGTAAAACTACTGAGTAGGAATATAATCATATAGCTCCTAAGTGGAAAATTGGAAGGACTAGGTGAATCTTACTGAGATGGCCATAAAAAAGATGGATAGATATGATAACAAATATGATGTGTCTTACCATATAATTTATTTTTCATGGACATCAAATTATTAATTTCCCATATATTTGAGGTGAATCCTAAGAACGAGCAAAGACATGAGAGAGTGAATCTAGCATTCAATTCCTAAAAAGAAATAGAGTTAATTCATAAAGATGGAGCTTATCAAAGGGCATATTATCCAAATTACATATCTAGGGTTAGGTAAATCGTTACAATTCAAAAATTGGAAGGGTTAGGAAAATTAGAAGGAGTAGGTGTGATATATCTCACCATATAATTTATTTTTTCTTTTTATGAAATCTCGTGGCATAATAGATGACTTTAGAAAAATCTAGAAACATTAATTTATTAAGTACTCATATACTCGAGGTGCAACCTAAGAACAAGCAAAGATATGAAAGGGTGAACTTAACATTGAACTCCAAATATATATAGGTTGAATAAAGATACAGCCTGTTATATATATATATTTGGAGTCGAATGCTAAGTTCACCCTTTCATATCTTTGCTTGTTCTTAGGTTGCACATCAAGCATATGAGTGCTTGATAAATTAACGTTTCTAGATTTTTTCTGAAGTCATCTATTATACCATAAGATTTCATAAAAAGAAAAAACAAATTATTTGGTAAGATATATATCATACCTAACCCTTGCAATTTTCCTAAGCCTTCAATTTTTGAATTGTAATGATTAACCTAATCCTAGAAAAATGTAATATCTCTAGTTTTACATTTGTTCAAGTTTTGAAACAATATATTAAGCATATAAGTGTAACGGAAACAGGGAAGAGAATAGAAGCATACCACGTTGCTGACGTATCTTAGGAACATTTAGGTTTGTGTGCTTCAAAGTTATGTATTTTTGGTGGTAATGTTTCCGGTGAATGATAATTTACCCGATAGAGAGAGAGTGATTACACTAGTTTTACATAAACTTAAAGAGTTAGCGTTTTGCTATTGTTAAATCATAAATTGTAGTAGGGGAATTAGGATGCCTATATACTATCAAATAGTTTTCCAAAAATAAGTGGAAAACGACAGAGAAACACTGTTCTTGCCAAAATTTGATAGTTCAGGATAACAACATAAAAAGTTTTAAAATTTGCTTATAAAAGTAAAATAATAATTTAATTAGTAAATAATGATACCTCAACTGGCATAATTTTCGTACGGTGTTCTTTTGATTTTTGTGATTTTTTCTTTCAATTATTTAAGTGTCAAATCTATTAAAAATAATTTGTTTTGAGTGCCTCTGACGATATATTCAAGCGATCGGTCCTATTTGGCTTTTCAATGATATTTTGAATCCAACATGAGTAAAGAATTTCAAGTCTAAAATGGAAAATGCAAGAGATGACGTGGCAAATGGAACTAAAAACGATGACGCCTGTCTCTCTCTCACACAGGCTTACGCAGCCCCCCACGCACACACCAACCCACTCACATGGTCTAATCAACTACTTCACGCCTCGATTTTCGAGCGTGTGCCCATCCTTCAATGGTCGATAGATTTGTGACGTCCCAAGACATGTCGCTGGTCCATTCATTTTAATGCGCATGCGGAAGTGTATAAATAAATCCCTAAATAGCACAAAGATGTTATAGAAAAGCAGGACCACAAATGCACAACCAAATCACACATCTTTATACACAGCTGACTAGTTTATTTACAAGACTAGTCTATAGAATAAGGTCTACAAAAGCATAAAGGTCTCCTGGGGGCTCGGGTCCACCACTGCACCACCAGGAGGGTTAGTTGTATCATCGCCAAAAGCGATCTCTAACACCGACATAGGGACCTCAGACTCTTGTAGGGGACCTTCCTTGGTTCCATTTCGCCCTTGACGATACCACGCTTTGAATTGATGGGGCACCCTTCGAGGTAGACCCGCATCAACCCAGACAATAGTTCTCACGAGTTCATAGACCCAAGCTCTTTGGGCCCCAAGAAGAGGAATCTGGGTGACTTGTTCGGTGACCCTCTTGGGTTGGCTAAAATGCCCTAGAGGAGCCGCCATCTAAGGACTTGAAAAGGTTGAGCTCACGACGGGGTGAGACAATATCTCAGCAAGTTCATCCCCTAAACTCTAACTAGGAAGGAAATATGCCCAAAAGCAGTTTATGCACACACAAGACATATGACTTACCTTGCTTCAGTTTCTTCCTACAAGTCAATACGATTCATATACTCAATCAATCACTTCAATTCATAACATCAATCCATCTATCTAATCAATCAATCGACTTAATACGATTATTATTGCTCACAAAAGCTGAGATTGATTATTATTGCTCATCAAAGCTGATACATATATATTATTGTTCACCAAAGCTAATATATGTGTATTATAACTCACCAAAGCTAATTAATGCTCACCAAAGCTAATTAATGACCATGTTGAAAATGCCCGATAAAAATAATTGCGTGTAGGTACACGGTTGGCCTGAGCAAAAAATACAATATCTTTATTTTAAAAAATCCCACTATTTAAATATAGTCCATAAAGACATTTTTTGCGTTGTAAACCTACACCCGGTATTTTCTAATTAAAATACCGAAATTACACAATTTTGGAATAAATATCCAAAATTACAATTACCATTCAATTGCACAAAATAGCATTCGATTAAATAAACCGAGTATACCATTACAATCAGCATGAAATTCCGGTCACCGGTTATCCCGGTATAATTTCCGGAAAATAATAAATAATTAAATAAATACCAAAATTAATTAAATAAATACAATTAAATGCAAAATAGAAACTTAAGCCAAAAATGCCTAATTAAATACCAAAACAGGCCCAGAAAATTTCCGAACCAATCTAGATAAAAAGTACGGTCTATCTAGTCTCTAATTAAGCCGTTCTAACCACCTAACATACATAAACGAATATTTAAATTGCTAATTGTTCAAACTAACCACCTAAACCATACTTAGCCTAAACTAATCAACCCTTAAGCATCATTAACTCTCTAAGAAGAGTTTGGTGAGTAAACTTACTAGTTTAGTGATTTGGTGAGTCCACGGCGACGGTAACGTGGAGATGGGTGACAAACCTCCTGGCGGCAAAGCCAAGTGGGGCCCTGAAAAGTTCTAAAATGGGCCTAACAGTCATGGCTGGGCTGAGGGCTTCTCGGTTTTGTTCTTGGGCCGAGAGAGTTAGAACGGAGGCTGATTGGCACGGGAATGACGAGAGAGGGGCGGACGAGCTACAATGGTGAACGGCGGGTGATATCGGCTGCTCTAGCGACCTAGATGACGGTCTAGGGAGCTTGACGTGGCTTGAGGAGGCTCAGGAGGAGCGGCATGGCGATGGAACAGGCAGGACGAGCGACGAACTGGCGTGGGTTCGGGGGTGGCGCATTGAGGCGCAACGGTGGCAGGCGGGAGTGCGACGGGCAGGAGTGGTGGTTGGCTCGATTTTCTGGTTGTTTGGAAGCCCAAACACACTAAAAATGGGAAAAAAAAGCTCTGAAAAAGAAGATGAAGCCAGCTGCCCAAATGGAGGGTCCCAAGGAGAAAATATCCTTTAGTTTGATCATTAGATGGCCCCCCACCATGTCTACCATTTCCTCAGTCGAAATGCAGCGTGACTAGCCTATCGGTAGCTTTTAGAAAATTTTTAGTACAATTGACTCGTGGTCGATTATTTTCAAACCACAATGTACATCTTCGACACATTGACGACTCTCGGTTGTCGTGAAAATCTCAAGATTTCAAATGCGGACATAAGGTACTAAAATGACAGAAAAATCGGTCTAGTGCAAATTGACGAGAACTTTGCAATTAGGTGGAATCACCCATACTTAATCACATGGCTCAGTCAAGTTGACCTATCTCCGGTCTCTAATCGATTTTTAATTGTGCTGTAATAATCCTTGTAGACTAGCACGGTTGAGCAGTCGATTTCTAGTCGAATTCTCAAATTTATTACGTTATAATCCCTTAATGGCTTCACCAGATAGACTAGTTATCTCGTGAGTGATCAGCTCAGAGAACAGAACTATAGGCGTGTCAATGAAAAGCCCGATTCATTCAATTGAAAACAGGACTAGAAATTCAGGATGTCACAACTACAACATGAAAATGAAAACTGGAGAAAATATTGGATGGTCCTGGACCGCCAAGTCAGCATGGTCTCTGATCACTCACGAAGCGCCATGTGGAGAGGCGTGGCCTCGCTTGAGCTCCTGCACAAAGTAGGCTTTTTCTCCCTCTCTCTCCTCTCCCTAACCATCTCACTCTCACTTAGCCTTCACCGTAGCCTTCTTCCCACTCTCTCTCTCCTCTGCAATGTATTTACTACGGCATGGCATGTTTCTCTTTCCTTTCTCTTTTCTTCTGCACAAAATTTGGCAACTTTTCTCTTCCCCTCTCCTAGCCTGCACGGTACTCTTCCCCTTTCCTCTCAGAGAATACGAACCATTTTGAATCTCAGATGGCTTATTGCAATTGCCGCATCTTCTAAATTCTCTCTGTCCCCTGCTGTTGACTTTTACTTTTTCCTTCTTTCCATTTCTTGTTTTCTTTGCGATCGTAACCTTGATCCATTCTAAACCAGAAACGCCACCCGATCTTCGGAGGTGTCCAGAGTGTTCTTCAGTCAATTCGATACTACGCCCGCACTCAGTCGATTTATAGTGCTGCAGCAGCAAATCACTAGTAGTGTCGTGCTCAGTCGATGACACCTCCTGCCACTTCTGCAGGTCGTATCCTTCGTTTCGGATTCATCCCGTGTTTTGGTTTTGCGGGTCGATGCTAGTTTGGAGCATTTCCCTTCAAGCAGACGTCCTAAGATCCAAGAGAGAGAAGGAAAGATCGTTTGTTCATGCTTTCCTGCTTTCATTAGAGGAAAAGAGGGGAGGAGTGGCGCCATGCAGGATTGATTCTTGAAGACAGAAAATGGATTTCGCGTGAATCCAAGTGAAACATCATTCTGTTTAAGATACGGAGTTCTAGATCGGCGAACGTCCTTTTCCGTGTTAGAAATTTCGATGTATGTACATATATCTAGGTAGCATATAATTGAAAGATATAAACTTGGAGCCTGCTCGTACATTCCAGCATGAGCAACAAGGAGTCGGTGAAGCTGGACGACGAGCAGATCGCCGAGCTGCATGAGATCTTCCACTCCTCCGCTCGCTCGGCGTGAAACTGAGCTTCGAGTAGCTCGAGGTGCTCATCCAGAAGGCTGACACCAACAGCAACGGCCTGGGTGGAGTTCTCCGAGTTAGTGGCCCTCGTGCCGCCGGAGCTCCTGCCAGCCAAGTCGCTGTACACGGAGGAGCAACTGAAACAACTCTTCCGGATGTTCGACAGGGACGGGAACGGGTTCATCATGGCGGCCGAATTGGCTCACTTGATGGTGAGGCTCGGCCACGCACTCACCCGGAGGAGCTGAGGGGAATGATCAAGGAGGCTGACACGGACGGCGATGGCAGGATTAGTTTCTGGGAGTTCTCACAAGCAATCACATCGGCCGCCTTTGATAATTCCTGGGCATAATTAGGAACTCGGGTGCTTTTGCCTCCAGGTTCAATGGGATTGTCTGTTAGTTTCTATTCTATTCTAGTTATGCTGTATCTATTGCTTTTCTTGAGATCATACGTATGATACTATTTCTGAGGCAGGGGAGTTTAGAATGTAGGATGGAGGACGATTTGGGTCTCCTTGAAATCAAATCCGTAAGCGCTGCGGTTACGATGCTTGCCATGATTTTATATTTTTAAAGTTGTAAGACTTAATTTCACTGTGTTGGAAATCATTTTAACAAGGTTCCCATGTTCAAGAACAAGATATTGTCTGGAGTTATACTAGGCTTTTCCATATCTCTTGCCCTGGCTCTTGTGACGTTCGCTAGCTATTGCAGTCACTTCCTTTCCTGCTAGCTAATAATATGAGTATGCAGCAAATGAGGCATCATTTTGATCTCTACCCACTTACTGCATGAGGATGAATCCGCATTTCAATATGCCGATTCGAGAATCTTAAGTGGTGAGCTTTTCACTTGGAATTAACATTCAAAAATAGCAAAATCAGATCAATTCACATAAAAATTTGATTAATAACAGAATACAGACTTTGAAGGAAAAGCGATGTGGTGTGTAGTGCATGCGCTCACTTCCTTTAAGAGGAAAATATGCACAGATAGAGAGCTGGACCAATTCATTGTGGAAACAGGACATCATGGTTTCAAGTAATGCAGCCTTGCACGGCTCATAGACGAGCTGTACTTGTTTCACTTTAAGTTACAAGTAGTTGTGCCTTGTCCTGTAGTGACTACCAATAGTCATCATGCCTTCCATTTTCCTCTGAACAATGAAGAATAGAACGTCTCTTCACATCAAAAGAACTCGACAAAAATATATTTGATCAGCGATAGCTCCGTTGATGCTAATGGAGAAAATATAGATCAATAAACAAGTCTTTGAAAATATAGGAATCCAATTAGCAATTACTCGGCAAACGATCCTCTTCTAGTTAAAGATCCATTACGAGAAGTATCAGCCCACATGTTCTCTATCACATCCAATCCGACAAAAAGATAACCAATTACAGTATCAGAATGCGGTAGTGTTAGGCCAAACAGAAAGGGAACTACAAATGCTGGTCACTATGCTTTCTTCTTTTTTGATTTGAGCATCGCAAACCCAATGAACATACATAAGAAGCATAAGAGCATCACAAACCCAATCTACAAAGTTGGATGATGCATTTGAATTCTTGAAATCACATTTAACAGTTATATCGATAAAAAACACATAAAGAAATTTTTTTGCAAGAGCAGAAACCAATTGAGGATGTACCCCCATGAGATCAACTTTGTCAGCTTTTGATTGATGGAATGGGTTTTTAACCGCATTATTGCACAATGCCTATTGTTGCAATACTTGATGCCAAACTTCCTTAGATTTGATGTCCACCCAACAAATACAATATATTCATTCGTGTCTCCAACTGCTGGTGCCCATATGACCTGGCCGGCACTTAGAGAGCTCGTGATTCCTCGAATAGCTTGCACCACCTCGTCCCCACTGCACACAACCAGCGAATTCATATCTTAAAGTTGCAATTTCAAACTTCTGCTGGTGATCAGAGTATTCTAAAACCGCGTAGTGGGACCTCTTAGTATTGACAATAGAAAGAGTTGGCTTCCTTTTTCCTGCGTATGTTTCCCCCTACTCCTCTTCAAAGTCACCTTGATCTTTCCGGCTGCAAAAATCTTTTTCATTTATCCTTCGTATAGCCAGAACTGTTGAAGTTGGGCTTGGAAGCAGCCGGCTCTTCGGCAACATAAGTAATGAGAGTTCATCGTGGCTCCAAGATGTCCCCTCCAACCTATCCATTCTGAGATCATTTCAATTTACTACTCTATCCTTCTTGGGATACAATATATTGCTGCTGCAAAGAAAGAAGAACAACAATCATGCAAGGCAAAATGCAAGAAAACTCAAAAGAGGATCAAGAGAGCGAATGAGCGTTGGAGCAGAGAGTGAACCATGGCGGCGGACTAGAGGGCGAATGAGCGCCAGAGCAGAGACGGAGCGAGCGCTGGAGTAGGGGCGGCCTTAATGTGCTTTGTCGGCGACGGTGGTGGAACATCCGCTTGATGAACGACGGAGTAGCGATGGGCGTGAAGATAGAATTTGGGATTCAAAATTTCAGCTGTGCAGGCTAGGAGAAGGAAAGAGAGAAGTTCCAAATTTTGTGCATAAAAGTTCCTTCTGAGAAGAAAAGAGAAAGGTGCCATGCCGTAATAAAGGCATTGCAGAGGAGAGTGTGGGAAGAAGAGTCTACCGTGCAGGCCAAGAGAGAGTGGGAAGACTAGGGAGAGGAGAGAGAGGGAGCTTTCTACTTTTGTGCAGAAAGATCCAGAGGGGCCACGTCTCCCCACGTGGCGCTTCGTGAGTGGTTAGAGATCATACTGACTTGATGGTCCAAGATCATCCAATATTTTCTTTGAAGGATGAGGAAGCTCTCGATGGACTTTAGCAATTGGTGATGAAATTGACCCGTCTGATTCGCAATTTCTCTTAGGTGTTCCACATCCATTCGCTTCAACCCTTCCTATGTAGCAACAACCTAAGCAAAGAGACGATGAATTGGATTAGCATAACTGAAACTTGCGCGCGCACATTCTTCATCACATTAATGAACTCGAAATGTGCAAACTCCCGGATATGTACTAAGCATTGCGATCGCACAAATGTGATCCACTTCCCCTGCTCCCGTGTTTAAGGTTGCACCTAGATCTGCGGGTGCACGTGCGACCTCAAATTTGAGGCCACCGCAACCACTAATCTGAGGTTGAATGACAACCTCGAATATTAGACAACGCACATCATACCTTTATATGTAGAGAGAGATAGAGAGAGAGGGTAAGGGGGAGGGAGGGTGAGAGATGCGGATGGTAGAAAAGTCAATTACTGTTGGCGGAAGAGTTTGGTGGTGGTGATCGTGGTGGTGAAGCAGCGAGAACGGCTAGCTGCAAGAATAGGTAATGGCGTTGTTCTAGGTTGAGTGATGTGCGTTCAAGAGCGTTTCATGAGAGAGAGAGAGAGAGAGAGAGAGGGATATGATATTGGAGAGAGAGAGAGAGAGAGAGAGAGAGAGAGAGAGAGAGGGGTATGATATTGGAGCCACATGGATGTGACCAATCTAAAGGCAAGTTAACGAAAATTGTGTCCACGTTAGATAACGGCCTTAGATTTTTCTACGGAAGGACATTGGGCGGATTTTTGAAGATTTATGGAACAGGTTGATAAAAAAAAAAAAAACTCATAGGCTACATTTAATATCTAAGGCAGTGTCAGTACAATTTTCTCCTTCGTTAGTTCTCATGACTTTATTCGGGTGTAATTGAGGAAACATTTGAGAGTAGAGTGATTCGAATCATTGTAACCTCTATAGTTTTATTTGCAATGGACAACTTGTCGATCTTTCCTAATGGATTAGGCATACTGTTAAATCACGCAGATCTTGTGTTGGTTTGTTTTTCTTCTCTTAATTTCTTAATGCTATTGTTTGCATTTGTCCAAGCTTCCCGATTTACGTGACTATAATGAAGTGATGTATGAGGATCTGTTATTCAATATCCAATAAACGATGTATCTCATACAAATATGTAACTAGGCACTGGAAAGATATGTTCTTTTAAGTTTTTATCATATATACTTAGTTATTCCTCGACAACACTAAAAACAAGAATATGGATTTCTTTCCTTTTTTTTTTCCTATTTATTATCCTATAGAAGCAACGTGGGAAGATCCGGAATACATGGGATGTTTGAGGATTCTCTTTCTGAGTTTGAACCAAGAAGATTTTATCTTACGGGGAGATTGAAAGATGAGATATGATTACGGAAAAGCCAAGGAATATAAAAAAAGGAGGATTGTTACTTCATTGCGAGCTGTATTTTCTGATAGAATTCATGTCATGTGGGATTGTTTAAATAGGCCACTTAGGCCTCACCTTTGTGTCAAAATTGGTAGCCAATCTTCACCTTATCTTCACTAGAAAGGAATAGTTAATGTAAACCCACAAATAAAGCTCAATACATATCTAGTGTGTGATAGAGAGTCATATCCACTGTAGAAATTATTTTTCTTATCAAATTTTCAAATGACATGTAAATCTACCTAGTAGGAAATAAATCATATAGCTCCTAAGTGGAATATATTGGAAGGATTAGGTAAATCTTACTGAGATGGCAATAAAAAGTTGGACAGATACGATAACGGATATGATGTATCTTCCCATATAATTTATTTTTCATAGACATCAAATTATTAATTTCCCATATATTTGAGGTGAAACCTAAGAACGAGCAAAGACATGAGAGAGTGAAATTAGCATTCAATTCCAAAAAAGAAAATACAGTTAATTCATAAAGATGTTAATTCATAAAGATAGAGCTTATCAAAGGGCATATTTTCCAAATTTACAATTCAAAAATTGAAAGGGTTAGGATAGAAGGATTAGGTATGTTATATCTTACCATATAATTTATTTTTTCTTTTTATGAAATCTTGTGGCATAATAGATGACTTCAGAAAAATCTAGAGACATGAATTTATTAAGGACGCATATACTCAAGGTGCAACCTAAGAACAAGCAAAGATATGAAAGGGTGAACTTAACATTGAACTCCAAATATATATAGAGGTTATATATAGACACACACACACACATAGATGGAGTTGATATTGTTTGCTATGAATGTAGAAAACTAGATGATATAAAGTCAGATTGCCCATCTCTCAAGAAAAAGAAACAAGCACTTAAAGCTAAATCATGGTGAATTCTATAAGCGAAGAGGAAAATGGGGTAAATGCTTCTGAATTATCTTATGAAGAAATGCAGGAATTTTTGAAAGAAATATTTGAAGAGCACAAAAAGGCTTCAAAAATAATTTTTGATTTGAAGAAAGAAGTTCCAAAATTTTTTATTGAAAATTTTTCTCAAAAGGTTGCTCTTAAAAACTTGAAAGAGGAAATGATAACCCTTATAAGGAAACAACGACTCTCTCAAGATGAAGATAGCTCTTTTAATGAAGAAATTTAAAAAATCAGCACCAAGTTTTCTCTTGATTCGAAAAACTTTGCAGCATATTCTCTCCATTTAGATTCCTCATTACAATAAGTTTGATTTGGAAAATTAGAAAAATGATGATGAGAAGAATCCTTTTCCAAAAAGTCAAAGAGAGGTTGAAACCAAAACCTCATGTGCTTTTTTACAAGAATCATTTTGCAAATCATTTCACAAAATCTATTGGCAAGCAATAAAAATGGCTCAATCTGCAATAAATATGGTCATTTCAAACTAGAATGTCCAAAAGAGCAAATGAAACCCAACAAATTCACTAGAGATTTGACATGATTATTAACAAGAAGGGGCTTAAGCTTATCTGGATACCAAAGAAAAGACAAGAATATTCTTGATTGTAGGTAATTTTGAAGAAAAATTAATGGTATCTAGACGGTAGTTGTTCATGACACATGACTAGAGGCAACGTCAAGTTTGTGAGTCTTACCTTAGTTGATGGAGACACAATTACTTTAGGAATAAATGAAGGAAAAATAATTGATAAAGGAAATATTAGGTTGGAAAATTTGATTATTGAAAATGTTTTACTTGTTAAAGAACTAAATCACAATCTAGTAAGATTAGCCTGTTATGCGACAAAAATTACAAAATCCACTTTGAAGAAGGTAAATATGTTGGCATAAGCTAAGATAGGTCACAATTTTTCACTGGAAAAGCTATAACAATATATTTACTTGATGTAAATGTTGATGATGCTCAATGCCTAGTCTCGATAAAAGATGAAAGTGATTTGTGGCACAAGAAATTAGGTCACATCAACATGAAGCAAATCTTTAAGATATTATCAAAGGATCTTGCTTGTGGCTTACCAAAGATTTACTATGGAAATTCTGATTATTGCAATGCATGCTTCTTGGGAAAACAACTTAAAAGTTCATTCAAGTCAATAAATAATATTGCAACTAACCAATCTTTACAGCTATTGCATATGGATTTATTAGAACAATGAGCCTCAGAGGAAGATTATACCGTTTCGTGATTGTTGATGATCATTCAAAGTTTAAGTGGGTAATGGATTTGACTAATAAAATTATCCACAAAAGTTATAAAAGCAAATGATGTGCTCTACTCATAAAAGAAAATGATTTATCGAAATCCAAGGTGATATTTTTTTTAAAAAATATTTTTGATTGAAATTCTTTTTTACATTAATTAACCCTTTAAATATAAAAAAAATGAGTAACTGACTTTTTTTCTTGACCTTTTTTTTTTGTTGAGGACTTCCCTTTTTATTTAATTTGAGATCCTTTTTGTTAAAATTTCTTGTTCAATCCTATTAAATTGGTCATATTCATCTAAATTTAACAAATCTTTGTTGTTTAAGGGCTAAAAAAAAAATTTACTCTATAAAAGAGATGAAAATATACTAAACCCTTTAAAAGTCATGTGCATTCCACATAACAGAAAGGAATAACTAAAGGCTATAATATAATGAAAATCCAGGGTATTCTGTAAAATCTGAAAGCTCAGGAGTTTGCGTGTACTACCCCAGTGCTCATAGGAGTTTTGCATAATTTCACTTAAGTAAATTACTCAATTATCTTAAGTTGCAATTGCCAGTGTCGCTGCATTTGCAATCACCACCTTTTGAGGTTTCAAGTAATAAGAAGTAACTTATTATACAATCCACGCGCTAAAGTTGGCAAAAAATCTGCCACACAAAAACTAAAAGAGATAAGTATTTAAAACATAGAAAACATATGAATCTACCGTATCCAAATATGTATTGAGTAGCCTTTTTAAACAATCCCAGTTGGCCCAAACTTCTCTTACCAAAGACAGTTCGAATTGAAAACCTCCTCTCATCATTCTTAAGCATCTACAATCAAATTTTATCTTTCGATCTTCATCAAGATATAATCTTCTTCGTTCATGCTAAAAAATTGGATCCTCAAACTTTGCCTTCTGCTATGTTTGCAATATATGCATATGCTTCTATACTTCAGAGGGATAATTGTGAGCCCTTTGATCTCAATGTCACATATATCCATGAGGAGGCTTCAATCAATGGATTCATGAGGCTGTCCAAAGGCCTATCTCAGGACGAAGGCGACGACGTAGCTCAACCAGATGTGGCCCAGGAGGTATCATTAAGTTCCTTTCGCAATTTTATAATCAATACTTCCTTTGTAGATGTAATGAAGATAAGAATATCATCTCTTTGCATTCATTCCAAAATCCTAATCATAAAAACAAATGGGTAACTTGTAAAGAAAGTGGAGCCACCTAAGAAGGCACCAACCGAGAAGGCTCCAGAAGCGGCATTGGTTGAAGAAGCAAATTTTGCATGTCCAACATCAATAACAATAATGACGATGCAACAAAGAGAGCGACCAAATAAAAGGCAACGTTGGACTCTACCAGGGGATGGGCCAAGCAACGTCATACCTGGAATAAACTCTTTGAATCTAAAAAGAGAGATTCACAGGATTTCTATGGACAGGGAGAAAATAACAGACGAGATGATGAGAGCCCGATCCGCAATCGGCGATCTGCAATCACAGCTAGTGCAACTTGGGAAGGAGAGCAAAGCCCTTCAGAGGGAGAATGATACCCTCCGAAGGGAATCTGAGGAGCTTCTAAGAAATAAATCCTCAGATCCGAACTCAACACGTCATTGATAGGGCAATTATATTGTAGATTTAGGGATTCTTTCATTTTTTTCCTTTTGGTACCAACGGTTGTCTTCCATTTACATTGCACCCTTCATCAAAGGTATTTCAAGTTAGCAAAATTCGGCTATTGGTGGAGCCTTGTCCATCAAAATTACATTTAGAGAAATACTAATCAAGCCCAAATTTAGTTTCCCCAAATCTAACATCAGTGGCCATTATCGATCTTTTATCCTTTTCCTCCATCGATTGAGTCCAAGAAATGAGAAGATCTTGAAACGTACACCTCAAACATACGGACGTCAATTTGGCTATCTCACTCAGGTCCTTGCTCTTTCTATGGTTCCTCAAATATTTATGAGCGACCTCTTTGTACCACTTGTCATGGGCTGATCAATCTAATGTTTCATTACTCAATCTTAATCGCTCACACTCACAATGATTGCAGAGAGAAAAACTCTAAAGAGAGAAGCTCTCAAGCTTGTATTATTAGTGAGATGGATCCAAATGAGGGGGAGGAGGCCCTATATGTACAGGTACATGCTTATTCATGGCCATAGATTTTTCATTAATCTAACGGTAGAGATTGCATCTTCGCATCTACCTAAATATCAACATTTATTATAAAAGTGTGCATTTACATTATCGCCTTTCGGAATATTTTGGAATACTCAAGAAAACCTTGGGACTTCGGCGCTTTGACATTTGTCATGTTCATGGATAAGTAACGGTCTTTCGTTTAGAAAACCTTTGGATCTTGTTGCTGTTGGATGCAAAACGCGCAACCCCGAGATCTCCATAATTAGAACAAGATCATAGTTGATTAAGTAGAAAGATTATCGCAACTGTTTTGGAATTCATCGTTTTTAATGTAGAAACAGAAAAATGATGATCCACGTACAAGTCTTTCTCCTCTATTGCCCTTTGTATCACTGGCTTAATGAGATAGCCCCCTCATCCTTTAGCGCTAGGTAAATGCTCATTATGTGAGGATACTTGTGAGAATTATGGTTAGATGAGAGACTTGAACACTATTTATAGAGTTTCCAACCAGGCCCTCTCATTATGGGCTAGGCTGAACTCGGTCCATACTAGCCAGCCCCATATTAGACTAATTAAGAAACCTTCTATCTCACCTTAGACTAAACCTCGTAAAACGGTAAATTACAATGTCAATTAATGTAGTTCACATCATAAAAACTCTTACGTTCTCCTACTTGGACTATATTAATCGAAATTATATTGTATGCGTGCACATTGGTCTAGAGATAATTCTTAATAATCAATCATAATCCCATAAAGTCTCAAACACCGAATCATGGCGGTAATTGCATGTATACATATAGAGCCTTCCATGGTTATGAGTATTTTCAACTTTATTGATATGGATTCAATATCGTAGTGTGGCAAATGGATAACATCTCTTATTGAGAGATCCCATTTGTTAGTCACCATTCTCTTACCTTAAGCATCACAAAAAACTTGTGTCACTAGAGAATGTCTTTATGGTTCCAATGAATCCACATATACCTTGTCATTATGGTTAACATTTCTTTATGTATAATAAGACATATGCACAAGGCTAATAACCGGATGCCCCTAGCCTTCATTTGAGATTTATACAATACCTTGACACTTTTTTCAATATGTATTCAACATAATGACAACACATTTAAAAATATTTTATTGAATGCAAAAGTTGATATATATCAAACCGTTACTAAGTGTAACGAATATTGAAGTAAACTTTATTAGAGTAAAGCCAATATAGCTCCCACTAAAGAACATTGTCTCATGATGCTCCTAAGCTCATATTAATGACATGTCATTCAAAAACAAAAGAATAAAGTCCTTTAATTAGTGGATATGCAACCACATCATTTGTGGATATATGCTATATTATAATGTCACATGTCTATACCGTTTCTTTATGGTAAAAAATTTAACTGTCATATATTTAGATTCCTTGAGACCTCTGTTCCTTAATGAGGTTTCAGAGCCTAATAGCCCAAGTAACAGTCTAAAAGATGTTACAAATTATGCTTACATAGTAGAATATGACATATAACTTTATTTACTACACTTCATGCTAACATAAATATGTATTCCGTTATTGATATGATGTCATTCTAACAACCATCAAAGTTTACATTTAAATACCCTACTAGCTGTAAGAATTGAATATGTTTGTAAATCAGCATATAATCTCTTGTCCTCTTTAAGTATCTTAAAACATTCTTGGCAACAACTCAGTGATCGCGTCTTGGATTTGACTAATATCTGCCTAGAAGTCCCATCGCAAAGATAATATTTAGTCTAGTGCAAATTTGAGCATATATTATACTTTTAAGTGCACTAACACAATGTACACTATTTAATTAGATTTTCTCGATATTTAAATAAGGACAATGTAATAGATTCGATCCATCTCCCTTAATGACGGGAGCAATTCCTGGCTTGCAGTGATGTATATTGAATATTTTCAGCAAATGTCCTTTGAGATAAATCATATATATGGCAAGAACAATCTTGACAGACCTCAGTGCAAAGGACAAAAGATGCCTCAAGGTCACTATTTGTAAGCAAAATATCACGTACATAGAATATGAGAAAAAATAAATTTCATCCCACTGACCTTGTAGTATATATATATTGAATTATTTTGTTCCCAATTGAACGAAATGACAACACTATGAAAGAGGGGTGAATAGTTAATAATATTATCTGGAAACTTGCTTAAGACCATAAATAAGACTTTTCAGTCTACACACAAGTTTACTTAAATTATCTGCTGCAAAATCTTCCGGTTGCACTATATAGATTTTATATCTATTTGACGTAACTCCATATCAAAAATAAATTATTAATGCCATGTTTACTCTGAAAGAATCTTTAAAAATACTAAAAAAAAATAATTATTTTCTCACTATTAATTATCCACCACTCTTTCAGAGTGAAAATTTTTACTACCAATTTCGCTTTAAACTTTATAATCTTTCTTTGAAATCTTTTAAGTATTGTATGACTATTTGCAACTAATGAACTTGTGATCTTTAGGACAAGTCAGTAAGTTTTCAAACACTATGATGTTTCATAGATTGCATATCGCATTTTATGGCATTTAATCACATACTTGATTGAGGATAATAAACAACATTTATATAAGTCGCTAAATCAACCATGTAGGGGATATTGCAGTCATGTTCTCACAGATAGACTATATAATCTGATGGTATAACTGATCGTCTTTTTCTAATAAATCTCCTAAGTCAAGCTACAACCACTTTATTCTGTACTTGAGAGGTTTGAGAAATTTCATCATAAATTATATTAAGAATAGTACCTTGAACCTCAACAAGTTTAGTCTATGGACATGAGATTCCACAATTGTCTGTATAGGCAAAGATTAAGACACGGTAATCTCCATAGTACTATTATCCTTGATAGTCTGAAAGCAACTATCATCTATAATTATGTTGAACTCTAGAAACTTTATTATCTATGACTCCATAATACTTGTACCTTCATTAGAGTCATAAAATCAATACCTCTTTGAACAATCTAGATAAGATACAAAATAATTCTGAGTGGATCTGAATTGCAACACACTTAATATTAGATTGTACAACCTCATTTCTGCATGACATTTCTAAATTTTAATATGATTCAATTTAAAATTTACGTCTAGTCCATAACTCAAAAGAAGTTTAGAGAACAACTTTGGTAAGAAAAACGTTTTTGTATGTGAAAAGAGTTGTTTTAAAAAAATCAACCCATATAAGACCAGATAAATTAGTCTTATTCATCATACTCATCACTAAGTTGATTATGGTGCAATTATGCCTTTTAGCCAAATCTTTTTGTTAGGATTTTCAGGCATAGTAATTAAGTTACCACCCGGAATTTATCAAGTATTTGACAAATGATCATTTAAGCTATTCCACATTGTTATACTTACCAAAATACTCACTGCCACTATTAAGCCTAACAACCTTTAAGACTAATTCTAACTTTTCTTTAATTAAGTATAAAATAATAATCATCAATGACTTTGTTGAAATAAAATTTCCGCATACATTACTTCCACAATAATCTATAGAATTCTTTAGATAACTATTAAGAGTAAAGTTAATATCAACATTGTTAACTTTTCTACTCTTTCTTTAGACATGTGTGAGATTATTCCTTAGACAGAAAACTTTTGGAATCAACATTTTCAATCATATACGAGATGTATATATCATCATGCTAAAAAATTCTTACAGATGTATCCTAATTTCAGCATTAGACAAGACATAAATTCAAGCCATTAAGGCTTCCATCATCTTTTAGTAATGCAGTAAGTTGGTAAATGACTTTTCAAGTGTTCCTGAATGGAACGCTTCATGGATAGTAAGCAAATTCTATTCTTCTTTTCCCAAGCAACAAATCATTTGTCCACTACTTAAAATTTAAACCAATAAAAACTTCAATAATAGTGGAGTTATTAATTACAAAAAATATGATTAAAAAACAAGTAATGTATATAATTAGCATCATATGAGCATTGTGTAACTTAACGTACAAGTACACACATCCAGAGAGTTACATGCAAAATCATATAATCAAATTTGGGTAGAATATATGATATGTAATTGTACACTCTCCACATGATAGCGATTATGAGAATATATTCTAATTTTTGTGAATTCATTACCTTTGTGCATATGAATCACTAGGATTAGTTACTCCTCTACCACACCATCATGTATCCTTCCATGAACTAATATACAATCACCTCATTTGGGAGTATGACTACACATTAGATCAAGAGACATCCCAATCATCTTGAGATCGAAATTTCTCAAATCCAATTAAATGTGCCACTTTGACAGTCACAACTCAATTGAATCCTTGAAACTCTCTTATACTAGTGATATAAACTTTACTTCTCACATATACCATATACATGTGATTTTAACTTTAGTGATATGGGCTATAAATCACCAAAATCACATATCATGTTAATTACACCGCTTTATTCATTGATAATATCGTTATTCATTAATAAAAATTAAAATTTATATATATTATCAATGAATCACACTTTTATAATATTTGTGTGATAACATACTTATAACCCAATACTTGTATTTCCAAAATAACATAAAAATACAAGAAAAATACGCGAAAATATACTAAAAAATACACTTATTTAGGGTTTCGTATGTATTTTCACATCTATAAAATCATCAAACATGTAAAATAAATATATCATAAGATAGAAAATGGTCATTCGAACACGATGCCACTAGCCACACGCCGATCAAACGCTCCACGTGCCCACATGCACTGCTTGAGTGCGGCATGTGAAATACACGTGCGTACGTAAGACCCCTCAAGAACCGGTCTGATTGGTGGCGGTCCGACTGGTTCCTAGCTCGACCGTTCGGTTTGACCGACTAGTTGACTGGTCCGGTCCACCATTTGATTGGGTTGGGTTGGGTTAACGGGTAGGTCAACGAGTTGGGTTCGGGTCAATGGGTCACGGGTCGGGTCAACGAGCCCAATCAATGACGTCATTGTGACATCAGCCTCTGCGTGTGTGTCACATGCGTGAGTAGTACCCACGCGTGGGAGTGCGTGACCACACGTGGGGTGTGTCTTCGACGCCCTGGTGGTGCGTGGCCGTGCGTGGGGGCGCGTGGGGCCTCCCTTAGCGAGCGCTACCCACGGTCTTGCTCGTCTTGACGAGCCCAGTTCGAATTTGTAATTTAATTTGATTTTTATTGAACAAAAAATCATGAAAATCACAAAATTAGGGCAAAAATTATATGCATTTGAGTTCTAGGGTTATGGTTGCTTTGATATCACATGTTGGATGCAAAACGCATAACTCCAAGATCTCCATAATCAAAACAAGAGCATAAATGATCGAGTAGAAAGATTATCGCACCTGTTTTGGAATCTATCGTTCTTAATGTGGAAACAGAAAAAACGATGATCCACGCACAAGTCCCTTCCTCTATTACTCTCCGCATCATTAGTTCAATGAGATGGCCCCCTCACCCTTTAGTGCTAGGTAAATGCTCTTTATGTGAGGATACTTGTGAGAATTAGAGTTAGAAGAGAGATTTGAGCACTATTTATAGAGTTTCCAACCAGGCTCTCTCATTACGGGCCAGGCTCAACTCAGCCCACACTAAGCAGCCCCATATTAGACTAATTAAGAAATATTCTATCTCATTTTAAACCAAACCCCGTAAAACGGTAAATTATGCCCACATCGGGAAAACTCTTATAGTTGCTTGTTAGCCATCTCTCATGCCACACATTTTTATCATAAAATAGTTATATGGTTAGAGAAACTATGTCAATTTTGGTGTTTTCCATCTTTCTATTGCCACATTAGAAGCTTTACACAACAACCTTGTAATTTTCGACTATGGAAACTATTTGATTTATTCATTATGAAGTTCTTTGCGATTCTATTATTTCATTTTCAAGAAACTTGAATTTTCTTTATTAGCAGATTTCTGAATGAGTTGATAAGTGTGAAATGCTTGGTGGATCTTGGAGAGTAAAAATGGTGAGGAACGGCGATGGATCCAAGAGGCGAGTTATGATGACGAGACTTGGCAGTGAGACAACATGGTGATGGTGATGGTGGTAATGGACGATGCTCGCTACCTAGTTAGAAGAAGAAAGAAGAAGACAAAAAAGGAAAAAGGAAAAAATCGAGGAAAGAAAAAGAGAAGAAAAAAGAGAACCAATATGGAGATAGCAGACTTACAAAAAATATTTTTTTTTTTTGGTCGAAGAAAAAACAAAGTTCAAGTGGCAACCTTATCACTCCTTATTTTTTGGCCCATTTAATATTGATGGGGGCAGTCTACTTAAAAAACATACACTTGACGTGGTGATGCAGTAGAAGGACCACATTGACCATTTTAAAAAAGTCTTGGACTCATATAAAAAAAAATCATGAATTATATTGGAATAATGATTTTTTTTTAGGAACTATCTATGTTAACCCCAAAGAACATAAATATTAACCCTTACTAGTTCTCTAATGACAACTTTCCAAAAATCTCTCGAATTAGGTTTGATGTGAGGAGCAAATTAGGTCCAAAAATCAGACCTAAAACTTTGATTTCATGCGACTTGACGTCCGTTTGAAGAGGGCCAAATGTTTGAAATCCCTTGACAAGTGCTTGTGCAGCAGGTTGGACGTCCAACAAGGTTAGGCCAGATGTCTAAACTAAAGAAAATTATTCACATAAACAACAAATTTATAAAAAATAATCGAATCCATACATGACTGTAAAACACCAAAATCGATAAGCACATTAGAATTAAAACGTACATGTTGGATCATTGCTTCACTTGAAGAAAAAATATATTAACCTGATAATAAGAGATCTATTGGAATGCTAGATCTTCCTATATATGATCTATTTCGGTATAGCAACTTTCAATAGGATTAAGCAACTGATAGGTATAACCTACCTTTTTATTGGTTAGAAAGGATCTAGCAAACCCTAATCAATAGCGTGTCAACTGGCCTCCTCTTATTATGGGTTTCAGTTAAACACAATTACCTACACTTTACTGCTCAACTAGGCCTGTTATTAATAGATGCCAAAATCCAATTCAATAAGCTCACTTAAGAGTTTAACAAATATTGAAATATCCATTAACACGATAATTTAAAATAGTAATGTAAGCCCATATTATAGGAAATTTCCAACATTCTCTCGCTTGGGTTGCATTAATTAACTTATTTTTATATTGAAAAAAATTATATTGAAAACAACACTATCGGGTTAATAACTGAAATTTTTTATTTTATGTGGTCACAACTTTAAAATAAATAATATTACAATAACGGTATCTAAAAAAAATCCAATCCCATATACCCTTAGTATAGGACTATGGAGATCAATGTGTTAAGAAAATACCACAACACATGACCTTCCATAATTACATATAATAAACATTATATTTTCATGGATTATGGGCCTAGTAGTGTAGTAAGAAATAGTACAAGCATGTGTATTTCTTATCAGTACTCAATGCAATTTCTCAACGACATGAAACTGCATTAGCGCAATTTCTAAATAACATGAAATTGTATGATTATGTCACAATCTAACATAAGATCTCATAATTAGTGACATCCAGTCATCTTTAAACTAAATTTTGTTTAAAAATACTGTTTTATACTTCAATTTCTCAGTCAATAGGAGAAAAGATAACAATAAAATCAACAATAATAATCATTGAGAATAAATGCTTTAATAGACATCATGAAAGCATCATCAGTTTGTATATAACTATAATATCTAGAAATATAAATTATATAGTTCCTACTAACAAAAGAAATCAAAAGAATCTAAAACACCCATATTCTTTACATGTTCTTTATACAAAATGAGTTGTAAGTCTTTTGTTAGATGATCAGCCAACATGGACTCAGTTTTGATATTTTCGATCACAATGTCTCCCTTTTTGACCAAGTCCTTAACAGTGTAATATTTGATTTTCATGTGTTTGGATGCATTGTTGATCTTGTCATTCTTGGAATAAAACACAACTGCAATGTTGTCACAGTAGATCACCATAGGTTTAGCAATAAAGTCCACAACTCACAATTTTGAGATCAAAATTTTGAACCAAACAGCTTGAATTAATGCATCATAACATGCTACAAATTCATCATACATTGTAGAGTTCGTAATCAATGTTTGCTTTGTGCTCTTCCAAGAAATAGCATCTCCAGCCATCATAAAAATATATCTAGAGGTTGATTTTTTGTCATCCGAACAATTAGCAAAATCGGCATCTGAATATCTAATCACCTTTAGGTCATCGACTATGCTATACACAAGCATGAAGTCTTTTGTTCGTTGTAGATATCTAATCACCTTTTTAGCTACAACCTAATGTTTATGACTTGGGATATCTTCCAAGAGTATTCATAACAAAAGCAATATCATGTCTAGTACATACTTATGCATACATAAGACTGCCAATTGCACTAGCATATGGAACATTCTTCATTGCTTCTTTTTCAACATTATTCTTGGGGCATTGTTCTATGCTTAATTTATCTCCTTTCATAACAGGAGCTTCACCTGACTTGCAGGCTTGCATATTAAATCTTTTCAAAACATGATTTATATAACTTTTTTGAGATAACCCTGGAACCTTATTAACCTTATTAGATCTGTCACAATGAATCTCAATACTTAGAACAAAATAGGCTTCCCCAAGGTCTTTCATATCAAACTTTGTAGATAATTTTTTTTTTTTTTTGGTATCATTCAATAGATCAACATCTCTACTAGAAAGTAAAATGTCATCTACATAAAGTACTAAGAAAATATATTTACTCCCACTTACTTTCATATAGATGCATTGATTAAACTTGTTTTCTTCAAAACCAAATGATCTCACGACCTTGTGAAATTCTAAGTACCATTGACGTGATGCTTGTTTGAGACCATAGATAGAGAGCTTTGAAGTTTGCACATCATATGCTCATTTTCGGCTTCTTTAACCCTTTCAGTTGCTGCACATATACTTTTTCATCTAAATCTCCATTTAGAAAGGTTGTCTTGACATCCATTTGGTGAAACTCTAAGTCAAAGTGAGCCACCATGATTATCCGAAAAGAGTCTTTAATGGACATTGGATAAAAAGATTTAAGTATAATCAAGGCATTCTCTTTGTGTGTACCCCTTTGTGACTAACTTTACCTTGAATCTCTCTATGTTGCCTTTATTATCTTTCTTGGTTTTGAATACCCATTTGCAGCCGATCGGTTTATGCTCATCAGGTAAATCAACAAGTTCCTATACTTGATTAGTTGATATGGAAATCATCTCATCCTTCATCGCTTCTAACCATTCATCTGCCTGATCACTATTAAGAGCTTCTTTGAAGGTCGCCGGATTAACAATATTTCCAATGTCAAAATCAACTTCTCCAAAATAGACATGATAATCATTTAGAGGTGTTGGTCTTCTCTGTTGCTGTGATCTTCAAATAGGTATTTCTAGAGCTGCATCATTTGTTAGGGGAATTTCATTTGTGATAGGAGGATCTACGATCATATCTCCAATATTTGCTTCTTATTGAATTTCCACTCTACAAAGCTCTCGCATAGAATTGTCATTCAAGATGGGCAATGAAATAGAGACCTTTTTATTTGGTTCTTCCCTCTTGAAAGATTGAGAAGAACTCTTTCTAACTACATATAATTCTAGGAATTTTGTAGTTTGGGAATCGATGATTCTAGTACCACGAGTAGGATAATAGAACCTATACCCTTTGGAATGGTTAGGGTATCCAATAAAATAACATCTAGTAGTCCTGGGTTCGATCTTTTTCTAAGAAGGATCATAAATTTTCACTTTTGCAGGACAACTCCAAACTCGAAAATGATTTAAGCTTGGTTTCCTCCTTGTTCACAATTCAAAAGGTGTTTGCAGCACTGATTTACTAGGTACACAATTCAATAAATAAGTTGTTTTAATTGCATTACCCCATAAGTATTCAAGCAAATTAGAATTGCCCATCATACTTTGTTTCATCTCCATGGGTGTGCGATTGCGCCATTCAACTACACCATTATGTTTAGGATTCCTAGGCATTGTATACTGAGCAACAATACCACAGTCCTACAAATATCTAGTAAACAGTCCCATTTGTTGTCTAGTCTCGATATATTGCCCATAATACGAACCATGACGATGAGATCTAACAACTTTGATAATTTTTCCCAATTGTTTCTCAACTTCAATATGAAACACTTTGAACATTTCAAGAGCATCAGTCTTCTCCTTAATTTTATAAACATAACAATAGCGGAAGAAATAATCGATAAATGTGATGAAGTACTTATTTTCACACAAGGTGGTTGAGTATGGTCCACTAATATCCGTATGAATTATCTCTAATAGATTTTGATTACGAGTAGTGCATTTCTTCTTGATTTTAGTCAATTTTCCCCTCACATAATCAATACAAGTCTCAATATCATCCGAGTCAAGATGAGGAAGAATATAAGCCTTGATGAGTTGCTTTACCTTTTTTTTTTTTGGAGATGTGCCATAATTGCTTATGCCATAACAATGAAGATCTTTCTTTGATTAAGGATCTCTTAGCAATATTATTCTTGACATTGAAAGAACAATATAGTCTATCGGGAGATATGGATAATAGATATAATCCATCAGACAAAACACAATTTCCAATAATTTTGGAATCATAACTCAAATCCACTATTTTATTCACAAAATAAAGACAATATCCAGCTTTGTCAAGTGAAGAAAGAGATACTAAGTTTCTTCTAAAACTAGGAACATAAATGACATTGTTCAAAATAAGCTGAAAACTAGGGTTTAAATTCAAAACAACTGTCCTATGCACTCCACATCAACTCCAATATCGTTTCCAACTTTAAGCTTTGACTCCCTTAGACTTGGATTCCTTAAATTTGTGAGACCTTGTAAGGTAGTAGTCACATGAACAGTAGCACTAGAATCAAGCCACCAAGAATCCAAAGGAACATCAACTAGATTTGATTCAAAACAAACTGACAACTCACCTTGGTGACTTTCTTTTCTTACTTTTAGTCAAGCTTGGAACTTGTAGCAATTGGCTCTCTTATGATCTCGCTTCTTGCAATGAAAACACTTGAAATCCTTATCTCCATTTCTCTGTTGATTCCCATTTTTCTTGAAGTGTTGGCATTTCTTTGGACCATGAGCATTTGACCCTTTCGGCTTCCATTTTCCTCTAGATGAACTTAACTTAGCATTGACAATTAAGTGGGCAGACTCATACTTCTCATTCTTTAACCTCTCTTCCTCAATCACACATTTAGTAATCAAGGTATTGACGCTCCATGTCTCATTTTGAGCATTATAAGCAGTCTTAATTTGGCTAAATTCAGATAGCAGAACATTAAAAGCGTGATTTACAATATAATTTTTAGAAAGGACAATTTCATGGGCCTTAAGTTTGGACTGAATGTGAACCATCTTCATTATAAATTCTCTAACACCCATAGCAGCATCATACCTCATGTTCGTTAACTCACTTAGCAAGTTCCCAACTTTAGCCTTATATGAGATTTTATATCTTTCTCCCACTGCTTCAAGGAACTGTTTGGCATTTATATCTTCCGGTAGACCACTAATGAGATACTCAGCAATGGACCTCTTCATAGCAATGAGGCTTAGTCGGTTAGACTTTTCCCATCTAGCATAATGGGCCTTTTGATCTGTAGTACTTTGATCATGGGGCTTTGAAGGCTCATCCTCATGTAGAGCCAAGTCCATATCCATGATGCCTAAAGCAAACTCTATATCTTGCTTCCATTTCTTGAAGTTTGATCTAGTTAACATTTCAATCGTGGCATCGTTATTATTTATAACGAAGGTAACTATTTTTCACACATAATGCAATAAGATCAATTATGGGCAATAAGCAATTCAACAAAAATAATTAGTACATTATAAACTCCCATTTGGGCAAAATGTACAATGCACAATTATTTTCCACAGCATGAAGTTTATAAAGCAACAATATGAGAATTACATATAATTGTCAGATCTATCTTCTTTGGGCAGACAAATCCTTTAAATTATATATCTCCATAATATTAATATGGAGGGGAATTGTATATAATTTTTAAAACATTTACACCCTTTGGGTAGATAAATATTTTTTAATTATACATCCTCATCTTTTAAATTTGAGAATTAATTTTCATGCTATTTTCCAAATTAATATACACAATAATGCAATTTGGGTGAGTTATTATATATACTATTTTTTTTTTTATCAATATGGAACTCCCAAAATTTATGTCCAAAATTCATCAAACAATATGAAGCACTTTACAACATGTGCTTCCCAAGATCATATTGCATTTATCAACCAACAAGAAACCACTTTCCTTTTTTTCCCCTTTTTTTCTTCATTTCCTCTCTTTCCTTTCTATACTATGAGCTCTTGGCCTATTGAAGCATCCCCTTTATCTTCTTCTTTATTGACTTTTCAACCTTATTTTCCTTTCTTTTCCCAGTGTACTCCACCTTTGAAAAGTCAAAATATTACATTTTTAACAATGATTATTGTGTCTGATTGGAGCACTTGTTGCAAGATCCTTTTGATTGGTTCAATTCTGTTTTTTAACTTAAGGTCATTGTTTGCAACAATGCAATGCTGGATAGGCATTCTCGATTTGTTCATTCTTTTGAAGCAGTCATCTTGACTTCTACCTTAATGTCGCTTTCTTTATAGTGATTATATTATTCAAATTGAAACACTATTTTTGTGACGCATTTAGTTAATAACAATTAATATTGCATGGGAATGTAAATAGTCAATGTGAGGCTTTATAATATGCTCTTGGCTATTTCCCTATCGACAACAAAGCTTATCCCTTATTATCAGTTTCTAAAGCACTATTCATGCATGTATGTCCTCAAAACTTAGTTTTGAGGACGTGAAACATATAATTCTTTGAACTCAGTGTGAAGAGTTTGTGAACATGAGTAGTTGAATTTATGTCACATTTGTTTTCCTTCATCTGACTTGATTGTTGAAAATATATGGTACTAGGAACTGTAGTTTTTACTAGTGGAGAAGGAATATAAGAGGCAATTTTTACAAAGCACAATTTGACTTGGCCACAATTCTCAAAATTACAAAGCCTTGGCTCAAGCAAATGTAGCTGTGGAAATAGCAATTCCATCATAATCAATCCTCACTAACAAAATGCACTGAACTACATAGAATCCATTTTTCATGAATTGAATTGTTACTTTTCCCTTCAAAATAATTGCTAGCCGCACAAAGAAGTTGCATGTCACCCGTTGAAAATATGTTTCGAGTTTGATCCTCTGAACAAGACCCAAACTCAAATGAATTGTTTTTTTTTTGGATGTCCAAATGTATGCGGTGGAAATCCTATATCCTTTGTAATGTTAGAGTCCAAATTGGAGAAATATTTCCCATTTTGTCTTGATATCAACTTACTAAGAACATAAATTATGAGATGGCCATTAAATTATGAAAGGGTTGGCATGGTGTGAATTGATATAAAGTTATTCAGACTCCGTTTATTTCGCAGAAAATGATTAATTTGAAATACATATTCCTGAGAATGATTGCTTGTGCTGCTTACAAAAATAAATGAATGAAAAATATTTTCATCGTTCATGAAAATATTTAGATATAAATCATTGACCAATTACTTCAAGTGATTATTCTTAAGAAAATGTTTTTGATATCATTCGTTTTTCATGAAATAAGCACACACTTATGGGGAAATTTTTGACATCATAGATGATGTCGTGACTTGCTTCTCAAGTATTTATGCAAATATTGGAAAGTAAACCAATGATTACCCCCCACACAAAAAAAAAAAAATAGTAATAACAAAAAAAAGTAAAACAAACATGTCCTCATGTCTTAATAACAAAGTTGGTGGAATTTTGTCATTTCGAACACTATAGATAGAACATAAGAAGAAGGACACCGGGACCCTTGTGTTGGAGAAAACTCATTTACTATTTTGAGTTGACAACATTTTCAAATAGATAGTCTGAGACATTTAGATTCTAGTGTCAAAGTTTGAAGACTACCGGACTTTAGGTTCAAAGTTTGCCCACATTTATAGTTTCCAGACTGAAGAATGAAGACTTATTCAGATGTGAGATTATATTTATTTCTTCAAGGATTTGATTCATATGGCTTACGGATGACCTTATGGCTGGATATAACACCTATAGATTGACTATCTTTATTGGAAACAATTCCAATAATCAAATCTCTTGGAAGGCAAGCAACTTGGAAAGTTTTACTTATAGAAACCAAGATCCCGATTGTATGGGCGAACATGATTGATGGGCTTTCATGACTGTTGACACCTAAATTTTGATGGCCCATTTAGTCATTTATCGCATTAAAAATTAGGATCCCTAAAATATATATATTAATTGCATAGCATATAGATTTAGGTGCATTTTATTTTAATTTGCATTTTATCTATTGGATCGGTGCGGATGGGTTCAAATTAGTTGAAAATTATTTCGTGGATAATTGAGATTTGATGCGATATTACGGTGGTTTTTGACATTTAAAAAAATCATATTGCAATCTTATCTTTAGTCTTTTGGTGGTAAAATCGTTGGGGATATTAAGGAGGATAAGGAATAATCAAAAATATTTTGTTGCGGATAGAGATTTCGAAAGATTTTAGAGTTGGATTATGGAGCTTTATCTTGAGTGAATCTTCACCAAAAATTTTAGATTATCTTCAATCGTTGAGTTAGTATATGAAATCTTCGTTGGTAGAACATATTGATTTGTTCTTGCTCCATAAAAGGGGGGCTTTTTCTAGATTTTTTTTTTTTTTTTTTTTTTTTTTTGGAGTCGAAATCCACACAAAGGGAAAAGAATGTTTGTGCTTTAGGGGGCTTCTTCTGTTTTGTTCTGGGGGAGAAAATCAAAGCACAAAAGAAAACTTTTCTTTTTATTTCCTTCGTAGAGGGGCTCAAAAAGGTCAAAAAGTCAGCAAAGGTTGCAGGAATTCTGAAGACATCATAAGAGAGGGACGTGGGTGTGACGTTTAGCAACAGGGAAAGGAGGGGAAAAAGCGATCACTGTTCATCTTCTCCCAACGTTCGCTGCCCCCAATCGCCAGTTTCTTTTCACTGCGTTGGCTGACCGCCCATCGAGCCACCGCCACCGCCACGCTGGCCGGGTGCTGCATCTCCGTGATGATCGACGCCGAGCCGCTCCCTCTTGTTGCAATCTTGGCCGGACGTCGAGCCGGCCGCCGATCGCGCGCCTCTACCTCGGTCGAGCCCCTACCTCGACGAACTGAAGCCCCGATGCTCCACCCTCCGCGAGTAGGCCCGAGCCGTGCCACAGCCGAGCCGCCTTCCCCATGCCGACGTAGCTGCGACCGCCGCGCAGCTCTTGCCCTACCTTCGACGCATCCACCCGACGACTCGCGAAGCACACCTCCACGGCCCGACGCCATCTCGGCCCGCGAAGCCATGATTGATGGGCCTAGGTCCTTGCCATCGTCGATCGGTAGCTCGCAACCTCGGCGGACCTTCCCTGACGCCATCAAATCCGGCGGCTTGCATAGCCTCGTCGCCCCCAGCAGCCCGAGCAGCGCATCTCACGCCCGAGCGACACCCGACCACCTCCGTTCTGAGTCTCCTCGCTGGAGCTCCTCAGCGTGCACCCTTTGTGCTCTCGCTGAGCTCGATGCCACCATCCTCCGCCCGACGCCATCCACCATTGTTGCCTTTTTTTTTTAATTTCCTTTTTAGGTGATTTACTTTTTATCCTTTTATTTTTATTTATTTATCTAGTTATTTTAAGTGCTGTCATTTTTGCTTAAGTTAGAACATGGGATGTCAATTTTAATTATTTATATAGTTTAGGCATTATCCTTAAGGTTTTGCCCAAAACTATATAATTATTAATTTGGTCGGTAAGACGTCGGATCATTTTTTTAATTATATTAATTTTTGGGCATTTTGTCGATAGTATTTTAAGTGTTGAATCAATATAACTATTAATTTGATCCGTAAGAATTCGGATCGGATTTTTAGTTATTTTGATCTCTTTGTCGTGATAATTAGGGTTAGGATAATCGTTAATTTGACTGTGAGACAACGGGTTATTTTTTTGATTATTTTAATCCTTTATTTGATTGAATGTCCTAATTAGTTTAAATACAATGTTTATTTGATAATTGCTTGTTTTGAAAAACCACTAAAAAATATCCAAAAAATATTTGAATTAGGATTCAATTTGTTTTTGGAATATTTCTTGTTATTTTGCATATCTAGAATAGGGATTTTATTCCGAATTTAGAAAAATATAAAAAAACAAAAAAAATGCATTCATTTAGGTTGTTAGTTTATTATTTGGATTGCATGTTTAATTATGTATTAATTTTAATTTCGAATTTTCATAAAGAAAATCACAAAAAGAATCATTGAGCATATTAGGTTAGAATGGCATGTTTCATTTTTATATCATCTTTTTAGATAAATTGCATGTTAGATTAAGATAATATCTTAGTTTAAATTAGGATTTAATGTGACTTGATTCGTAGTTTAAATTAGATAGAATTTTAATCTAGCTAGATCATTTTTGCATTTAAAAAAAATAGAAATATCAAATGCACGTCATTTAGTTTTTATTAGATTCATTTAATTAGAGCTTCCTCATCATTAGACTAAGTCATTTAATAAATGTCGCATGACATATGACTTGCATACTAAATTGTACGTTGCATGTCATTTTAGTTAAAATAAGTTGGTATGTCATTACATCGCATTACCTGTCATAAGAATTAGGTCATTTGATTAATTTAGATTGCATATTTAATTGTTGCATTTCTTTAATTTCAAATTTCATGGAAAATATAAAAGAATTATAATGAATTCATTTCATGCTTTAGGATAGATTGCATGCTTATTTATGTCATAAAATTTTGGTCATGTTATCATATCATTTCATGTTAGAATAGTGACATGCATTGCATAAGTCATGATTTTCATTCAATATATGAAAACAAAAAAAATTAAAATTGCATGTTAATTAGAAATCATATCTAGGATTGTTGATGTGAATTCTGATTTAACACTGCAGATGCTTTCGTTGCTTTGAGGTAAGTTCTGCATTATTTAATTACTTTCTTGGGTGTTAAATTGGTGGATTGCGCATATGCATGATAACCTCACATGTTAGGGAAATATTTTAAAATCAATTCAAGTTGCCTGCAAAATATTTTTTTTCAAAATAAAAGAAATGGTACCGAAAGGGCGTTAGAGAAATCTAACGCAATCAAGTCCCCATACCCAAATCTCTGATTCGTAGGAGTAAAGTGAATCTCTGGTTACTTTACTTGGGTTTCTAATCGACCCACCAAAAATAAATTAGTGGCGACTCTTAGTTAAAAATTAATTGCATGTCAAGAACTTGAACCTAAAGTTGCGAATTGGTATGGGCTTGGGAGAGCCCGAGTTAAGTCTAGGCTTAACAATCCATTAGCCAAACCCTAGGTGGTCCAAACCCCGAAAATTTGGTTGCGACAATCACAAATCTTCAAACGAATCGAGATCTCCTTGATTGATTCTGTCCAATGGGTAGATTGGAAGAATTCCTTTGGAAAGTGTCAATGGTTATGAATGCATGAATGAGTATTTAAGGTGGACTCTCTAGTTGTTTGACATAGTGCGTGAAAGAGAAATTTCAAAGTCTGAAGCTTCCTAGTTCCTTACTATTTCATTTACAGAGCTCAAAGTTGTATACAAAAGAGAGAAAATCTTAGTGAGAGATTAGTAAAGACTCTTCACCGTGAAGTTGAGATCGCAAGACTGTAAAATCTCTCTTGAATTCTTAGTGGAATCCAGCCAATAGGCTGTTAGTGTAGGAGGGTGGATGTAAGCTTGATCTAAGCCGAACCATTATAAACCTTGTATTCTTATTCTCTTCCCTCAACTCCTTTATTTTGATTAGTAGCTTTTTTTATCTGTTCAAGTTTAAAACCGTTAAAATTTGAATTCGTCTGTGATTTTCTACAAGCAATTATTACTTTTGAATCTTGCAAGAATTTTTATTACACCTATTCACCCCCTTTAGGTGTTATTACTAGCCCCTTCAACTGGTATTAGAGCTTGTGTGCTCATTTTACTTAAGTGTTTTTACTTCTGAGTTAAAGATCTATGACTAGTATTTTGGCTCTAGGATTGGTTGAAGGCCAGAGCAACACCAGACCTTCTTATTTTGATGGAAAGAAATACAATGTGTGGAAAAACAAGATGAAGGCATTCCTAAGATCAAAAGATCTCTTAGAATGGGATGTGGTAGAAAAATGGATCAATCCCAAAGCTACGTCAACTTTAGAAAGAGGAAAAGAAGCTATAGATGTTGGCGATATGACACAAGAAGAATTAATCAAGATACAAGCTCTTGATGCTAAAGCTATCTACTCTTTATACTGTGCTTTATCTCCCATTGAGTCTAATCGAATTTCTTCCTGTGAAACAACGAAAAAAGTTTGGGATAGATTGCAGTTACCTATGAAGGAATTAATCGAGTAAAAGAAACAAAAGTCAATATTCTACTCAAGCAGATGAAGCCTGGAGAATCCATCACCGATATGTTTAGTTGCTTCATAGAGATTGTAAACGACTTAACATATCAAGGACAACCAATCTCAGGACCAATGAAGTTAACAAATTGTTGCATTGACTTTCCAAAGACTAGAAACGGCCTAGCATATCAAGGACTTTTAATTAAAGAAACCTAGAGGATCATGCCTCTTTCAGTAGATGAACTTGTTGGCACACTTCAATTATATGAAGTGGAGCAGATCAATGAGGAAGAAAATCTTAAATGTAAGAAGTCAATTGCTTTAAAATTTAATGATGATTCTGATGATACAAATTCAAAAGATGAAATGGACGATGAAGAATTGACACTTATGATTAAGAAGTTAGGAAGTTGAATAGAAATGGAAGAAGATTCAATTGGAAAAAGCAGAGCATGCAAAATTTCCAGAAGAGAACAACGGAGGACAACAAGATCAGCAAAGATGTAATATGCTTCGAATGCAAGAAAAATGGGCATATTAGACCTAACTATCATTTGTTGAAGAAAAAGAAAGAAAGAATTGAGAATTATAAGAAGGCTCTCAAAGTAGAAACATGGAGTGACATTGAATGTGAGGAAAGTGATGAAAAATATGCCAACATTTGTCTAATGGAAAATTCAGAGTCAAACTCGGACTTTGAAACATATTCTGATTCAAACTCAAATAAAGAAGTTGAGGTTAGCAATTTAAAAATTCATGTTAAAGTCTCGAAGTATATAGATGAACTATGTCTCAATCTCAAAACATCTCTTAAAAAGATCTCTAAGCTTAAGAGGGAGAATTCTAAACTGAAGCAATAAGAAACTTCTTGGAAAAAAAAAGTATGAAAATCTAGATAAAAATTTCGTTGATTTGAAAGAAAATTCAGATTCTCTTTCAAAGGAAAATACCTTTTTGAAAGAAGATATTTTTTGAATATCACAAAAATATTTTCAAAAGGATCTCAGAAGTTGGAGAAAATTCTTTATGTACAAAGATCTTATTTCAATAAATTTGGTTTAGGAATGACTCCAGAAACTATTCTTTTAATTGATTTTCCCAAAGTTAAAGAAAGAATCAAACAAAGACCTACAAAGGCATTTTACAAAAATCATTTTCAAAGAGTTTTTGTAAAACCTGTTGGCCAAAGTGCTCTTAAATGTTCAAAGTGTAACAGCCCAGAACATTTCGAGAAGGAATGTCCCAAGGTTTGGAGACCTGTTAAGAGGGATTGGACAAAGACTATTTTTAACACTAACTCTCCTGGACCCAAGAAAATATGAGTACTAAAGAAAACTTGAGTTTTCTTTTGATCACAGGTCACTATCAAGAAGAAGATCAAATGGTATTTGGATAGTGGCTGTTCGAGACACATGATAGGAGACTTGAGTTGTTTCATCAAGCTTGTTCAAATATTTAGTGGAAATAGTAAAGAAATAATTGTTGGATGTGGAATCGTGAAAATTGGAAGCCTGACTATCAATAATGTCTCCTTGGTGGAAGGAATGAATTACAATCTACTCAGCATAAGTCAATTTGCGATATTGGATTCAAAATTAATTTCTAAGAATGCATCTGTTCGAAAACAAGTAAAGATTTCTCTACTGGACGAAAACATGGGAACATTATCTTCTAGAGATAAAACTAGAAAGCTCTTAGTATCTTATTTCCATTCAAGATGAAGCAAATCTTTGGCATTAAAAGCTTGGTCATGTCAACATGAAGCAGATTGCCAAGATCTCATCCAAGAAGCTTGTTCGTGGTCTTCCCAACATGACTTATCAAAAATCTGAATTATGCGCTCTTTGTGTTTTGGGAAAACATGTTAGAAGTTCTTTTAAACCTGTAAATCAAGTTTCTACTAATTGAGCTTTGCAGCTTCTTTATATGGACATCTTTAGATCAACCAGAACTCAAAGTATTGGTGAAAAGAAATACTATCTAGTAATCGTGGATGAATACTCTCACTTTACTTGGGTTTACTTTCTGGCAAATAAGTCTGAAGCATTTTCTCACTTTTCAAAGTTTGCCAAGAAAGTTTAGAATGAAAAATGATATGCTATTTCAAGTGTATGTACAGATCATGGAGATGAGTTTGAAAATCAAGACTTTACGAAATTCTGTGATGAATCTAGTTTCTAGCACGTTTTTTCTTCTCCATATACTCTAGAACAAAATGGGGTTATGGAAAGGATGAATAGATCATTGCAAGAGATGACAATAACCCTCTTAATTGAGAGTAAAATTTTCTCTCGATTTTGAGCTAAAACAGTTTCTACAGCTTGCTACATCATTAAAAAAGTGTTCTTGAGGCCTATTTTAGAGAAAACTCCTTATGAAGTGTATAAAGGGAAAAAACCAAATGTTTCTTACTTTCATATGTTCGATTGTAAGTGTTATGTTTTAAAAAATGCAAATGATCAAACTGGGAAGTTTGAAGAAAGATCAGATGAAAAAATTTTCCTTGGCTACTCTACCTCAAGTAAAGCATACAGAGTTTTCAACAAGAAGACTCAATCTGTAGAAGAATCCATGAACATCAAGTTTCAAGATGCTATGCAGAATCAATTGGATCAGACTCAACTTGAAGAATTTGAACTTGCTCCAGACTATACAAAGTCTATTTCCCCTAAAGTGGTTCAGACTTCTAAAGATCAACATCAAGATGAACTAGAAGATTAAACTAAAACGGATGATCAACGGACTCTCAAACAAACCAACAACTAGAAGCATAAGTCAAGTCATCCCAAAGAACTCATCATTGGATCATTGGCAACATTGATGAATGAATTCGCACCGGATCCAAAAGGCAAGAAGAGTTTAGTGCTTTAGTACTTATTTCTGAAATAGAACCCAAAAGTATAGAAGAAGCCCTATCTGATGAAAGCTGGATCGAAGCTATGTAGGAAGAGTTAAGACAATTCAACATTAATGATGTTTGGGAGCTAATCCTTAAACCTAAAGGTAAGTCTATTATAGGAACTAAATAGGTTTTCAGAAACAAGGTGGACGAGAAAGGAAAAATGGTCAAGACCAAAGTAAGACTCGTGGCCAAAGAATATACGCAAGAAGAAGGGATAGACTATGACGAGACCTATGCACTAGTAGAAAGGTTATAAGCAATTAAATTATTACTTACTTTTGCTTGCTATAAAATTTTTAGGTTATTCTAGATGGATGTAAAAAGTGCATTCTTAAATGGATTTGTCCAAGAAGAAGTTTATGTGGAACGACCACTTGATTTTGAAGATCTAAGAAAGCTAGACTCAGTCTTTAGACTGAAAAATGCCTTGTATGGACTAAAGCAGGCATCTCGAGCCTGGTATGAAAGGTTAAGTAATTTCTTAACCCAAAATGGTTTTGCTAAAGGAAATGTAGATACTACTTTATTCATCAAAAGAGAAGGTAAAGATTTTCTATTGGTTCAAATTTATGTTGATGATATCATCTTTGGATCTCCTAATGAAAATCTATACAAGAAATTCTCTAGATCTATGCAGGATGAATTCGAGATAAGTATGATGGGTGAATTAACTTTCTTTCTGGGGTGTTGTAATCTCCAAAATGATAAATCGTACGAAAATAAATTTTTGGAACCCATTTGTCCCTACAGATTTCCAACTTTCGGAAGTTTTTAGACACAAACGAAAAGGAATTTTCTGTGGAGCAAATATGATTTTTTCTAACAAATCTTCATTCTCTGATTTCACATTACTTTAGGGGTGATGTCATCTCCAAAATGATAAATCTTATGGAAATAAAGCTTTTGGAGCCCATTTGTCCTTGTAGATTTCCAACCGTCGGAAGGTTTTTAGGCAAAATATTGAAAGGGAATATTTTTTGAAAAATGTTCATTCTCTGATTTCACATGACTTTAAGGGTGTTGTGATATCCAAAATGATAAATCATACGAAAATAAAGCTTTTTGAACTTATTTTTCCCTGCAGATTTCCAACTATCGGAGATTTTTAGGCAAAATATCGAAAGAGAATTTTCTATGGAGTAAAAGGGAATTTTTCTAATAGATTGTTGTTCTCTGATTTCACCTGACTTTAGGGGTGTTGTGATCTCTAAAATGATAAATCGTATGGAAATAAAGATTTTTGGAACCCATTTGTCCCTGCAAATTTCCAATCGTCGGAGGTTTTTAGGAAAAATATCAAAAGGGATTTTTCTAGGGAGCAAAGGGGAATTTTTTTCTAACAGATCTTCGTTCTCTGATTTTACCTGACTTTAGGGGTGTTGTGATCTTCAAAATGTTAAATCGTACGAAAATAAATCTTTTGGAACCCATTTATCCCTGCAGATTTCCAACTTTCGGAGGTTTTTAGGCATAATATCGAAAGGGACTTTAAGGGTGTTGTAATCTTCGTATGATTTAATCTATTCGAGATCTCTAAGAACAACGATCTAGCTAAAATTTCCTTCTATTGCGCATGCCACATGCAGGATTTGTACACATTTCATGCACATGTAAACTACAATCTCTCCAATGAATATATTGCGATAAGATATTGGGACTTTTGATTCCATTAAAGATGAACTTAAGTGCTAGCAATTATTTCATCCATCTTCTCCATTATTTTGCATTGTGCGACATCAAATGTACAAGAAAACACAAAGTCAGCTATTTGAAACTCTTCGTATGAAGGTTGCAGATTCCTTGTGTCATTTGAAGTGTAAATGACGTGGCATTTTCTAGCAATTGCTCCCTAAGGATTAACATTTGCAAGACCTACACCTTAACCAGATGCCAAGAATAATAAATTCTCGAGCAGCAGTTCAGTTTCTAGGTAATTGACGATCTCACAAGAATGAAAACCACGGGATCCTCACTTTTCTAGTCTTATTTGGGTTTTCCCATATCTTTAGGAGCTTCCTAGTGTAGGGCTCAGGCTCACCTTCCTTATATAGGTAAACATAGTTATACAGAGTGTACTCCATGACATTGAAATCGAAGGATTCGTAAAACTGGATCTCTTGCTTTTAGTCAGAGTAGGATTCTTACTTCATCGCAAGTCCAAGAACAACGATCTAACTAAAATTTCCTTCTATCTTGCATGTCGCATGCAGGATTCGTGCACATTCTGTGCACATGTAAACTACAGTCTCTCCAATGAAGATATTGCAATAAGATATTGGGACTTTTGATTCCATTAAAGATGAACTTAAGTGCTAGCAATTATTTCATCCATCTTCTCCATTATTTTGCATTGTGCGACATCAAATGTTCAAGAAAACACAAAGTCAACTATTTGAAACTCTTAACATGAAGGTTGTAGATTCTTTGTGTCATTTGAAGTGTAGATGACGTGGCATTTTCCAGCAATTTCTCCCTAAGGATTAACATTTGCAAGACCCACACCTTAACCAGATGCCAGGAATAATAAATTCTCAAGCAATAGTTCAGTTTCTAGGTAATTAACGATCTCATAAGAATGAAAACCGCGGGATCCTCACTTTCCTAGTCCTATTTGGGTGATCCCAGATTTTTAGGAGCTTCCCAGTGTAGGGCTTGGGCTCTCCAACTCTAAGGACGAGGCTAAAGTCCAGCTTGCCAAGATTAAGGAGGCTATTGGCATCCCTAAAGAGAACAATGACGACATCATCGAGGTCACCAGCCAGGGTGCTTAGGGGGACATGTGGCGAGATCTCCACTGGACCTCACTTGCCTTACACATGCTTGCTTGCACTATTGGAACTACTTCATCCAACAAGCTTTTGGGAGTGACACCATCATCCTTTATAGCCCTTCCATTTTTGATAGGGCTAGCATTATCTCCAACACCACAAAGCTCCTCTTGGCCATAGCACTCAATGTTGTGAAGATTATTTGCACCCTCTTAGCAACTTTCCTTCTTGATCGGATTGGGTGACGACTGTTGTTGCTGACTAGTATTGGTGGAATGATTATATCACTGGCCTCCCTTGGTACGTGCCTCACTGTCATTAACTAGAGCCAGGGGGTGGTCAAGTGGGCATCGACCATCTGCTTCCTCTTCTTGGTGTGCTACATGGCCTCATTCTCAGTTGGGATTGGGCCATTTGCATCCATATATAGCTTAGATGCATTTTCTCTAAGGTTGTGTGTACAAGGGTGTGCAATAGGCGTTGCTGTGAGCCAGTTGGTGAGCGATTTAATATCCTTCGGATTCATGTTTTACTTCCAACATAAGGCCAAACCTCAATTTAGTCAAAAATATTTTATGACTTATTTGAACTTATGTCAATTGGATTTGTTATGCATTTTTATTGAAATTTATATTGCTTATGTTGATGTTGGAATATGTACATAATACGCACGATGCTGGCACGTCACATGCACGATGTTGGCACGGCACGTGCACGATGCTGGCACGGCACGTGCATAACACCTTTAGGCCACATAATTTTTATAAGGTAAGGGGATTGATGAGTAAGGGGATAGCATACATAAAGCCTGAACAACAAATGAATGATGAGTTCGAGGATCATCTGATGGGGGTTTCAAAGTTATCCTCCCTTATTGGGTTGATATTGGCTTGGTGGATACCCAACAAGATTGGTTACCATTGCAAAATAGGGTTGGTAGCAAGCATATTCTTCGTCGGAGCCCTCATTGTGACCATTAAGGATGACTACTTCATCCTTGTGGTTGGCCACTTCATAATTAATATTGTTGCGAGCTATACCCTTATCATCGTTCTCATTTATATTGCTGAAATCTCTCTAGTTTCTTATCGGGGCTTGCTCACCTCCTTCCCTGAGGTACTCTTTTCATTTCTTTATTTTTTCCACAAATTTTTGTTTTTTAATTTATCATCAATTATTGTCGGGGGAAAAATTAAGGTTAGATATTTAAAGTTAAAGGAAGGTGATTTCTTTCTTATATGTGTTTTAGTGGTTCAGGTATTCATCAACATGGGCACCCTCCTCAGTGACATCTCTCACTTTTTCTTATTTAGGATTCACTCTAACCTCAGCTGGCATCTCTTACTTAGCATAAGAGGAATCCATTTCTTGCTCATTTTTTGGGTCCTTGCCATGCCAGAATCTCCTCGATGGTGTATCATGCAGGGCTGTCAGTGTGATGTGAAGCGTATCCTTGCTAATATCTCTAACTTTGAGGACGAGGCTACAATCTAACTTGACAAGATTAAGGAGGCTATTGGCATCCGTGAAGAAAAAAATGACGACATCATCGAGGTGACCAACCAAAGCGCTTGGAGGGACATGTGGCGGGATCTCCACTGGACCTCACCTGCCTTACACATGCTTGCCTGCACTATTGGAATCTACTTCATCCAACAAGCTTTTGGGAGTAACAACATCATCCTTTACAGCCCTACCATTTTTGATAGGGCAAGCATTATCTCAAACACCACAAAGCTCCTCTTGGCCAAAGCACTTGATGTGTGAAGATTATTTGCACCCTCTTAGCAGCTTTCCTTCTTGATCAGATTGGGTGACGACTATTGTTGTTGACTAGTATTGGTGGAATGAGTATATCACGGGCCTCCCTTGGTACGTGCCTCACCGTCATTAACTAGAGCTAGGGCATGGTCAAGTGGGCATTCCTCTTGTTGTTATGCTACGTGGCCTCCTTCTCTGTTGGGATGGGGCCAATTGCATCAATATATAGCTCAGAGGTGTTCCAAACTAGGTTGCGTGTACGAGGGTGTGCGATAGAAGTCGCTGTGAGCCATCTGGCGAGTGGTTTAATATCCTTCGGATTTGTGTTTTACTTCCAACATAAGGCCAAACCTCAATTTAGTCAAAAATACTTTGACTTATTAGTACTTATGTCAATTGGATTTGTTACGCTTTTTCATTGAAATTTATATTGTTTATGTTGATGTTGGAATATGTACATAATACGCATAATTCCGGCACGTCAGCATGTCACTTGCACAATGCCGGCACGTCAAGTGCACGATGCCGGCACGGCACGTGCATGATGCTAGCACGACACGTACATAACACCTTTAGGCCACATAATTTTTATAAAGTAAGGGTATTGATGAGGAAGGGGATAGCATACATAAAGCCTGACCAACAAATGAATGATGAGTTTGAGGATCATCTGATGGGGGTTTCAAAGTTATCCTCTCTTATTGGGTTGATACTAGCTTAGTGGATCCCCAACAAGATTGGTTACCATTACAAAATAGGGTTGGTAGAAAGAATTTTCTTCCTCGGAGCTCTCATTGTGACCATTAAGGATGACTACTTCATCCTTGTGGTTGGCCACTTCATAATTAATATTGATGCGAGCTATACCCTCATCATTGTTCCCATTTATATTGCTGAAATCTCTCCAGTCTCTTATCGGGGCTTGCTCACCTCCTTCCCTGAGGTACTCCTTTCATTTATTTATTTTTTTCCTCAAATTTTGTAACATATTTTTGTTTCTTAATTTATCATCAATTATTGTCGGGGGAAAAATTAAGGTTAGATATTTAAAGGTAAAGAAAGGTGATTGCTTTCTTATACGTGTTTTGGTGGTTCAGGTATTCATCAACATGGGCACCCTCCTCAGTGACATCTCTCACTTTTTCTTATGTAGGATTTGCTCTAACCTTGGCTGGCATCTCTTAGTCAGCATAGGAGGAACCCCTTCTTGCTCATTTTTTGGATCCTCGCCATGCCAAAATCTCCTCAATGGCTTATCATGTAGGGCTGTCAGCACAATGCGAAGCATACCCTTGCCATTATCTCCAACTTTGAGGAGGATGCTACAATCCAGCTTGCCAAGATTAAGGAGGCTGTTGGCATCCGTGAAGAAAACAATGACGACATCATCGAGGTCACCAGCCAAAGCGCTTAGGGGAACATGTGGCGGGATTTCCTTTGGACCTCACCGGCCTTACACATGCTTGCCTGCACTATTGGAATCTACTTCATCCAACAAGCTTTTGGGAGAAACACCATCATCCTTTATAGTGCTTCCATTTTTGATAGGGGTAGCATTATCTCAAACACCACAAAGCTCCTCTTGGCTAGAGCACTCGATGTTGTGAAGATTATTTGCACCCTTTTAGCAGCTTTCCTTCTTGATTGGATCGGGTGATGACCGTTGTTGTTGACTAGTATTGGTGGAATGATTATATTGCTGGCCTCCTTTGGTACGTGCCTCACCGTCATTGACCAGAGCTAGGGGGCGGTCAAGTGGACAGCGACCATCTGCTTCCTCTTGTCGGTGTGCTATGTGGCCTCCTTCTCTGTTGGGATGGGGGCCAATTGCATCAATATATAGCTCGGAGGTGTTCCCTCCAAGGTTGTGTGTACAAGGGTGTGCAATAGAAGTCGTTTTGAGCCATCTGGCGAGCAATTTAATATCCTTTGGATTCGTGTTTTACTTCCAACATAAGGCCAAACCTCAATTTAGTGAGAAATACTTTTTGACTTATTAGTACTTATGTCAATTGGATTTGTTATGCTTTTTCATTGAAATTTATATTGTTTATGTTGATGTTGGAATATGTACATAATACGCACGATGCCGGCACGTAACATGCATGATGCTGGCACGGCACATGCACGATGCTAGCACCTTTAGGCCACATAATTTTGATAAAGTAAGGGGATTGATGTGGCATCCTAGAATTCCTTGCCAATCTTTAAGGGTGTTTTAATTTATGTCTTGCATTAAGACTTTGGCCAAGCTTTTGGTGAATAATTAATTGATAGAAAAACTCTATTTTTGGCCATGTGGGATTATGGATTGGAATTTATTAAGATAGGTTGCAAAGTTTTGTGATTTATAATTTTCAATTAGGTGATTATAAAATTTAGGTTTAAGAAGGACTATTAAGATGAGGTGTGGGCCAAAATTCTAGCTCAAGATCAGCCCACAAGAAGCCCCACCCTTTGGTCATTTGGGCCTAGCCACGAAGCCCAAGGAAAGGAGGAGCAGCCGTCGGCCCATGGCTGGCCTCAAGCCCGGCCGGATGGAGCCCCATTGGGCCATCGACCAAGGAGGAACCGGCCCATGAGAGGCCCACTCTTTTGCATGAAGATTTTGCCAAGTGTTAATGCCCTTTGTCCAAGTGTCCTTCATGCAAAAACAATGATTGTTCATCATTGAGGGGAAGAAACTAAGGGAACCGGTTGATGATGAAGAGGGAGGGGAAGCGTCGTTGACCGAGAGAGAGTGAGAGAGAGAGCTACCAAGAGAAAGAGAGAAATCGAGAGAGAAAGGGAGAGTGAGTGTGCAGAAGAAGAGAGGAAAGGAGAATAGCTGTCCATTGACCGTCCGCCGTGCGTTTGTCGTTCGCTGCCGTGTCCAGTCGCCATGTGCTTGCTGTTTGCTCGGTTTAGAGGCAAGTTGGGATCCTTAATCTGCTCTTGCATTTGTGTCTAGTATGTGTGCTTGAATGGTGAAAGAATTCGGATCTTTAGGGTGTTAAAAGTTGAAGTTTTAAGAGGGATGTTTGAGACTAGTAAACTGTTCTTGAGAAAACAGTTCGACCTTGGATGTTCTATAGGCTTGCATGTGTTGTTTGAGTTGGATTTTGGCCGTGACTTCTAAATGAAAGTTGTTAAGGACTTCTTGAAATATAACATACTCAAATTTGGGACAAAAAGAACAAGTATAATTGGGTGAAATCCTTATTTTTCGGAGAGACTAAATCTGGAGATTTCGGTAACTACCTTTGGTGAATTCATGGTCTGTAAGCCTATCTTTTTGTTGAAATTTCACTTCGATTTCTTAATAAAATATGTAAAGGACATCCTGAGGTTTAACATATCAAAAATTTAAATAAAAATAACAAGAATAGATAGGTGAAATCGTGGTCTTTCGGAAGTAGTCAGATCTGGAAATTTCGGTATTGAAACAGAAGTTTTATCCGCCCATATTTAATCACCTAGAACGAATTTGACTTTGATTTCTTCATGAAAAACATACCTTAAGATCTTGAATACAACATAGTCGAATTTCATGAATTTTGAAGGTCATTAGGATATTTAATCGGAAATATCTCAAAAACCGTGTAATCTGACACGTTCGGACTTAGTCAGTTTCAATGCATGGGTCATATCATTTTGTATGAAGCTCTTTCGGCAAAGTTTTTTTCACGAAGTATCTTTCTCTATGTCTTCCCTGAAACATAATCAAATTTCATAATTTTTGAAGTTCATTTGCCCATTTAACCAAAAATGTTTCAAAAACTGTGCAAGTTGGATTGAGCGAATTTCAAATGCTGTAATTTATGATTATTCTGTTTTGGATGAGCCCTATGAATTATATTGATTGAGGTGATTGAATCTTGCTGTGCATGTGATGATATTTGGCATTGCATATATAATCAAATGCTGAATTTGACTTTGTTGCCATTACATCATGTGCCATGTTGATTATGAGACATAAATTGGTGAATGTGAATTATGATGAATGAGGAGATTGTTGGAGGTGGGCTGATAATGCCCTGGGAGTGTCAGGATGCCCAGGATGGGGGGTGCCGGATGCTCGGTTGTATTGTGATACATGCCCGGATGTCCTCGGGAGTTTCGAGATGCCCAGAATGGTTGGGTGTCGGAAGCCTCGGAGGTTTGTGCCCGGGGGAATGCCTCGTGATGCCTGTTAGGATGCGAGATGCCCAAAATGTGGGGGTGCCGGATGCCCGGTGGTGTGTGCCGGAGGTTTTCTTGCGATGCTAGGTTGGGGTGCGAGTGATAAAATATGGAATGCAATCATTGATCCTGGGAAAGAAAGATGTGGTGATCAAATTGAAAGATAAAAATTGGAAATTGAATCATGCATGGTATGGTGACATGTATGCATGGCTATATGATATGATGTGTATGAGTGCATGGTTGTATGTGCACCTATGGCATGATGGTATGCGTACATGAGGCATGGTATATGTGTGGATGATTGGTGATGAGTGGATGATGATGTATGCACATATGGTATGATGACATATGCATGGTTGCAAGGTAAGTTATGCTTGAATGCATGAAAGATATATTGTATTGTGTGATGCATTAAGTAGCTTATTGGATCTTTTACCTTCTGAGTGGCTGTACTCACCCTTCGGGGACCAACATTTTAGATTAGGAATATGCTGCTCTCTCCAGTCATGTGGGGTACCTTCTATGGCCTCCCATCTAACGTGGAGGTAGAGTGTTTGGAGATAGATTGCATTACCATCCTTGGGTTGACGTTTGTGCGAGTTCGCATGTTGGTCATGTACGATGTGGGCTTGGCTGGGGGCTTGGTCATACAAGAGTTTTTATCAGTCCACGTCCGTCGAGATGGAGTGATTCGGGGGATGTTGCTGCCACCACCGCCTGACGCACCAGGATGGGTGTGATGGCCGCGTGAGGGGTAGAGAGCTAACGTTTTTTGAGAGTAGCCGACACTAATAGATGGAGGATGACACATGATCGTTATAGGGGTCAAGATACCTTTTGGGTTATGGCCAAGTGTAGTTAAAAGTCTTGGCTTTTCTTTTTGGTTGTACTGACCCGAGAAATCCATCATGAAAATATATAATAAAAGTGGTTCGGCCTTATCTTTTCTTATGGTGCGTAGTTGGTGTGTATTGCATTGTGGTTATTGGAGGGAGAGATGGTGAGACTCAATTATGCTTCCGCTAATAAGTTGCGCTGGGACTGTTTTCAAAAAAAAAAAAAAATATGCCTAAGGACCTCGGTCCTTCTTTAAACCCTTTTTTTTTTTTTTTTAATAAAAGACAAGTAACGGATATCTTTGGAAAGCAAGCGATTGGGCAGGCTGTGGCGACCCTAATGGATCGGGGGTCGTCGAGGGGTGCCACAATTGATGATAAGGGGATAGCATACATAAAGCCTAACCAACAAACGAATGATAAGTTCGAGGATCATCTGATGGGGGTTTCAAAGTTATCCTCTCTTATTGGTTTGATACTGGCTTTGTGGATCACCAACAAGATTGGTTACCATTGCAAAATAGGGTTGGTAGCAAGCATCTTCTTCTTTGGAGCCCTCATTGTGACCATTAAGGATGACTACTTCATCCTTGTGGTTGGCTGCTTCATAATTAATATTGCTGCGAGCTATACCTTCATCATCGTTTCCATTTATATTGCTAAAATCTCTCCAGTCTCTTATCGGGGCTTGCTCACCTCCTTCCCTGAGGTACTCCTTTCATTTCTTTATTTTTCCCCCAAATTTTGTAACATATTTTTGTTTCTTAATTTATCATCAATTATTGTCGGGGGAAAAATTAAGGTTAGATATTTAAGGTTAAAGGAAGGTAATTGCTTTCTTAGACATGTTTTGGTGGTTCAAGTATTCATCAACATGGGCACCCTCCTCAGTGACATCTCTCACTTTTTCTTATTTAGGATTCGCTCTAACCTTGGTTAGTGTCTCTTACTCAGCATAGGAGGAATCCCCTTCTTGCTCATTTTTTGGGTCCTCACCATGCCAAAATCTCCTCGATGGCTTATCATGCAGGGCCATCAGCGCGATGCGAAGCGTATCCTTGCCAATATCTCCAACTTTGAGGAGGAGGTTACAGTCCAGCTTGCCAAGACTAAGGAGGCTATTGGCATCCCTGAAGAAAACAATGACGACATCATCGAGGTCACCAGCCAAAGCGCTTAGGGGGACATGTGGCGGGATCTCCACTGGACCTCACCTGCCTTACACATGCTTGCCTACACTATTGGAATCTACTTCATCCAACAAGATTTTGGGAGTGACACCATCATCCTTTACAACCCTTCCATTTTTGATAGGGTTAGCATTATCTCAAACACCACAAAACTATTCTTGACCATAGCACTCGATGTTGTGAAGATTATTTGCACCCTCTTAGCAGCTTTCCTTCTTGATCGGATCGGGTGACGACCGTTGTTGTTGACTAGTATTGGTAGAATGATTATATCGCTGGCCTCCCTTGGTACGTGCCTCACCATCATTAACCAGAGCCAGGGGATGGTCAAGTGGGCACCAACCATCTACTTCCTCTTCTTGGTGTGCTACATGGTCTCCTTCTCTGTTGGGATGAGGCCAATTGCATCAATATATAGCTCAGAGGTGTTCCCTCCAAGGTTGTGTGTATGAGGGTGTGCAATAGAAGTCGCTGTGAGCCAATTGGAGAGCAGTTTAATATCCTTTGAATTCATGTTTTACTTCCAACATAAGGCCAAACCTCAATTTAGTGAAAAATACTTTGACTTATTAGTACTTATGTCAATTAGATTTGTTATGCTTTTTCATTGAAATTTATATTGTTTATGTTGATGTTGGAATATGTACATAATACGCATGATGCCGGCACGTCACGTGCACGATGCACATGTAGTGTGAATTTCATGCTATAGTAGATTTCTCTTTCTTTAAGAGTGTATGTCATTTATTAAATATATTCACCATACGGATCTTAGCTTAAACATAGTCACGTGCTTCTCACGTGCTTCTCATGTACTCATGTTTAGCTCAAGTGCCACATCAACTCGCTTTCTATAGCGCCCAATTCAGTACTCACATCCGGCATCTTTTAGGCATACATGATTGTGGGACTATCATGTTCGGTTTTATTATAAATAAATCATAGATCTCATCTTGACTCCAATCAATGCGATTTGTTATTTTATGTACTAAACTTGTTATTTAGCATTTATTTGTACATAGCGTCTTATCTCAGCACTTAAGGTGATTGTTTGTGTGAATGAGCTAATCATTGTTTGCTGACATACTTTTCAATAATATATGTGTGTATGTGTGTATGTGCTAGTCTTGTAATGTATTTGTACTTATTGATAAAACATCAAGTCAATAATAAACAAACAAGTACAATACATATGTCCATAAATACTTAAACCAATGATCATCTACAATAACACATATCACATTATACGCAATCCTAGTGACATACTGTGGGTCAAAAATATGTCTTTAGGAATAGCCTTCATAAATGGATCAGCAACCATTCTATTGGTTGAAATGTATTGTGGGATCACTTCTTTATGTGCTATTATATCTCTCATGAAGTTATTCTTTATGTCAATGTGCTTCATCCTCTCTTGATACTTGAGATCTTTCACATAGGCAATGGCTACTTGATTATCACAATAAACTATCACTGGTCTTGGAATCTTAGTGATGGTGGCTAAATTTTCCAAGAAACATTTTAGTCATATTGCTTCTTGCACTGTAGCAGAACATGCAATAAATTCTGCTTCCATCATGGACAATGTCATGCATGTCTGTTTCTTGCTATTCTAAGAAATTGCACATCCATTGAGCAAGAACGCATATCCAGAAGTCGATTTACGCTAATCTAGGTCTCCACCCTAATCAGTATATGAATAGCTTGATAGGCGTAAATTATTCCCTTAGTAACAAAGTCGATAGTCCATGGTGCCTTTTAAGTATCTCAAGATCCTTTTTACTGCTTTCCAGTGAGCTTGATCAGGATTTGATTGATATCAACTCACCAATCCCACACCATAACATATGTCGGGTCGAGTACACATCATAAAATACATCAAACTTCTGACCGCACTAGCGTAAGGAACAATTTCAATCACTTTAATTTATTCTGGAGTCTTAGGACACATCTTAGTACTTAGGCCTTCACCTTGCATGACAGGAGTATTAATGGGATTACAGTGCTGCATATTGAAGCGTTCAAGAATATTCATTATATAAGACTCTTGCGATAAAGTAAGGAGTTTCCTTGATTAATCTCTTTCGATCTTAACTCCTAATATAAGCAGCTTCTCCCATGTCTTTTATTTCAAAATTAGAGGACAACCATTATTTTATGGTGATAATCAAAACCTTGTTATTTCCAGCCAATAGAATATCGTCCACATAAAGTGATAAAATTACAAATTTATTTTTAGACCGCTTGACATATACACAGCGATCTTTTTCAATCATCGTGAAACCAAAAGTCGTTATGGCTCGATGAAAAGGAAGATAACACTATCTAGAAAATTGCTTAAGGCCATATATTGAACAATGAAGTTTGCATACTTTATCCTCTTGATATTTAACTACGAAACCTATTGGCTACTTCATATAGATTTCCTCATCTAGTTCTCCATTAAGAAATTCTGTCTTTACATCCATTTGATGTAATTCAAGGTCCAAATGTGCAATGATGGCTAGAATAAGACGTATTGATGCAAACCTTATAACTTGTGAAAATGTTTCCTCATAATCTATACCCTCCTGTTGAGTGTAACATTTCGTCATAAGGCGAGCCTTATACTTTTCAATGGATCCATCTGCCATTTGCTTAATCTTGAAGACCTATTTGTTTCTAATGGCCTTGCGATGAGGTGGCAATTCAACAAGTCCTAGACGCGATTTGCCATCATTGACTCCATCTCGTCTTCCAAAGCTTTTCTCCATTATTCATTATCAGAGGATGAGAGAACCTCTTGAATAGTCTTTGGCTTAGTATCATCTTTCTGAGCAATCATAAATTCTTCCCCTTCAATCTCAAAATGACGATGAGGAGTACTTTTACAATTACTTTTACGCAAGTAAATTTCTCTTGAATTTAATTCACCAGATGATGCAACACTCCCACTAGGTCTTACATGTTGAGGTAAATCTTCATTTCCCTCTACAACATCGATTGGTGTGTTATTAGGATCTTTAATCTCATATAATTGGAAGTCCTTATTAATCTCATCTCTATTAGGAAAATCGTTCTCCAAAAACATGACATCTCATGACTCCATTTCGGTTACACTTTTATCAGCTTGTTCACTTATGAACACGTACCATTTGGAGTGTTCAGAATATCTTATAAAGATACTTTTCTTTCCTCTAGGACCTAATTTGTCATATTTATGGGAAGAATCATAAACGTAAGCTACACATCCCCATGGACAAAGATTACTTAAGTATGGTTTCCCACCAGTCCATAATTCATAAGGGGTGAAAGTGACTGATTTTGAGGGCACTCGGTTAAGTACATAGGCATTAATCAATAACACATCTCCCCAATAAGAGATAGGTAAATTTACTTGCGCCATCATAGACCTAACTATTTTCAATGGTTTTATTTCTTATCTCAGCTACTCCATTTTGTCGTGAAGTACCGGGAATAGTCAATTGACGTACGATTTTCTTTTCATCACAAAAAGCCTTAATTGCTCCGATAGATACTCACATCCGCGATCAGTTCTCAATGCCTTTATTGTATTGTTCAACTGATTCTTAACCATCGATATATATTGTCTAAAGCAATCTAATGCTTATAACTTATGGGAGATTAGAAAGACAAAACCGAAACGCATGAAGTTATCTATAAAAGTGATGAAATATGAGGCTCGATGTCTCGTCCTCACATTCAAAGGACCACAAATGTCAGAATGTATGAGTTGCAATGGAAATTCAGCTTTAGTCCCTTTACTAAATGATTTTCTAATTATTTTTCTCGCTAGACAATGTTCACATACTGGTAAATTAACATTAGTGAGTGGCCCTAAAAGGCATTCTCTAGCCAATCTTTGCATTCTTTGCAACCCAATGTGACCTAATCTAGCATGCCAAGTACTTGCATCAATCTCAACATTACTAAAAGATGCAATTAAAGAAAAATAACTATCGATATTAACATTGTATTGATCATAGTCAATGTCTAATACCATAAAACTATTCAATACATGACCTGAACTATAATAAATTGTTCCAAACACAATGTCAACACAATCACCATGGAAATTCAATACATAACCTAGGCTAAGAAGAATAACTATGAAGACCAAGTTTCGTCGAATATTTGGAGCATAGAGGACATCATGTAGGAATAGGCTTCAACCACCACATAAAATTAATTTACATGTACTGATACCATTCATTTCAATTCTTGAATTATTCCTAATATATATCCATCTGACGATACTCCACAAATGCTTCTCGGTCTCTAGCTACATGATCTGTTGCTCCTGAGTTTACAGTCTACATTGGATGAGATTCAGCAAGAATCACAGTGCTAGAAACAAAAGCATTACATAAAATAATGGAGTAATAGGGTACCTCTTTCAGCTCAGTGCATTCACGAGCAAAGTGACCAATTTAGCTACAATTGTAACACTTCATTTTGGCCTTGTCATTCTTCCCACCACAATTCTTGTATTGGAAGGTCTTAGCCCTTTTAGGTGTTTGATCAGTCTTCTTCTCTTTGTTGTTAAATTGATGATTCCTTTTGTGCTTAAAGCTCGAAACTTTGCGCGAACTCAATTCAGTAACATAAGCATGGGTAGAGGATCTCGCAATCTCTAGACGCTCATCAAAAGTGACAATATTCTCATTATGCATCATATTGATCTTCATATGCTCCAAATTATCGGGAAGAGACTTTATAACAGCCTGAACTTGCTATTCATTAGTAAGGGAGTGACCTGCTGGTTTCAGTTCACAAATCATGTTTGACATATCTCGAAGATGCTGTCTCGTCGTTACATTTGGGCGCTTTTGGTATGTGTCAAACTTGATGATGGGTCTCTTCAACTTAGTGGTAGATGTACTCCCAAACTTATCTTCCAAGGCAACCCACATTACTTGAGTTTTTGTATACATTTATACCCTAAAAATACGCATACTTAGGGTTTTGTATACAATTTTATACATTTATAAAACTCAAAAGTATAAAATAATTATACCATAATGTAGAGCACATTCATACGAACCAAACGCCGCTAACCATGCTCCAATTCGACGTCCCACGCGCCCACATGCGCCATCATGCGCTAGCGAGCCTAAAAGGCTCTTCGCCGATTCGACCAATCCGATCGGTGATCGGTCTGACCGGTAGACCGTCACTTGGGTCGGGTCGTTTTCCAGGTCAGGTGGGTTGGTTCTTGGGTCGGGTTGCGACTAGCGACCGATTGGCCAACTACCGCTTGCGGTGACATCATCGATGACATCATCCAACAATTACCGATAGTTGGATGACGTCATCCGTGACATCAGCACACGTCGGTTCGCCGACATGCTCATGACACTCACGCGCTAGCGTTCCTAGCGTGTTGAGCACATGGCTCCCACGCGCCACGGCTTCTAGCCGCGCGTGTGGACGTGTCTGATGTCCTTCAGTGGCGCTCAACCCACCATGTACGAAGCCCAGACATGTCACCGGAGCTTCCATGTTGTGTCTGATACATGTCGGAGCGAGTTGGACACCTTGACACCCTTGGACACGTGTTGACTGCGTATCGAATTTTTCGACAAGTGGTCAACTTTTCTCGACACGCGTGTCGGAGCATATTTGAGGGAGCGGGATCGTTGAAGAAGACGGAGGGTGGAGGCAAGAATGGGGAGTAGAGGCAACACTACGACGGCGAGGGAGGGCCAAAGGAAGAGCAAGCAATCCAAAGGGCAGGGCCGCGATTGCGACGCTGCAATGAAGGGCCGACGGTGAGGCTTCAAAGATGTTCGAGTTTCATTGATCTTCTTGGATATCTTCTGGTACTCCTCATCCATTTCATTTGTGACTAATCGAGGTCAGGCTCTTGCACATCGGAGACAGAGTCGGGCTGGAGGTATCATCGCCCTTGATTTTGTGACCCCCTTCTCCCCTAACGTTAGAGGGTGTGAAGGGAGAAGAAGATAGCTTGGGGGGTTTGATTGATGGGGCGGGAGAGCAGGTGGTGGTGTGGCTTGGGGATGATTGATGGGGGCGGGGCGGGGAGCGGGTGGTGTCATGGGGGAGGGGAGAGAGATTAGGGAAGAAACCGAAAGTGGGGAGAAAATATTGGAGAAATGATTGGGTGCCCGGATTTTGGGGGTGGCGTGGGGGATTGGAGAGAGAGAAATGGAGGAAGGCAAATAATTTTTGGGGATGAGCGTATAGAGGGAAAAAAGAGAGGAAAATAATTTTGAGAGGTTTTGGGGGGAATAACTTTTGAGCAGTAAAGTTATTTTTGTTATAAAAATAAATAAATGAGTTAAAATATGATTTCAAAAAATAAAAATATTGAATGTTAAATAATGATAAATTTTGATGATTATAAAAGATCATAGATTTATTTAAATAAAGTTGATTATATTTTTTGTTAGTCATTAGTTTTATCCATAATTTTTGTTAAAGTTAAAAATATGTTCTCAAATATAGTTAAGCATTAATTATGAATATATCTTTCAAATTTTCTATGGATATATCTATTAATATTATTAGTGCAAATTCATTATAAGTTCTTGTTATTTATTTATTTATTTGTGAATTTGAATCAAATTAATTAAAACTAAAAATATTTATACAATAATAACGTGTCCCAACGTGTCAGAATTTTTATTTTTGAGAAATGACGTATTGGCGTGTCATGTTGTGTCGTGTGGCGTATCCATGTCTCGTGTCCGTGCTAGTTAGCCCACCATTGGACTTGTCTCGATGAGTGCTTTCACCCTGTATATTTAAAAATTGATTTTGGCCGAAAAAATATTCCGAAAAATGGCCAAGACCGTATGGGTGTACGCGACCTTGAACTCGTTCTTTGTTTCGGTTTGTTTTCAACAATTTATATTGTAATTCCGGGCACTAAACATCCAAATAGTGTAGATTTCAATATGTTGATCTCGATATCAAGTGGTACACGGGAAAATTCAATGAAAACAAGGTAGAAATTACAACTGGGCTTTGATACCAATGTTGGAAGAAAAGTCGGCGGAATATGGCTTACCTCTATTGATGCGCAGTTAACAATTTATTCAGGAACGAATGTTGAATTGCGAATGAATCATGAACAAAAATACTTCACGTTGGTCTGAATGCAATCACGAGGAAAGCATCCGATTTCCACAACATAAATGCTAATTGTTCTTGTAAAAGAGAAATGAAACGCCTTCTTTTTCTTTGATGGAAAGTGGACAAGAAAATGTGAGAAACTTTTGAGCATACGTTCTGCCAAACCCCTCAACAATTGTTTTCAGGAGTATTTTATATGGGGGCTTGCACTTAAGTGTTTGAGATATTTAAGCCTGACTTCTAAGGCTTCTTGTCCCCTCCTTCCCAGTAGTAGCTTCTTCTTCTCCTTCCTCTTCACTTTATCTTCCTCAATTCCCCATTGTTATTGCTGCACCCTCCTGAAACGAAGCCATTAGCCACCACCCTCTCGCCGCCCCTTTCTCCGTGTTCGAGCCAGCTCGAAGCTGCAAACTAGGTCCCCAGCATCTGAGCTCCTCATGCCCATCACCCCACCGTCTCGAGCCCACCAGTCCACTAGCCGTGCGGCTGCCATCCAGCTCGTCAGCCACCCGCCGCTACCCTCCGTCCGCCCACTCGAGCAATTGCAACCTCCGCCCGTCCCAGCACCATCTCCAGCTCATGCCATCGGACCAACCAACCCAAGCCCAACCCGTTCCAGCCCCTCAGCTCCCTTGACTAGCTCCAAGGCAGAACCGGTTCTTAGCTGGGCCATGAGCCTAGCAAGGCCGTTTTCAGCCCTTTCTTGACCCCCTTTAGTGTTGCTGTAGGCCCAAATCTTGCTCGCCTTCATGTTGCCGTCGCCGTGAATCGGTTTTCACACTAAACTGGTGAGTTTATCTTCTAATCTCTAATTAGGGTGCTAATTACATTTTAAGGTGGATTAGTGTCTAATTAGTGAATTAGTTTAGGCCTAGATAGGATTAAGGGTTAATTTAGTTAGTGTAATTAGTTATTTAGTTAATTAGTTAGTTCAATTAGGTGGTTAGATAGCTTAGATGAGTAGGGGTGAATGATAACCATTCTAGCTAGAAATTGATTTCGGAAGAGAAATAGATTTTTCTATTTATATTTTTAGAAGAGTTTTTAAAAAATAAATGTTTGATAACAACATAAAATTTCTACTATAAAAATAGAAATTCGTTTAATAACGACACAAAATTTCTTCCTTTCGGATGGCGGTGGACCGCGGACAGTGTGGCGAAACGGTGGTGGCCGGCGATTGATGATTGGCGATCGGCGACGATGACCAACGATGACCGCGGCGGTGGCGGTTTGGTCGGTGACCACGGCGATTGGCGCTAGCGGTCGATGACCCCAAAGAATTGGCGGTGGCGGTTAGTCAACCGGTGGCGACGAGCAACGACCGGTGGCGGCCGGCGATCGGTGGCGATGGGGGTAGCGGGCGGTGTGGCGCAACCGAGGAACGATGGTTAGTGGCAACATGGATGGAGGAGCGGTTGATGAACGATGAGAAAAATTTCTATTTCTCATTTCTGTTCGAGAAATAGAGAAATAGAAAATTTTTACTTCGATTTCTATTCCAAACCTATTTTTAGAACAAGAATTTATTTCAGAAATAGAAAATTGGAATAATTTTATCAAATGGATTTCTATTCCAAAACAAATCGGAATAGAAAAATTGTTTCTTGAACATAAATAGGTGGTTGTCATGCACCTCCTTAGTCTAATTGTTTCTGAAAAATTATTTATCCTAAGCTAGGTTAGTTAGTTAGTTAGTCCAATTATGTGGTTAGATTAGTTTAGGTAGAGTAATTAGTGGTTTAATTTAATTAATTTTCAATTTATTTAATTATTTTGTAATTTATTTAATTATTTATTAATTAGCGAAAATTATACCGGGATAGTTGGTAGTTAGAATTTCGTGTTGATCGTTGTGATGTAGTTGGTTTATGCAATTGATTGTTAATTTATGCAATTGGATTACGCCGCAAAAGGAGCGAGCTTGGATGTTTCTCAAGAAGCACGAAGACACGATAGTGGTCTACAACGAGCTACACGGTGGCGGCGGAAATGGAGAGTGAGAGAGAGGGAGCGCTGCGAGAGGAGTATGATCGCGCTTCTAAAAACGCACCGTCTTTAACTCTTCGTATTTGTAATCCACCGTTCTTTTCTTCTTCTAATTTCACTTCAGCCCTCGGAATTCTCACTACTACACAATGAACCGTGAATTATAAAGTTCATTCAGGGCATGTTTACTTCTGTTTACAAAAATAATTTCTGATCAGAAATAATTATTTTTTATTCTGTTCTCGGAAATAATTTCTAAATATTTTAAGTCGTTTAGTAACTGTCCAAAATTTCAATTCTCGGAATAAAATTACATTCGGTATCGTGCTCAAATTTTCTACTCCAAATCATTTTCTTTTAATTTTTAAATAATTTTATTACTCTTATTCCTTTTTTTCTTTTTTCTTTTTTCCCTTTCTTTCTCATATTCTTCTTCTTCTTCTTCAAGTGGTCGATTGCGCGGCAGTTGGCCGACGACTTGCCGACGAGGGCTGGTGACCTCGTCGAGGTTGGGCGAGTGTCACCTAGCCGGGGAGGCCTGTGCGAGGCTTGCCTCACCGGTGGTTGAGCTTGCTTCCAGCGAACTCACCGGACCTCACTTTGACTTGGTGTAACCTAGCAAGCTTGCTGGACCGGTTGCTGGTGACTTGCAACGATGGGCGGCAGATGGCAAATAGCGGATCGCAACCACGGTGGTGGCAGTAGATGAAGAAGAAGAAAAGGGAAGAAGAACAAGAAAAAAAAAGAGAAAGAGAAAATATGTTCTTGATTATAGAATTGTTCCTGGGATCAAGAATCAACTTTTTTTTAATTATTGATTATGTTCCAAATCTACTTCTGTGAACAAAAAAAGAAAAAAGAAATTTGTTCGTAGGAACAAAAATTTTATCAAACGCATTTCTATTCCAAATCTACTCCTGGGAACAAATGAACAGAAACAAGCATTGTTTAGCAAGTTGCCAAACATGCCCTCATTCTGCCCCCCAACTCACCCCCAGTTTACACCCACATGTTGGAGAAAACTTCCTATTTGTTTTGAAGTTGACAAAACATTTCCATCAGTCTAATATGAAGACTTGTAGACTCTATCGTCAAAGTTTGAAGACCTCTAGACTCAAGATTTAAAGTCTGCTCTTACTGATAGTTTCTAGACTAACGAAGAAAAGTGTTATCCGTTGAAGAAAACTTATTCAGATGCAAGTATATCTTTAAGGATTTGATTTGTACGGTTGAAGAAGACCTCATAGCTGGAGATGGCATCTCGAGATCAATTATTTGTATTGAAATTAATTCGAATAATTAGATTGATTGATTAGCGAAATATATTTGAAAGATTCTACTTATGGAAACCTAGATCTTGATTGTATGGGCGAGCAGGATTGGTGGGCTATTATCACATTTCTTAAATAACTTGAGATATCCCTAATTGATTCTGTCCAACGGGTAGGTTAGAAGAACTCTTTTGGAAGGTGCCAACGGTTATAAAGGCATTGATGAGTATATAAGGAAGATGCTCAAGTTATTCGAGTGTGTGCATGAAAGAAAAATTCCAAAGTCTGAAACTCCTAGTTCTTCGTTATTTCAATTGTTGAGCTTAAATTGTACTCAAAAAAGAGATTAAATACTTGTGAGATCTTGAGGAAGTGTAGCAGAGTCTCTACACTGTGGATCAATGACGTGGGACTGTAAAATCTCTTTTGGTTCATAGTGGAATCCAACCGGCGGGCTGTTAGTGCGGGAGAGTGGACGTAGGTTTGGTCTAAGTCGAACTACTATAAACCTTGTGTTTTGATTCTCTATCCCTAATCTCCTTACTTTAATTCGCAGCTCTATATAACTGTTTGTAGTCTTTTATATCTTCAGTCTATCATTCTTAAAAGATGAATTAAGTTGTTATGTTTTGCAAAATTCTCTTTGATCACCTATTCACCCTCCTCTAGGTGCTATTACTAGCCCTATCAGTTGGTATCAGAGCCTGTGTGCTCATTTAATTGAAATGTTTTTACTTATGAGTTAAAGATCCATGGCTAGTATGTTGGCTTCAGGTTTGGTTGAAGGCCAAAGCAACACCAGACCACCTTATTTCGATGGAAATGAATACAGTATATGGAAAAACAAGATGAAGGCATTCCTAAGTCAAATAAGTCTAGGATAGGCTGTACATTACCTATGAAAGAACTGATCGAGTGAAAGAAACAATGATCAATATTCTACTCGAACAGTATGAAGCCTTCAAGATGAAGCCAGGAGAATCTATTACTGACATATTTAGCCGTTTTATAGAAATCGTAAATGGTTTAGAGTATTAGGGACAACCAATCTCAGGACCCATGAAGGTCAACAAATTGTTGCGTGGACTCTCTAAAGACTGGAATCACGTAAAGACTTTAATAAGGGAAACCCAAAGGATCATGCTGCTCTCCGTAGACGAACTTGTTGGCACACTTCAATCCTATGTGTTAGGGAAATCCCTTATGATATTTTGAAGATGACAAAATAAATCAAATGCTACTAACATGTTTAATGGTTAAGTAATAGACCATGTAAAGGATATTGTCAAAATTTGAAGACGGCTAAAAGACTGAACGTAACATATGTCCAAAGTATATTCTGAAGATTTCCAGACTTCTGTGTCAAAATCTGAAGACTGCCAGACTTTAGTGTCAAAGTCTATTCTACATCAGAAGTCTGTCAACTCTGACTAATTCCAGACTGAACGTGAAAGCTGAACTAGAAGATAGACTCTATTATGAAGCTGTACTGGGTATAGACCTTAAAGCTAAATCTGTTCAGAAGTAGATATGTTCAGACCCAGATTGTAAAGTCTATTGCACTCTCAGATTGTAAAGTCTATTGCTCTTAGACTTTACATCCAGATTCGACATAACATAACTCAAGCCTAATCATATAACGGCTAGTGATCTGGTTTGGATTTCACATCAAGATTGATTTGATTGACTTAATCTATTTGATTCACGATTGGATCTTGAAGGCAAGAACTTTCTATACGAAGAAGCTTTACTTATGGAAACCAAGATTCCGTTTGTATGGGCGATCGGAATTAATTTGGGATTCTACATTTGTCACTCAACGGCTACCAAATCTTCTAGATATATAGCTGTCCAATGGGTATATTGGAAGACGATTCTTTGGGATACTGTCTAACGGGTAGTTTGGAAGTGGAGGAGTATTTAAGGAGATCATGGACCGATGAGCAAGTAAGAGATATAGCGTAGAATTTATAATTCCAAAGTCTGAGCGACCTTTGATCATACACTTGTCTTTGGAGAGCTTAAACGTTTGTGATCGTGAGAGAAATACCAAAAGAGTGACTTAGTGAGATAGTGTGATCTACTACTAAGTGTTTGCACTCAAATTTGTAATTTCTTGTTGATTGCATAGTGGAATCCAGCCAAGAAGGCTGTTAGCGTGAGAGAGTGGACATAGGCTTTGATTAAGCCGAACCACTATAAAATCTTGTGCTCTTATTCTCTTCCTTAACTCCTTTATTTTACTCGAAGTTTATTTTATTCCGCATACATTTGCCAATGTTTGTTTTATACACCTATTCACCCCCCTCTAGGTGTTCATACTAGCACTCTCATTATGAAGTGGAGTAAATCAATAATGAAAAAGATCCCAAAGGTAAGAAGTCCATTGCCTTAAAATCTAACAATGATTCTGACGTTACAGATTCTGAAGAAGATATGGATGATGAAGAGCAAACATTTACGATAAGAAGGTTCAGGAAACTGAACAAAAAAGGAAGAAAATTCAATTGGAATAAACAAAACACTCAAAAGTTTCAAAACAAATCAATTGAGGATGATGAATCCAATAAAGATGTGATTTGTTTTGAATGCAAGAAAAATGGACACATTAGACTAAACTGTTCTCTATTGAAGAAAAAGAAGGGAAAAGTTGAGAAATACAGAAAGGTTCTCAAAGCATAAATTTGGAATGATACTGAATGCAAAGAAAGTGATGATGATTATGCTAATATTTGTTTAATTGCAAAATTAGAATCAGACTCAAACTCCGAGACAGATATAGACTCAGACTTAGACAGCGAAATTGAGGTAAACAATTTAAAAATTCCTACTAAAGTCTCGAAATATATTGATGAACTTTGTCTTAGCCTCAAAACTTCTCTTAAGAGGATTTCCGAGCTAAAAAGAGAGAATTCTACATTGAAGCAACAAGAAAACTCTTGGAAAGAAAAGTTTGAAAATTTAGACAAAAGTTTTGCTGTTTTAAAAGAAAATGCAGATTCTCTTTCAAAGGAAAATACATGTTTGAAAAATGACATTTCAAATATTTCAAAAAGGTTTTCAATAGGATCTGAGAAATTAGAAAAGATTCTTTCAGTTCAAATACCTTACTTTAAAAAATTAGGCTTGGGAATGACTTTTGAAACCATTCATCTAATTGATTTTCCAAAAGTAAATGAAGAAATCAAACAAAGATCTATAAATTTTTTTTTATAGAAATCATTTTCAAAAAGTCTTTGTAAAAACGTTGGCCAATGTGCTTTCAAATGTTCTAAGTGTAACAGCTCATAACACTTTGAGAAAAAATGTCCTATGGTTCGGAGACCTGTTAAGAAGGAATGAGAAAAGACTATTTACTACACTAACTCCACTGGACCCAAGAAAATGTGGGTACCAAAGAAAACTTGAGTTTCTTTTTTAATTGCAGGTCACTATCGAGAAAAATTTTAAATGGTATTTGGATAGTGGCTGTTCAAGACATATGACAGGATATTCAAGTTGTTTTATAAAATTTGTTCAAACAAATGGAGGAAAAGTCTCGTTTGGTGGAAATAGCAAGGGAAGAATTGTTGGATGCAAAATAGTAAAGATTGTAAGTCTTACAATCAATAATGTCTTCTTGGTGGAAGGATTAAATTACAATCTACTTAGCATAAGTCAACTGTGTGACACTAGTTTCAAAATCAATTTCCAAGAAGGAGTATGTTTGGGAACTAGTAAAGATCTTTCTCAATCTTTTACTAGACGAAAACATGGGAACATCTATCTTTTGGATATCAAACCAAAAAGATCTCAATGCCTAATATAAATACAAGATTAAGCGAATCTCTAGCATCGAAAGCTTGGCCATATCAACATGAAGCAAATTGCCAAAATCTCTTCCAAAAAGCTTGTTTGTGGACTACTCAACCTGAAATATAAAAAATCCGACTTATGCACACCATGTGCATTGGGAAAACATGTTAGAAGTTCTTTTAAACAAATAAATTAGGTTTCCACTAATCGTGTGCTGCAGCTCCTGCATATTCTCTTTGGACCAACCAGACCTCAAAGCATTGGTGGAAAGAGATATTGCATAGTAATAATGGATGATTATTCATGATTTACTTGGGTTTACCTCCTGGTAAGTAAGTCTGAAACCTTCTCTCACTTTTCAAAGTTTGCCAATAAAGTATAGAATGAGAGTCAAGCATACGGATAGACCATGGAGGTTAGTTTGAAAATTAAGACTTTGCCAAATTCTGTAATGAATCTAGTTTTCAGCATGTGTTATCCTCTCCATACACTCTTGAACATAATGAAGTTGTGAAAAGGAAGAATAGATCTTTGCAATAAATGGCAATATCTCTTTTAATTGAAAGTAATATTTCTTCTCATTTTTGGGTTGAAGCAATTTCTATAGCATGTTATATTATTAACAGAGTATTCTTAAGGCCTATTCTGGAGAAAACTCCCTATAAGTTATTCAAAGGAAAGAAGCCAATTGTTTCTTATTTTCATGTGTTTGGTTGCAAATGTTTTGTCTTGAAAAATGCAAATGATCGAATTGGTAAGTTTGAATAAAAATCAAATGAATGAATCTTCCTTAGATATTCAACCTCTAGCAAAGCCTGCAGAGTATTCACAAGAAAACTCAATTTGTGGAAGAGTCGATGAATGTCAAATTTCAAGACTCTTTGCAAAATCAATCAATTCAGACTCAACCTAAAGAATCTGAACCTGCTCCAGATTCTACAAAGTCTACCCCTGAAGCAACTCAAACTTAAGAAGAACAACAATGATGGATGTTGAAGAATTAACTGAAGAAGAAGATCAACAATCTGTCAGATTGACCAGCAACTGGAAGCACAAGTCTAGTCATCCCAAAGAATTTATTATTGGTGACATTAATGAAGGGATTCGTACCAAATCCAAAAGGCAAGAAGAGTCTAACGCTGTGGCACTTATTTCTAAAATCGAACCCAAAAGCATAGAAGAAACTTTAACTGACGAAAGCTGGGTTGAAGCAATGCAAGAAGAACTTAGGTAGTTCAGCATTAACGATGTTTGTGAATTAACTCCTAAACAAAAATATAAATCTGTTATTGGACTTAAATGGGTTTTCAGGAACAAGATGGATGAAAAAGGAAAAGTGGTAAGGAATAAAGCAAGACTCGTGGCCAAAGGATATACACAAGAAGGAGTGATAGACTATAATGAGACCTATGCTCCAGTAGCAAGGTTAGAAGCAATTAGATTATTACTTGCTTTTGCTTGTTATAAAAATTTCAGGTTATTCCAAATGGACGTCAAAAGTGCATTCCTGAATGGATTTATCCAAGAAGAAGTCTTTGTGGAACAAGCTCCCAGTTTTGAAGACCCAAGGAAATCGGACTCAGTATTCAGACTGAAAAAATGCTCTATATGGATTAAAGAAAGCACCTCGAACTTGGTACGACAGGTTAAGTGAGTTTTTAATCCATAATGGTTTTGTCAAAGGAAAAGTGGACACTACTTTGTTTATTAAAAGAGAAGGTAAAAACTTTCTACTTGTTCAAATTTATGTTGATGATATTATATTTGGATCACCTAATGAAAACCTGTGCAAGAAGTTTTCTAAGTCTATACAGAATGAATTCGAGATGAGCATGATGGGTGAACTATCCTTCTTTCTCGGACTACAAGTGAAACAATTGAAGGAAGTAATTTTCATTCACCAAGAAAAATATGCAAAAGAACTTGTTAAAATGTTCGGATTGGAGAATTGCAAAAAGACTAAGATACCAATGTCGAGTTCTTCGAAACTAGACAAAGATGAAGGAGGAAAGAAAGTTGACCAGAAGCTCTACATGAGTATTATTGGTTCACTTCTTTATCTTACTGCTTCTAAACTTGACATTTTGTTTAGTGTTTGCATTTGTGCCAGATTTCAATCAGATCCCAAAGAATCTCATCTAAGTGCTACAAAACGCATTATCAAATATGTTGTAACAACCTCAAAGTTAGGGCCGTGGTATCTTAAAGAATGAGACTTTACTCTCTTTGGATATTCATATGCAGATCTAGCAGGTTGCAGAGCTGATAGAAAGAGTACTTCTGGCACTTGTCAATTGCTTGGTAACAGGATAGTATCATGGTTTTTAAGGAAGCAAAGTACTGTAACTCTTTCAACAGTAGAAGTAGAGTATGTGGCTCTTGGAAGTTGTTGTTCTCAAATCTTATGGATAAAACAACAACTAAGAGACTTTGGAATCGAAGACTCATGCACCGAGATCAAATGTGACAACACCAGCACAATTAATCTTACAAAGAATCCAATTCTTCATTCAAGAGCAAAGCACGTAGAGATTCGACACAACTTTATTAAAGATCATGTTCAAAATGGAGAAGTTATGTTCCAACTCATTGACTCAAAGAATCAGCTGGTGAACATATTTACTAAGCCACCGGAGAAAAGCCTATTTGAGTCTATTTGCACCAGACTTAACATCTTATCTCTAAAAGTATGAAGAAGTTCAGACTCAAAAATAAAGTCTAAAGATGATTAGACTCAGAAGAGCAATAGTTACGACTGTAAGTTATTTCGGTATAGGTAAATTTAATTTTGGTTAAAAATTTGAAAAGATACGATTACTCATTAATCACTAATTGATTGAAATTAATTTTCCAAGTTTCCTTTTTGACTTTTAATCATTCTTGAAAAGGCAATTATCTATTTTCGAAAATGTAGGTATCTATTTTTAAAAAGGTAGTTATTCTTTTTCGAAAAGGCATTTTTATTTTTTCCTTTTATGTCGCTTCGGTTACCTCGCTTCACTTGCTTTATATACTATTGAAATCCATCTTCTTCGTTTTCACTCTCAAACCCTAAAAGCTCTAAACTCCCACTTGCTCTCGATTTCCCTGTTGTTTAATCCAAAAAGTTTTCACCTTTCGAGCAAGACTATGAATTTCTCCCTTGAAAGAGACAATGTCTTCGAGAAAGTTATCAAGAATTGCAAGTAGGGGACCACGGCACATGCCTGAGGGTCCTACCCACTTCGACTTGACCAAAGAAGAAGTTTCTACTCCTTAACAGCAACAAAAATAGCAACAACCTTCTTAGCAGTGTCAAACTCCACCACCGACTCATCCAGAAGAAGAAGTGTCGGAAGAAGTGGAACCTTTTCTCTTTCACAATGAGGGAGAATGAGTTTTTGGTGAATATGGACACTCTGGTTGACATAATTGGGGTCGAAAGATCGAGTTTCCAACCAATTAGTGTCTTTGCTGCTCATGCTACTCTGTCATTAGTCAAAGATCGAGATGTTGAAGGCAAGGTTTCCTATTCTAGGATGAATGCCTCTAACATCTTGTTGCACAAGATAGTCATCAACTATGGCACCCCCGACTTGCCTAAGGTCGCCACAGGTGATCTCTCTTAATTACTCAATCTCATATAACTTCACTTGACCGATACCCTTTTTACTAGGGATTTTTTTTTTTTTGAAAAGCGGTCCCAGCGCAACTTATTAGCGGAAGCATAAACAAGTCTCACCATCTCTCCCTCCAATAACCATAATGCAATACACACCAACTACGCACCATAAGAAAAGATAATGCCGATTCAGTCTTATTTATATTTTCATGATGGACATCAAGGTCGATACAACAAAAAGCCAAGATTTTAACTATACTCGGCTACCATCCCAAAAGGACTTGATTCTACATCGATCATATACCACCCCCTATCTACGAGCGTCGGCTATCTCCAAAAAGTGTCAGCTCCCAACAGTTATACGCACCATCATACCCAATCTGGTGCATCGGGTGGCAGCGGCGATAACATCCCAAACATAACTCCACGGCGTCAGACATGGACATATATAAACTCTTGGATGACCGGGCCCCCAGTCAGGCCCACGTCATATAGTTAAAATCTTGGCTGATGAACACCAAACCAGAGATGGTGACACAATTATGCTCCATACACTCGACCTCCACGTCAGATGGAAGGCCGTAAAAGGTAACGCGCGTAACCGTAGGGAGAGGCATCTTTCTAATCTAAAATGTTGGTCCCCAAATGGGTGAGTACAATCACTCAATAGGTAAAAGATCCATTAAACTACTCAATGCATCAAACAGAACAATCATGGCATCATAGAGTACATATAGTTCATACATATCAAACATATCTCACCTTTCAGTCATGCATATTACATCAAAACAGCCATATATACATATGTATAGGTCACCATGTCATGTGCATATACCACCAATGCACTTGTACATATAACGTCATACAATCATGCATACATGTCACCATACCATGTGCATATACCACCATGCACTTATACATGTTACACCATACAGCCATGTATACATGTCACCATACCATGTGCACATACCACCATGCACTTATACATGTTACATCATACAGCCATGCATACATGTCACCACACTATGCATGATTCAATTTCAGCTCTTGTTTTTCAATTGGATCGCCACATTTTTCTTTCCCGGGACCAATAATTGCATCCCACATTTCTATCGCTCATACCCAACCTGGCATCGCGAGGAACCTCCGGCACACACCTCCGGGCATCCGGCACACACACTCCGAGCATCTCGAAACTCCCGAGGACATCTAGCACACACCTCCGAGCATCCCGACACTCTCGGGGCATCGTCGGCTCACACCTCCGACGGCATCCTCATTTATCACAATTCATGTTCACAATTGTGTCTCAATATTAACACGGCACATGATGTGATGGCAACAAGGTCAATTTCAGCTTTTGAAATTTGCACAATCCAGCTAGTACAGTTTTAGAAAACATTTCATTAAATACCCAAATGACATTCAAAAATTATGAAATTCGAACATGTGATAGTCAAGACATAAAGGCAGATACTTCATGAAGAACACTACACCAAAAGATCCCCATATAGTTCAATACAGACCACGCATCACAGCAGTACTAATTCTGTCCGTTCCACTTGCACAGTTTTTCAAAAATTACGAAATTTGAATATGTTGTAGGCAAGACATAAACAAGGATATTTCATTCAGAACACTTTTCCAAAAGAATCTCATACAAAACGATATAGACCACGCATTGCAAAATTACCAAGTCCGAACACATCAGATTACACAATTTTAGAAACATTTTCGATTAAATATCCAAATGACATTCAAAACTTATGAAATTCGACTATGTGATAGCCAAGACCATAAGGTAAATACTTCATGAAGACATAGAAGTCAGATTCGTCCTAGGTAATGAAATATAGGTGGTTAAAACTTCTGTTCCTAGTACCGAAATTTCCAGATCCAGTCTTTCCGAAGAATAACGATTTCACCCACTTATACTTGTTTTTTTTTGTCCCAAATTTGAGTATGTTATACTCCAAGAAGTCCTTTACAACTTTCATTTAGAAGTCGAAGCCAAACTTCAACTAGAACATCACATGCAAGTCACTAGAACATCCAAGGTCAAACTGTTTTTCTCAAGAACAATACACTAGACTAGAGCACCACTCGTATAACTTCAATTTTTCACATTCTATACATCCGAAATTGTTACCATTCAATCACACACTAAGCACATCATGCAAGAGTAGATCAAAAGATCCCACTTGCCTCTAGACCGAGTGAACGGTGAGCACAACGGCGAGACACGGCGGCGACGGGCAGTGATGCATGGCCCTTCCTCCTTCCTCTCGCACGCACGGCCTCCTTCCTTCTTCCCTTCTTCCTTTCTTCATTCTCTTTCTCTCCTCTCTCTCTCTCTCTCTCTCTCGGACGAACTCTCCTTTCTCTCTCTCTCTCTCTCTTTCTCTCACTTAAACCGGCCACTTTTCCCCTCTAATTTTCCTTCCCTCCATCATTAGCCATCATTAGTTTTGCATGGCTTGACACTTGGCTAACTTCAAAGGACAAATGGGGAGCATGCAAACCGGTCTCTCCCCCTCCATTCTTCGTGCAATCGAAGGCCCCTTCATGAGCTTATGGGCTGGCCATTTTGGCCCATCTTAGGCCCAACACTCTTGGGCCTAAGACCCAAGCTTAAATAAATCCAGAATTGACCCTTTTTAAAAACTAACTAAATCTCTATTAAATCAAAGTACTTAAATTACAGATTTAAATGGCTATAATACTTTGTAACATAGATTAATAAAGTCCAACTTATAAAATTCATGGCCAAAAACATAATTTCCTCATCTAATAAATCTGGATCTCACATGGGCATGGAACATGTTTCCAACAAAATATTCACCCAATAGGTGCTCAGCCATTAATTCTATTACACTTCTTTGGTCTAAAGACCATAACATAGATCAATGATGTGTCCATCTTCCTTCCAAAGGTTGTAAGGCATCTAGAGGTTGCCACAGAGTTTTAGGATGCCACATCAACTGCATCCGTCCAAAGTTGACATCCAAGACTGATGTCTCTTGATCTTAAGCGAAATTGATGTATGCCATCAACACTGGCTACAAATTCTCTCTGCCCCACACCATCTTGTTTCACATGTATAGATCAGTGGTGAAGGATAAGAGACAATTCTCTTATTCTGCTCTTATCTCACATCTTTTTCGACATTTTAAAATTCATATCCCTGCACCATTATGTTTGACAACCATTTCTCCAATGGTGATTGGATTTAAAATGGTCACCAAAATGCGATTGAAAGAGCTAAACAAGGTGTTGGAGCATATGAATGAGAAGTCTCCTGTGAAAGCAAAACAAGACTCTGCTGTAGCAAAGAGGAAAGGCAAAGAGCCCATGGCTACTCTAGTAAAGAGGAAAAGCATTCTCACCTTGCAAGATGAAGAGGATGAGGATGAAATGATTATTTCAGCCTTACGAAATTTGAAGAGTTTTGTCAGTTTTGAAGAGACTCGAGAAGAGCCAGAAGAAGGAGAAAAAAAGAGAGGAGAGACGGAGAAGGAAGATGAAGAACAGAGGAGGACAGAGGAAGAAAGAGGAGAAGGAAGAGAAGAAGAAGGAGAAGGAAGAAAAGAGGAAGAAGAGGAGAGAAGAGGAGAGAGGACAAGAAGGAGAAGAAGAGAGAAACAAGGGTCAAGAAGACTCTTTTGAGCCAACTTTGGCTGTCTCCTTGTCTAGTGAATCTGAGAAAAGAGGAACTGAAACTGGTGACGCGCTTCACTCAGAAGCTAGAGCTAATCAAGAAGAAATATTACCTACTCCATCTGAAGGCAACCAAACAGGAGGAGCTATTGGACATAAAGGTACTTCTTCGCCTATCTTTACTAGGGATGTGAGTTGTTCTGTAGCGGATCCTAAAGATGTGTATGCCTCTCATTATCCGGAAGCCTCCACTCATAGTCATAGTGGACAATCTGCTGAAGTTCCATCCATTCTCAAAACCCCTGGATTTGACTCGGCTAGTCCTAGTACTGCAACAAAGCAAATAGCAAACTTTTCGAGGCTGCTTGAGATCTTATTGGATGTGAGGAAGCAGCAATATGCTATGGGGTATGAGATGCAGGATCTCAAGAATGCTTTCATGGCCACTTCAATGTCTTTGCACCATTAGTTACAAGCCCTGAAGAATCAAGTACAGTCTACAGTGCAAGGTGAAGATTTTCAGTCACTGAAGTAGAGTTTTGCAAGGCTTGAGAAGACAGTGAACTTTATGGGAGAGTTCGAGCTTGTTTGCCTTCCAAAACAGCCATGATTTTGACTCCATTTTTACACATCTCTTTTATTTGTTCTCCACTTTTTGCTGTTGACAAAAAGGGGGAGAAGTTGGTGCAAATTTGACTTTGATTTTGATTGGTATTTTGTTTGGCTTTGACTTTTGGACTTATCTTTGTTTGGTTGTGACTTGGACTGATTTGGACTGTTTGGTTTTGATCCTTTAATGCTTGCAGTATCTTAAGCTATGTTAATGATTATGGTAAAGATGGTTATTTTTACAGAACTAACTCGTTTTCTGTAGATGCAGAATTGCTACTATCCTTATCCTAATCTCTTATATTTTATGAGATATCTTGGTTTGCTTAAGTGTTGTCTTGCAGGTCAAAAGTATCCAAATCTACAGGAAAGTTTTGTCATCATAAAAAAGGGGGAGACTGTTGGAGAAAACTTCCTTATTTGTTTTGAAGCTAACAAAACGTTTCCATTAGTTTAGTCTGAAGACTTGCAGACTCTATCGTCAAAGTTTGAAGACCTCCAGACTCAAGATTTAAAGTCTGCCCTTACTGATAGTTTCCAGACCGATGAAGAAAAGTATTATCCGTTGAAGAAGACTTATCCATATACAAGTATATCTTTAAGGATTTGATTTGTACGGTTGAAGAAGATCTCATGACTAGAGATGGCATCTCAAGATCAATTATTCGTATTGAAATTAATTCAAATAATTAGATTGATTGATTAGCAAAGTATATATGGAAGGTTCTATTTATGGAAACCTAGATCATGATTGTATGGGTGAGTAGGATTGGTGGGCTATCATCACATTCCTTAAATAACTCGAGATCTCCCTAATTGATTTGTCCAACGGGTAGATTGGAAGAACTTTTTTGGAAGGTGCCAACGGTTATGAAGGGATGGAGGAGTATATAAGGAAGATGCTCAAGTTATTCAAGTGTGTGCGTTAAAGAAAAATTCCAAAGTTTGAAGCTCCTAGTTCTTCATTATTTCAATTGTTGAGCTTAAATTGTACTCAAAAGAGAGATTAAATACTTGTGAGACCTTGATGAAGTGTAACAGAGTCTCTACACTATGGAATCAAGGACATGAGACTATAAAATCTCTTTTGGTTCATAATAGAATCCAACCGGTGAGCTGTTAGTGCAGGAGAGTGGACGTAGGTTTGGTCTAAGGCAAACCACTATAAACCTTGTGTTTTGATTCTCTATCCCTAATCTCCTTACTTTAATTCGCAGCTCTATATAACCGTTTGTAGTCTTTTATATCTTCAGTCTATCACTCTTAAAAGATGAATTAAGTTGTTATGTTTTGCAAAATCATCTTTGATCACCTATTCACCCCCTCTAGGTGCTCTTACTAGCCATATCACCTCCAACATTGAATTCTTACACTTAGCCCCCTCAAGCTTACTAATAATTTCTGCCATGAGCATCGTCAATACCTTTAGTCAAGGCATGCAATGCACGCAACTCTTATGTTGCAAATGTCAATCGCAATGTATATAAGATCCTCTCTCCCTCTTCATCTAGAAAGAAAGACAACTCCAAAAAAATCAATTTGCCTTTTGAAGTGTAAAAGGGTGATTTGCCTTTTGAAGTGTAAAAAGGTGTAGCGCGAGATTGATAAAATAGGCAGAAATTTTCGATAGTTACACAACACGTATAATGATAGTTAAGTGTGTTCATGTCAAGATTAACAAATGGGGTGATCTTTTTAGCGCAAGTACCATGTCTACTTTATATAGGTTAAGAAGTTCCTGTGACGGGATTTATGATATTTTCACCTTGGTAAGTATTTATATTGCAGTTCTTTCTTTCGTTATATGATCCAATTAATATAGCGGAAATTTGGATTTCAAAGTTGAGCAGTGTTCGGAGTAGACCTTGGTACGATTATGACTTGAACACAGGAATTGCCACCTCTAAAAACAAGGGCTTACACTAAGCTCTCTGATATTCTCTGCTTCTCTCACTTTGGGACATCTTCACTACTCTCCCTTGTCTCCGTATGCGTTACATCCTACTTTCCCGATCTGGTCGTGGACATGATTTATTTGGAGAAGTGATTCATCCATCTTTCAAAGACGTGGGGCAAAGGAAAGCGCCAACATAACATAAAAAAATTGGAATCATTCGACCGGTTATTGAAATTGTCATAGCATTGATGCCATGCAGATCTTAGCAATTGAATCATGCCGATCCAACATGACTCGTTAGTTAAGAATTGATGATCAGTTCATTCCATTCCATTACCGTCTCGCAATCAAATCCATGCACACGGAATGCAAATGCTTCACCTGAATATAATCACAAGGGTCAATTGAAAATTCGTCATAAACCTCGGTGGAGCCTTGTGCGTATTCTTTCCCAAAAATCAGATATTAACAATCCTGCCGCATTCTCTCGAGAAACCCACACCGGCAGTTTTTCTGGGGATGCCATGAAGTGGTTCTTCAATTCAGCTTTCTTTATTTGACAAGTAGTGCGACCAACAAAGATTTTGGTGACGTGGCAATTTTCCAGTGAAGCAAATGCAAAACAACATCATTTTGGTACTGATGTGATAAAAAATTAATATAAAAATTAATAAAATTAAATTTATTTAAAATATTTAAAAAATACAAAAATTTAAAATTTAGAACTTAAAAAAAAAGGGGAGGTAGTTGAGGGCTAAGCCCTTGCCGCCGTCGCCTCCCCACCACTGCCAAGAAGGGCCGGCGACGGAGGGGAGGGTTGGCCAGGGCTGATGACCCGGTCGACCGGCGGCGAGGGCCCGCGAGCCCTCACCTGGCTGGGCCAAGGGCCATTGACCCTTTTGGATCTGGGCGTGGGCTCACAGGCCCTCACCGTCGATCGGCTAGGGTCGCCGGCCCTTAGCCAGGCCCGGTGACCCCGATCGACCCTCCCCCTTGGTTGCCGGCCCTTCCCAATGGCAGCAAGGGCTCAACCCTTAGTCGCCTACTTCTTTTTTGGCGACTTGTTTAGTCATTTATCGCATTAAAAAATCAGGGATTGATTTTAACCCCAAAAAAATTATTAATTGCATAATATATAGTTTAGGATCATTTTTTTTATTCTATTTGCATTGGACCGGCGATTGATGGGTTTGACTTGATGATTTTGAGCTTAAATTAAACTAGTTGAGCTAAGCCCACGGTGATGAAATTTTGGCTGAACTTGTTGCTCATGTAAGCCCATTATTCCTTCAATGAGGTTGAAATCGATGTATGCTCTCCACGTTGATACTTCAAGTTAGGAAATATAACGAGCAATATTATGATGATCTTGAGAATTTGTAATGTTCACGTGGTTGAATAATAAAAAAAAAAAAAGGAAAGAAAAGGTCGGCTAGAGAAAGTAGGTCGTCTGGAAAGTAAAAGGAAATAACAAAGTGGGGAAAGAAAATAGTAAAGTATTGTTGATTTGGTGAGTCACAAGGAAACAAAATAAAAGGGGTAGATTGGCAAAGAGCCGGAGGCGTGCGCATCATGAAATAAAATAAAGACGAAACTTGATTCTGACGATTCGAAGTTGGAGCAATATTCAGTCAATAAAAGAAACAGGAAATAAAGAAGAATCGGCTTATGTATGCATGATATGCAAGGATCAGAAGAAGGAAAGTGGATGTTGGGCTTTCCTTTTACCAGCCCCAGTCGTTCCCTATAAAAGAAGAGGACCCTTTTGGTCAGCAAAGGGCAGGATCGCAGAGAACACACTAGAGAAAACACGTGAGGATCAAGAGAGGAGAGGGAGCTCCGCCAAAAGCTCTTCACGGCCGTGACTTTGCTGAGTTCGTGGCCGCACCTTGACACCGACCTTGCTGCCGATCGTCCGTTGCATTGACAACGACCAGCTTTCCTGTGATCCTCCCCGATGATAGAGCAACAGCGTTCCCTTCCTGTCAAGCCGTGATCAACAACCACGAAGTTTTGGGGGCTTCTCTTCATCAAAAGAAAAAGGAAAATAACTCTTGAAGAAAAAAAGTCATCAGCAGAAGCTATTCTTTTGCTTCTGCAGAAGGGGATTCCGAATTTCAAAGAGACACACGTGAGAGAGAGAGCAGACACAAGGAATCTCAACCAGCTCTTGGCCGAGACGCTCCTTCCACACGTCCGCCCCTTCCACGGCCAGACCTGTGGTCGTGCTTCTGTCTCCATCACCGCTACATCGTGCTGCTGCCCTTGTGAGGTGTCGACGACGGCCAAGCTACTCCCTACACACATGCCGCCTGAGAAGTCAACCGAGTCCAAGCTGTTGCACCCAACCGCATTGCTGCTTTGGTTTCGTTATAGCTGTGCGTTGGCGCCGTTGCTTCCTGACCACCGTCGATCCTCCACCGTTGAACGCTACCCCACCAAATTGGCAGTCTTTTGTGCATTTATTTTCAGGTTCCCGCGAGTCCCAGTGTCACTTGCGTACACCTGAGTTACATTAGTGACCAGCCCTCGACGTTCAAATCTTCACGCCAACAAGCCTCCTTTTGCTGTTCAAGTCTTCCGGTGGACGTCCACTTGCTGTGTTGGTCAACTTTGTGACCTTGTTAGGCCAAATCAGTGAATTGAGCAGCACGTCACCTTGAACCGCCACCCATGAGTCATCCCGCCATCCGTCATTCGACCGAACTTCACAACGTGGTCCACGTGACGAATCTCTTTTAATTTGATTTTCATATATTCTTATTGCCTAATTTATGGGATTATCTCGTATGAATATTTGAATGATACCATCATATCAACAAAATATCGATTAGCATTTTAAATTGGAAAATCTTCATAAGGTCCGATTTCACGCTTGAAATACGACCTGCAATTGTACGGAA